>OY720029.1:13373467-14015925 GCA_963082485.1 Eudonia mercurella
TGTTGTTGATTGATCCATGATGTTGATCACGTGATCAAAGCACTGTGAGCACCTTACCTCGAAAATGCCAGTGCTTACAGTACAAAAATGGCGACGATTTATGACGTCATATATTTCCCTAGGATACTGCGGCAGTATACCGTTAGTCCATAACGGAACAAATTTCTCACTAGTAAGAGCTCTGGACAGTGTTCGCAGTGTATATCGGAACATACCCTTAAAAATATAAAAAAGCAGTATATTAACGTTGATTTATTATTAGCTTTGTTTGTATAGTTATTTTTGTTTAAATAAATAAGAAGCATTTGAGTTTTATTTAAAGAAATAATTATTATAATTAAATACTTAGAGAAATTACATAAGGGAGATAGGTTTTTTGTATTATATATTTTTGACAACAGTAGAGTAAAAAGAAGACAGAGAGAAATCAAAAAAATACGAAAATCAAAAACTAAATACACAAAATGAATCAAGGTGTTACAAGTAGTATGAAAAGATCGAACAATCTCCAGTGACGATAAGGGCCAAAGATGGAAGGTAACGAGACTCATAATCCACTGGTTATCTTAATTTTCTAACTGTCAGCACAACACCGCCACATAAGTAAATACTCATGAGACACCGCTACCTACTTGAGATAAGGCCAAATACAGTAGAGCACTACAACCAGAATCCACAACCTTTGTGAAACTGTCTATTTTATCTCTTAGTGTTGGAACACAACAACCCTACCTACAGCGCTTCCTCGTTCTAGAATTTTAAAAAAACTCTAGAATTAACAAAGTCGATAAAAATAAAAATAATAACTCGATCATTCAGCATCAAGCTACCAAAATTACGAATCGAACTGTCTATTGGAGGTAAAAATCTGTAAGGGTTGCATCAACATATTTCCGGGTCGCACGTACAAAAATTTATCACTCACTTCCCGCGGGCGGGCCAACCTTTGGGATAAATTATTCTTAGCATGTATGAAAGTGCCCTTTGAACGAGCAAGCGCACCTGTCTGGCCCTATAACTCCCAGGAACGTGAATATAAATAATCTCTCGAAACAGTTCACTACATTCGTTTATTGCGGATCAAAGAGTGTAAGAACTTTTTGGTGGTATGTAAAGAAACGGTTTGTTTATCAATTCAGACAGCGTACCTTCAAGATTGTTATCGTAGCGTCAGCAGGTTTTTTGTGGTAGCTGAGCCCACCATTATCTATTTACTGTACGTTTCAAGGGTTTATCAATACCGTTAAAGTTGGGATATGGGATATGGGAAACTATACAAATATACGAAGAACCGACAATCGCTGGGGTAAACGTGTTCTTGAGTGAAACCACGACACGGTAAACGTAGTGTGGGACGACCTCCGGCCAGCTGGGATGATGACCTGCGAAAGACTGCAGGCAGATGCTGCGCTACGGCGCTCATTAGGGGGGGCCTATGTCCAGCAGTGAACTAAGATAGACCGATGATGATGATGATGATACAAATATTACTATTAATGGTAATAATAGAATCAATATTAATGGTAAAACTAGGGTTAGTTATAAAATTTTATATTTCATCATGCAAAATTAATAATTAAAATATTAAATTAAAATTGAAATCAAACGGTTTGAGGATAAAAAGGAATTAAGGACATAAGACTTATTTTCCTAACACTAAAACTTTATAAAGAAAACAAAGGTAAATAAAGCGTTTTGTTACAACTAAAAAATAATATGTGAAAATATTATATTGTGATATTTTGATATAAATGGTTTAATTGGTCTTGGTTGATTATAAGTACAGAAATAATTAAGAACAAACATTAAAGTTGAGAGAAGTTTCTGATCTGTTGATCTCGAACTTCGAAGTATTGTCTTCTCAACAATACAGAGGCGATAACTCAAATTCTCTAGCACAATAAATTGCATCATAAATACTTAGTAATATATTGCTAAACACCTAACCAAAATTACAACCGACAACAACAAAGTTTGAGGCGATATACAGGCACGTACTAAGGGTTGGTGGACATAATGTTGAATCTAATCATTGCCTTCCTAAAACAGTGTCTTAGAATATAATGTTTTAATTTAAAAAATCGTAAGTGTGTAGGTAGTAAAGTCTACGCTTTTAGCGTAATAATAAAAATCACGAAATTTCGCTACATTAAGTTTAATTTAAAGCTTTTGCTAATGTTTAATTCAAATAACTATCGATTCATTGATCGTCCGTATTGTACACTTTGTATAAAATTACATATTACATTTAATTACCCGTTTTTAACATGAAACAATTATTTTCATTATTTTTATTATTGCATTTACAATGTAGCTGTAGTTGCAATGCATATGTAGTTCAAAGACAAAAATGTACTAGTAAACATTGATTGTTTCTTTGATTGTTGATTTTTGTCTTGGAACAATTAATTCAGAAAAAAATATTAGAAAATTTTCCACGAGCCCATTTCAGACCTGCTAAGTGCTGCTAACAATACGGGTCAGATCAGGTTTAGCGATCCTTATAAAATGTCAAAGGTAAACTTCAACATCCAAACTTATATACAACATCTCTACTACCAAACACACAAATGTTGAAAAAATTTCCACGAGTAGGATTTGAACCTGCACCCTTCTGACATTCCGGGTCAGGTGCTCTTCCAATTGAACTATCGTGGTTCTAACCAGCCCGCCGAAATTATTCAACACTTTTTACTTTGAAAGCCAAAGGCGCCCATTCAATGTCAACAACTACCGTCACTAACATCCGATCATAATATTTTTACAAATATTAAAGATCAGTTAAGAAGTAAGCAAGCTATTTTTATAAAATGTTCAAATAATTTTTAACGCAAATTTTGTTGCGAACAAAATTTGCGTTAAAAATTATTTGAACATCTCTACTACCAGTCAGTTTTTTTTAATCGACGCTAAGTCCGGATCTGCTTAGCATGGAATGATTTATATTGGTTGGGTTAGCCCAAGGCGCGATAGTATATGTATGTATGTACATAAGTGGCGTGTAAAGTTGTCCCAATGGATGTAGAACGCGTTATACCAGGTGGCTCCACTATTATTAATCCTGTAAATTTTGTATCGGGTTCAGATTTTGTACCCTCATTACACCGTAATTAACATCTGTGAAGTTTTACATACAAAGTGTCGTATGAATTCGATTTATCTTTGACTAATTAGCATAAGCTTTAAACTTTTCAGGGTGCCTAGTGTGACTTTTGTTTACTATCCGTATTCATTCGATTACGTTTAAGAAATCGAAAATTAGTATGGCATTGAAGCAGTGCCTCCTGGCAACATACGAGATGATTTAAAATGTTGTTATACAAATTCTCGTTTTTGTTGTTTTGTTTTGTTTTGTTTTGTAAATTTCTTTATTTCATAAAATAAACAATACACTATGTAAAATATAGACACTTTTACACAAATAACCATAAGGTAAAGAATACTTTATCAGGCTAGACTCACCTATAAAAGCTTATAAACAATATTTGGTTAACTTATTACAACATGAGTATTAATAAAACAGTCTGTATTATGATAACAGTACTAATAAACAATAACATGCGAACCATTTGTGACTGTTTCGCTCAATTCATCAACTTTAAGAGGGTAAAGGAAAAAATAGTTATCACTAATAAGGAATTGCTACATTCCAAGCCGACCAACGTACACGCAGCGACAAGAGCTGCCCACCCTCCCGCGCCTGTACTAAGTATGGGTGACAGAGGGGGCATCGCCTGAACGCCGCGTATCATAAGATTGGTCATGCGCTTGCGCACTGCTATTATTGACATCACCGGCCGGGCCGAGTGGGGGAAACAAAAGATAGTGATGTGGTAAACGGTACGTGCCATATCTGTCGATATATTTTATATCAGATATTTGTGTAATACAAATATTAGATATTAGAGGGTTTGAACTATGTTCTTTATTTCGAGTAAAGAATTTCCGACTAAGTTTTAAAATGAAACTAATGAGTAGAGGATATGAAATGTTTTTATGTAAATTAATTAAATTTGTTTTAAAAGAAGTATTGTATGCTATTTTTAGAGCTTTATTTTGGATGACTTGTAAGATTTGATAATTTGTTAAACATGTGTTACTCCATACTGGACAGGCGTATGTAATACATGGTCTAACAAGAGTGGTGTATATTTTAAGTTTGGTAGTAGGACTAAGATTACTTTTACGATTTAAAATGGGGCTTAATGCACCCAGTGCTTGAGCACCCTTTATACGCAAATGAGCTATGTGTTTAGACCAATTTAATTTATTATCCATTGTAATACCGAGGTATCGAACAGAGTTGTTCCATGGAATACAGTGGCCACCTATTTTGAGTGTTGTTTTAGGTACGCTACGATGGCGAGTGAATATGATTGCCTCAGTTTTAGTCTCATTAAGCTTCAGTTTCCATTTAGTAAAATAAGAATGTAACAAATCAACAGAAAATTGCAAGCGTCCCACAATTAGATCAAGATCGTTTTTGTTAATATGATCGAATGGCGAATGAAACTCACACTAGGCACCCAGATGTGTTTTGGTAACTCAACTTAATGTAATTAAATGAATTAAAATCATTAAGAGACAAGAAAAAGGATTTGAGGGAGTCCTTTGCATACTAGTAAAAAAGCATAAGCTAAAGAATAGAAAGGTTTTGATGTTCATTGTTAGAAAGGCCCAGCTGTGGGACGTTGATAGTGTGTTAATAATGAAGTTTATATCTTATTACAACATTGAAACAAAAAAGAGTAACCCACTATCATAATGTATCTATATCGCGTTTCATGAAAGTACGAAGCCTACATTTCTAGGAATGTTTGCCAGAGCACCGAAATGCTTCGCGTCCAAGTCACATAAGTCAGCAAACGTGGAGGGTTCTAAATATCTCAAAACAAAACATTCCGGGCGTGTTTGGGCTATTCGAAAATACGGCAGGATCACACTTGACATTAATGCAGTAATGTACCTTTATTTAAGATAAATTAAATAGTTTTTAGTTACAACTCTGTAAACAGAAACTGTTTTTGCTAAAGTTAACCATCAAAAACATAAATGTGAAATGAGAGATAAGTTCAATATTATGATATATGCCTTGGTTATTGACTTCAACGACAGAAGAAGTGAGATCTAAATGGGTGCCAAGTTAGGATAATATATTGAAGCCTAAGGTCTGACTTGGCTGTTATCTGTAAACGGCTTTCACAGCGTCACCGGACTTTTTTGGGGGCGGCGAGAAACTTAAATGGTGCCTCAAGCCACACTGCTTGATCACGATCAAAACGACGTCAGAAGGTTTCTAGAGGGAATGGCGTCACGCAAGCGTGCTCCCACAGCCTACTAGATTCTCCGAGTAGTTTGGATAGGATTGGGATAGCCTTTACAGGGTTACTATAGTAGTGTACTTACGTTATATCTAAGCAGATGTGTGTCTAAATCAGAGTTTATACCCTAAATCCTAACTAATAGTAACCTAACTTAATATGCGAAAAAAATGAGTTTGTTTGTTTGTTTGTTTGTTATTTCTGGAATCTGGAACTGGGTAAGAGGTTTGATCTATCTATAGATCAGTGATAAAAATGACAATTTTTGGACGTTAATATTTAACCCGTCCCGCGCTGTAGGTATAATTAGCGGGCCACCTTGTGTACGACCGTGCGTACATATGGCGCGCGAGGACTTAAATAAGCGTTTGAGGTGTGTTTATGAAATTTGGAGCACATATGTATTTCGCAAGTCTCAATATATGAACCAAATTTGACATGTTTATGTGAAATAGTTTTTGAGTTATAAGGGGGTCAAAAGTGACTCCAAATAATTCGTTTAATATTACACACGGTGCTGCTCGCCAGTGCTGTTAGCTTAAACTTGGCTTGACACTACCACGTGTCTAGATCTTATATTCTCAAGAGTTAAAGTACTAGTAAATCTAAAACTTATCATCTTGAGACCTTCGTTTTGATGGGATTAGGATAGGCAATTCAAACTTGTCATGTAATTTTCCTTTCTGCTACATTAAAAACATAAAAAAACAATCTGTTTGATCAATGTCATTTTAGTCAATGCGTAATGTTTATGGATGTACGGTTCCTAAAAGTAATACTTACCAAGTATTTTTTCAATAACATAAAAAAATGTAAACGACGAGACTACGCCTATCCACCTTAGTTTCTAGTAACTTATTAAGTACCACATTATCATCATCTGCAGCCCTTCCACTAGTTATAAGTCTTGCTTGCTATTCTTCGCTGTACTATGCTTAACTCATCATCAGCCTATACCAGTCCACTGCTGGACATAGGCCTCTCCAAGTGCACGCCACCGAGCACGATCCGCGGCTACTCTCATCCAGCTCTTGCCAGCCACCTTGCAAAGATCGTCGCTCCACCTAGTCTGAGGGCGTCCTACACTACGTTTGCCGATGCGCGGTCTCCACGTTTACCCCAACGGTTGTCGGTTCTGTGGCTAATATGACCGGCCCACTGCCACCTCAACTTGCTGATCCGATAGGCTATGTCGATTACTTTCGTTCTTTGTCGGATCACCTCATTCCGAAGTCGATCCTTCAGAGAAACTCCGAGCATAGCCCTTTCCATAGCTCGCTGAGCGACTTTAAATTTGTGAACCAGCCCTACCGTGAGTGTCCACGTTTCGGCTCCGTATGTCATGACGGGTAGGACGCACTGATTAAAGACTTTCGTCTTTAGACTTTGTGGAATAGGCGACGTAAAAACCCGACGTAATTTCCCATATGCTGCCCAGCCTAGCTGTATCCTTCTGTTAGCCTGTTTCTCGAAGTTGTTTCTACCCAATTGCAAAATCTGCCCGAGGTAGACGTATTCCTTAACCACTTCGAGAGCACCGCCTTGTACTGCAATCGGTCCCGGAATAGCATGTTCGTTGAACATAACCTTGGTTTTGTCCAAGTTCATGCGGAGACCGATGCGTTGAGAAGAATCAGCCAGGCCGTTCAGCATGTACCGTAAGTCCTGCAACGTTTCGGCCACGATGACGATGTCGTCCGCAAATCGCAAGTGTGAGATGTGTTCGCCGTTGATGTTAATGCCACGTCCTTTCCAGTCCAGCGTTTTAAACACATCCTCCCTCCAATGCATTTGTGAACAGTTTGGGGGATATCGCATCCCCTTGTCTCACACCTCGATGCAAGGGGATATGCTTAGTTTGCTGGCTCTATGCTTAACTCATCTAGGTTCAACTGACGATATACGAGAAATTTTGAATTGAAAATTGAAGAAATCTTTAATGAACACGTTGGTCCCTTTATGGTCAATTTGGGTGAGGATGCTATTTTTATGCATGACAATGCCCGACCTCATACAGGTTGGATTGTGAATGACTACCTTTAAGAGATGAACATTACTCGTGGCCACTCCGGTCAGCACGCAGCCCGGATATCAACCCGATCAAGCATGCTTGGGACGGGCTAGGGAGATGCGTAAAACAACGAAACCCTCCCCCAATCACTCTTCGTGAGCTCAAAATTGCTCTCACAGAGGAATGGGAGAATATTCCCCAAAATCGTATAAGGAACTTGGTGTACAGCATGCCAAACCGCGTAAACGCAGTAATGGAAGCACGAGGAGGCAATACGAAGTATTAAAATTCAAGAAAATCGTAATGCTGTTCAAAAATGTCATGTTTTCTATTTTTGTTTTAAGGCGAAATCAGCAGATTTTTTTCTTTATGTAATCATTTGTAAATAAAATGTAGTGACTCATACATTTTATTACTTAAAGAGTATTTTATTGTCTATTAAATACAATTTATTTCATTAAGCCAAAATTCTTAGTTTCCGAGATTTATAGGTTTCTTTAAGTGACCCGGATTCATTACTCTTGAGTGTATTACCAGTTCAGGATAATCCTAAAAGGGGCAATATGCGAACGAAACCAAGTCTCCAAGACGCACCAGAAGATGTAAGTCAAGGTCCTATTGATCGGAATTGTTTTACTACCCTCCTTTTACAAAGGCAAGGAACATTCTGTAGCGTTTTATTGTCAGAGAACTGGCGATTCATTTAATAGCCACGTAAAACGTTTCGCCGTCGCGCGTCACGTCGGCAATCCTTCACGCACGATCTGAGCATCACACTTACACGATGATATAATTTTCCTCCAGCCTTATTTATAGTTGGCGATACTCCATGAAAGTGAAATTGGACTCCTTTTTAGTGGACGCTTTGGAATAGGTGAGACACTTTTGGGACATTTTGCTGACGCCTTCGTACGTGTTTTAAAGCTGATTCTGAGTTATGTGTACCTATCTTGGATATTAGTTTCTTTTTGATAGGGATTGCAATCGAGTGTGTGGTTTGCCTGTTAGTAAGCGGTTACTGCAGCTTAATACCCTTTTTGATTACTGGGTATTTATTGTTATACTCCTATGTTCAGTAATTTTGCTGACCCTTATATTATTCTGGTATAACTCAAAAGAAAACATTGATGAATAAAATAAATAATTGTATTCAGTTTGATGGCAGAAATAGGCATGTGTAGAAGCTATCCAGGCGACGACAAACCACATTTTTGTTAAAATTACACATGAGAGCTTTCAATCTTATAGTATTGTGTTTAATCAAAATGACACAAAAACCATAGTTGTTAGTACTTATAAGATATTTACTTAACGTAACACGAAAGGTCATACATTTCACAAATTTTCTACCCCACACGAGATTGTCGGAACATGTCGAACACAAAGCTAGACAACTCCAATGAAGGATTGATATTGGATTCCTGGACTTTTTAATTCTCTTTTTAATTAATCGCTTCGAAACAGTCGAAGTTCAGAGGCAACAGCGTCGGTTGGATCGGGCACAGGAGGCAGTGGAATAAAATTCAAAAAGGGCATTTCTGTTTGAACGTGATATCAAGGTCAAGGTCAAACAGACCAGTAAATTTTTGGGGTAATGTTGAAACTACCAGAGTTCCCGAGTTAGTATCGGTGATATATTTTTTACGGTAGCTACACATAACCCAGTTGAAACATATTTTAAGACTATAAGTACCTATAAGGTAACAAGTAAATATTAGTTAATACATAAACATAATCAGAATAGCTTTAGTTTTTATTTTAGCATTGATTTTTGTTAATTTTTTTAAACGCATGTAGATCTGTACTTTAGATGTACTGGCGTTTTATACATACATACTAAAAATAGTGGTTAAAAAAATACATTACAGAACAGTTGAAACTATTACATAGCACTTAGCGAGGATCCGAAAATACCCAAACTAATATAATATCATATAAGTTTGGTGGCGAAACCCTCGGTTGACCTCTTTGCTGAAATTGAACTTAGTAAACTAGTTTTGAGGTCTTACATTGTAAGTGTGTTGTTTTAAGAAGTTGTGAAGTTTGACCTGTGTAGTACTGAATGGTACCTGAATACTTTTTTTCATTTTGCAAATTACATTAAATTGCTTTTACTTCTAAGAAGATTAACCGACTGAGGGTCGCTTTAATTAAGGAGCGTTTATTATATACTATTAAAAAAGAGGTCAATTTTGTGACGTTGTTTGTTTGAGATTACCCATCTCTGGAACTACTAGTCCAATCCCAAAAAATCTTTTACTGATAGAATTATGTAATAATGGATATATAATAATAATAATATAAATATGTATACATATTGTAAATATGTTTTTATAAAAAAGAGAATATTCAATAAAGAGAATAATAATAATAATACTGCTTGACACAGCACGTATTGTCAGGAGGTTCCTCACTCTGCAGCCCTGACCACCGGTAGCTTGGGCTCTGCCCCACTGCTGGTGGTACTCTAGGATTAGGTTTTTATAATGTTTTATTGTTTTTATATTAAAATATTGTAAAAATCTAGTTTTAAGAAATAAAATAAATAAAGGACATAATAATAAACTTTATTTGCACACAAAAAAAAACAGATACCGACAAATTGATAAAAAGATATATCACAAAATAGGCGGCCATATTGCTAACAAGCAATCTCTTCCAGGCAACCTTGGGCGAAAAATAATAAAATTAAGTAAATAAAAATGGATGCAAGTAAAAATAAACTAAATTATAATAATAATATCAAATAAAGTACATAGGAAAGGGAAATAAATATATTAAATATATATTTTACTTTAAAAAAGGGTTCTTTTTTAAGGCTCAAAAGATATGCTTGTCATAGAACTCTTAGTGCGGGCACTTGCGGGCACTTAGGGTTAAATCCTGGCCCAAATGCGTGGGCAGAAAAGAAGCAGACGTTATGACTTCTGCGCCGTCTGGCGATGGGACGACAAAAGAGTTTCTGTGTAAAAATCCCTCGTCCCGCCTATTTGGACAAACGAAGCCGAATGAATCCCACGTAGCCCAAATGCCATGGGATGCGCAAAATATTAAACAATGGATGGACTTAATTAAGATGAGTGCTTGTAACAAAAGTCGTTACATTGAACCTCACAATCTAGACATTTATAAGCTTTAGTAGATTTTCTCTAAGGGAATGTGTAATACTAGCGTAAGATTCCTTTGGGAGCTTTCCACAAAATCAAAAGAGGTAAACAGCCTCATTTGCATAAAATGAACACGGCTGGGTACAGTCAACATCAAACTGTACGAAGCAACCTAAATTCAAAAGCTTCTTTACATTTAAGTAAAACTTCTTTACATTTAAGTAAAACTTCGTTACATTTAAGTAAAATTTCGCCTCGGTGGCTGAGTGGAAAAGCTCTCGACCGATGTCCGGAAGAACCGGGTTCAGTTTCCAGATCAGGCAAAGTGTGTTTTGGATTTTTCGTTGCACATCCCAGATTTGTAATCAGCAAACCGCATTTGGAAAGTGTGGTGATTAAGCTAAATACTCAAAAATTTTAGTGATGACTTGATTTCGATGATGGAGGCCTTTGCCCAGTAGTGGCAAAGTATGCATATACTTAAGTAAAAGTATTCCTTAAACTGGCAGGCTATCTGTGTATAATTCAAAAAGATAATAGTGCGGAGGAGCTCGATGGCGCAGTGGTTAACGCGCCCGGTCTGCGAGTGCTGAGGTTAAGCAACTTTTGCAAAAGCCGGTCATCGGATGGGTGACCAAAAATTTATCATCTCGAGCTCCTCCGTGCTTCGGAAGGCACGTTAAGCCGTTGGTCCCGGCTGCATTAGCAGTCGTTAACAACCACCAATCCGCACTGGGCCCGCGTGGTGGTTCATGGCCCGTTCTCCCTATCCATCCATAGGGAAGGCTAGTGCCCTAGCAGTGGGGACATAAATGAGCTGATGATGATAATGATGAATAGTGCTTGTCAAAACATGACGTGATGAAACATTTTGCAGGTCGGCAAAGTGATTTTTTTTTTGAATAATTTATTCATGACCATGGATAGTAACTAGTCCTTCAGTCGAAAACTTAATTTATCAACCATATTTCTTTCTTGTATGATCATCAGATGATGAATGATAATGAGAAATGAGAAGTGAGAAATGTTATACCCCCCCCAACCCCTTGAGTATCTCAGTAAAGATGTGGGGGCTTTACTAAGTCCTCGGGCGGACTTCTTGAGAGAATTTGAAAAGTGACGTTGCATTGTTTTGTTTCATTTGCCAACACTCATGCACACTCACGAACGCTTAACTGTTAATAATCCACCATTATTTCACATTGATATTTCACATAACACAAATTTTAGATTACCTTACCACGTTTTAACTCCAATCACAAAACATCAGATGGAGTAAAAGCATTTGGCTCTTTGTGTAAAAAAGTCGTAGTTAAGTATAATACATACCTAAATAAAGCAACAAACAATACCTTTGATCACGGCTAATAAAGCACCTGGGCTTAATTAATTTACACGCCGATCGCCAAGCCATTTTTCATCCGGAGCTCTGAGCTTTGTGCCCTGAATATCTGATGGAATCCGCTAATTATTAAGAAAAACGTACCGTGCAAATTGACTCAACAAGGTCGGATGCCGTTATTTATACTTTTGAAAGGCTAAACATTGAAATTGACGGTCGCTGAATATAAATTCTGCCGTTTCGATTGCCCGACATGATTACTTCTCTCCTTAGGGCCCAAGTGGCTGGTTCGTGACAGTCGGAAGATTGTAAAATTGTTATTCTATCCGTGCTGTGGTACCCGTGCTGAATTACGAAAATTGTTGCGCGGATAAAAATGTTGAGCGATTTGTCATAACCGCCGACGGACGTAAAAATATTATGTTGACAGTTGGCAGTCGCTTCGTTGTGTTCTTTTGTTTAATGTCAAAATAGAAGAATGTCAGTCATAAAGATTTCTTTTTTTAAACTAGGGTACATAAAGGGGCTGTTCGAGCAGTTCCTCCGTGCTTTAAAGCCGTTGGTCCCAGCTGCATTAGCAGTCGTTAACAACCACCAATCACAGGGCCCGCGTGCCTCGAGCCTCAGCATGTGATGAATACAAAAGCTCAATAATGAGAAAGGCGTATCCGAACCGACAATTGAGACATTTGAGAACACAGAATATGCATTGTCAGGATTAATCTTCGCCGCAATGTAAATTTGAAGGTGCCGACTGCCGACTCGACGTTCGCGAACTTACTACGCAGTGCGCCGAGATATGTTTGCTTCGTCTTTATTAGTAGAACTTCGAAACGTCAAAGGCTTCTGTCTGTTCACTATACGTATGAATGTATATTTATTAATTCACAACCGTATAATAAAGATTTGTAATAAACTGGCGTGCGCAAGTTACCATAATACAACGACTTAAACATTACATTAAAAAAGAAACGTTTATTTGACACTAATAAAAAGGATCGAATGTAGTGCTACTGAAATCTGTACCGGTGAAACATGTAACTTCTTTGGTGACACTTTAAAACGCATACTGTTTATTGTCATAATTTCGCTTGTCATATATCATATGGCATAAAAACTAAAAAACATAATATTTTTTGGCATTATATTTTATTATGCATAAACATAATAACGCAGAATTGTTGAAAGGCATAATGTAAAAAATCATAATCGTTAATATCTATATTTTTGTTTGACATAATTTTATTAAGCATACTTTAAAACGCATTATTTTACTATGCATAACTGTAAACATTCATAATTTTGTATTGACATAATCTTAAGTTGTTTTAAGTGGTGTATTTCATTTCATACAAATACAAATAAACTAATTTCAAAGGATATAACGTTCAATGGATATAATTTTTACTTGGTCTGAATACACTTCTTATAACAACATTACGTATATTATTCACTTGCTATGATTTTACTAAGTTAAATTATGTATTTTTTATATAAATAGCATTTTAACCTTAATTTGATTTAAAATATAGTCTTAAAAAGTTAATACGTTGTGTTTTTAGTAATGTTGTACTACAAAAGTCAGTGACAGAAACGAATCGCTGCAAATCCGACTCCACGTAGTCTTGTCTGTCCTACCCTTAGAGTCTAATTTAGAAGCACGTAGGCGCGGAGGAGCGAGGCGGCCCGCGAGCTGAGGAGCAGGTAGAGAACGAAAACCATCTGCGACGATAAGCTCGCGTGGGACCGCCGGAACCCCGCAGCGCCGGAGCCGTGACAGAAACCATGCCTGCTGCATGTTGCACGCTTGCTTGCTTGGTTCATGCTTGCTTGCACGCTGCTAGCTTGCTTGGCTGCTGCTTGCTTGCTTGCATGCTCTATGCTTGCTTGCATGCTGCTAGCTTACTTGCTTGCCTGCTGCTTGCTTGCTTGCATGTTGCTTGCATGCCGCATGCTGCTTGCATGCCGCATGCTTGCTGCATGCTTCCTTGCTGCATGCTTCCTGCTTGCTTGCTGCATACTTGCTGCATGCTTGCTGCATGCTTGCTGCATATGCATTTTCAGTTTTTGCCTAAAAACGTTATGCGTTTCAATAGGTAACCAACTTCTTTAAGGGTCTTGTCAAAATATAATCCTATTTAGATAGTGTATTCAATATTTATTAAGATAGAGAAAAAATTAAATGCCTACCCGACCCAGCCAGGAAACGAACCTGGGTTTTCTGCAATAACCGTTGGATAGATGGCACCACTCTGCCGCTAAAAGCAGTCATAAATCAAAAAGCAAAGAAAAAAATTCAATGCTTACGTCAGCCTTCCCGGTAGCATAATGGTCAGTGCAGCCGCCCGGATTGCGGAAGACCCAAGTTCGATTCTTGGCTGGGTCGAGTAGACATTTAATTTTTTCACTGTGTTTCATAAATATTTAATTCAGCTACAGTGCAGCAATTAGCACTTAAAAAAATAAAAAGTAAAAGATAGTGTATTTATTACGGCAAAATTAATTTTATTAAGTACAAAAAAAAATATTCTGATGGTTCGGATAGTTAATTTATATAGGGTCACATTTTATCAACTGCAAATATTTTGACAAAACATCATATCAAAGAAATTTAAATTATAATTATATTATAATTATAGTAAATTTATTTTTAAAAAAAACAGGCTAGTTTATTTTTAACTTTTCCTGACACAAAAATTGTAATATTTTTAAGAGCGGCCAATCCGTCGGCTCTTTTGAATGAAACTAGAGACAAGTGTAAGCGGTGAAGGAACTTTGAATTGAAACTACCAAAAGTGCTTTATTTTTATTTTTAATCGAAATGTCTTGTTGAATTTATCCTCAAAATATTTGCAGTTGATAAAATGTGACCTTATATACACCTAAATTTTATTCGCACGCCACTCGGCTGAATAGCAAAATGCTTAGCCCAACATCCGAAGGGCCTGTTTTTAAATTCCTAGGTCGAGCTAAGTGTGTTTCAGTTTTTTTGATGGGTAGTCCACCGACCCGTATTTGGCAAGCATGGTGATCATCCATCACCTGTCAACTGTAGCGATGGCTTGATTGCAGTGTTGAAGGCCTTTGCCTAGCAGTGGAACTAGTAGGTATACATATTATTTCTCATTATTTATTTTATTTAATATTGTCTCACCAACTGAAATATATATTCAGCGGACTGTGGTCAAAGCCCCTAAGAATGAATCCATTTGCATAATTCACGTCTAGACGTATTAAAAGTTAAAAATTGAAATATGTGAGAAGGGTTCGCAAATCAACTCATTAATATTTATCGGCGAGACTAACAAAAATATACGAATGGAGAAAATTTTTGTATTTGAGTAGGATTGCTCAATTAATAAAAAAAGCAATTAAATATTTTATTGGGGTAACGCAATTTTAATCTTAATATCATCAGCCTGATTGTATCAAAATATTTCGATCATGTGAAACAAATCTTTATAATCATCAATCTTTATATACCGAGAGATTTTAGTGGTTGTTTTCCCGCAGGTTCAGACCATGAAACTGAACAACTTTCTCCAAGAAACATAGGTCAAAAAACGAGATATTTTTTTAACTTTTCCATACAAATCATGCTCGGTTAATAGAGGCTTTGTATAGAAAAGTGAAAAAATTATCTCGTTTTTTGATCTATGTTTTTTTTGGGAAAGTTGTTCAGTATAAAAATCTTCTGTGCGTGTGTATGTTATTGAACTCCTTCCAAACGGCTGGATCGATTTGGATGAAATTTTCTGTGTGTGTCCAAATGGATTCGAGAACGGTTTAGATTTACAATTGGACCTGGTAGATGGCGCTGCTATAGGGGTCCATCATGGGATACGGGTGTTCTTAAGCGGACGAATGATTCGTTTGTTTTGTTGTCATGGAAACTGTCAAAGCGGTACGAAGTCCACCGGTCAGTTAGTATAATTATAATTACTGGATCATCGTAATCCACCTTTAGCCTTATTGGTCGTAGCAATGTGTAGCGTTAGTTCATGTAAATTTTTTGATTTAGTTATATACATATAATTTTACGCAAATTTTGATTCGGACAAATTACAATTTGAAAAACAAGTATTGAAAATATTCTACGAGCGTGATACGAACCACACCCCCCTACAAGCCGGGTCAGGTGCACTACCAACTATGCTATCATGGCTCTAGTAGCACCGCCGCTCCATAATCCCGCTCGTTGATTTTTTTTCATCACTTGTTTATTTGATTATGTTTTTAGAACCTAAACCAAATTATGCTACGGCGAATAAATACAAAAGCGGGGAGTACAAGATGGTATTAGGTATGATTAGTGGTAGGCTTATATTAAGTCCGCTTGACTAGATACCACCATCTTATCTAGACATACTTAGATAAGATGGTAGTATCTATCATGCGGATGGTAGTATATAGGCATAGCATAATTTGGTTTAGGTTCTAAAAACATAACATATGTTAATAGCATTGTTGTTTCGACAGTAAGATATAAGATAACCAGTTCCAGTAGTTGAAGATTTCGGATGAAGTATCTACTACAAGTATCTACTATACTACCTACTTATCATCAGGTGAGATAGGTATAAGAATAGTCTCCTATCGACCTTAAATATAAAGACATTTTTTTTTATACGTAGCACGACAAATGACTCCATTTCACCTGATGTTAAGTGAATACGGAATCCAGATGCGACGACAACTGGTGCAGCGTGAAAACAACGCAGCATCAGTTACCCTCACTCGGCCGGCCCACAAGGTGTCTCTTCACGCCTCGTTTGAAGGACCCCATATCATAGGAAGAAGAGAAAACGTGTGCTGGTAAACTATTCCATGTTTTGGAGGTACGACAAAGAAACGAGTCACCAAATTTCTTAGTGCGCGATGGATTATTTGAGACAGTGAAGCGGTGACTTCGGAAAGCAGCACGCGTACTCCTATGGAGGAAGGGAGAAGGTGGGATGAGGTCAAAGAGTTCTTCATAGCACTCGCCATGGTATAAGCGGTAAAACACGCTGAGTGACACAATATCTCTACGCAATTGCAGAGATTCAAGAGTATTTGTGACTTCTGCGTTGCCGATAATGCGTTCAGCGCGACGCTGCAATCTGTCCAAGGTATCGAGAAGGTACAGACGCCTGCACATCTGTACCTATCCAAATCGCCGCACCCTGTTCAGAATACCGAGTTTTTGTGAGGCTGTTTTGATCATGGCTTCGATGTACTCATTTTGGTTCAGATCGCAGCGAATCGTCATACCGAGCATGTTGATACTGCTCTGTAGGCTTAGAGATGTACCCTGAAGAACTGGAAGGGGGAGGAATGGTGACTTTTTTGCCGTGAACGCACACACCTGTGTTTTCTTGGCATTGAACTCAACAAGATTATTGGAGCCCCATTTAGATACGAGGTCCAATACCCGATTGAGCTCAATGACAAGACTCAAGAGGTAGCCAGCGACCCAGTTGCAGAACTGAGCAGGCAGTCCGTATGCCCGGAGCTTGGAGAGAAGAACTTTGTGCCAGACTCTATCAAAAGCCTTAACTATGTCAAAACTTACTAGGCCACCGATTCACCACGCTTGTCAATAGCCTCACCCCAGAGATGTGCAACGTACGCTAGAAGATCACCCGTTGACCGTTTCGGCTGAAACCCGCATTGGCGATCGTGAATTATGGAGTGTTCTTCCAGGTAGTGGACAATTTGTTTATTTAAAATACTTTCCATGTTTTTGCACAAAACTGAAGTAACGGCTAGGCGGATTTCTAATACAACACCCAATCATTAACTATTAAATACCACCTACCTAATAAGTAAAATTTATAAAGATTTTATCTCCAAGTTGCAGTAAAAGTCTATCCAGTCTCCGATGTAAGCTACTCGCTAAGAACTAGTGTAGATCTGACCAGCTTCGGCAACAAGTTACGATACGTTACCAACTTTTTTATCTCTCTGAGGAAAAGAAGATGAAGTTCTTTTTCTGTAGAAATATAGCACTTTCAATAAATCGTAAACATGAATACTATACTAGTAGTAGGTTGTTGGTTGACTTTATGTATTTAGAAATCTTCTCAGATTCTGAGTTTGTAAATTACGAATATTGATGGTAACAATGTATTTGAGTGGTTATCAATGTATTTGAGTGATTTCCAAGCATATAAAATAAGTACTTTTGTTGTAATTTCAACAATAGTGAGTTTTTGTGGTATTTTCGAAAATAATTATGATCGAGTCAAAGTTATACAATCGTGTATTTGAGCTAGAAAATTCTAGATAAAGACATGAATTTACAACATTTCGTCATATTATAGTCTTAAACTATTCGACGAAAGTTGGTGCATTTTTTCAGTTTGTCGCTTTAATATAACTTTCCACAACTCTTCTTAGCGACTAATATTAAATTGGTTGTATGTACTAAGTGATAATAGGTGTGATTACTGACACAACAATCCTTAAGTTTTTTTAGTTTTTATTAAAATCGGCCCCGAGACTTGCTTTGAGTATTTCGAAATTGGAAAATTTTAGCCTGTATATTGTATAGGTGTTAAAAAGAGACCGTCCTCGATATAAATTATGTTTGAAAGCCTTTGACAATTATAAATTTTAGTTCCTCGCTCTGGCAAAGTTGTAGGTAAATGAAATGATTCATAATGATTAAAATAATTCGAAGACAAGAGCAACGAAGAATAAAATAAAAAGTATTAAGGATAAAATGTTCATTACGAAATTAAATTGCCCGATTAACTTCAGACTTTATGTTTACTAGACCAAAAATATCAGATGGGCACTGAAATAAACACATCACATTACTCGTACATCCTATCGTAATTGCTACGAGGAAAAATAGCTGTCCCTGCAATTTGTGCTTACTGGCTTACTGACTCGTGATTGATTGTTATCATTAAAGGGCTTAAGATTGAGTTTTTTCATTAAGAGAAAAGATTAGGTATTTAATTTTGTTTCTTTTATCAAACGAAAAAGGGTCGGAGTTGGGGGCTTTTGGCTATTTTTCTTTCTTATGCCGCCGTCTGAGGTTATCTCATGCGGCAGTGGGACTCTTTTGAATAATTTATGCTTCCGTGGTTATGTGATGTGGGCTCTTTTGATCCGATGTCAGCTAGAGAACGAGTTAATTATACCAATATATACGTTGACTTTTTCATTAGGTTCAATATTTAATTAGATATTTTTAGCCAGACGACTCTGACACAACTTAATATCAATCAATAATTCTGAAAAGAATTAAAATTATAAATATCACCATAACTTTTTAAACGATGGTCACTTGCAATGTAGTCCTTTATTGACGGAATTCTTATCATGTTTATTATTTTTGAGTACCCGATGTTTCGGTCTAATTGCTCAGAAATAATAAACATGGTAAGAATCTCGTTAATAATTACTATAATAAATATCAATGTTTGTATGTCTAAACAACAATCAAAGTTTTAATATCTGAGAACTAATAACTAACATAAAACTTTCCTGCGGCCTATTATATTCCATTAGACTTCGGTATGTCCCGAACGAATAGTTTCAAATTTTCTACTCACCAGAAGCCACTACGGAGACAATACTGGTCTGCCGTTTGTAGCTTACAAACTTCGGTTCCACTCAAGATGTCCTTAACTTGAGGTTGTAATAAGTTCGAGGAAGCAAGCCAATATAGAAGTTTGACTTATCAATAATGCATTCAGTAGACACCGAAGCTTATTAATATTCCTATAAGTTGAGCTTATCTCGGAACATTTTAGTGAGCTTGTTCCATATGTTTAAACCCCGTTGAACGGGAAAGATCAATAGCTAAACAAAAACAGAGGAAGTATTGTTGAAACCTTCCTAAACAAATAGACCTTTATAAACAGATTTCTGCTTAGCTTCAATTATTTTAAACATTCAATGGAAATTATATGAATCATCTCATTCAAAGTGGCGCACACTGACACGATGAAAGAAAAACAAACAATCTTTTATAATTAATAAACCACGTTAATAAATGTTTATTTGTAATGAAAAGTGTCCTGCTATGATCGGGCATTTTCCAATATTTTTGACGCTGTAAGGGAGAAAAGAGCTGGACACTTGCTGAGTTTCTTACCGGTTCTTCTCAGTACAAGATCTCCCGCCCAGAGTAGACTTACGAACCGATGGCATAGTGACATTCACAAGAGCTACTTGTAGCCTAAACTGAATAAAATGATTTTGAATTTGAATTTGAATTTGAATTGATAAAGGACAACTCAAGTTGGTTATATAACTTAATAAATATTCAGCACATCATCTCATAATTCCAACTGATACAATAGTAATTAACAACAACAGCGATTAATGAATGATTGTAAACAAAAAGTTTTTAGCACTATATCAAACGTAACGATCCAGTTCACCTTTATAATAAACTACTTCGCAACGAGTCCTCAGAAACAGATGGCGACAATGTTCTAACTTTTGGATATAAATCAAACCCTTTTAATGTTCCGGGTGCTATCGGTTGCGTTCGGGTCAAGTAGGTAGAAGTGATTTACAGTAGCCATAAAGACAGCCAGGCTATATTACTCTTGTCAGCGCCCTTCGGCTTGTAAAGGAATGTGAGCAGCTCAATGTGACGAATACTTTTTTATCCTTGTTGGAGGCACGCTTTTTACCTCGCTTGCTAAGTGACTATAAGGGCAAAAGTGTGCGCTCACCTAATCGGAACTCATCAACTACTAACTAGAAACTAAGTGCCTTCCTCCGTCAGAATTAATTGCTGTTATGCCGCCATAACCCTCATATACTCAGATAAGCTGTGTGATGCACAACATTTTTATTGGCATTTAAGTTATTGCGCATATTTTTCTTTTCTCCTTATTTTATAAATTTAAGGTAAGTTTCAGTATCATTAGCGCCTAATTAGCGTTTAAATGCCTTCCATTCCCTTACTCCACTCTACAATGGAGGATTATATCTTAAATGAAAATATATGGTTTGAAGTAGCTAATGGCATCAGTAATAATAATATATTTCAAATATGACTGCACCTAACATCATCATCATCAGCCTAAAAACGTTCCATTGATAGGCTAACCCACCAACCTGGCCCTAAGCGTGTTGATTAATACTGATTTATGAACGTCATCTTAATACTACATTAAAATCACTTTATATTTTTCGATTTTAACCGTTGCCTTCTACATTTTAGCGTCTCCATTAAATACCTCTCTTTCGTTTGTTCGTTTGTTTGTTTGTTTGTGTTGGAATGTTAGACGTTCCGCGGAAAGTTGCGCCAAGATCAACAGTGTAGGTGGCCTCATTAAGAACGAACTTAAAATTCCAATATCTTCAGATAAGGCTTTCCACTCTCCGTGCATTCTTAAATAAGGAAAAGAGGTTTTCTCTTTTTGCAGGTTTAACGAAAACTGCTTAGTATATTTAAATATTTACTCATAGGTTTTGGTGCATCCATACCGCAGTAACTTTTTGTGGAGTAACGTTTCCAAGTGTTAGTAAAAACAAAAATTTGTTAGTATATTATGTTGCCTTATGTCTTTTAAGACAATTGTTTGTAAACATTCAATATATCTTATATTATCTTATATTATCTATACTTAAAATGTCAAAGGGCTTAAAGGACATTTTGGGGAAGTGTCGTTTCAATCGAACAATCGATAACATTACGATACTCGTCCGTTGTCTGTAAATGTTTTGGAACTTTAAAAGCCGTGCAACGAGTGTTGCTGAAAGTTACACTTAAATATACTTTATTAATCTATGTTATTGGCGGTATGGATGCGATGAGCAACATTTAACCACCTCTGTGGTTTTGTGGTTAAGACCACCGGCTTAGACTTAGAGATCCTGGGTTCGCTTCCCAGCGGGGGGTACATGTCTGTGTTCTCGGTTTGGTTGGTGGCAGGGCTTGTTTGTCCGCCTGGCTAGCTATCACCATCTTATCTAATTATGTCACCATAACATCAATGTTTTTAGCAATGTTGTGTACCGGCTTAGAGATAATCTGGCACTGGCGCCTCAATAGGCTTCCACCTTCGGCTTTATCATTACTTAAAATCAGGCAAGATGAATCCGTAAAGAATAAAAATATATAAAATATAAAGTGCCTTTTTTTGTTACAACCAAACCAAAAAATTTATAATATTAACCTCATACCCGGATACTCTCAATTGAGTTACGTTTGCCCGGAGTTCTGCACAGAATCCCAACTCCCAACTATTTCAATGTAAAATTCTAGTTGGCTTCCATCCTACGGCACAAGTTCGAGATTCCCGTCTCCGTAGTGGCTCCGTCCGGACTTGCCAACTTGATTATCCCGGACATTTTGACGACATTTTAATAGGAGCTGGTAACGCTATTAGCCACTAGTCAATGCCTCCCCATTGTTTTGTCTGAACCCTGTAAAGTAGTTTTCTGTATGAAAATTTGAGATATAGACGAACAAAATCAAAAGTTTATTAGCAAAATTCAATTGTAAATGTTTTGACGAGCTAAAGCTAGTTCTCAAGTTTTTATTGCTTTTATTGGTGTTGTAATGATGTGTCTGTATATACGAGTAGGTACAGTATAATGGAATAGAATGTCCTCTCTCATACAGTTTTTCTATAAAACTAGCATGTGTGAATGAGCACCATTATCATCACCATCATCATCATCATCATCTCAGCCAAAAGTCGTCTACTGCTTGACAAATAATGCCTCCTCCAAGAATCTCCACAACGACCGGTTTTGTCCAGCTCGCATCCAGCGGCTACCCGCGACCTTCGCCAGATCGTCCGTCCACATTGTTGGAGGCCTGCTTACACTGAAATTAAATTAAATGAAACGAAAAAATGACACAAATACAGGAACAGTATTCACAAGAAAAAAAAACAAGAAAATTTTCTATAGGGCACAAAAAGGCTCACTCAGCATAATGCCAGCGCATCTAAAAGGCACCCCGACGCTAGTCTTCCGTGGACGCCTCAAAAGTAAATTCGCGTCTGACTATTATTTTGTGTAGTGTTAAGATACTATGTTACTGAACCAAATTAACTATTTAATTCATACGTTTATTAGATTTCTTTACAGAAATCCAATTTAAACAACAGCTATAGGTACTTTATCGTGCTAGGACAAGAGATGATTACGTACAAAAGTTAAATTATACAGCTTTTATTATAAAAGAATCACACTGAACACTGAATAACTTATACCGACTTTGAAGAGATGGCTGTAATGTCCCTTGAAAAATTCATATTATAAGTAACTTTCAAAAACAAATGTCCCTAGTTTGTTTACTTTCGACATTCTAACGAAAAGGGCAATAAGAATTGAACAAGTTTTCTTTGTTGGAGAGGTAATTCTCCGAGGGTCGGTTCAGTAGTTTACTCAGTATAAGGAGAGTTTGTTTAGGCACACCGACACCTAGATAATAACGCAAAATAAATATTTCGCCTATAAATCAATTTCGCTCTCTGACTTTGTGTAAGTTGACAGACATTGAGAGAGTGCAATTTCATATCGAATTTGGTTATCGCCGATAATACTTTTTCTCGTGAATGAAAATTTATTGCGATTGCGAAAGCACATTTTTAGTATAAACTTAAAATCTTTATAAACGATAGTATAAATACAAAACAGTAGTTGACACAACACAAGATGTCATGCGTACAGTACTAGATACCATATAATTATAACATTCCGTGGTTCGCAAAACGTAAAGGAATCAAAAGCCTTTGGTCCTGGCTGCATTACCAACTTTGGGCGTCATCATCTCAGCCGAAAAGACGTCCACTGCTGGACAAAGGCCTCCCTCAAGGATAAATAATTTTGAGGGGAATTTGCCATAATCGCTACGCTTGGCAGGCGGGTTGGCGATCGCAGTAAGGTGAGAATAATCACAGAGAGACGCTGCTGACCATCCTCTGGAATGGTCCCGTAGTCGCCTTCTACGACACCCACGGGAAGAGATGGGGTGGTACAATTCTTTACCCCCGGCACCACACGGTGAGCCGGCACCACACGGTGAGCCGGCACCACACTTTGGGCGTGCGTGGTGGTTTATGGCCCGTTCTCTTTATGGATGGTTATCCATAGGAAGGGCTCGTGCCCCAGCAGTGGGGACATAAACTGAGCTGGTGATGATGATGGTGATGAAAAACATACTCATAAACAATGCTTAAATTATTGGTATCACATCGTTGTGATACTCGTGTACAAAACGACTAATTTGGTATACCTATGCAAAAGTGATGTTCCTGTGTTTTGAATTTGTATGTATGATTGTACCAAATAAAGATTTTTCTATTTCTATTTAGGAAAACTAACTGAGCACTATAGTAAATAACAAAAATATTTCTGCATAATGCTAAAGAGCAGCATATGGCGCGCTAATCCGCTGATATTCTGCGAAAGCCTAAGTGCCTTAATGTAATATTTAATAGTTCCTACCTATAGTGGCTACTCTGTGGTGTAAGCTTATGATATGTAAAGATAGATATAAGCTTATGTGTATTAATAAAAAACCATTTTAAATTACATTTAGTTATTAGTATTTATAAGAGCCCATGTGGTATATCTGCCCTCTACTGATTATTAATATGTATAACTAATAGGGTAGGGTAGGTCAATCCAGTTTTAATATAACTTTAAAAATATTTTAATAAATACTAATGTCGCTCTAAAGCATTTCAAAAATCAAAAAGCAGTGACAAAATTCAGCGCTTACGTCAGCCTTCCCGGTAGCATAACGGTCAGTGCAGCCGCCCGGATTGCGGAAGAGCCAGGTTCGATTCCTGGCTGGGTCGGGTGGTCGTTTAATTTTTTCATTGTATTTTATATAAATATTTAATATTTTAATACTTGTGGAGTGTTTGTACACGACAATGAACTATACCTACATTTAATGAAACAAGAAGAATTGTAAAGTAACAAAATGTGAACAAATCAGTACCGCGTAAAAAATATACTTTTCACTTCAGTAGCTCAAACATGTAGGTTTTGCTGCCTGAAATCAGTGAGCAAAATGCAAAAAAAATCAGCACTCGCAGCAAAAAACGACTTTGCTCTCTTGTTGCACAAATAACTATTTACCTATATAGTGCCCTGTCAATTGTAGAACAAGTTAACTGATGAGGATGATCTGGGGCAATTTTTTTATTTACGAATTGTATTAGATTAAGTTTAGTTTTAAGTAGTTTAATTTACTTTGTAAATATATTAGTATTTAAGAATGACATTAATATTAACTGAATTATTTTGTAAAAATAAATCTATTGGGTTTGAGCCAAGACAACCTTCAACTAACACGAATAATATTTTATAAAATTTTATAAGAATCCCTTGCGTCACCTACTCTCAGCTGAAGGCAATCCAAAACTTTATATTTTCCAAGTAAAGAGCTATCTCCAGAGTTGAAAATAAAATTATTATAATCCTCGTTACATAAAATTGGCTATTAAGTTGAGGTTCAACTCAACCGTAAATAAAACGAAAAGTTTGATTGAAGTATCCAAGAAATTCATCAGTGTAAAACAAACTTTAAAATTTGCAATGGTAATTTCATTTTACGCACCTCGCTTGTCTAATTATGAAGCCATGGAGTAGCATTAATGCAAGAAGATTATACAAATTTTATTTGGCTGACCTGATCGTGCTGAGATGATTCTTTACTTTTGACTTGTAAAATTTAAAAAAAAATTGAATGGGTGTTATTTAAACGATTAGTAAAGTATTCGTATTTTTGTTGGAAAAAAATGCTAGTTGGGCAGCAACTTACGGTCAGCAAATATTTCTAAATCAGTCTGCAACTAATATCATTCTGAACAGCAATCTTATGCCGCTCCCCCTTCCGTGACTGGCCCCCGCTATGCTACGCTTTGCTCGGGAAAAAAAAATTAACTTAACCTAACCAACAGTAAAGATTTCTTATGCTGACCGATTGTATAATTCTGCTGACCAAATAATAATTTTGCTGACCAAATATTTATTTTGTAATACAAATAAACTATTTCCATTTTTAATTATCTCACAATTTGAACGCGCTTAGCCTTTGTCTCACTTGATGGTAAGTGACGATAAGATCGAGCTTGGAATCTCACTTCATCCGAAATCAAATCACTGAGAAACTGGCTCTCTTTGCTTCAGCGACAATACAAGCGTCTTGCGTTGCGCCAAGTGTATTTCTAGCTCATTGCGCGTTATACGGAAATCATAGTCAATAGTGATAAAATGTACGCAATGAAGAGAGAAATCGTGTGCCGCGCTGCAATCCCCTAGTGGTGGTCGTGGCTATGCAGTTTTATCTAACTGTCGGAACACATCAATGCTACTAACACTATTTATTATTGCGAAAGACTAAAATAAGATAGCGGAACTCGTCGTTGTGAAATGAAAACAACAAAAATATTGCTACGGAAACTACGTAGGACTAAATGTTGCCACAAAATAAGAAGACTGCAGAAGATAAATAAAAAAACAGCCGTGGTCACGGGCAGGCTGTCAGCCCGTGACCACGGCCGTAGTAACTCGGTCGAGACGTCGGGTATAAAGAAGGTATGATACCTTTTTACTAATTAGTTATAATACCCGTTTAAATTCTTTGTTTAATTATGGAATGCGAAAGTTTAAAAGTGTATGCAAAAGATAAGCTTCATACAAAGGCGCTCGAGCAACGCACTCATAGACAAATTTAAACTAGTCCGAGCGCAGAACCCAGAACCCAGAACTAGGGTGTTTAGTTACTGAAGATAATAATTCAAATTCAACGAAGCATCCATACTCGTACGTTCTTATAGTATTATTTGAACCATTTTCTGTTACCATTTTCGAGCACTGATCAGTGCCCTAGTTGTTGCGAGATTCTGTGTCCGTGAGAGGTTGTCTATGTGTGCGTTGATTGAGCGCAGTATGTATTAGGTCCTTACATATGAAATTGACGTTTTGTATAAAGATTTTTATAACATTAAATTTTTCATACTGACGTTTTTTTTTTTAATTTTCTTAACATCTATTTTTGTATACACTATAAAAATTGTAGGGCAGTGTGTTTGTTTCTCTAGCTAAATATAACAGCCCTTAAAAAGAAAAAAACAAGTCCCTTCAAAGCGACAATGAAACAAAAGGTCAATTCCGCTAACAAAAAAAGAAGTCAATTTAAAAAAAAACTTGGGCCATAAAAACACAGAATTAAAAATCATTGTTATTACTGAAGCCTAAGTAACATAGTCTTAATTAAATGTGTATAATAATATTATTCACCGGTATTGAGATTTAGAAGATAAACACTTATTAATGAGTGAGAAAAAAAACGTCGATTTCATAGGTAAAGCCCCAATATTAACCCTTTAATGGGCAGAGCATGTTGAAATTTTTCATTGGTTTTCGACCTTATGTTAAGGTAATAAAGTTAAAATTATGGTGTCCAAAATATCGACAGAGCCCTATTAAGGGTCAGGAGACCCCAAACGGTAACCTGAACCCTTAATAAGGATATTATGTGCTGGGGCTAATCAGTATTTCTGTTTAAATCATGGTGGTACTAATATTATCATTAATGCGCTATTTACACCTTAATAACAGTCCTTTTAACCCACATTATAGTCTATAGAGCTAACGGAGCTATAATATTGGGATGAATGCAAAAATTCGTGGTTCAATCAACAAGAGTATATATATCCGTTCGGCTATAGACGATACTTAGATTATTTTTACCTAACAATGCTAAGCTTAATCTTTTAACGTATATTATTCTCTTTGCAAATTAAAGTAGTATTGCAACGAATCTTCAGAACTTTAACAAAGAATGCATCTTAGATATTAATTTAAGCTTTTCTTGGGGCTAGATAATTGGTGTGAGTGTGGGAAACATTATTTATTTATTTAATTACGTAGTCCAATTATGAAGGTACAAGTTATGGAAAGCATAACGAGAGCGAAGCAAATTTAAAAAAACCGGCCAAGTGCGAGTCGGACTCGCGCACGAAGGGTTACGTACTTTATGACGTATTAAGAAAAACTACTTACTAGATCTCGTTCAAACCAATTTTCGGTGGAAGTTTGCTTTTTTTAGTTTTATCATTCTCTTATTTTAGAAGTTACAGGTGGGGGGGGGGACACATTTTACCACTTTGGAAGTGTCTCTCGTGTAAACTATTTAGTTTAGAAAAAAATTATATTAAAAACCTCAATATAGATTTAAAATATGCTTGAATGTGGTATGTATTAGCAAAGTAGTTGTCATCATAAGGTATCTGTTGTCGATAGTACTTTTTGATATTAATTATTCGAGGGTATCTGTATATGACGGGAATAAAATCAGTCTCGTATTGCGTTGTTTTATTGCAACATCTCCTTTCTCAAATAAACCAGTATGTTTGGAGCAAATAAATAATTTTCATTCAACTACTCATTCATTCATATATTTAATGTATCAATCTTAATTTTTACCTCTTTTTCCTTTTTTCTTTTTTAAGCACTGATCTGTGCCCTAAACACTTAAAATTCTATTGTATCTGTATTCACAGCAGACGACAGGTAAAATCAAAGTTATTATAGGAGGTATTTTATAATGGATGTATTAGACATCATACCATCATACATCAAGATATTTATAATTACAGCAACGCAGCCATATCATGTACAGAAATATTAACGAGTCCTAACTTTTAAGTCAGCCAGAATTAGCTGAACAATTTGCACATCAAATTGTTCGAGAAACTTTAACGCAACTCAAATGACCCATTATAAAATACCGTCAACGTTCGCGTCTCGAGGGCTTTTAAGATCACACACTCACACGTTACAAGTAGGTGGTGCCTCTGAGGAACTTTGATGAGCTCACATTTAAATTTCAGATCGGCCCCGAATAAATTTGCAATGTAATACCTTTTCGTGTTTTAATAGCGCTCTCCAAGGAAGCTGAAAAGGAAATAAAAAGCGAATTAGGTATGCGTAAACATAGTTTTTTTTGTAATGACTTTAATTTTAACGAGCCGACTGTTCTACGAAGCTTGAAACTTGGATCGACAAGTTTATTTATATATAGTGTTAAAATTATTTATTGTCTTTTTTGTTATTTCTTGACAATGTCTTCATCATTTAATTGAAAACCAGAAGGAAATATATTTATTAATTTAAAACTCTCTCTCTCTCTCTGAGTAAGACATTCAAGTTGTTTATTATATACGCCCATCAGTACTTACTTACTACAAACAACCGTAGTCAAAGACAACAAAAAACATAAGAAAATGAATAAAATAAATAAAAGCATGTTTAAATTTTAAAATCTCATGTATATCATTTCGCGATCGTCCATGCCGCCTGAATATAAATGTTACCTTTGCTCATCTGAGAGTATTATTAATGATACTTTCAAGTCCTTCAACCAACGTGGGTAGACATTCTTACGCATTCTAAAGGGCGATCAGTCATTGTCAGCTAAAAGCCTGCTCTTTAATTTGTGCAATTACCTGCCCTTAATAATGCTTCTAGATTGACATCGCTAAAATAATATTCATAATCTTCAAGGCCCATCACTAATGGCTCCGCATTTAATTCTGAAACCCCTGGTTATTACATCAAGTGCTATTAAGTCGCGTTCCATTCGATCTTAGAACGCCAATATCTTAGGCATGTGCTAATAAATAGCTATACCTATCATGCACCGTGTCTGCGGTCACACGATATTCAACAATATTGCCAGAGTTAATTGTAGCGTGTCTTAATTTATATTGAAGATTAAATTTATATGGTGTTGTTATATATAGTCTTATGTAAGGAGAAGGATATTGTATGACTTTCTATTGAGATAAAACTCTTCACTGTCTATGCTTTTAAGTTGAAGGTAACTTATTAAATAAATTTTATTTTTTTATTTTTTGTTAAATCCTTCTTTTACTATTGTCTCTTGTGTTTGTTAAAATAAATGTGTTTCTTTTCTTCTTAGTATTATTAATATGTATTTTAAAATACAATATGGTGCAAACCTACAAGTCGTAAGATGATACAACAATAATAAATTGTAACACAGATTATACTACTGTAAAGACTTTCAGTCTCCATACTAAAATTCTACTATACAATTCACTTATGCGTAGTGGCTTAGAGTACGGTTGTGTAGCATGGAGCCCTTTCTATGATGTTCACAAAAAAAGGATAGAAAAAGTACAAAAGCGGTTCCTGTCACACCTTACGTATTCCTGCAATTTGGGTAAGGTGTTGCTGAGCTACGATGACAGGCTGCTTTACTTCAAAATGTTATCCTTGTCGGATCGTAGACGAATGCATGACACCACATTTCACAAATATACATACATACATTTCACAAACTAGTGAACGGTGTTTTTGATGCTCCCGATTTGTTGGCTTTGGTTTCCATATGCGCACCATCCAGGTTACCACGAGAATCTAGGTTCAACATATTCAAACTGGAGGGTTCTAAGTCATGTCTGGGATACCACGCACCTATGTCTAGACTTGTCAGGCAGTACAACGCTCTCTCTAAAGCAGAAACTATCGATGTTTTCGCTGATAAGACTGAAAGTTATTTTAGTTGCGATAAATTATATGGAAAATCTATAAAATCTATTAAATCTGGACCCAATTGAAAATTACGATTTTAATTTCATTTTGTAAATTCAATAATTTAATTTAATTCATTCTTATTTTTATTAGTTGTTTGTTTTTGTTTTGTAAACAGTCGTTTAAGTATTAATTTAATTTAGTAATTTCGTCTGATATTTGTGTTATACCTACCTATTTAGTTTACTCGCTCATTTTTATTGCATGTAGTCCTCACCTGTAATTGCAGTGACATTTGGATTGTGTTATTATATGTGCTTATTTGTTGTGTAAATTGTATTGGTGTTCACTGTGTTGGTGTCCGATTAAATAAATAAATAAATAAACAAATTAATTAATTAATTATTTAATTAACAAATTAATAAGTTAATAAGTTAATAAATTAATAAATATATAAATAAATAAATAAATATACATAAATTGTATTTTTCGGGACTTCACTATATTAAATTTCACAGTCCTCCGTGCACGTAATATTAAATAGATGAACAATATTTGTTTCCCTTTATTTTAACACAAGCAGTCATTAAATTTTTATTCAAAATATCAAGCCGATATTGTTAACCGATGAGGAGTTCCCTCGTGAGGAGGCGATTCTGGCTACAGCATTAGGTCATGGTTAAAATTATGTTTAGCTGTAAATATGTAACCTGCATCAGTGCATGACACTCAAATAAATGTATTGTCACCCAATCTGAACGACAGTACCTACGATTCAACTTCACAAGTCCAACAGAAGTAGTAAATTAGACATCGTAGTTTTTCGCCCCAGAACCAACAAACATATAAATACTAGTTGCGAATCTTATCCATTTTACCATCCAAACATGCCACCATCTTTGACAACTAGAGTTGTCAACTTACGGTCGAGGATAAATTAGGGATGCCCAATTCGATTGTAATCGATTATCATCATCATCGTCATCAGCCTATACTAGTCCACTGCTGGACATAGGCCTCTCCAAGTGCACGCCATCGAGCTCGATCCGCGGCTACTCTCATCCAGCTCTTGCCAGCCGCCTTGCGAATCGATCATCGTATTGTAATAGTCTATCAAGAGTCATATAAAAATGGTGTAGTCATTCATATATCTGTGTGGTACCTTGTATTATGCAAAAACCACGTATTAACCATAATTATATCTAAAATCAAGAAATAATTAAGGTTCCATGGCGGATCGCACCCAAACGATCATCGCAGAAAAGTGATAGTCGACCATCTAAGTGCATCTTGTGCTTTGCTTAAAAAATGTCGTAAAATATTTTTTTAAAGAATAAAAACCCGCCTGCTTAAAAAATCATAAGTAACTAAATAAACAAAGTAAGAATAATTTGACTTATCATTAAATTTTATGCCTCCGACTGCATGTTGTGTATGATGTTGCATAAATTGAATTTTTATCTTGTTCCGGCCTTTTCAGTTATTTTCTATTTAGTTACTTATTATTTTTTAAGCAGGCGGGTTTTTTGTTTTTATATTTTTATTTTATTTGTCTTTTTAGTTAGACATTTCATGATATACCTTTTTGAAATCCTTGTGTTGAGCTCTCTAATTTGATACTCATAATGAAGTATTCGAAAAATTTGTTTTTGAATATTGTTTTTTACCAACTCCAATGGCGTCGCACAGCCGCCATGTTTGTTTTTTTTAACGTCACTTATCTAAGAACACTTGGGCAGCTAAGACGAATCCAACGATATCTCAACTATGTAAATCCGTTCTGCGGTTCTGGAGACATGAGGTAATAAAGAATTATATATAAGATAGACGCGAAAAACATAACCCTACCTTTGCAGTCGGGTAAATAGCCATTTGCATATAATATAAAATATAAGTAAGCACCAAGAAAAGTTACCAAATGAATAAAATGCTGGACAGTTATCATCATCATCATCATCTCAGCCAAAAAGACGTCCACTGCTGGACATAGGCCTCCCTCAAGGATAAATCATTTTGAGGGGAATTTGCCATAATCGCCACGCTTGGCAGGCGGGTTGGCGATTGCAATAAGGTGAGAATAATCACAGAGAGACGCTGCTGCCCATCCTCTGGAATGGTCCCATAGTCGTCTTCTACGACACCCACGGGAAGAGATGGGGTGGTGCAATTCTTTACCCCCGGCACCACACGGGGGGGACAGTTATACCTAAGTATTAACACTGGCCCAAAATGGGCGTGACCTAGTTAAGCCCTGGTGCAATGTCCGCTTATTCTCCAAAGTATATAAACCTTTGTTTTCATAATCAATTAAATATATAATTTGGAATCCGTCATACAATTTTCCTTTACCGTTGGTTTTCGGGCGAATGATGAATGGACGCAGAACAATGTCTATACTAGTCCAGCAGTGGACTAGTATAGGCTGATGATGATGATGATGATGAAGTGTAATTGAGTAAGAGCTTATGAAAACAAGAAGTGATATTACACAGATTACAGACAAGGACTGCCGAAGTGATACATACATAAAACAAACTGGACTGCGACTGTGGGCTCTCTTACATCGGGCAAACAAAGAGAAGTATAGGAACCCGCGTTAAAGAACACATAGCCGACGTCAAGCATAGGCGCGAAAATAAGTCTGCAGTATGCGAACATTCCCAAGAGGGGCCCAACCATTACATCAGATTTGATAAACTGCAAGTACTCGCTAGAGAACAACGATTCATCCCTAGGATGATACGCGAGGCTATTGAAATTAAAAAACATCCTAATTTTAATAGAGAAGATGGTTGGAGTCTACCACCAGCCTGGGACCCCATCATACAAAATATTAAATCCCAGCCCCAACACCATACTGCCAGACCAAAAGATACTGTAAGCTCTTTCTGCGTAAAACGGAACGCACCCGATTAAATTAAATGAGGGTATACAAGCTACTAACTAATTATGAGATGACCAACACCTCAGTCTCCCTGTGACCACGGACCCTGCAAAGGATCCGAAACGTCAGGATAAACATTAAATAATGTAAAGTAAAATAAACGCGAGTAGATCCGTAAAAGTTGTTTCATTTAAAACATTCTTTTAGAAGCACAGTCAAGGAAAATAGTTAATAAAAAGACAAAATGTAAGCAATGGAAAACATTTCAGATAACATGATACATTTTGTTAGTATCCATTTAAGTAATGCTTCAAGCGGGTGCTAATGACAGTGACATCGAAGCACATTCGCTTTCCTGAGGCAAGCATTACCGAAGGTCTCGTCTCCCAAATTGAATCATGACACTAAGAGGCTATAATAAATTAATCATTAAGCAGACCTGCCTCGCTCCATAGTGCGCTCCTCAACGGCTCTTTGTGTCAATTAATTTAATATTCGAAATATTCCGAAGTTGCTCCAATCAGGTGTGTCACTGTATCGAATTAATCGCTCGCACTTCTTACAAGCGTTTACTTGTGTAATTAGTTTCTGATTAGTACCTACCTATTTAGGCGTGGTTTTTTTTTTAATAAAAAAAATTGGTTAAATTTTTTTATACAAAAGACACACTTATCTTAAATAAGACATTATTTTGAAGGTTTTATAATTAATTAAATAATACACATATTATCAAAGACGATGAAAGTGGACCGATTATCTGGTAAAGGTCGCGGGAAGCCGCTGGATGCGAGCAGCACGAAACCGGTCGTTGTGGAGATCCTTGCTGAGACGACGATGATGATGATGATGATACATATTAAAAAAAAATAAGTTAAAATATTAGTTACCTATACCTACTAACATAGCTTATTGAAAACTTCTTTTGTAAAGCTTAGGTGGGATCTTGAGTTAATTTATACGTTGCAAACGTCCATTGATAAGCAACCTCTTACTAGTACAATCAGACGGGCCCCAAAAGTTGTAGTATTTAATAAGACACTGTTTTTAAAAAAGACACTTATTGAGTCGACAAAATAGGTTAATTATCTACATACACTTCTTAATTCATATAATATAACATAATTAGTTCTTATTTACATATAATGAAACAATAACACACATACATATGACACACAACAAAATGTCTAAAAAATTTTGTGCCAGGATAAGATCTAATGTTATTTAAAACATAAACGAGACTTTTCCTTTAATGTGTAGTCTTCACGTAAACTTTGGAGAACAACTCATTTGTTTTTTTTTCTCCGTTACAGCAATACATCGTCATAATTGAGTGCTACACAACTCAGTAAATGGTATAGGTACGTCCCAAATCCATTAATACATTTGTACGGTGAATTAGAGGAATGCTGTAACAACACAGAAGTAATCTGTCAGTGGAGCAGGTGCGGCCGATCGATCACCTCAATGAGTCCCACAGGGTGTACCTCCAACTTTTCCAAGAATTACAAAGGAATCGGCTAGTTAGTACACTGGCTGCGACCATTTTGAAAGTATCGATTTGGTAAAGTCAGGTGGGTGATCAGAATCACCCTGTTTGCGTTTGCGATTTCGATAATACTTTAAATTGGTTTCGATAACTTTTGGGGGACAGTGAAAAGTTGGAATGCTTGTCGCTATGTTTTCTTTTTCGTTTGTTTTGTTTATTAGATTTCATGGAGTCAGGTGAGCGATTGGTGGGAGACCGTCAAAGTTAGAGACGTTTGGAGTTTGGGGGAGACCTTTGCCCCGAAGTGTGATGAAATAGGTAAAAAAAAGGTATATACATGATGTACAAAAATGCATTATTTATTTACCCTCAAGCAGAAAAATGTAATTATTTTTTTATTAATCCACTACTGTTAGGTTTCACTCATTTAAAGAAAAATTAAAGGGAAGATGCGAAAGGCCGTGGGCTCGTGACCCGACTGAGGCAAGTCTTTTTTCTAAGTGTCCTATGTCATATTCTTCTGTTCTTCTTCTTGCGTGTCGGTAACATGATCTAAAGGTCTTTAAACCATATACTTGCGACGACAAAAGCGTCGTGGGTACTTTAAATAGGTTTATTAGCTTCCAAATTTTATCTTCTGTTAGATAATGATGACACAAAAACATTTGCACCCTGGGAAGCCAGTGAGCCAGTGAAGTGTTTCACATAAGATTTATAACCGTTCTACTAAAGAGGCCGGCATCCAATAGCAAAACAAGTACATTCTGAAGTTGGATTGTCTTTTCCAAGAATAAAGTGATGTCATCTCAAGTTTTTCTTAGGAAAAGCGAAGTTAACTGCGGCAAGAGCGTTTAACTTCAACTACTATGAAAATGGTTTACGAATTGAATTGTCTCCCAGCGTCACTAGAGCGCACGAAGCGAAAGAATATTACTATATAAGTAGCTATGAAGATAATAACCTATATAAAACTTTAAGCTTTTGCGTTCCACGATACTTTGAGTACAATACTTAAAAAATATATAGTTACAAGATATTTTTTGATAGAAAAAATAAACCAGTCTCAGGAAGCTTTATAATATACATATATCCAAGAGTACATACCAAAGCAGTTTCTCTATTAGTAAGATACTAGAATAATAACACTTCTAATTTCAATGTTAATATAGTAAAACAAACATATTTAAAAAAAAAAACAAATTAAAAAAAAAAATTTTTTAGGTAACTCTCCTAATATGGATAGACCAGTTTCCATACACTTTAATACCAAGACATTAAAAAAACGAAACACCACCAGTGAACAGAAAAAAAGACGGAAAACCATTTCACAAAAATTAGAAAGGGGATTCTCCTTTTCGTCTCTACTTTAAAATTTATTTGCCAATTCAAACTTTGTTGCCTTGTTACACGCAGTATTACGAGATCGTAAACCAACACTTTGCTAAGAATTTACTAAGGGTAATTCCGTGGCAACTTCCAACCACAGTTTGCACTGTAATCACCTCCCTTAATATATTGTTTGTTGTGTACTTAAGGTTTACCTCGGTACAATTTAAAATAAATATAATTAAATGAAGGACCTGTAGAGTTAGAAAATACCTACTACTAACACAAATTTAACGTTACTTATCTATCTTTACATCTTACTCATGTTGCTATTAGTTATATAATGTCTATGTCGGCGAGGAGGGTCCTGGTGACCTGTATTTGCAGGTTTCTAACGAAACCTATTTCAGGCACCAGTCTCTCACAAATGATAGGATGCAATAGTATATTATATAGTATTAAACAAAGTCGCTTCCCGCTGTCCCTATGTATGTATGTATGTAGATATGTATGCTTAGATCTTTTAAACTACGTAACGGATTTTGATGCGGTTTTTTTTAATAGATAGAGTGATTCAAAAGGAAGGTTTAAATGTATAATGCATATAATTGGATCCGATAGGTGGCGCTGTTATAGGGTTCTATAGGATACGAGTGTTCACTCAAGCGGACGAAGTCGCGAGCGGGCCGCTAGTTACATTATGAGAAGACAAGCGTGCTTGTAAGAAAATTAATTAAAGAAACAAATGAATACATATTATAATATAAATATTTTAAATTCAAATTTACTAATTAACTTACCTACAATAAACATCATTGCAAAAAGAGCTGAAGTTTAAAAAAAAAACTTTGAACAACTTTGAAACTGTGAAGAGAGAATAAATGAAAACTGATTAAGATTTAGTGTCGGCCACTTCTCGCCGTCTCGAGATATTTTTTGTTACGAAGAGAGAAATTTAATAAAGTTTCCCGTGACACCTAGCCGAGGCGAGGTGAAAATGGGCGCATAGTCAGCTTGAGCACGGCGAACAACTTAGGAAGGGAGACAACATGCTCCGCCCGAATGAAGTTTAAACGTGTGATACAAACAGCACTCTTCTTGTGAAAATACTGGAAATAAGAAGCAAAATATATGAACATTACAGCAATTTCGTTGCGATTTTTTCTGAATAAATAGGAAACAAAATAAGTATCGCCCTCCGGTGAGGTAGAGCGACGATATACGCAAAGTGGCTGATAGTATAGTTGGATGAGAAGAGCAAAAAATTGAGAGGCTGTGTCTAGCAGTGGATCGCTACGGGCTAATTATTATAATTGTATATTTTTTTTAAATTTTTCCTAGGCAAGTATTAGAAAGCGATCACACCTGATGGTAACTTATGATGCGGCCTAGGATGTAGCATAGCTAAGATAATGGTTCTACGTGTCAAAAAACAGATCCGCAGGAAGGGATCCCACTCCTTAGCTGTCCGCATCAAAAACGATGACGCAAATAAAGATTTTTTTATATTTCTATTTCTTAGTGCGTATAGACGGTATGTTGACAGCATAAGGGTATGATCTCAGCCCGCGTCTAGTTCCTCGATGATGCTGATGATGATAACTATCACTACAAGTAATTCATTATGCACCTTTATTATTTATAAAAAAAAATTAAAATTCTAATATCTATGGTCAACAACGGAAGTAGTTCCATTCGAAAACGTAGAAATCGATGCTTTAATATATCAAACGTTGATTACATCGAAAGGTCGTTACATCGAATGCTATTTACATCGAAACTCCAATAACGTAACGTTCAATAGATGGACAGTTTATTAGATCAAACGTTGAAAAACTAGTTTATTTTTATAAAATTGATGACGTCGTTTGCAGAAAGTCCCATAGCGCAATGGTACGGCTCCATTTTAAAAATGTACGTGTGCTTAAAATATTTCGCTTCAGCGCTTTATTCTTTCAAGTCCCACAGGACATTTTGCCATCTGGCTCTTTTGATACTTAAAATAGGTTTTAAATAATATTGAATACATTAAATTGATATTTTTTGTACCGCTCCCGCGTTTATTTAACGTCTCCCTGTGACTAGGGACCCTACTAAATGATCAAAATAATATTTATAATAAAAGGTAGATAAATTCCTTAAGAGGCATCCTTAAATGTAACATTATTATATTTACGTTACAGTAACATGTCATAACTGTGGTGTGTCATGTAGGTAACAGAAGAGAACAAATATCCGTATCATCTCCTCCAGAAAAGTATATTCTGGTTTCCTAACAGCCGAAATTAATAACCTATCCTCAGCAAGAGATAGGCCTACTAGAGATTTGTTGCTTAGTTATTTCTGTTATTTATCGAAAATAACAGCGGTTGCTAGGTAACTAAACTAAGATAGGCCTATCTCTTACCAGAGATAGGTTATTAATTTCGGCTGTAAGTCACTTCGTCTCTTTCACTATGTCTATGCAAATTGACCAGTCGGCCAAGATAAAACTGAAAGTCAAAAGAATGGCAATAACCTCTATCTTGTAAATCACACTAATATTATAAATACGAAAGTTTGAGTGTATGTGTGTATATTTGTTGCTGCTTCACGCTGCAACGGATGGATGGATTTGGATGAAATTCAGGATACAGATAGCTTATAACCTGGATTAACAAATAGGATTCTTGATATCCCGATATTCCCACGGGAACGGGATCCACGCGGGTGAAACTGCGGGCGGCCGCTAGTTAAAAATATTTCTACAAAGATTCTTATATCACATAAAGTAAAGTAAATTGTCCCGCTGCTGAGACATCCATCATAAAGTCATCGCTACATTTTAATGGCCTTAATCACTAAGCTTGCCAAATATGGGTTGGTGATCACAAACCTGTGCTTTGCATCGAGAAATCCAAAACACACTTTGTCCGATTTGAAAATTAAACCTAGGACCGGACATCAGACCGAGAGCTATGTCGCTCTGCACCGAGGCACTCTCAGATATCACATACCTGATTAGATGAAATACAAAATGTTTGTAACTTTTACTTTTACTCGCCGGCTCATTATTAGCCCTTTTTTTACCCTCACTCAATCAACTCTCAAGAGGAAGCATATTCAGGCACAATTCAGTAATGAGGTTTTATATTGATATCTATTTAACAATGATCTGTAATAACGTCGATAACAAGTATCGTGAGTGTAGATTTCTTTTTTTTGGTCTGAGTGACTAGGGATGCCCTGCATGTCCTCTAGTCTCTGTGAAATCGTCCAATCGATCTTTTTATTTTCTATTTAACTACATCGTGCTAAGTATAACTATGATTTACTTGCTGGTAAATAAGACAGTTCACATCAATATCTCGACTAAAGCCTGCGTCAGATTTCAAAATGCGACTGAACTGAAAATACATTTTGTCTCTTACAAAACTTCATATCATTAACTCTTAGCTTTCGTCGCTGCGATTCAGTCACCATTTCAAAAACATTCAACAAAATATATTATTTTGTCTACTTTTAACCCTCGGCTCGCAATCCCACAGACGTTTTGACGCCAGCGTGACACTTGAATGCCCCAGGGCGCAGTTTGCGGGCGACGGCATTCGACCGTTCAAATTATTACTGAATTTTATATGCGCTGTTTATGTAGCTGACGTGAATGCTATTCATGATTATTAAGCTGTGCAGATTTCGGATTCGCCTTGGGTTAATTGATTTCAAGCTTGATTTAATGTCTGAATTAAGTATTTATGCCAGTGTAAACTGTGATTTAATCTGTGATTCATATCATACTTGTAATTCTTTCCTTTTTATATTGATTATAAAGCATGTCAAAATGTCATGTCAAATGTCATGTTCCGTGCTTCGGAAGGCACGTAAAGCCGTTGGTCCCGGCTGCATTAGCAGTCGTTAACAACCACCAACCCGCACTGGGCCCGCGAGGTGGTTTATGGCCCGTTCTCCCTATCCATCCGTAGGGAAGGCTCGTGCCCCAGCAGTGGAGACAAAAAATGAGCTGGTGATGATGAAAGCATGTCAAAAGGGAACGCTAAATATTACATCTTTCACATCGTCAGATCACGTTTGTGTTACATATTACTTAAAACTTGACGTTACTGTATGACGTTTTAAACTTTTCCAGAAATGAGAGCTTAATTTTTTTCTTCATCATCATCAGATAGATACCTACATACCTACATAATATAGAACGCGTCATAGAAAAAATTGTGGCAATAACGATGCGGGTAGTTTGTCGGTCTAGTTTGTAAGACTTGTTTTATTTTCACTTGCTTAGTTACCTCTATCAATCAACTTTTAAAGATATTCAGTTTAGAAGAATGCAACTTTAACTTGAGATGAAGGCTTACTTGCTATGAAAAAAGGCTGTTATTTTTCTTTGACATTGGACAGTTGGTCCCCAACACGTTTAAAGTTAAAGAATAAGGAGAGGAAGTAAAAAGTTACATTACAATGATAAGTAAATTCGACCAGAAGCACAACGCAAAAGAGAGATGAGAAAGTGTACCACGGAACGTTTCCAAGTTATTTCTATCAACTTTATGAATACGCGTCGCGGTTAGATCGCAATAAATTATATGAGTGTAGTAAAAACCCTGACTCCATTTAGGAGATCCATATTACAATTGGGAATCTGACATTTGTTATATTTTTGCTCTATAAGTTACTTCTCGCATTTCCCTGTGAAATGAACAGTTTTTTTTTTATAAAAACTAGGCTATTTGGCCTATAAAGTGGTGAAAATAGAATTTTCTTTTCTGGTTATGATGATGGTGATAAAAAATATTTTAATAAAAAAAAATTAAAAAAAAACACTAATGTTGAAAAAAATTCCATGAGCAGGATTTGAACCAATTGAGCTATCGTGGTTCTAACCAGCCCGCCGAAATTATTCAACACTTTTTACTTTGAAAGCCAAAGGCGCCCATTCAATGTCAACAACTACCGTCAATAACATCCGATCATAACATTTTTACAAATATTAAAGATCAATTAAGAAGTAAGCAAGGTATTTATAAATGTTCAAATAATTTTTAACGCAAATTTTGTTGCGAACAAATTACAAAACCACAAATGTTGAAAAAATTTCCACGAGCAGGATTTGAACCTGCACCCTTCTGACATTCCGTGTCAGGTGCTCTTCCAATTGAGCTATCGTGGTTCTAACCAGCTCGCCAAAATTATGAATGCGATGCCGTTCCCTCTAGAAAACCTCCGAAAGTGATTCGTTTCACACGGCTTGAGGAACCCTTTAAGTTTCTCGCCGCCCCCAAACAAACCCAGTGAATCTGAAAATGCCGTACGAGGCAATCAGCAATCTCTCTCCAAAAAAAACCATTTATTTTTAATGTGCTTAACATAAATAAAAAACAACGAAACATAGAAACATTTTAACAACAACATCCACCAACCCTCACGTAATTTTTCGCAACGCAACCGGTGGCAAATTTACTAACATCATAGCAACATAAATTGCGAGCAACGATTTAATTCTGCCGCGCTCGTTAACTGACCGATCAGCGCTGTACAACATAATAGTTATAAATTACGCCGCCCGGTGAGCCTTCTGCGAGTTTCCTGCACGCTTCCCCTCCCCGGCGGCTCACGATTTATGTCAACTGAAAAACTTGTTGTCTCTGTCTGCGAGCGAGTGCATAAATCCGTTGTAATGTACGTTACGTTCGCGACGAATGCTTTATAGCACCTATGGTGTTTGTAAACACGCGACATCGTGTCGAATTAGCGTTAAACTGACTTATTTGTAGGTTTCTGATTTTGTTTTTCTTACGTTATCTATATATTAATACGTGAAGCAAAAACTTTTTATCCGTTTTTACGAAAATTGCGCGGACGGAGGAGTATGAAATTTCGCACACTTACAGTTTATATAGAGAAGGTTATCCGAATGTTAATATTTTTTTTTAATTATGTATAAAAGATACATATAATTAACAAAAACAACATTACACACACTACCCTGTATTTAACACACGTATTGTTTGTCTTTAATCGGCCGCATTAAAGACAAACAATACGTGTGTGTCTGTCAACATCTATCAATGCCAATCCAAACTCACATTCTATCTTTTTTAATTTTTCATTGCTTAGGATACAATCCGTGCGGCCTTAATAAAATTACGGTTGAATTTCGACTACTGGGCAACCACTAGTTGGAATAAAAAGACTATAATATGTACTGAGTTTAGACGTTCATCCGTTATAGTACTGAAATTAAATATTTATGCATCCTATTTTAAGTTTGTGGGAAGCCTCTCGTAATGTACTATTTTTTTACACTTTAGCTAAGATAGAATTGCAATAATACTAAAACACAAATGTTAAAAAAAACACTAATGTTGAAAAAATTTACACGAAAAGATTTGAAACTGCACCCTTCTGACATACCGGGTCAGGTGCTCTCCCAATTGAGCTATCGTGGTTCTAACCGCCGAAATTATTCAACACTTTTTACTTTGAAAGCCAAAGGCGCCCATTCAATGTCATCAACTACCGTCACTAACAACAACAAAACAAACTATAAATTATTTTTAACGCAACAAAATTTGCGTTAAAAATTAATGGAAACTTTTGCAATAATACTATTTTTTATGTGTTTTTTTACTTTTTTTTCCCTATAAATATCTATGACTAATGATTAATGAAAACTGAAATCGCATAGCTACGAGAATGACAGTTTACTGTAACAGCTCCTATGACAATGCTGTGTCTTATATACTTTTAAGTACCTTACATTTACTGGCCTTCGCTTTTGCTTAACATCAAATAGAGCGGAGTCAATTGCATTATACTAACAACTATTTTATATAAGACTAGCGGCCCGTCCCTGCTTCGCACGGGTGGACATTTTTGTATTAATATAGCCTATGTTACTCAGCGCTAATGTAGCATTCTAATGGTGAAAGAACTTTTTAAATTGCTCCAGTACTTTTTGAGTTTATTCGTTGCAAGCATACATACATACAAAAATACAAAGGTTTCCTCTTTATAATATTAGTATAGAAAAGCAATTGCTAGGAAGTCTTGTGTAATAAAGAGAATTAGAAAGCTGCCATACTCATGTCTGTTGTTAGTACATGCAATGACAATTCTTTATCATCACAATGCCTATTTTGGCTGTCAATGCTAATCATGCATAAAGTAAAATACTTACATATTTTATTTAAGACACGAACAGAAATGACTTTAAAAATAAAGTAGCACCAAAGATTAATCTGTTCAGTTTAATCTTGCCACTGACGTTCCCACAAAGTTTCAAGCCAATAGAAACGTGGGCTTAGTAAAGTTTCGGGATGAGGGCGAAATTCGAAATCGATGCAGAATTTCAGTTCTCAATAAGATTGGAAAGTGTGTGAACGAGCCACCAACTGGCTTTTATAACTTTGCTCTTCATTAAACCATCTTCTTAATTACATTTTTGACTCCATACTTAATGGTTAAGTTATTCATACGTCACGTTACTTCATTGCATGAAACAGTTTGAATATACTTTTGAGTTATTATTTTTTTATTTTTTTATTAGTCTGTAGTGTCCACTGCTGAGCAAAGGCCTCCCTACCCTCTTTCCAAACTGTGTTTACTCTCAAACGCAACATTTAAGTAGAAATGTAATAGTGTACATTACAGTTATTATTAAAGGAATTATTTTTTCTGCATAAAAACCAGCAGTAACTACATAATCCGTGCTGCTAAAATAATGGTAAGATATTATGTTTATTTTTTGTTAGTAAAGAAAATATATAACTTATCATCACTTAACATCAGGTGAAAAATATAGTATCAAAATTAGCAACAGAAAATAAAAAATAAATTAATAATGCAAGAAAACTTACGTAATCTCATAGTTATGTTTCGTTTTCTTTAGTTTTTACTTTAGTAAGTACTTACGCAATTGTAAATAGATATTATTGATGTGCATTTAATTAAATAAAAAATTTATTAACACAATAAAAATATACCATTTTGTCCTAACAAAGACAATTACAGTATACAGACAGTAATGACTTTAAAACTATCGCAAGCGCGTCTATCGCAAATAAAAAGTGGGGTAAAAAAAACATTGATTAATTACTTTTACGCACACTATTATTTAATAATTCAAGGCAGGCAACACTTTTTAAAGTTGTTTGTGGTGACTTCAGAGGAGCTGTGTTCCCTATTGCAAGGGCTTAGGCGAAACGTTTCTATAAGTTAGAAATGTGTTAGCAAAATTTAACAATACTTTTGTAGGTACTTACAAAAATACATTTACTTTTTTCTCACATGGGAATCCTTAAGTCTATTGTAACAATTTTATTTATTAATAAGTTATGTGAGAAACTGGTACCTGAAATAGGTTTTAAAAAAACCCGTATTACAGTGCACCAGTGCCCCGCACTCTGCGGAAGTTATGTGGTTTTATTATGAAAAGTTTCACAATCTATCTTTAAAAAAAATACAAATGTTGAAAAAATTTCCACGAGCAGGATTTGAACCTGCACCCTTCTGCCGGTGCTCTTCCAATTGAGCTATCGTGGTTCTAACCAGCCCGCTGAAATTATTCAACACTTTTTACTTTGAAAGCCAAAGGCGCCCATTCAATGTCAACAACTACCGTCACTAACATCCGATTATAATATTTTTACAAATATTAAAGATCAGTTAAGAAGTAGGCAAGCTATTTATAAATGTTTAATAATTTTTAACGCAAATTTTGTTGGGAACAAGTTACAAAAACACAAATGTTGAAAAACTTTCCACGAGCAGGATTTGAACCTGCACCCTTCTGACATTCCGGGTCGGGTGCTCTTCCAATTGAGCTATCGTGGTTCTAACCAGCCCGCCGAATAAGTTTTAAATTTGCGTTAAAAATTATTGAACATTTATAATCTATCTTTACTTAATTATATTACAGTATTGTGTAAATGCATGTGGAGATCATAAGGGGGGTAGTGCCCATAATCCCCACGCTGGGCATGCGGGTTGGGGATCGCAGTTCAGTGTGTGGTGATGGAGTTATTCTACAGGGGGCGCTGCTGCCCGCCCCCCGGTTTTGTCCCTTTATCGCCTCTTACGGCACCCACGGGAAGAGTTGGGGTGGTGCAATTCCAGGCCGGCACCACACGGCGGCCTATGTGGAGATATTAGTGGTGTAAAGTGAGTATAAAGAGAGGAGGTGTATAGTGCTTAGGGTCAGGATCAGGGTGTGAAGTTTCAAGCAAGGTTAGATAGATGCGTTTAATAGCATGCATAATTAGTACAAAAAAATAACATTAATAATAACAACAACGTAATGATACAACATAAGCACAGTTGTTGAATGAAACATTTTAGTTACTAAGTGATTGAAGAATAATATCCTGTGGAGTATTAATCTTATTTTAAGATACCAAGTCTGTTTGGTTTAAAATGTAAATAGCTCTCTTACGAGACCCTTTAGTGGCCTCAAAAGAAACTTATGAGTTATTATTTGACAAACCTCCTAATTATTAAATTGTAATCAAAAGGAGGTTATATATTTTGTATTTAAAACGAAGTTTATTATTTTTTAGTTCGAAATTACAGCTTTCTTCATCATCATCACCATCATCATCATCATCATCATCATCATCATCATTATCTACTGCTAGGCATTGGCCTCTCCAACTGCATGCCACTGAGCACGATCCGCGGCTACTCACATCCAGCTCTTTTGCGTGCCCATTTTAAGAGTATTGCGCGCACGGAGGAGATTTGGTATAGTCAATATTCATACGAGGAAGGAGTACCGAAATATAACATTTATATATAGTATGTCTTACATTACATTTCATAATGTTATTTTTTCATTTATATAAACAGTATTTTGTGAACGAATTTCGACCACTGGGCGACTGGGTGACCCTAGTGTTTGCTTAATCGGTCTCTTGTTAAATAATTCCGTTAGAACTAAAACGCTTAGTAGTATTTTTCGTAAGGGGAAAGGCGCTTACTATTGACTCCAGAAAGAAAACACGTCAGTTTTCCCCAAAGGCGAAAGTCACGAGGCGCAACATATATATCACCCTAGGGACAATACATCCCACGTTTTTCCGTGAAAAGTACCTCATACAAGATATACTGATTTATAAAGGTGGAAAATATACGGGATCGATCTTAAAAAAAACTTTGAGATACACAATTTTTTTTGTAGTAACTTTCTTCTGTAGGTACGTTGAAGTTAACGCATGATCAATAAGAAACGGGAATAGAAGAAGATTTCCAAATATGGCGACTCACAAATTGTTAAAAAACCAGCCCAGTGCGAGTCGGACTCGCGCACGAAGGGTTCCGTACTTTATAACGTATTAAAAAAAACTAGTTACTAGATCTCGTTCAAACCAATTTTTGGTGGAAGTTTGCATGGTAATGTACATCATATATTTTTTTTAGTTTTATCATTCTCTTATTTTAGAAGTTACACACATTTTACCACTTTGGAAGTGTCTCTCACGTAAACTATTCAGTTTAGAAAAAAATGATATTAGAAACCTTAATATCATTTTTGAAGACCTATCCATAGATACCCTATACGTATGGGTTTGATGAAAAAAAATTTGAGTTTCAGTTCTAAGTATGGGGAACCCCCAAAATTTATTGTTTTTTTTTTCTATTTTTGTGTGAAAATCTTAATTCGGTTCACAGAATACATCTACTTACCAAGTTTCAACGGTATAGTTCTTATAGTTTCGGAAAAAAGTGGCTATGACATACGGACGAACAGACAGACAGACAGACAAACAGACAGACATAACGAATCCATAAGGGTTCCGTTTTTTGCCATTTGGCTGCGGAACCCTAAAAAGGTGTCATCAAGCATCGTCATAAAAGCGATAATCAATGAAGGATATAAAAACTATCGTTGGATTTTATCCAAGTTTTATGCAAGTGACCATCAACGTAGAGTTTTTGTTTGGCACAAAACTTCGTATGTGAAATACATTCGTCGGTGAAATACTTACCTCACTAGTTGAGGATTCCGGGTGGAGTGCACTTCCATCTTCGGCCTTATCATCACTTCGGGTGAGATGAAGGCCAAGTGCGCTTACCCCTACGGGTAACTCTACAGTATAATAATAAAAAGTACAGAACCAACTGAAAACGACAACTATTAATGGGAGGAACTAGTGGACTAAAATGATCAAAAACGGGAAATAAGTGGGATTTTTATATATTATATTAACTTTACACACACAATACCAATCACAACAGAAGACAACCAAAATACCACAGACCAAAAGCAAAATCTATAAAAATATCAATATTCAAAAAAGTATAAAAATAAGAACATAAAAAGTATTAAAAAGGTTTTTGAAAGAGTCTGCAACACCAACCATAGAAGCAAACTTTCGGTGTAGGTTGTTTTGGTAATCGATGGATTTTCTGTAACTCAAAATTAAAACCCTTCAACAATCTTTTGTTTTTTCAGAGAACAACGATATAAAGTACCCAAATAACCAACTATTGACGAAAAGAGCAACAACGGCATAGAATAGCTTAAGACGTAGGTTATTTCGGCAAATAGCGCCGTACAATAGAAGCTCCGTTAATTACTTATGAAGGCATGAAATATACCTACCGTTCATTCATTCTCACGTATTTATTAATACTAGTGGTCGCCCAGTGGTCGAAATTCGACCGTAATTTTATTAAGGCTGCAAGGATTGTATCCTAAGCGATAAGAAATTTAAAAATGATAGAATGGGAGTTTGGATTGGCATTGGTAGATTTCGGCCGCTTCTCTGCCATTTCTGAAATTTTTGAAAAGAGTATGTATATATGCGTGTGTGTCAAATACTTGCGTGTGTGCCAAATAAATGGTAGTGTGGGTAATCTTTGTTTTATTGATATGATGATTTTTTATGCATAATTAAAAAAAAATATTAACATTCTGCAATCCTTCTCTATATAAACTATGAGTGTGCGAAATTTCATACTCCTCCGTCCGCGTAATTTTCGTAAAAAAGGGGTACAAAGTTTTTGCTTCACGTATTAATATATAGATTGGGTCTTTACCTATGAAATTTACGTTTTTCTCTCACTCATTAACAACTGTATTATAACTTCTAAAACTCAATACCGGTTGTTAATATTATTATACACATTTAATTAAGACTACCTATGTTACTTAGGCTTCAGTATGATAACGATGATTTTTGATTTTGTGTCGTTAAAGCCCTTTTTTTTTTAATTGACTTCTTTTTTGTAAACGTAATTGACCATATGTGTCATTATAACTTTGAAGAGACTTGTTTTCTTTTTCTTTTTAAGAGCTGCTATATTTAACTAGTGTAACAAACACACTGTCCTACTATTTTCATTGTGTTAACATAAATAGATGCTAAGAAAATTGAAAAAAACGTTAGTATGAAAAATTTCCTGGTTTAAAAATCTTCATACAAAACGTCAATTTCATAGGTAAGGACCTATGTCTGACTAGGAGTCTCATAACATCAAATAAAATACGCATTTGGCTAACGGTGATAGTACCAAAAAACTAACACAGATATCTTTGTTAACAAATGATTGTTCTTGTCTAAAGTTGTTAGTTAAACCCAGGAAAGGTAAACTTTTTGTTTCTAAATGACTCTTAGCTATGGTTCTGTTAATTTTTGTTCGATAAAACGGATAAAACTTTTTAGGTAACAACGAAAATTGTTTGAAAGTTACTTTCTTGGGTACTTATCACAATAAAGCAAGTAAAACTAATCGTATTTAAAAAAACTTCTTAGTTTTATCCCGGTATCCAGGGGATGGAAATGTAGTACAATCTCAAAGGTTGAGTCGTGTGACTTACACTATGCCATTCCACATCTATATAAATGTCAAAAGGATAAAAATTGCAATTTTCTTAAAGTTTTTAATTTACTTTAAAGATTGATTTGATTTGAATAAACTTCTAAATTTAGCTCTCACAGAAATAACCAAATCCAAAGAGATGTAATTATTATCATCATCAGCTCATTTTATGTTCCCGCTGCTGGGGCACGAGCCTTCCTTATAAATGGATAGGGAGAACGGGCCATAAACTACCACGCGGGAACAGTGCGGATTGGTGGTTGTTAACGACTGCTAATGCAGCCGGGACCAACGGCTTAACGTGCCTTCCGAAGCACGGAGGAGCTCGAGATGATAAATTTTGGTCACCAATCCGATGACCGGCCTTTGCGAAAGTTGCTTAACCTCAGCACTCGCAGACCGGGCGCATTAACCACTGCGCCATCGAGCTCCTCGTCTACCCACTATTTAACTACAATATTTAAAACGATATTTTTATTATGTTACCACTGGCTACTTAATAACTATCGTTATATCGTATTTACCGCTGCTTCCTTTTTTTGTTTAATTTATTTGATAATAATTCTAAGTAAATCAATTGTTTCTATAGAATAACATAAACTTATCAAGCATAATGTTAGTATGCTTATCTTACTTCTACTCTTACTTCTGAGAAAATGAAAATGTCACACGAGTCTTCAAAACCATAAGCACATTTTAGCATGGCGGGTCACGTAGACCCAACGACGTCGCCGGATTATAATGAATATATGTTTTGAACACTAAGTAAAATATGTTATATCACCTACCTGACTTAATAAAGTTACGACAGAGTTCTTGGAAATTAAGTTACAATACATTTGATAAAGTACCCTTATAATAACACTTTATGTGTCGCGACCAATGAAAGCGGAACATACTTAGACTTCAGTGCTCATAAGTTGTCATTTATCTCCCCTATTCCTTTCTCCTCAATTCATAAACCTTTCTGCTAAGACACCCAATAAAGAAACAAGCTTTATCTTTTACCAACATTATTTAAGTGACTGAGAGAAAATATTATGTCCCTAAACAAGGATGTAACAACGGCCTGAATATATTTACTGTCTTTTAACAAAGCAGCTGTAAAATAGACATAAATGTTTATACGCACAATTTCGTTAGGAAGTAGCTGAATGGTTGATTAACATAGGTAATATAAGGCACAGTCCTAAGCAGACAAAGCGTTGCAAGAACCAATTCATAAAACGTTAAATTTTATTAAACATCAAATACTAAATTAAACTAGAATAAATAAATTGTTTAACGGAGTTTAATGCTTAGCACAGGTATCCTATGCATTCGTAAACGACTCCTTAGAGTTCTTGGGATCCCGCGCAAATTGGAGTCAAATTTTTCTAGGATAAAAAAGGTATCCTAGAAAGGATTCATAATTTTAACGCGGAAGTTTAAAAGTGTAAACAAATCAAAATGTATGTAAAACAATACACAAGTAAAAGCTGTGACAAAAAGAGTAGTACACACAATTCTCGTAATATCTCATTGAAACACAGACTGACAGATTAAACAGCTAAGTGGGTTAATCGTGTGATTGATTGAGAAAGGCCTAAATAGGAGTATAAGCTACCAGAAAATACGTGAACAGAATATAACTTGTAAAGGTCATACGTAGAGTAATCCATCTATATCATCGGTGGTTCTACCAATGGTTTACGTAGACTACTCGACAGTGACAGTGTTTATCTTGATCACTCGAAAACGGCCAACATCGTTTCGTCACTCGAATGCGCCAGACATTGCCTATACTACTCACGTTGTCATGCGATAGAGAGTTGCTTGAACGCGCAGAATTTGCCTTTACTCACATTGTCATGGGTCAACTTATATGAAAAATTATAGACAGTATTTATCTTGTGCTTACGAAAATGACCAACATCGTTTATTTTTGACTTTGTAACTTACATTAGAGGAGTTCGATGGTCTAGTGGTTATCGCGCTCGGTCTGCAATTGTTGAAGTTAAGCATCTTTCGTAAAGGCCGGTCATCGGATGGGTTACCAAAAATTTACTATCTCGAGCTCCTCTAGTCCCGGCTGTATTAGCAGTCGTTAACATCCATCAATCCGCACTGGACCAGCGTTATGGTTTATCGCCCGTTCTCCTTATCCATCCATAGGGAAGGCTCGTACCCCAGCAGTGGGGACATAAGAGCTGAATGAGCTGATGATGACTAACAATGTCATGCGATGGAGAGTCAGCTCTTTACAAGTCAGGCAGCCATGTTGCCAATTGAAAAAATACAGACTGTCTATAACTTATCTTGTGCACTCGAAAATGACCGACATCGTTTCGTTGTCACTCAAAAGCACCAGAACTTACCTTTATTAGGTCATATTGTTAACACGACGCAGAGTTAACGTTTTACATGGGAGTGGCAGCTATGTAGCTACCTGTGAAAAAATAAAACACGCTCCGTCCGTGAAAACCCTTTCACCTTATTGTAAAGCTTTAACGAAGCCTAGCAACGTATTATTAAACTCAATATTACGTGGAATTTTATAAAGAAAAACACATACCTAATAAGGTTGTATTTTTATTTCTATACCCCTTAATGAAAGAGAAAATAAACGTAGGATAGTACTTTTTAGTACTGGCGAGTTTTCTTAATTAAGTTGAGATTGGACGAGTTAACACATGTATTGTTTTTTCTCTGTGGCAAATTTTCGTTCTTCAAAGTTCACAATGACTTAGGGGTGTGTAAAAGATTAATTAATGCAGACACTTTTTAGCGCCTGTCCTATATAACGAGAAGCTTTCATGGAAGTTGTAAAGCAATGACGTCATTATTGTATCCATTTGAGTGTTTATTAACTGATTTTGGGATATAGTTTGTACAATTTGTATAGTTTGTTTGTACAGTTTGCTTAATTGCAGCAATTAGCACTTAAAAATAAAAAATAAAATTTACTATAGCGTTGTGTTATCAAATTTGTGGTATTTCATCTGTAAAGATGAATTTGCGTAGCCAATCGGTTGCAATAACCGTTGGATAGATGGCACTACTGCCTCTAAAAAGCAGTCAAAATTAAAGCAGTGACAAAATTCAGTGCTTACGTCAGCTTTCCCGGTAGCATAATAGTCAGTGCAGCCGCCCAGATTGTGGAAGACCCAGGCTCGAATCTTGGCTGTGTCGGATAGGCATTTAATTTTTTCACTATATTTAATAAATATTGTTTATTTATGTATTACTTACTTGTAAGAAAAATTACTATGACACTGGCTAAATGTGCTGTGTAACTATCACAGTTCATGAGATACAGCGTGGTGACAGACGGACAGACAAACAGACAGACAGACGAACCGTCGGCGGAGTCTTAGTAATAGGGTCCCGTTTTACCCTTTGGGTACGGAACCCTAACAAGTCCAACCTCGTCCAAAAAATGGGTTCGATTTTCGGTCCTACAAAAAGTCGGTCGTGGGCGGGAGCCGTAAACCACCCGTAAACGCCCATTTCAGTCACTTTTAAAGCACAACCTACTTACATAATAACATTAAACAATACAGTTACAATAGTAGGGTTAACGGATAGTGTTTCCCTAATCACTACTGAACATTAGTTGGTTGTATAACGCCTAGTGTAGGTATATGTTACTTATTGCTACACTGGCCACTCATTTAATCACTGTAACAGCCACTAATGATGTACATTATTTTGGACGAAGAAAGCCACGTGAATTATATTTCGGACGTGTTGTTGACCATAACGCGCTATAACAGTTTGTGAAATATAAGTATAACCATATGTGAAGATTCACTTTAGAGGAGGATCGATGTTCGAGTATTATAGGTACATTGGTCTATTGATTTGTATTTTCGTCAAGTTAACGGAATTTGCTTTGTTGGTCTATTTTGTTTTGTGTCACCAGTTTTGGGTTATGTAACAATTTCAAATTATTATTAATATTATAAAAATCTTTTTAAACATTTTGTTCTAAAAATAAGGGCTGGTGCATTTAAATCCCGTTGATTGTCAGAAGGTGCAGAGCAAATCATCACAAGTCTTTTTTTGTTTTAAATCTGAATTAATGTAGGTAATAATAATTTTATTATTATAGTTTGTTTCTTTTGGTATTTACATGTATTTAAATGTCAGTATAAAACTACTGCTAATAGCAAAGACCAATTGACACCAGTTGTTTAGTAAATGTGATAATAGAATGGTAATTCCCTTCTCTATCACGCTAAAGTTACTGAAGAAACTAAGGTTTACACATTGTAGTGCTAACCTACGCGCAATTTATTATTTCTTAAGAAAAAAGAATATTTATCCTTTACTAAGTATTAAACAACCGCTTCGGCCACGATAACGGCCGATTATGATAAACTTGTTCGCGCAAAGTCAATAAATGGGCGCGGGAAACGATCGCTCGCAAATTTATTGTTACTTTATCAGCTTTCGAAAACGCTGTAAAGAAAAACACAAAAAAAAAATCAACTTTGTCAGAAAACAAGGCCGTTACATAAACGGATCAGGGAACTTTTCTTACTCCTCGGGCTGTTTGCAATGGAGCACTCGTAAATCTTAATTTGGAGGATGACGGGCCGATGCCGGCGACTTAGGCGCGATGCACACAGAGGCGACAAAAGAAGGACATTGGTCAAGGACGGAGCGGCGCGGCGGGCGGGGGGCTTTTACTGAAAATGGTTTTTTTTTTAATTGAAAATGGTTATCAGATGCAAATCGCCTGAGACGTATTTTTGGCCATAGCTCCGAGGATTTTGGGAGAATCAAGATGGAAATATTACCAAGAGTTGAGGAATTTTCCAAGACACGTGTGAGCGTTTGAATTTTGAAAATCGGCTGGAATTTTTTTTTAAATTTTGATAAATGTAAAAAATATCGGGTTTTTGGATACTTAATTGTAAATATTTCAAAAAAAATATCGACTTAAGAAAATATGAAAAAAGGGCCCTAGGGTATTAGTTTAGCTACAGCATGGCATTTTTTTTTTTTTAAATCGGTTTATAATTGTGACCTGTAGGTGGTCCCTTTAGATTTGGTATTGTAGAAAAACGGATGTAGCTTCTTTGATTATTGACCGATCGTCATGGTAATGGTGTTAAAAGATGCGGATGCAGGCGAGAAGTGCATTCAAGTAGGAATTGTGTTATTTAAAATAATATGGTTTTTTTTTCGTAAATTGTGTATTCATTTTCAATGCTCCGATTCTTGCGGGGACTGCGAAATCTGTGATTTTTTTATTACTGAGCTGACAAATAAGTTTTTTTGTATAAAAATTGGTAGGCACATGATGCCGCTCCATCTGATGTTAAGCAGAAGTCTAGAGTCCACTCCAGAGAATCCAAATGCAAAGCTAGCTAGTGCCTCACAAGAAGTCCCTACCTTGTCGACCTGCAAGTTGCTTCATTACTTCCTTCCTTCACACTATGCTTACGGACCGTCTCGTGAAAAGAGGCCACCACAGCCCATTGACACTTGAAACACAACGGCACACGCACGCGTAGTCAACTCTGATACTTCAGTTACTAAACCTCTATTCCCTTTTATTTTACGGGATATTTTTTATTTTCATTTAATAAAATACTTGTAATTTTTTATACAATATGTCTCGTTTCCGACCTCAGAGACTTTAAGGGTTGATTCTTGGCATCATTTTATTTATTTAAAAAAATAGAAGTTAGGTCAACGGGCTAGTTTTTTCAGTACCTGGCACTACAGATTTTTTTTTAAATATTTTGGCTTTTAAGTTAACAAAAGGTTTGCATGAAAAAGTTTTAAGTAACAATATGTCATATTTAGACAGTTTAAAGAGCTATGAACAGAATCTATTTTTATGAGCATAGGACATCCACATCCGACGCTATAGCTATTTTAAGGTACACGTTCTTGTGGACATTAATTAAATATGGAAATGGCTGCCTTTGCTAGGGGGTTGGAGTTGCACCCCTGTTTATTTTTTTAAATAAATAAAATAATGCCAAGAATCAACCCTTGAAGTCTCCGAGGTCGGAAACGGGACATATTGTATATACTGAAATAACCATCAAGGTTATTACGCCGTGCTGTATTAAGTTCGCTGCAAAATCGTGACTGCTAGGGTTAAAACCTTTTTTTTTTTAGTTAATTAATAAATACAGGCATGTAGGTAGGTACTCGTATATAAGTAGTCAATGTGTAATTCAATCTCAGGCACAATGTTGCGTCACAACTTCATAAATAATAAACAGTATACGGACTACTGTACACATCAAATCGGAACACAGCTACACAAAACAATACTGCTTGGCGACAGAAATAAGTACAAAGTTGGTCTTACTCGGATTCTGGGCAAAATCTTACCAACTTACGTCGTCGTTTGTTCGAGTATTCCATGTTAATAAATGGCGCGCTGCACACAGAGAGAGCAAGACGTTCCGTTCCGAGTATTCCGTTAGTGTCTTGCTCGCGTCTAGATGCATACAGATGCGGATCTGTATGCATCGCGCCTTATATTTGCACGTACTGACACTTGAAAGATAACATAGACTTTGTTCAAGTCTGCTCGCATTTATTTAACATATTATTTTATCTTGACGTTTCAGAACCTTCACAGAGGCTGTTGCATCTGTAAGTTTTCGTGGCTTCGTATTCAATAGCATCGACCGGCAATTGTTTCTTTATGCTCAGCCAGCCCGATTATTGGATCACGAGACTTCGCACTTCTATCGGGCCCGAACTGCTTATAAATCATGTTTATGCGAGATGCAATGCTGAGACCGGCCTGCGCTGGGCCACAAAATAAAGAAACCCAGAAGGTAAGCTTAATAAATACCGCGCTTGAGCAACGCACACATTGACCCTTTCACGGACTCGTGGGGTTAAAGTTACTCGCGTCCGTAGGTTTACCCTTGAGACCCTACACGTGACCCCTGGATGATACTAAATGAATGACACTGTCTGAGTGGTAGAGTCACGCTGCGTTGCAGCACGAAATGGGCCGGCCCGCCCGGCGTAATACTACCCTCTCATAGAATATCGGCGTGAAACAATGGCATTCGTTGCTGTTGTGTGACGTCCGGTGAGTGAAAGTACCGGAGGCCCATCTCTCACCCCTCCCCCCTCCCAATTCCTACTCCCTCCTCAAGATCCAACTCCTTCTTAAACGCCGGCAATGCATCAGCGATTACTTTGGTTTTGCGGGTGTCCATAGGCGGCGGTGATTACTTTCCATCGGGTGGGTGCCTGCTCGTTTGCCTCCTTTTAACATTTAAAAAAAACTCGGATCTCAGAACAGCTGTCCATGACAGGTCTATGTGCGCGTTGCTCGAGCTAACCTTTTGCAGTCTCCTTATCTTGTGGTCGTGCCGTCCGTTGTTCGGCGCACATTAATTACAGCCACCGCACCCCCGGTGAAATATGAACCTGCAGCGATATCAACCATTGCATTGTGATGTTGAATTATTTATGAGATACCGAACGGAAAACGTCTAACGCCAGATTTAGAGGCGCAAAAGGCGTTACGTCCTATGTTCATTAGTTGCGAATGGTTGAGTTACGCGTTGCAATTTGAGACCGTCGGGTGACAGACTATAACTGCTGATTTAACTATTCAATGTAATCACTGTAAGATTTTCGCAATAGACTTTAAACTTCACGTATATGGCAGATGGTTGCACATTTATTGAAGAAATTTGACATTTTTTGGATAGGCTGTTGTTTTTTTTTTGGCGATAGTTTGTTGATTGCTACTGGGCGTCAGCTTCCGCGCGGGCTTTTTGGGGGCGGCGAAAAGGTTTTAATAAGCACTCAGTTGACGGAACTCAATAGTGACGTCATAGTTTGCCATTCCCATAAAACTTCGATTTTCTTTAATCGTTTTAAAAAGTTTCAATTAACAACAACAACACCCAATCCTAAATAAATAAATATGTAGACTAGTCAAACTAACCCCTAGATTTTGCTACTTTAAAACTCTCACATTTACTCCAAAGTCCAAATTTCAAAATCAGGCAACTAAAACACGATGGTGGTTTAAAACAGCAAACAGGAGGCCCAGGTTTCAAAGTGATGTTGTCTCTAACTGCATTTATTAACAAAAATGAGACAGCCTCACTTATAAACCAAGTTCACGAATACAAGGGTATATTTCAACACGCTCCGCTCATCGATAAAAGCTAATACCGCCTTGTCATGTTGGCTGGTAGTCGGAACTATCTAACAACAAAAGCATACTAACAAAGTTTTGCTGTATACAGTTTGTATTCCATCATCCAACCGAATCAAACAGCTCTTAGCAACTTGCCCGCTCTAAAACGGGTCATAGTAAACGATCCTTAATATTCAGAACAATATGCATTCATAGAACAATGGAAGTGCTTGAAAGAGAGAGTCTTATGGGGATTACGGTTGCTTTGGATATCGAGTCTGAAAGTCATTTGGCGAAGGTGGAGATTATAGGAAAATACTCTTTGATGGATTAGTGAGCTTAATTTTGAATGCGAATATAGCATTTCGAGTAGATCCATAACACAAAATAAGTAGACCCAGAAGGTAAACTTTAATACATACCGCGCTCGGGCAACGCACACTTAACCCCTTGTATGGGCACGGATCTCGGAACAGCTGCTGCTGGTCTGCTCTTGCAATACTTGTCTTATTTTTATTAGTTTAACTATAGTTTTACTTTGTTTTTTTCTTAGACACGTTTTGACTTTTACTAGTACTGTATGACATTGTAAAAAAATTAAACTGGTTTACCAGTTACAAGTGTACAAGTTTGCAAACTTAAATATTTAATTTATTTACTGTATCTTTTTTGTTTTGTTTTTTTTACATGTTGTGATTGTCCTTTATATTTTTTGTTTTTATTTGTGATGGAAAGTGTCCTTTTATGCTAGGGCATTTTCCAATATTGTAAGGGAGAAAAGAGCTTGACACTTGCTGAGTTTCTTGCCGGTTCTTCTCAGTACAAGGTCTCCCGCCCAGAGTAGACTTACGAACCGATGGCATAATGACGTTCATAAGAGCTATTTGTAGCTTAAACTGAATAAATGATTATGAATTTTGAATTTTGCTCGGACCAGTCACAGCGCAGCTGTTGCGAGATTCCGTGTCCGTGAGAGATTTTCTATGAGTGCGTTGCTCGATAGCGTTTGTATGAAGCTTATCTTCTGCAGTCTCCTTATCTTGTGGCCATAATGAGAAACAGAGTAACAATAACCGTTACATATTAATTAAATTATGACATACTGAACTATGGAGTAATAGGATCATGATTCGTGGAATTTCATGTGAGCTATTATTTATTAGTCATATGAAAGCAATTAAATTAACAGTCATACCTGATTACATTAGTGTACTATCAAAGGCGTTGAACTAGCTATTTAGAGACTTTGACAAAGGAAATGGTTTCATGAAGCCCCTAAAATTAAATATAGGTAAGGTTATCAGCCCCGATTATCACTTTGTCCCTTTTGGAGTAGGCGTTGATAGGATCCTTCCGCTCTTTCACTATTCAGAGATTTAGCAAAAAGGTTGATCGGCTCTTCCGGCGAAGTCAAGAAATGGCAGTTCACTTACTTACTTGTGAATTAGGATAGCTATTCAGTAAGGACACGCCCCGTCCAGCATTTTATGTACTTATCTAACTGTCTAAACCAAGGCTTCTTACAATTTCATAATCAAGTATTTGTTAAATATTTGTTATGCTGCCTAGTTTAAAATTGTAGTTACTAAATGTAATTAATTGGCCCTCTTTTGGCTTACAAAGTAAAAGTAGATAGTGTTGATTAATTTCGGCGAGTTGGATTGAGCCACGATAGCATAAGTGGTGAAGCACCTGACCCGGCATGTCATGGGTTGCGGGTTCGAATCCCGCTCGTGGAAATTTTTTCAACACTGGTTTTTCAAATAGTATATTTTGCGCAATAAAAAAAATCGTTAGAAAGAAGTCACTGTTCCTGCGCCTGCGCCTGTTAGTTTTTTAAGGGATTGCTATTGGTCGCCGCTTTAACAATGTAGCCGGACTTTTAGGTAAAAAACTAAAGGTTCCTCAAGACATAGTGAACAAACATCATTAAAGATTGCATTGACATCCACAACGACTTGCCTTATAGGCACCGTCGAACCGATGCAAATTTAATAGAGTTATGTAATTAACCCCGTGTGGTACCGGGGGTAAAGAATTGCACCACCCCATCTCTTCCCATGGGTGTCGTAGAAGGCGACTATGGATGGAACCATTCCAGAGGATGGGCAGCAGCGTCTCTCTGTGATTATTCTCACCTTACTGCGATCGCCAACCCGCCTGCCAAGCGTGGCGATTATAGCAAATTCCCCTCAAATTGATTTATATCCTTGAGGGAGGCCTTTGTCCAACAGCGGACGTGTTTCTGGCTGAGATGATGATGATGATGATGAATGTAATTATAATTATGAATTAATTTAAAATTTTTGTTTTAAGTTTTCACTGTTGAGAACACTCTTTTTGTCTGCTGTGTTTGCTTCAATTGTTTGTGGCAATCAATTGTAAAATTGGTTTATATAGCTAGATGTAAGTTTAATAGTACACAAACGTTGGCTTACCTATTTAATAAAAAAATAAAGATCTTCTAGAAGGGATGACATCACGCAAGCATACCCCTGTCCTTGTTCCCTTAGTCCTACTTGATTCTACATCTTTTATGGCCTACTGTATAGCAGTATAAAATTAATTCTACTGAAACAAAAATACGAAAATCAACACTCAACAATTGCGAACAAATTTAAGGAATTCTAAAAAGGATCAGAAAATTTCGTAATGGACCGAGCATGTCGTGCAAGCAAATTAATTAATTCCCCTTTTTTATATAGCAGTATCACAGGTAAAGCTTCCGTATCATTGATAGGCCTTAAGGCTGTTTAAAATAGTCTACGGCTCTCATAATGGCCTTCTGTAAATCTTTGGGAGGCCTAAAACGGTCGTATAAATTCGAATCCACCTAATGGTTTCATTTTGAATTGAATTTGAAATTCTCCTCCGTACTGTGCACGTCTGAAACCCGAACTGTGGTTACATTTTATGATCGTTGAGTTTCGGCTCAAGTAAGTATAACATCTGATTTAATTGTAACTGCCATTTAAATGTAGAGATGAGTTCTTTTGTTTTACGGTTGTCCTTTTTTAATCTGCTCCTCCAGACAAGTGGCATAACGCTAATTAAATAGAAATTAAATAGATTTTTTTTTCTTTTTGTTGATGGCTTTGTGCGATTAGCACATTTAGCCAGTGTCAAAGTAATTTTTCTAACAAGTAATACATAAATAAATAATATTTATTTTCTGTATGATGATGATGAATGATAATAGAAATGAGAAGTGAGAATTTGAAAAGTGACGTTGCACTGTTTTGTTTCATTTGCCAACACTCATGCACACTCACGAACACTTAACGGTTAATAATCCACCATTATTTCACATTAATATTCGATATAACACAAATTTTCGAAAATGAAACAAAACCGCTGACTCCACTTTCCCGCCAAGAATTATTTTTGTACGGGATTGACATAAGTCAACGATACATATAAATGACGTGTATGTCATACCCATACAATAATCATTATATTTCACATCTATTATCGTTATGCCACTTTCTTGTCTAGGGGAGCAGGGCTGACAAGACCGCGTACGGCCTAAAAGAAAAAAAAGAGAGCGGCCCCGCCCCATTTTTCATCACGCTATAACAAGTTTAAATTCGTTGAGTAGTTATTTATATTTTTGCAATACCCTTGCAGGGCCATGTTTGGGACTTAATACTGTTTTGTAAGATCTTTGCAACGTGATGCAATAAATATTTGCCTATAGCTATGACTAAAATGCAATTTTATTAATCTATATATTAATACGTGAAGCAAAAACTTTGTACCCGTTTTTACGAAAATTGCGCGGACGGAGGAGTATGAAATTTCGCACACTTACAGTTTATATAGAGAAGGTTATCCGAATGTTATTTTTTTTTTAAATTATGCAATAAAAATACATTAAATCAACAAAAACAACATTACACACACTACCATGTATTTGACACACACGTTTTGTTTGCCTTTAATGCGGCCGACATCTGTCAATGCTAATCCAAAGTCACATTCTATCTTTTTTAATTTTTCATTGCTTAGGATACAATCCGTGTAATCTTAATAAAATTACAGTCGAATTTCGACCACTGGGCGACCACTGGTATTAATAATTCAATTACTAATATGAGACAGATCGAGACGTATGAGAGATTTAAGGGTGACCGTTTTCCAGCAATGGTAGCGGAATGAAACAGATTAATTGAAAAAAAAGTAGTCAGCTTTTTTTGCTTTGCTTTGGGTAAACCGTTATCTCTTAGATAAGTTTTACGTTCATAGTTTTCAGACGACCTGCTAAATTAAAGGATGTAAATTTACAAAACTTTGAAACCTCTTACTGCAATTACACTGCTTAATATCGCCGCATTAAGAGCCATTAGTATCGCCAGCAATAATGCGGTAACCGTCCAAACTTTGAATAGATATCTAAATATGTCGCCATAACATCAATGTTTTTTTTTATTGGTTTAAGGGAAACAAACAGCTTAATATAACACTAGTAGTTATGAAGTTAGTATTAAGTTTGTACATAAGCTAACAAAGTTTCCACTGCAAAAAAAATACAAACAGTTGAGTAGACATTGAACCAGAAACTTAGACAATAGTCGAACGATAACAAAAATTAATTATTATTAAAAAAATTAAATAATCAAATAAATATTCTCAAGTGAACGAGTAAACTGTCGTTCACTCGTTCACTGCGAACATCCATTTCCATCTTTCTTCTTTTCGTCGTCGTCAATGTTTGTAGCATTGTTGTGTTCAGCCAGTGCCTTACTAGTTAAGGATTCCGGGTTAGGTGCAATTCCATCATTGGCCTTATCATCACATCAGGTGAGATCAACTGTGCTTACCCGAAAAATATATATATTTTTAAATAACAAGTAAAAATTTGTAGATAGTAAGTATATCAATATAAATCACTATTTGCGAATACTTCTGGTCAAAAAGTTTTTTTGACGGCGTGTGAGCGTCGGTAGTGTATAATTGTTTATTAATTGACAATTATACTCTACCGACATCATTATATTGAACCTTGAACCATGAACCATTCGTCGTATTCCACCTAATCATCTTCCCATTATGTTGCCGACACTTCAGTTCTTCCTGTTTGATGGATTTTTCTATCCACTTTTATATCCTTTGACAAATATTTTGTGTAGTGAATACTTTATAGAGTCTTAAAAAACCGGCCAAGTGCGTGTCAGGCCACGCGCAGTGTAGGGTTCCGTAGGCCGTCTAAATAATGCGGACTCTTTGAAGAGGGCTTTTATGAACATTTATTTAACGATGGCTCATATACTACCGGTTTCACAAACCAGACAACGTTATTTAAGTAGATCCCAATGAGGAATTTGTACTGCGCCAAGTACATTTTATAAGTTGGTCGGCTGTTAATCGTAAACTTCTGAAGCCTACTTAGTTGTGATAGTTTTCCTTTTAACTTCGTCATATATACAACTACCGTGAATTTTTTCACGTATCCAAAAAAAACGATTTGGCTGGCAGGGGGGGGGGGACACTTGACTCTAAAAAAATTTGCACTATAAAGCTTAATAGTTCACAAACGAATACCTCAATCAAAAAACTGTTTCTACAAACACGCAATATTTTTGGGATTGCTGTCCAACGACGCCCCATACTATGGAGTTGACAAGAAAAAAAAATTACATCCCCACTTCACGTGTAGGGGAGGTAACCTAAAAAAAAATATTTTTCGAAATTTTACTTTACCACTTTGTCGGCGTCATTAATATGTATATTCATGCCAAATTACAGCTTTCTAGTACTAAGAGTCTATGAGCTAAGCTGGGGATGGACAGACAGACAGACAGACAGACAGATATGGCGAAACTATAAGGGTTCCTTGTTGACTACGGAACCCTAATAAGAAAATGTAAAAGATTTTTTTATATTTTTGTTTTTTAGTAGGATCTAGAGTCTAGATCTAGAATCACAGATGGTTGATACCTAGCTACCATTAGCCAAATTAGAAAGAGTTTGAAACCACTTACACGTAAGCAGTATGCTTAACATCGCCACATTAAGAGCCATTAGTATCGCCAGCAATAATGCGGTTACCGTCGAAACTTTGGTCGCATGCAATTTTATCAAAGTTCTGTACAATGACCAAAACTTTCTCAATTCCGATCATCTATTTGACTAATTGGGTGATGCAGATCCCGTCCCGACTCTACACACTAATTACCACGGAGTAGATGACGTTAGGGGTGAAGCAGCTGTAGCGAATAAGTTAAACTATAATTAAGGGTAAGTTCAAGTTGAAGTTGTTTAGATAAATTAGTGACCCTTTTCTGAAATGTCAGCGATGCCCATTAGCGAGCGCCCTTGAAAAGGGTGCCTCTGTTGACCACCCTTACCCTTTTGTTTATTAGAACTTGATTGTACGTACACTGAATAAAAACATGTACAGTTTCAAACACGTCAAGCTATTTACATACAAGCAGTTCCTATTTGTTTTAAATAAGTTTCCAACGGTGAAGTTAAAGTTGTTTGGATTATCTAAACACAGCATATACTGTTAGCTTTATAACACGTTAATATAGCTAATGTGACAACCACTCAAATGTTGGAACTGCGTTTTTTATAGGGACTTTCTGGAACTCCATCTTCCCCGATAGTAATTGATTATCTTTGAAAAATCTTTTAACATCCCGCACGGGGGTGAAAATGTCTTTCCAAATAAACAGTTTTTCCAAAAAGGTATATTTAATTTAATTAAAAAAATTTTAGACAAGCATGATTTGAAATTTATTCGCGAATTTGAAGTTGGTCTGTAGTAAAAATTTGTATTATCGATGGGTCCCTTTTGGGGATACACCTTTTGGGAAAAACATTTTTAATGTTAAAATTTACTATTATATTTAATAACAATATAATAACAATTTAATAATTAAATACAAAATAAATTAGAAAGACTATGACGCTTATTTTACAACGCATTTTTGCACATTGCTTTAAATGAGAATTTCGAGTAAGAAAATATATATAAGAGTGTTAGAAGGAATGGTGTTGACATCAACACTTCTCATTATAGCACATATGTCAGCTTGCAAAAATATCCTACCAAAAATGTTCTTCGTGTCATAAACATCCGCTGTGATACCTTGAGTGAATGCGAGTTTGTTATTAAGGGAGGGAATGCGTCGAATATGTTGCTGCTCTTGTTGAGAAAGTCTGATTTCAAATATTGTAGTACACAGCAGAAAAGTTACTATAATTACTATTGGCTTATAAGTTTACTGCCATTCCGGTGACAACTATATTTTTAAAATATTGATTTAACAGATAATAAAATTCAAAAATTTCTAGAAAGTACCCACACTTTAGATGGTATGTCACTGTCATTCTCAGTTCAGTAGAAATATCCTAAGCTATGATTTTAGCTATAAATGTTTGTAAAACATACACAAAGATAGACAGGTAATTAATTAATAAACACACTAATAAAAGCAAAGCAAAGGCGGAAGAATCTGTTCCATACTTCTAGACTAACTTTGGTTTGGCCCAATAAGGCCAAATATAGAGATAAAGGAAGTGCGCAAATTATAATAATAAAATAATGATAATATTATATGACAAAATATAAAAATTGTATGTGAATAGGGAATAGGGACGTCACCATTATATTATCTCCGATCAATATGGAATGTTTATTAACGACTGTTTAGGTTAAAATTTGTATTTAGGTCACATCAACTGTTGTACCAGAAACTGGTATGTTTTAGAAATTGATGCATTATGTCATATTTTGTACTTTAAACACGGCAATGCAGGACTTTTCAGAACAAATTAAAACTGATACAAGATCAGAAGAACAGTACTCTAGTTAGAACGATAAAGCTACTATTTTAGCTTTATGAAACGTAACGTCTGCGTTAATATAAAATATAGCGGGAACTAGAGACGAGTTTCAGCGAGTAACAGTCGCTATATAACATTTCATTAGTGGTCAGCGGCGACTCCGGTTACAGACAATAAATTTTCATTTTTGCGAGGGACAAGTGAAAGAAAAGATAAATAGGGGAGGAGATTTGCGTCACTAGCATAAACTATTCGAGGAGCCCAGGAGACTCGTCCGAAGGATTTTGTGGCAAAAGAAAATATTTGATTAACAAAAAAGATTCATGAGAGTCCTTGCGGCCCGTATTTTTGGGGAATATATTGTATTAATGGTTTTCTTTTTTGTGGTTCGTTTCGGATTTGATTTATGAAGGTGAAGGTTAATATCTCCGGATTGGTTGGCCGCATATTTTTGCATATGTAACTTGATACTTATTATATACAGTGCGTGTATACGATTTGTCTGATTTTGTTTATAAATATTACTTTGATGGTGATGTAGCTAAAAGCAGTTCAAAAGCTTCTCGAAATGTTGTTAAAATCTGAGAAAAGTAAGTAAATACCGTACAATAGAATGATGTGCTTTCATTTCTTATAAGGGATTAACTAAACATTTTGAAGCGGTCACTGCATTACTACGTGACATGTTGTGTGCACTGGAAGTCATATGTTCATACGTTTTATCATTTTCGTTGTTTTTTTTTTTAAGGTAAACTCAAACACTACACTTCAAGATGCTACAGGGAGACTCTTTCTGTGACTAATAGTGCAAAAGGTTGAGAATATCATGACAAAATTATATGTAAAACTAGGGAAAACCCACGGGTTTTTGACTTCATCCGCGTAAGGACCCGTATCGCGTGATCTCCAGGAAACTTGCAGCCTGCAAATTTTCAGCGTTTTCGGTCCAGCTATTTGGGCTTTGTGATGTTCATATTTTTTCAGTTAGACAAACAGGACTTACCTTTAATATACGAGTATATAGATGTACGCAAGTAGATCTGTATAAAATAAAATATAAAATGTTTCCTTTCAATCATTTTATGATTAAATATTTCGAGTTCTTTCCGCACTCACCGTAAAGACAACAAACGATACGCCAACAAGTTCTTCATTTGATTATGCGTCTAATTGAAAAGTTGTTTCGCCACAAATTTGCGTGGCACCCTTTGAACGAAAGTTGGGTCCCGGACAAAGTTTTATGATATTATCCGGGCTACGCGACTCTAGATGAGAGATTAGCGTGGAACTTGCCCGCCGCTCTCCTAGATTACCCCCTCTAATTCCCACTGCGTCCCACTTTGTTCCATGAAGCAATAAATTGCTACTTTCAACGTTTCTCACACCATTTAATTAGATTCTCTTAATTAAAGTAATGTTAACTGGAAAGTGTGAAGTTAATGCGAGTAATGCATACGTGTGAATATTAAACGGCGGAATGAAATGAATGAAGTTGCAGAAATTCTCAAATACTATTTAAAAACACTAACCCAATAGGGATTTGCTTTCACATCGAGTATGGAGTATTGTTCCCATCTATGGGACGGCTCCGCTAAATACCTCCTCGATGCACTTGATAGGCTGCAAAGGCGAGCGGTACGCATTATTGGAGATGCTGAGGTTACAGCCTCTCTAGAGGACCTCCAGCTGCGAAGAGACATTGCTTCTCTCAGTGTCTTCTACCGGAATTACTACGGTGAGTGTTCTGAACAACTTTTTGATCTAATCCCGCCTTCTCCTTTCCTCTCCCGGACTACACGTGCTGGTCTTAGGAACCACCATCATACTGTACAGACAATCAGTACTCGTACCAAAAAATTTGGCAAGTCGTTCCTCTGTAAGACCATTCGGCTTTGGAATTCTTTGCCGGCGCATGTGTTTCCCAGCTCCTATAGTCCCGGGTCTTTTAAGCGGGGCGTGAAACGGCATTTATGCAGGCCGTCATGAATGGGTGCGCTTGTTAACGTGCGTGTTCCACGGTGAGGAGCGCTCTCATTATTTTGGACTGCATCGGCTGCTTACCATCAGGCAAGATGTGGTCACTATGACGTGTCATTATTAAAAAAAAAAAAAAAAACATTCCCGTTGTTTTTTTTATAGTAAGTAATATTGGCAAATTCCTGATGTTTAGCAGAAGCCGTGTCCAAATGCGAGGATAGCTAGTGACGCAGGATTGTGCCACACTAACCATCCTCACCTTGCTAGACCCCGACCCGATCCGAACCCCTCGAAAAATCAAGTAGGGCACGGAAACATGCACTAGTGCGTGATACCGTCTCTAGAAAACCCCTGACGGTGCTTCGTTTCACACGGCCGGCCCTTTAAGTTTCTCGACGCCCCCAAAAAACCCGGTAAAGCTGAAAATGCCTAATCAGAAACTCTCTCAAAAAAACCATGCTGACCCGCGAGTTGCTGTTGTTGGTAATATACTCGTATTGTCTAGTGTGATTAAAAAGTGATATACCTATTTGGGTTCATGAAGGAATGGCGTGATGTTGCAGGGGACCGGAAGGTGTGGAAAAAGTGTGGGGAGTCCTTTGCCCAGGAGTGGGATAGCTATGGCTAATTTTAATAAAATTTGTTGAATCGGAGGTGCCGTACTATAAGTACACACCTGCGCTAGTACTCGAAAATGGTCATGCAACGCTCTACTGGGATCGCTCTATCATTACGGACAGGACTATTGTCACCAATAAGCCTGATATCGTGGTGGTCGACCGATCCCAGCGCCGGGCAATACTGGTTGATATCACCATACCTCATGATGAGAAGAACCTTGTGAAAACCGAGAAGGACAAGCTCAATGAGTACCTTGACTTGGCTCACGAGGTTATCGCCATGTGGGATGTAGATTCAACCATTAATGTACCGATAGTCGTTTCGGTAAACGGTCTTTTAGCCAAGAGCCTCGATCAACACCTAGAGAGGCTCTCGCTGAAAGATTGGGTCAAGAGTCAGATGCAAAAGGCAGTACTCCTTGAACCGGCACGCATTGTCAGGAGGTTCCTCACTCTGCAGCCCTAACCACCGATAGCTTGGATCTATCCCCGCTGCCGGTGGCAACCTAGGTTAAGTTTTTTATAATATTTTATATTGTAATTATGTTTTTATATACATACAATATTCTAAAAAAAATTCTAAAGATGTATATTTAATAAAAAGAACAATAATTATAATACCTATTTCAATCGAGCAAACCTAATACTCGTAGTTCAGTATGATTGTGAACTAAAGTTTCTATAGATGCAGTTTTCTTAACATTAACAATTTCCACTGCATTCCACTTTGATCCACGAAGCAATAATATATGCTACTTTCAACGTTTCTCATATTTAATTAAATTAATGGTAACTGGATTGCGAGTAACGCATATGTGTGAATATTAAACGGTAAGATATTAATGCTGTTGCAGAAATACCCCAAAATATAATATAACTAAACCTACTTTAGTATGTTAGGTACAGAGGTAATGCCTAGTTAATCTCATATAACGTACTCAATTATTCATCATGCCCGTATTAAAAATAAAATGGTAAGTAAAATTGTACGGATTATGTGATAAAACGTGGCCGCATGTCGCATACAAATACTCTTACCAAAGTTTTCATTGTACACTCCGTCCCTACTGAAACCTCTATTTTCATATCAAAGTTTAATATGAAAAGTGCGGGAACATTCGCGAAGCCTCACCCTGAACTAATAACGAGAAAACAATACGGCTTCGACGAATGCCGGCGGAGTTTTGAACGCCCCGAGATCTGAGGTAAGCAATCCACAACAATTTCGAACAAACTTACACGTGTATGTGTGCGCTGGATGAACTTAATGTTATTATTGATTAATTATTAACTATACGTTAATTGGAAGGAGCTTCAGCGGTTAGATTTCTATCTTGGAAGTTAAGTTACATGTTATATATGTTTGATAGTGCAACTTAATATACAGTGGAACAAATAATAACATAACCCAGTAAAACACAGGGTCTTACAAATAAACAAAGAATAAGCTTCGAATAGTTATACCGTGTTCTGTCTCTTTTACTCTAATTTGAAATGACGTTTACATGACAGAAACAAAACACGCAATAACTATTCAGAGCTTTATCTTTGTTTATTTGTAAGGCACATAAAGTTTAAACCAGAAAGAAAAAACGGTCAGCGTTCTATTGGTAAATGAAAGCAAATTTTCACACTATTCAAACTAACTTACAGATCAACGGTACACACTTTTCACACAAAATCGTACCCAAAAGTAATGTAAGTGAAAATTTCAACACGAATCGCTACAATTTTCTCCCTTATAACTTTTAATTCGCCTTTTAATATTTAGCGACCGCTTTAAAAGTACCAGTTGCTGTATTTTCAGCCTCAAAGTTGAGCAAGTAAAATACGTTTACTATACTGCGTTGTCAAATCTGAGCCTCAAGTCATGACTGACAGGACATCTACTTGCTTTAGGTTGTTTGCTGCATAACATTTTACGGCTTCTGTGGTTTGGTGGTTAAGAGCTCCGGTCACAGATCCAAAGGTCCCGGGTTCAATTCCCAGCGAGGGTACAACGATTGTGTTAGGTTTGGTTGTTATTTTTTTATTTATAAAAAAAGGAGGCAAACGAGCAGGCGGGTCACCTGATGGAGAGTAATCACCGCCGCCCATGGACACCCGCAAAACCAGAGGAATCGCAAATGCGTTGCCGGCCTTTAAGGAAGGAATAGGCTCGTTTCTTGAAGATCCCTAAAGTCAAAGTTAATGTCAAATGTTTTTATTCAAATAAACTTTAGAATAGTGCTTTTGAATCGTCCAAACATTTTTTTACCTACTACCCATTCAAGACGTCTATTTTTTAGCTATAGAGAAAAATGGGCGCAAGAATCTTCACAGCTTTAATATAAGTAACGACATTTACAAAATTATATGCCGTTATTAAGTTAAAATAACTTAACAATATTTTTAACCGCCTTCAAAAAAAGGAGGAGGTTATCAATTCGGTTATATGTTTATTTTTTTTATTTTTTTTTATATTTGTTACCTCAGAACTTCGTCATTTAATAATAATAATAATAATAATAATAATAATAATAATAATCTATGGTTCGTTGACGCTGTCAACTGCTGTTTTATAATTTCCTATATTTTTATTTGAAAAATGAAACATTTGGTACACATTTTGCATTTTGAAATGAAGAATTATGAATACAAGGAGCAGACAGCGAGAGGCAAATCCGGGCCATAACACTTTAAGCGCACGACCACCACCATTGCCCGCCTCGTCCAGCTCTCCGTATGGCGCGTCATCGGCCGACGGTTTTGCCACTGCAGCCGACACCGACGGATCGAGCGACGAGCTTGGGCCGACGTCGCCACCGCCGCGACGACCACCTGCGCGACGGGGACGACCACCGCTGCCGGCACGCTTGGGGCCTGCGAGGCAACCTGCCTTGCGCCCGGCTCCCGCTACCGGTGGTGTAGTGCGTCGCATGCGATGGACTCAGTCTATAAATGAGAACTGCATGCGCGCCTACTATAGGGCAACAGAAGGAGGAACTAATCTTACTGCGTATCGTGTTCGGCTGCTGTCTTTGTTTCAGGCCCTTGAACCTACCATCGACGTGTCTGCCCAACGATTGTCCGATCAGGTGCGGGTGATCCAGCGTAACAACTTGCTGGATCAGTCAACACTTGATCGGCTGCGCCTGGAGTCACTACGTATTTGTGCGGCTTCTTCTTCGGTGCAGGATCGCCCTGCTCCACAATTACCGGCGGTGACGCCGGTCTTGGTGGCGCGAGTAGATTCGATGCCCGAAGATGAAGATTTCATAAATACGAATGTAAGTACACAGGTAAATGAGCAATTGGGGAGCGCTTTGAACGATGCCATTCTACAGTATCGTGACACGCGTAACTCTAGACCGCGTATACCTTGTTTGTCCACGAATAGGCATAATTTGGCGTTAATGAGTGCCTTGAACGATTTACTGGTTCCTTATCTTGGAACCAGTGAAAATTTAATTGATACCCACTCGATCCTTTATTGTGGGGCTATCGCGGTGTGTCGCGTTGCTCGTGTCAAATTTCAGGATTCTGGCCGAGTACCGCGGCAAACCGGGACTGTCCCTGCTTGGCAATTGAGGATCGAGGGTCGTATTATTAGGTTCAGGACACTCATTGCAAAGCTAATTTGCTTCAGAAATGGCAATAATCGGCCTCGCGTCATGCGATTCGTCACACAAGCCTTTGTTGGGACTGATGTTCGTCCGGAAAACTATATGGCTTGTGTGACGGAACGTATTGACTTTCTGAAGCAAAAAGTCTATGCGTGGGCAAACCGTATACGTCGCTACAGAGTGCGTGTGGACCGATACCAACAAAATCGCCTCTTTCAAAGTGACCAAAGAAAAGTATACAGACGCTGGGAAGGAGCTGATCAACGTGTGAACGACGGGCAGCTGCCGGATGTTGATGCCATGACTAATTTCTGGCGCAGCATTTGGTCGGTGCCCGTTGAGCACATGGAAGGTGAATGGATGAGTGTTATCAGGGAGGCGTGTGAACCTATCGAGACCATGCAGGCTATAAATATTAGTACAGCTGACGTAAGTTGTGCGATCCGTACGGCCCACAATTGGAAATGCCCAGGACCGGACGGATTGCACAACTTTTGGATCAAATGGTTTCGATGTTCACACGAGTTACTGGCAACACAATTTCAAGAAGCCATAGAGTTCGGCTCACTCCCAAGTTTGTTGACTACTGGTGTCACTTTTCTGCTCCATAAATCAGGTAGTACTACGGAACCGAAAAATTATAGACCCATCACGTGCTTACCAACTTTATATAAGCTTCTTACATCCATTCTGAGAACAAAAATTAACTCGCACATTGTTGCAAACAATATTTTGGACATGACTCAGAATGGATGTAGGGTTGGGTCCCGTGGTACTAAGGAGCTTCTCCTCATTGACATGACCATATGCCAGAAGGTTCGGCGTGGCAGAGGGACTCTTTCCACAGCCTGGATTGACTATAAAAAGGCCTATGATTCGGTGCCGCATTCATGGTTGGTAAGGATTTTAGAGTTATATAAAATTGATATAACTTTAAAATCTTTTTTGATGTCATGTATGCGGCAGTGGACCACGGTCTTGTGTCAACCAGGATGTCGAGATAGTGTTTCTGCCACGCAGGATTTTATAAGGATAGAGCGTGGCATATTCCAGGGCGACAGTCTGAGTCCTTTATGGTTTTGTCTAGCCTTGAATTCTCTCAGTACTTTGTTGAGAAATTCAAGGTTAGGTTGTCGATTACGGAGAGGGGGTGAAGTTATGTCGCATTTGTTGTACATGGATGACCTCAAGTTATTTGCACCAAACCGCCAAGACTTGATGAAACTGCTGAAAATTACTGAGACCTTCAGCAGTGCCATCAAGATGGAGTTTGGGGTGGATAAGTGTGCGGTTATGCATGTACAGTGTGGGAGAGTAGTAAATTCAACCAATTTACAACTCTCCGATACGATAAACATCAGATCTCTTTCTGAAGTTGAAACATTTAAATATCTTGGTATGTCACAGTCTTTGGGTGTTGATGACGGGGACATAAAACAGTCATTACGGGAGCGATTCTTTTGCCGCCTGAGAAAAGTACTTAACAGTCTTTTATCGGGTGGCAATAAGACGCGTGCCTTTAATGGTTGGGTTATGCCTTTGCTAACATACTCCTTTGGCATACTAAGATGGACTCAGACCGAATTGGACGCCTTGGATAGAAGAGTCCGTCAAATGCTCACGACTTCCAGAATGCTACACCCGCGCTCATCTGTTATGAGGCTGTACATCCCGCGGAGATGTGGGGGCCGCGGCTTTTTAAATGCCAAGGACCTACATAACCGTGAGGTGTGCAGTCTCAGGGATTATTTTCTTAACAGTGCGTGCGGGATGCATTTGGATGTCGTGGCTGTTGATAGACACTTTACGCCGCTGTCCTTGGCAACAGAAAATTGGCGCAAACCAGTGGTGCTAAGCACTCTCGATCGCAAGGAAATATGGAAGACCAAGGTGCTACACGGGCGCTACTATCGGGCTCTAACTGGGCCTGATGTAGATTTGCCTGCCTCGGTGAACTGGCTACGTTTCGGTGACCTCTTTGGGGAAACCGAAGGTTTTGTCTGTGCCATTGAAGATGAAGTTATCAAGACGAATAACTACCGGAAATATATTATGAGGGACGGCACGGTCGACATCTGTCGGGCATGCCGCCGTCCAGGTGAATCACTCCGACATATTATTTCTGGTTGTACTCATCTTGCTAACGGAGAGTATTTGCACAGACACAACCAAGTAGCCAGAATAATTCACCAGCAACTTGCTCTTGGATATGGCCTTGTTGAATCGGAAGTGCCGTACTATAAGTACGCACCTGCGCCAGTACTCGAAAATGGTCATGCAACGCTTTACTGGGATCGCTCTATCATTACGGACAGGACTATTGTCGCCAATAAACCTGATATCGTGGTGATCGACCGATCCCAGCGCCGGGCAATACTGGTAGATATCACCATACCTCATGATGAGAACCTTGTGAAAGCCGAGAAGGACAAGCTCAGTAAGTACCTTGACTTGGCTCACGAGATTACCGCCATGTGGGATGTGGATTCAACCATTATTGTACCGATAGTCGTTTCGGCAAACGGTCTGATAGCGAAGAGCCTCGATCAACACCTAGAGAGGCTCTCGCTGAAAGGTTGGGTTAAGGGTCAGATGCAAAAGGCAGTACTTCTAGACACGGCACGTATTGTCAGAAGGTTCCTCACTCTGCAGCCCTGACCACCGGTAGCTTGGGCCCTGCCCCGCTGCTGGTGGTACTCTAGGATTAGGTTTTTATAATGTTTTATTGTTTTTATTTTAAAATATTGTAAAAATCTAGTTTTAAGAAAAAATAAAAAAATAAAGGAGATAATAATAATAATAATAATAAAAGCATATTCATTACCACACAAAGAAAACAATAAGTTGGTGCATAACATAAAAAACTTAAAACTAGTGGCATACAATACACTGATTTGGAAAATTCTTTTTTCATTTGAAAGGATATACTTCCAGATTGGTCCCATTTTTATCAAAATCCAAATCTGATGATGGAATCCTTAAGGAATTGAGGAAACTCCTCAAATATTGTAGTCATACCTATAGCGATTTTGGTATTTTCAGCCACTCCGGCTATAAATCCTTCCCAACTAATATTGTAAATGCGAAAGTTTGCTTGTTAGTTTGTTTGTCCGTCTTCCACTGTTGCCTGGAAGACATCGCTTAATGCCGCCTTTGTGCACAACAAATGTAAGACTTTTCGTGTATTTGATGTTTCCGTGTGCAATAAAGAGTCTATCTATCTATCTACACTGATGGAATTTCATTAACAGTCACACCGGAACAATGTTTAATTTGTGATGTAGTTTCTCTTTTTCTTCGATTGTCTCATTTAAACGGCGCTGTCTCATACGAGCAGCGCGTTTAGTAGGTCTTCCCATATTCGCTTTTGATAAATAGATCGAAAAAAAACAAATCACTAAAAAGCGAGAAATAAACAAAATTTTTACAAAAAATGAAACCGACTCCAAAAAATTTGACTGAAAAAATTGCACTAAAAAGTAAAAAAATAATTGCTTAGTTTGTTTGTTTAATTAACTTACAATTAACCTATATTATACTCAATCTTATATTCTTTCAAAGTGAATATATAGGTAAAATTATTGTTATTTTTGGAGTCGGTGCCAGGCAAGGTAACTTTAACATTAACATTTAACGACATACTATAATATAATCATAATAGTACATTCAATCTTATGCATGAAATTTTGACAACAAACGCGGACTGGCACCGACTCCAAAAATTTCGTTGGCTGGCACCGGCTCCAAAAGTAACAATAATTGTACCTATATATTTACTTTGAAAGAATATAAGATTGAATATAATATAGGTTAATTGTAAGTAAATTGAACAAACTAAACTTCGCAATTTTTTTTACTTTTTAGTGCAATTTTTTCCGTCTAATTTTTTGGAGTCGGTTTTATTTTTTGTTAAAATTTTTATATTAGAAATACCTGTTGGAGTGATTGGAGCATTTTAAACCTATGCTGTTTTGTTTTCAATGTAATCAGATTTTTTATAAAGCTTTTCTTTAATGGTGATTTTAAATTTATAAATATCAAGTTATTGAATATTACTTGGAAATTTATTGTAAAAACGTACACACAGGCCTCTAATGAATTATTTACTTTGTGGAGCCTAGCTTAGGGTACTGCTATAATAGTTTGTTTTTATTTCTAGTGTTTACATTGTGAATATCACTGTTTTTAGAAAAAGTTTCAAAATTTTTATAAACATACATTAGGTTCTCGTAAATATATTGTGATGCAACTGTCATTATATTAATATCTTTATTTCTCTCCTTGAGAGAACTACCAGCTTTTAGGTTAAAAATTGCTCGAATAGCCCGCTTCTGCAGCACAAAGATTGTTTGAATGTCGGCAGCATTGCCCTACAGTAAAATGCCATACGACATTACGCTATGGAAATAACTAAAGTAAACAAGTAGCTGTTTTAATGTCAGTGATCTGACAAATTTTCGTTACTGCATAAGCCGCAGAGCTCAGTCTACTCGACAATTTATCTATAGGCATTACGTTGGATGGAAAGCTACAGTGAGCTTTCCATCCAACGTAATGCCTAGAAACTCTGTGGTGTCCACAAGGTCCACATTCTTATCTTTAATTTTTACACTGGTTTTTACCTCCTTATACAAATCTTAAACATTTGGTTTTTCGTTCATTTAATATATAAATATATAAACTAAACTTTCCTACACTCACACCAATTATCTAGTCCAAGAGAAGCTTCGTTATGAATTTCGTTAAATGGTTACTAGACAACGGATAAACATACTCAAAATACTTAAATACATACTTATTATACATAGAAAACATCCAGACCCGAGACAATTTAGAAAAACAATAATTTCTAAATTGACCCGACCGGGGATCAAACCCGTGACCTCAGAGATGGCGACATCATGAAAACCGGTGTAGAAACCACTCGACCAAGGAGGTCGTCAAAAATAACAAATGACAAAATTTAATAACAAATTGAACCAATGAACTGTCTTTGAGACAGCATTGTTCACATCGTCAACAATCGGCTGTCGTCGTTTCACTTTGGATAAAAGTGAGGTATCATATGAGATGAAGACCAAGTTCTTTCCCCATAAGAAAAATAAAAACGACAACAAAATGGATTGACAACATAATTGTTTTGTGCAGTGTGAGAAGGAACCTGAAGTTTGCAAAGTTTGGAAGGCTATGACGCCGGGAGGTGGTCCGAAGGCTCGTTACTGTGAACTTGCTACAAATCATTAAAATTTATACTCTCCACTCGAGCCGGGGGCTAATGTAAATTGGAAAAAGTTTGCAAACACTGCTTCGGAGCCAGTGATTCGGGGACACGACACTTTTGTTTATATTCGGATACGTGCTTGAAAAGAATACTTGCAAAATTCGACAGGGAAACCAGTATCTTGGTAGCTCAGTTGTAAGAGCTGTCAACTTGATTGCGGAATGTAGTGGCTTTGAGTCCCACCGGAGACAGGTCATATTTGTATATATAGTGAAAAGATGTTCTTTAATTTTAACTATAGAAAATTAATAGAAACTTTAATTCAATGCTGGGGCATTAAAAGTATCTTTATCGTCATTTTTAAGTTGTCATAGACCCTCATGCATTATAGCATATATATATATATATATATATATATATATATATATATATATATATATATATATAGCAAAGTAAAAAAAACAAATGCTTAACTTTTCTCGAACACAGTCAAGCATTACCCAGCCAATATCAAAAAATTTAGAAACACAAGCGGGAAAAAAATGAGAATTGAACCTGGGCTCGTTGGTTTAAGACCAATCTATAACGTTTAGAGTAAAACTCTCTACTGTAAAAAAATTTGTTCAATCCACAATGTTAACTTGTAAAGTATTTGGGAAACGCAAAGCGCAATTTTCATATCATATACAGACAAATCAAAATCTGTATTACTCGTATGCACAATCGTAAGTAAAAAAGTTGATATCTTCATAGCCATTTGTGTTTGGAATTGGCCTCTTCCATTTTCTTTTTTTCCAGAGCCGCGACAATGGTATTCAAAAAATCCAAAATCATGTAGAGTAGTCTGATTTGCCATCTGGACTTTGAGGAAAATGCCAAAATCAGGCTTCGGCTAGGACACGATAGTGGACCTTTTTAAAATAGCATCAATATATTGGACATTTAGTGTTAACGCCTGGCTGCGGGTCCAAACCTAACCTTTTTTATATACTTTTTTTGGTATTGACGTTGTCTGCATTTTTTGATTGTCTTTGTATTTGTATTGTCGCTAGGTCTCGTTGTTAAACTTGATTATACTCGTATGCTTGAAAATACCGTGTTTTCATCATCCTCACGTCCTATAGTCTACCGCTCCATAATATTTAGCAATAGTCTTGTTTATTATTTGGGGATGTTTAAGATTCACTCCGATAAGCACATTTAACAGAACAAATTATTTCCACTATATCAGCACACACAATACATTATTCAATCCAATATGGGTAATCACGCATTCACACTTTCGTCAGCCACAAGTTTATTGGATAGTTCCATTCATATCAAAGTATCTGGTTTTGCAGATAAACTTTGCACCACACTCCACTCACCTAATAACACAAGAAAGGCATGTGCCATAATGGCCTCGACGGGAAAGTTTGCAAAAGTGGTACAAACACAAAGGTGGAGATAGGGGTTATGCGATAACGGTCCCTCCGTCCCTTCAGCTATGAATAGTTTGTTTCCATGTTTGCGTTACTTTTGGAGCAACAGGAAACTTGGTGGCACTTCGTTTTTACAAGTAGCGAGCTACTGCTGTAAGTCAAAAGCTATCAATATCTTTTTGCGTATTCGTAAAAGTTTTGTGTAGTTGTTATCGGTAAATATATAAAAATAAACAAATGTATATTGTAACTGTCAATAAATTTCTTTTTGTTACCGTAGAACGGGATTACTTCTGAATCAGGTGTGACTTTGTTTACAGGTCCTTAAGTAGCTACTTATATAAGTCCCTAGCGTTCTAAGCGTCTATAGTGTAACTATCTTTAAAATCGTAACGCGGTTATTATGTAGAAGAAGGATCTATGATCAATATCACTCTTGATTCAATGGTAATTCTTTTGAACCGTACATTGCAAGAAAGCGTTACCTTACCTATGAGATATGATGATAATGATAATGATAATGATAAGATATGATAAAGCTGGTAGTGAAGCGCACTTCACTCGGAATATCTTATTGATGAATTATTTCTATCACATATCTATCTAAACGTTGAAACATAACAACGCTCTTATCTCCTGTCATTATTTTTGTGGCGATAGACTCACATAAGATGAAGGTAGCTCGCCTGATAAAATTTGCCCTACCACCAACCACATTTGGTACCATAATTATATAGTAATATCTCTTTGATTTAGTGATTGAATTTCCAGTAAACCTAATTTATATTACCATTGACTAGAGAGACGGTCATTTTCGTGCCATCTCCTATCCGAGGTTAGCTAATATTTTGACCACTTAGACCCGTGATGTTACTGATCGGAAGAGTTTTGTAATACTAAAATTGTACCAGACGGTGTGGTGCCGTTTCCATTGAGTTTATCTTCGGTCATTTTGGAAAAAAGATTACCAAGTACCTACAATATGTACCTGTAATCAGTGGTCGAAACCGAGTCCAACTCTAGGCCCCAGAGGCGGTTAAACTTCGGCGGTGCGCAAGAACTAAGGTAACCACTACGTTTTATAGTTCATATACTATTGAACCTTAAACATGGTACGCTATTAGCGCCTGCAACAATTCACATTTACAGTACGATAATAACATTGAAAGATATCATCTTAAACACAAATAGCATATTGTTATACAATGTCCCACATATGGGTAAAAGTCACAATGAACTATATTGGCTTAATCACCAGGCTTATCAAATGCGGGTAGGTGATCACAAACTCAGGATATATATAGGAGTTTGTGACGTCAAAAAATCCGAAATACGCCTTGCCCGACTTGTGAATTAAAGCCGAATCTCCAGATATCAGGCTGAGCGCTTTACTGCATGGCTAACGAGACATGTCTATATCTATACTTATATTATAAAGAGGAAACCTTTGTATTTTTGTATGTATGTATGTTAGCAACGTATAAACTCAAAAACTACTAGACCGATTTTGAAAATTCTTTCACCATTAGAATGCTACACTAGCGCTGAGTAACATAGGCTATATTTAAAAAAAAATGCGGTACGAAGTCCGCCGGATCAGCTAGTATATTATATAGATATAACGTCTCATTGCTCTAAAAACCTTCCACCCTGTAGCAAAATGTGAAAAGCCTATTTTGCAAAAAGTTTTTAAACCGGATCAAAAAGTCCTCTCACGTCGACTGCGGCGATGAAAGGGGTTAACGGAATATAACCGGGACGATCGCCCCCGGGGGCGCTGGCGTGCGGGGGCGCGACATAATCCGATATTTTACACTCTTTGTAAGGAAGCGGTTAGCGCCAAGATTATGCCTTCACTGATTGCGAGGAATATGCATATTCAGGGGAACGCGAATTGAGATTTCATTTTCTTGCTTCCGATACGGAAGTGATACTTTTGTATTGAAACGTGGTGGGAAATAGTAGAACAAGCTTTATATAGTTAAACGTTTCGTATTGTATAAATACTTTTATCAGTATCTACGGGGTCAGAGTGTGTTAAAGAAAACCAAAATTAAACTGAACACTGGCTTAATTTATTATTTGTAAATGAAAATAATTTGCTTAATTTTGATATTGCAAAAGTAAACAAAACTTTATTTACATTTTTCTACCTGCTATTGCATATATCTTTGCCACCATTTTAAAAGTCCCAACTACACATTTCCAAATTTAACCCATATTAGGAAATGTAAGATTTATTACAAACACAACTCTATGCCTCATGGGGTTTGTCCGAGAGTGAATAAGATTAACGGAGCATATACAACACAATAGACCACTCGACGTTTAAATTTAACCTTGTGTTAGCATCAAATTGATCGATGCAAGAATGTGAAGTGGTCATAAATATCTTGGCTTTTAAAAAACAATCCTTCCTGTTTTGAGATTAGAGAATGTTTTCAACTAACAAAGTTATTACTTTTTTTTAAATAAAAGAAGGGAATTAAAACTTTCGAGATTTTACTTATATTACATAACTGCTGCGACAACATCACCGTCGATGTGAACGCATGGAAACCATGGCGGGAAACGGCCGCCATGGTTTTATCAACTCTGAAACCTTTCCGATCGAGCGCAGATCAACATCAACATTTTCATCGCAATTGAAATCATTTAATGGTGTTTCTATACAATGGAGAAGGCTGCGAAGGTTTCTGAATTGGTAAAATCATCAAGTGAGCAAAGTGAGTGAAGTCGATGTCAGACTACTTAGTGTTATATTTTATTACATAATTTTGAGGAGCTCGATGACGCAGCAGTTTACGCGCTCAGTCTGTGAGGTTAAGTAACTTTCGCAAAGGTCGGTCATCGGATGGGTGACCAAAAGTTTATCATCCGGCGCTATTCCGTGATTCGAAAGACATGTGAAGATATTGGTCCCGGCTGCGTTAGCAACCACCAATCCGCACTGGGCCCACGTGGTGGTTTAGTGCTCGTTCTCCCCATCCATAGGGAAAGCTCGTGCCCCAGCAGTGGGGCCATACAATAAGCTAGATGGTGGTGATGACGTTGACTTTACTGTTATCAGTGTTGCGCATGAAAGGATACGTTGCAAACCCAATCAGCCCAATCAATGTCCTCCAAAAGTTTCCGTTATAATAACGTGCTCGGTCCTTCTCTGTTGCAAATTACTTATCCACTCCCCAACTAGGGAAACTTCACTGAATCGAAATTAAATTGCTAATTTCGGTGTAAACTCTTGAACTCTTTATCGATCGCCTTTGGCAAGTTCAAGCTCGGGGATAGGTCGAATTAATTTCATGAAACCAGTCGCCTTAGCTATGTGTACGCTCTTTTCGGTGAGACCGCTTTTGAGTTTATCAATTTGGGGTTCTCAGAGTTATTTGTGGTTAAGGTTAAATATGAGTTAAATCTTTTAGCCCTCTCCTTTTGATGCTTAGTATGTATATTTTTTACCAAATCCTTTTATTTCGAAATGCTTTTTGAGGAAATGGTTTTTCCGCTGACTCTTTGATACGTGAACAGCCTGGTGGGTTATTCACCGATCTCCCTTTTGTTATTGCTTATGTGGGAAGACCTGGAACAAGCAGGAAGCTGATGACAATGACAATATAAATTAACGAGACAAAAATATGTTTTACTAATTTTTTTAGAACATCCTTCGTTAGCGCAATTATGTTGCGTTGTGTTGTGGGTAGTCTTAGAAGTTTCTTTGTCTTCTCTCTCTATCTAAGATATTTTAACGTGATTTATTAAAATCATCGATAGTTAGTACTTACATTGACGATGCATTGACACCAACTGTCTAGTTTACACGATATTTCCACCCGTCATGAAGACATAATTTTCTATCGCATCCGATCTGGCAATAAAATTGAGTGATGACATTCGGGAGTGCTCCTCCGGGCCCGGGTTGCTGACCCAACTCAAAGGCGGCTAATGGTTCGAGCTGACGTGTTATGCTGCCCGCCGCACGGAGAGGCTCACCTGAAGAGGTCCTAATAGATATATCATCATAATATAATAATATAATAATAAATAATAAAATCGTTTATTTTCCGGCAACAATTTAAAGTAATATAAAACTTAATCTATGTTAGTAATTATTTCGACACTTTCGGTGCCGCATCCGTGGTGCTCAAAGGTAGTCTTCCACGAAAACGTCTGAACACCACTCCCTTCCGACAGAAGTCTTCTCTCGTGAAGGCGTCCAACTTTAATTGATGGGACTCGCACCACAAATGCTTTGAAAGTAGTGTTGTGGCGCGACTCCAGCGGCTCTACCCTCAAAAGGAAGTTGGTCTTCGTTTGTATGTAGGTAATCTGTGATCTACTTCACGGTAGTGGTTCCTTCACCGAACCGTCTCGAATCGGATTGTTACAAGAACTCGGGAGGTGTGTGGGGTTGATAACATAATAGAAAGTGACCAATCCACTAAACTGCTCGACATCTGTCAACGGCTGGGCGGGACCCGAGAACTAGATCCAATAAAAGAAGTGGTAGGGTATAAAGCATAAGAACTATAACTTTAGCGTTGCTAAGTTGCGTGATACCCCTGGTGCCGCAAGTGCCAATACGCTGCAGCTGACGTGTTATACTCGTACAGGCTGTTACGAATTGGAATGAAATCGTGACAATTATAAAAATGGGTTATAATAACAATAAATTACAAACACTTGAGGAGCTCGATGGCGTAGTGGTTAACGCGCCCGGTCTGTGATTGCTGAGGTTAAGCAACTTTCACAAAGGCGGTCATCGGATGGGTGACCAAAAATTTATCATCTCGAGCTCCTCCGTGCTTCGGAAGGCACGTTAAGCCGTTGGTCCCGGCTGCATTAGCATTCGTTAACAACCACCAATCCGCACTGGGCCCGCGTGGTGGTTCATGGCCCGTTCTCCCTATCCATCCATAGGGAAGGCTCGTGCTCCAGCAGTGGGGACATAAATGAGCTGATGTTGATGTTGATGTTGACAAACACTTAAAAGGTAGGAAAAAAACATACGCTTAAGTTCGCTACGGAAAACAAAAACAGTTCAAACTCTTGTTATGCCACAGATAACTTTTAACAACTAGATTGGCAATACTGCTATTGTCCGTTGAATAGAAAGACTCCAATAAAAACAGGTTTGTAAAAGTGATATCCTTCAAAGTAGCAAACCTAGGACTGTAGTGACTTATTTCCATCAGGTAGATCATAAAAATTGTCAACGAGTTGCAGCTTTTACAAAAAGTCCGAATCGAACTTCAAGATGTTGTTTGAAGTCATAAAAATTAATATGCCCCAATTTCGGGGAAGCACATTATGGTGTTCGCGATAGAGGATCTCGCGCACTGTAAAACACCTCCTCACAAATGGGCAATTCCGCGATAATCCTCATTATCCTCACAACAAAAGCACCTCGGCGCGGGTCATAATCACCGCACTTGGCCCGAACACATTAATTGATAAGAACGGCCCACCCCGTGACGGGCTCATAATTCAGGCCTGCTACTTTACAACTGTGAGTACCTACGCAATCTTTGCAATGTTGCGTCTGTGTTCCATGACAAATATTGTGGTATGCAAATGCTTCCTAAGCCATTGCGTGTGAAGTTTTAGATTAATATTAAATCTTTTTACAGTATAAGAGAAGAGTCAATGACAAATGGTATTATCTAAATCTATATCTATCTATACTAATATAAAATCTGTAGGCTCTGTCTGTTCATGCAATTTTTCTGACAATTTTTGGGATAAATATTCATTTTATGACTCACTGACACCAATATTACGATAAATTTTTGTTTGTCTGTCTGTTTGTTTGTCTGTCTGTCTGTATGTCTGTATGTCCTCTTATAACTCAAGAACGGCTTGATCGATCTTGATGAAAATTTGTATGTAGTAAGAACATGAGATTGTGCAAATGATATGATATATATGATTTATTTTTATTGCTTTAAACTATCAAATTATTTTACCGAAAAAAACCTATATTACCTAACTTCAAAAAGCCCTTGATAGCTCATTTCCTTAACATAACTGTGATTCACCCACTTAACATTTCCATCTTCCTTTGTTGTTCATAATACATTATGCCACAACAAGAAGCAAACTTTCAAACTAATTGAATATACTAACACTGTCTTTCATACGCGGGCTTAAACTATATGAGCACACAGAGACTAGAAAATTAGAGGGGAAACAAAGAAGATTAAATAAACTTACCTCGCGAGGTAAATCTCGGCTCCAAATTAAGCACATGGATTGTTGGCGCCTGAGCTGAAATAAGTTAACCTTCCCCATAGTGAGGCGAGGTTAGAGTATCACAAGTTTAATAATTAAAATTTACATTGTACATAGTATGTGTGTATGTATGCCGGATTTGTGATCAGGGTGCCTATTAGTGTGAGTTTTGATTACTATCCGTATTAATTCGATTACGTTTACGAAAACGAAAATTAGTATGTCATTGAAGCAGCGCTTTCTGGCGACATACGAGAAGAGTTAAAATGTTGCCATATCAATCAAAGGCGAATGAAACTCGTACTAGGCACCCAGATCACCAACCCGCAAGCACAGAATAATATACAGGACATGCGTGGTGATTAGGTCGTTACCCATCAATTGTAGTTATGACTTCATGTCAATGATAGAGGCCTTTACCCAGCCGTGGGAGAGTCATAGGCTTACTTACTTTTTTATAAATTGAAAAAACACAAACTGTTGAAAAAGTTCCAGGAGCGGGATTCGAACCCGCATCCCATGACACGCCGGGTCAGGTGCACAACTATGCTATCGTGGCTCAATACAACTCGCCGAAATTTTTTTTTTTATTAATTTGGGTAAAAAAACAATGTTGAATACAATGTTGCTTAGAAAATTAGATAAATTAAGTAGTATTAATTTCAACACCAGCATCAATTACCACAGCTTAAATTTACATTTTAGACGTTGAGAGTGATATTAATTACTGCTAATCAAACTGAGTATCTAAACGTACTTAATATAATTGGAACTATATCAGAAATATATTATATTTTACGAAAACATTTAAACTATTCAAATTAGAGTACACTCGAAAAAAAAACCATTTTTTTTAACTATAGTAGGTACCTATACAGGTTAAAGAGCACCTATACATTAACATTTAAAAAAGGTAAAAACTAATCATGGCCATTAAAAAACTACTTAATTAATTAAATGAAACTTAACTAAGAATAACTAAAATTAATCAACACTATCTACTCTTACTCTGTAAGCCAAAGGAGCCCTATTCAATGTCGACAACTTCTTTTTACGTTACATAATTAAAAATATAAAATTTAATACACTGTATTATGCTTTGAATAGAATAACTTTATAAACTCTTGTCTCATTACAAGTAAGATCAACGTCTTAACACCTTTAACGCCATTTGACTTAAAAACAATTGAATTTCTATTGTGTCTGGGCCCGCCGGCTGTCAACCTGTTAACAACCGCCTCTGTGGTCTAGTGTTTAAGACTACCGGTTTAGACCCAGAGGTCCCGGATTCGATTCCCAACGGGGGGGTACATCTTTGTGTACTCGGTTTGGTTGGTGGTAGGACTTGTTTGTCCGCCTGGTAGCACCGTCTTATTTAAATATTATGTCGCCATAACATCAATGTTTGCAGCATTGTTGTGTTCCGGCAGCTAGAGATAGATAGCCAGTGCCTCAGTCAAATGAGGATTCCGGGTGAAGTGCGCTTCCGCCATTGGCCTTATCATCACTTAACATGAAGTGAGATGAAGACACTATGCTTACCCATAAAATATATATTTTTTTAAAACGAACGAGCCTTACAGTAGTTGCATATGATGTGTAACATTTGGCATCTCACCTTCTGGAATCAATATTACAATAGAAAATAGAATATAGAATTAACAATTACGTATATTTTTTTATAAATCATAAAGAGAATGCAGTAACTACTTATTAGAAGACATTGGACATATCAAAACGATGACAATATATAACCATATAATAATAAATGCGCGCTTTCGACATATCAAAATGATGACACAATATGTCACGTATCTATATATTTAATACGTGAAGCAAAAACTTTGTACCCCTTTTTTACGAAAATTGCGCGGACGGAGGAGTATGAAATTTCGCACACTTATAGTTTATATAGAGAAGTTTATCCGAATGTTCATTTTTTTTTAACTATACATAAAAAATACATTAAATCAACAAAAACAACATTACACACACTACCATGTATATAACACATACGTATTGTTTGTCTTTAATGCGGTCGACATCTGACAATGCCAGTCCAAACTCACATTCTATCTTTTTAAATTTTTCATTGATTAAGATACAATCCGTGCAGCCTTAATAAAATTACGGTCGAATTTCGACCACTGGGCGACCACTAGTAATAATAAATGCGCGCTTCGGACTCCGTATATTTTTTTCAAATCATAAAGAGAATGCAGTAAATACTCATAAGAAGACATGTCACACTGACACATCCTATCTACCACGCAATTTATGAACTCAGTAAAGAACATGTGAACAGTTTCGAGAAAATAGATCGTAATGTCAGTACTTCAAATATCATAATCACAAACACAGTAAGTTGTACTTAATGCGTTCATAAATTGTGCGGCTGTATCACACTGTTACGATCACATTTCTATGAAATCACTCCCACAAATATTACTACCTACAACGGACATTGGGCTTAAAGTGTCGATCACTGGTGCCTGTTACGGATCACGCTGTTACGACTTACTTTCGTCCCTTTTCTACGAAATCACTCCCACAAATTGTATATATAGAAGGCGAGCGGAAAGATGTTACACGTATTCTTAAAATAAATGTAATATTCAAATTAATACATACTGACTGATTACACTATGTAACCCTCTGTTCAGTATCTACGTAGAAGATATTACCTAGTGCTCGCTTAATGAGTTCTAGTGTCCCGGCAAGAACTATCTTTTTATTATTTTTCAAGGCCTCGATTTTTTTAAGAAACAATGATCGTGCCTCAGTCTTCTTATTTTGATTACGTATACGTTTTGATTTACGATATAGAGCTGTCTGATTAGTTTTTCGCTAACACAAAATATGTAAGACGTATTAAAAATATTTCAACTCTTTTTTCAAATTTTTATTGGCTGGCAACAACATTTGCGTAAAATTATATATAACTATTAATTATATTCATGATCATTGTATTTTGTAATAATTTATATTATCTACATCATTATAATTACTAAAACGTTACGCTTGTGCAAGGGCCACTTTATTTCATTTTAGATCGAAAAACCTATTTTCATTCATTATTCAGGTTTACGGTTTTGCCATAGACATTTTATAATAAAATAAACAGGATTTGCTACTAATAGTCCCGAGAACTTGAAAATGTCCCTATTTAGACTTATGTCGATTAGTCTGCGTCAAGCATTTGAAAACAAAAAATCTCAGAACAATAACAAAAGCATATTTTTATAAGCTCTAAACATTTAAAGCGTAATCTTTCAAATGATCTATATCTTTCACTTACTTATCTTTGTTCTTACCTCTTAGTGAAACTTGTCACCATTATGTACTCTTATAGACGAGTACAGTTAATATGACTGCGCGACCAGATTCAAAACGTCAATTAATGTAATGTAATGTATCTTGTGAAGATGTTATCATTGAGTTTTGAGCACAAACATCTAATGGGTAAGGTTCCTATTACTCTGAATAATTAATAACGAGCGATACAAGCGTTAACTGTAGTTAATCCACGGTTCGCGGATAAGACAATTAATTAGGGGTGTTTGTGAGTGGCGATAGGAATCGGCGGAGAATATTTTAACCCGAGATTTAAAATTACTGTGCACATATCGAGAAGGTCTTGGGTAACACTGCACTAGGAGCAAAGGTAGTCTAATGTTTTAATGTGACTGTTGGCTTATAAGTACGTCATTATTAACATATTAAATGACCTGGTGGTATTAGGAAAGATACAGTAAAGTCAAATATTTATTTTTGTTTTAATAAGCGATAATAATGTGACAAAGCTATTCAATTCAAATTATTTTTTTTTTATTTCGGACAATTAAGATCCATCGGTTAGGTTAGTAGTTACAGAAAAAAAAATTGTTAGTAGGCTTAGCATTATTTGGATTTATTTATTTATTTCAAGCAACAAAACAGTGTACAAGATGGTAAAATACAGAGAGGCCCATAGAATAGATACCTTACAGACTAACATACAAATTATATATAAATTAAAAACTATGCTACAACTAAAGACTGCGACGCGACGTGCGACGCAGCGTGGTGTCCGGTAGCCGGCCTCGGAACCGCCGGAACGTGACACCTTTCGGCCAATAGTCCTCTTTCATGAAGGTCGACAGATGGTCGGTCGGTACTCCAACCGTTCGATCCTCAGAGTGGCGTTGGACTTCACTCGCATCTACGAGTTCTTCCGCCTTCGTAAAGTAATGAAGTCGGGATGGATACATTTTGCGCCCCGCGACGTGCATTCACATTAGAGGCATAGGGTGACCTACTTATCAAAGTAGCTTTGCTTAATAACGCTACTTGGGCACGCAACTCTCGGTGTTGTTTGATGCCTCTAATTTGGTATCCACATCAGTCAAACTCGCTTTCAGGAAGGTGATGTCCTTTAACAGCCTGGTGACATCGACGTGGTCAAAGGTGACGAGGGGCAGCTAGTGGAGCACCTTCGCCACGAATGAAGTTGAATGTTGAAGTCTCCTTCAACAGGCTGATGATGCCCTGGAGACTCTTCTGGGTTCCATCCCTCCGGCGAGATGGCATCTGGTCGGCCTTGCTAACGGTCTGGTAAATCAACAGCTTGCCACTGCAAATCTCGACCTCCTTAAAGTTGGACTTGCAGATCTGCAAGTTGCTGACCTCGTCCATGGTGTCGATGGCGTTTTGAATAAACGCCAACAGCTCGTTGGCTATGAGTTGTTGGGAACTCATAGTTGGTACACGCGCTGCGAATATTGTCGCGCAAATCGTGAATATGAAATTCTCACTGCACAACGGAGCACGTCCGTTTCCGAACGCGCATCGCACTGCACTGCGATAGGGTTTTTAATATGCCATGTACCTAAGGGGCACTACGTGCGGGCAACACCTAGTGGAAATGTCATTCACTTCGCATGAGGATCATCTGCCACAGTTTTCAAACTATTATATCAAACATCAATATTCCGACATATACTGAAATTTTGTAACAGCACTAGTACTTTACGAACTTCTTGAGAGCACTGTTTTTGTTTCTTTTAAAACTTATACACATTCACGAACACGTTTAATAATCCATCATTCTCTTCAGTATTATTCATACATAAAATACTTATTAGAATAACAAAACTGCAAACATGATTCTTCACCGTTCCATCACAAAAGTCAAAGTTTTTTCTGTTCAGTGTTTCTGTACTGTTTTTTATTCTACACTTTTTTGAAAACGTTTCACGTTTGAAAACCTAGAGCGCTGTTTCTTTTAAACAACGTTAATAACATTGTCCAAAAATATATGCCGGCGTAATATGACGTGTAACGACGAGTTATATGCGTAGGTACTAAAGCCGCCTGTTGTTAATGAAAGACAGAAATTACCGGCCAAGCTGCGTCGAGCATCCCTCGTCCCTCCGGAAATCTGATTCTGGCGGAGGCAGGGTGTTAGGCAGCGTTCTCGACGTTAGCGGTGAGCTGAGCGGGAGTGGTGGCGGGGCGGAGAGCGGTACACTGACGCATACATTGACAAGTCTTTGACGACACAGCGGGAGTGGCGCGACACGGAAGCGGTACACGAGCGGTGACTTTCGAATGATTCGAGTCTTTTTTGACGCTGCGGTAATGCCGAGCGATGTGCCCGCCCGCTGCCGTATAGAACAGGCATTTCCGCTCTCCGCCCCGCCACCGCTCCCGCCCCGCTCATCGCAGACGTCGAGGACGCGGCCTTAAGCTCCGGCTTTAATATTTGTGTACACACGTCAACGGGGAACTTGAAACAAGGGCTTTGGGCGTTGATCGACCAGAGTATCTTTAGCGGGGTCTATTCAGGCAACGTTTATTTCTTGGATTAAAATAATCTGTTGTCGCTATGTTATTTTTAACGCTTTTACATGAAACTATACTAAAATTACAATAAGATGTATTGTTTATTAAAAATACTTTATATTATTAAATACTCGTATGTCAACACATTTTTAACAACGCTTACATAAAGCGTATATAGCGTAATAGGTACGATGTAAAAAATGTGTTTCTTGTATTCTTCAATGGGACACAGCAACACAAGGCCGTTTATTCGCACGTAAAAATGTAAGTAGCTTACGAGACAGAAAGAGAAACCCTACCACCACAGTCGCACCTTTCTCCGTAGTTGCATTCGGTGTCGGAGGCAAAACCGAGTACGCAATACAAGCACCAATAAAAACACGTAATGAACGTTGCAAACGTAAACAACTGTAATGAAGGTTGCGCGTGCTCAAAGTAAATTGGATCGAGGTGCCAATAGTCGGGCGTATTTGGAGCCCAACGTTTCCCTGTACTTTGTGGGCATTTTCTTGTTAGCTAATTACATCAACCCGTCAAATGTAAACAAAGAGTTCTCTCGTGAAAACCCAAATTGAATGTTGTAACTGCGGCTAGCGAAAGATGTAAAAGAATTTTCTTACACAACATTTATAAATAAAATGAAAATAAATTTATTTGGGAAAGAAAAGTTCAAACATACAGATAAAAATGGAAAAAAGCATAGGAGAGTCCCAAAACGGTTCCGACTCAGCAAAATGCTAGCCTTGAGGTTAGCGCTGATCTTCCGTCGGAGCCGATTTAGGTGATGCTGCGATAGCAACACAAACGTAACACACAAAATGCAAAATATAAAAACAAAAATAGCAACCTTATTTATCAAAAATAGAATATTGATTAAAAATATATATTATAGGCTTCCAGCCGCTGATTTATTGCTGATTCATCCTGATTCTTTTTCTTTTTCTTTTCGTGTCAACGGCCTTATATCTTTCTAACCCCGAAACCGGCCACGCGCACTGCATCGTCCGTCTTCATCAAGTCTTCCCTTGTGCAAGTTGTTGGGCATAAAGGGCACGAAAGCAGGTGGGCCATATCCTGAATTGGAGCATCACAGTCACAGCCGAGTCCCGGGCATAGCCCCACTTAACCAGGTCTGACTCACAGCGACCTACGCCGATACGAAGATGATTAAGTGTTTGCCAAAGAGGCCACTGCAGTCTTTTCCCTGTTTGCAGCTGTTCCGCCAGTTGAATGAAATCAGACGAAACAGGGCATTTTAGGCTCCAGAGGTATTTTTTAAAATTTCTTTAGGGTTGGCATTTATTTATTTTTCCCTAATTAAACTCTATGTTATTTATTGTTTTCTAAAGTTTACGCGAACACTACACATTGAAATGAAACAATTTTTATGGATCGACTCGCGTTTATTTTACGAATTACTTTTTAATGTTTATCCTGACGTATCGAACCGTTTACAGGGTCCGTGGTAACAGGGAGTTTTCCCTGTTGGCAGCTGTTCCGCCGGTTGGATGAAATCTGACGTAACAGGGCGAGGGAAAAGTGTAAAAAAAACACTGGTGGGCACTACCCTACCTAGCCGACCTACGAGTAGGTATTTAGAAAGTCCACCTAAGAAAGTGAAAATACCTCCCGGCAGGTCTTCCGGACTACATGTGATGTGACATAACGAGCGTCACAAACGTAAACAACTATAATGAAGGTTGCGCGTGCTCAAAGTAAATTGGATCTAGGTGCCGATAGTCGGAAGTCCCTCATTTCCTTGCATTTGTGCCGCGTTGCCCTTTACGCGTTAAGGCGCTGACGACTATGAAATGCGCTTATGGTGTAAATATAAAAAGTTTAAAACATACGACGTCAAGAAAAATATATGTTGCAACAATGTTATTGTTTTCAAAATGCAGAATGAATTATGAATTTTTTCTTGATAGAAAAAAAAACCAAAGTCGCCTCTAAACTGTATATATTTATACGATTATCATTTACTTAAGTATACTTATTAGAAACCATGTCAAGTTTTAACTTTTTTTAAAATCATCTTGATTTTATATAAACAGCGTATTTCGAGTTTATTGACTTTATCCTTTTTACCTGCGCAGCTTCAGAGCGCAGTTTCATAGTTGTCAGCGCCTTAAATGTTCTTACCCACGCGCTCTTTCGCGCCATCGTTTTGCACCCGTTTCCTACTATGATGTCCGGAGTCGGAACAAAACTGAACTAAGATTGTCCCACATTTATTCAGCTGGCTTTTACGACGATCCACTGTAATTGAATTGCTGGACGGTAAACTACTACGCTTAGTGTCGTTGCAGTCGTTCAAAATCCATTTAACTGTTCTTGTTTAGGAGGTGTTGATATGAATCGTTAATCAGTGACGGCTCGTTTAACATTTCAAGTTGTATGTTCTGTTCTACAACTGTAAATAACCAGACATTGCCTTTTCGAAAAATTAACGCAAGCTAATTAATAAATGGTATCATACCATTTACTCGGTTGCGGAAGTTAATTTATATATTTAAAACCTTAAGATACGTAGCTGACCGCAAGACAATAAAAATGGTCTACTACGCGCTCTGCCAATCTTCGGTTCAGTACTGCATCACGTCTTGGGGTGGTGCACCAAAAACTCATCTCCTCCTCCTTGAGAGAGCTCAGAGAGCTGTACTAAAGGTGGGAGCTGGTCTTCCATATCGCTTCCCTACAACTGCGCTTTATAAGGACTGGGAAGTGCTGACAGTAAGGCAAATTTTTATACTGCAGACTGCCATGAAAAAGCACTCTCAATTGTCGTACGATCCCAAACTAATGGATGACAAGCGAAGGAAGGCTAATGTCTGTCCTACACCACTATTCCACACAAGCCACTCTCATCATTTCTTTTGCTTCTTCGGCTCCTTCTTATATAATAAAATGAATAATCTATTAACTGTCTATCCCCTTCATAAACTTAACTGTAAACGCACAATCGCAAACTGGCTCATGACATTAACTTATGAGGAAACCGAAGACTTAATTAAACCAAAGGTGTAACTGCTGCTATAATCATACCCCTTCTCTCTCTAAGGTTTTATTGCATTATAATAATATGTGCACTACACTAAGTATTAACACACGAACACATGCATTCATTCATTCACTCTTACACACTCACTCCTTTACACAATATACAATATCTCTCACTCAGGGGCTTGCAACATCATTTATTTCATGTATTTGTTTATTTGTTATAGTATTAATAAGTTAGCTCATATAGTTATAGTTAACTCGAAGTCCGTGGAATAGGGCCTGGTGACCTGTGGCTTACGGGTTTTTTTTTCAAACCTATCGCAAGCACCAGTCTCTCACAAGGGATACTTATGGGTTCTATTTACTTTGTATGTGTCATTTTTATTTTTATTTCTTTATCCTACGTATTTTTTATACCTATACCTTGTGATGAGAAATAAATAAATTTTGATTTGATTTGATTTGATACCTTCTTTATACCCGACGTTTCGACCGAAATACACCGGCCGTGGTCACGGGCTGATTTCCTGTGTGACTTGTTTGATATCTATGGAACGCGAAAGTTTGAAAGTGTTTATTGCCTTTTCAAGCGTTAGTGATATAAGTTATAGCCATCAAAACACATTGTAAAGTGGAAAAAATCATTATTGAAAATGAGAGCCTTTGACAGCCCTTAACATCTTTTAATGGTAAGTATAATATAGGTATAATCAATGGAAATATAATACTTGTTAGATTATTCTTGCCATTCTGATTATATACGAAAAATACAGTAATAATACGAAATAAAAATGGTTTATTTCTCATCATCATCATCATCATCATGTCAGCCAAAAGACGTCCATTACTGGATAAAGGACTCCCCCAGGGATCTCCACAACGACCGGTTTTGTGCTTCTCGTATCCAACGGCTTCCCGCGACCTTTGTTATCTATCGTTATTTAGCACTTTACAAAATAACATTTCTGAGTGGTAGAGCCACGCTGCGTTGCAGCACGAAATGGGCCGGCTCGCCCGGAGTAATACCACCCTCTCACAGAATATCGGCGTGAAATAATGACACTCGTTACTGTTGTGTTCCGTCCGTTGAGTGAAAGTTCCGGAGGCTCATCTCTCACCCCTCCCTCCTCCCAATTCCTATTTCTTCCTCAAGGTCCAACTCCTTCCTCAAGGCCGGCAACGCATCTGCAATTACTTTGATTTTGCGGGTGTCCATGGGCGGCGGTGATTACTTTCCATCAGGTGATCCGCCTGCTCGTTTGCTTCCTATTAATATAAAAAAAAAACAGTACCCAAGTCATCACAGCAACCATTAAGTAAGATATAGTCTTGAAAGCTATATAAATGTAGATGACACGCATGTTGCGGGTTAGAAAACTTGAAAATTTAATAATTGCTATTCAAAAAGTATTTTATTCAAACAGTCAAAAACATATTCTGTGTTTTCATCATCTGCAACTGTCAGTTAAGAAATAAGAAAAATGTCTGTACATTTAAATATGTGAAGCGTGTCGCTCGCTGGAACTGTGACTGTCACAACACTAGACACCGGAACAGCCCGACGCCCGTCACAGATGCCCGCGTCACAAGAAAAACGTTTCAGTGAGCGAACGGCCTGTGAATTTACATGTCGCAATTGCGTGGCTCATATAGATGCGGCTGCCTCAGTAAATTGGATAATAAGCGATGATTCTATATATTATTAGATCGGAGCTCTGTTTGACTTGGTACTCTAAATTTTCATCATACAGCCGCCATTTGTAAATTCTTTGCGAGATATCATTATCATCAGCATATTAATGAATTCCCATATGAACAATATCACATATGGAACTCGGGAAGCCTAACACGTAGATCAAATGCGGACTGATGGATTAACCTACTAATATCTTATGACAACAACCGGGATCAATGACTAAACATGCCTTAAAATAACTAAGGGGATCGGGTATTTTATTAGGTTAACTTAATAAAAAAAAAACATACAAACGAATTGAGAACCTCCTCCTTTTTTTGAAGTCGGTTAAAAAGAGATAGATAGATATTAGATAGATAAATACTTTATTGCTCACACAAATAAAATCAAAAAAAACAAGTAAGTACACATAATCTTAAAGCTAGCATGGGCAAAGGCGGTCTTATCGCTTTAAGCGATCTCTTCCAGACAACCTTTGGTTTAGGAACCCAAGAAGGAGAAAAGAGAAGAGTGTTTTTTTTTATTAATTCATATGTATACAATGTTATATCCCATACAACATCAGCACCTCACCAACAGTGTCAAACAATAAACATAGATTTACTACATAAAGTTCAGCATAACAAAACAAAATCAAAAACTCTAAACAATTCATAGCTAAAGCTAGGTAGAGCCAACTTAAATCTCGTGGAATAACTAATTACTGAAGCTAAGATACTGTCCCCAGGTGCTAATAAACGAAGGGCAGCGGAACTGGTCTCTGAGGATTTTGATAACGTTGAAAACGGTTTATAACACCCTTAAATAAACTTAATGGTTCCCCCGAAGTTTTTCGCTGTACCCCTTAGGGCCGTTACGCAGTGTTACGATACGATTTATTCCCCGTTTATGGACTTAGCTACATTAGGGCTGCTATTTACGTTTTGACTACGATGTGATGTTGCCGAAACAAAAGAAAAATTCGATGTAAACAGAAGATTTTAAAAACAAGTAACTATCTACCATATTTTATGTATCAACAACATTTTTCCACGAATTGACAGTTGTTATTTAAATTTTTATTTTTTTATTCATACCCAATGGAAAGGGCTAAGGAGTTTTGGTCTTTCTGCCAACGCTTGTGTTTTTTATTTTTTCTGTCTCTTTTGTTTCGATTGTATTTGTATTTATTTTTTTTATTTATATATTTAAACTTTTGCAACACAGCTATTACATGGCGGACTTAAAGCCTGAGGCATTCTCTACCAGTCAACCATAGGGTGGTGCAGAGATAACATTGGCAGGTGCAATTTATTTGTATCATAAATGAATTCAGTGAAAGTAAGTATATAATACATGCATAAATATTATTTATACATAAACATATAATAATGTGTATTGTAAATACATAAACTACAATAAATAAACATACATAAAATACATAATTCTATATAATAGGAAGTTATTGAGATGATTCTGCCACGATTCTATCAAACAAGAGCTCGCGGACTTTCTTTTTAAAAGCGTCACGACTCGTAGCCATCCTGATTTCGAGAGGCAGCGCGTTCCACAGGAGAATGGATTGGATGTGAAAGGAAGAATGAACAAAGCCAGAAGTATGAGCGGGACAGAGAAGGAGAAGATTATTTGAGGACCGGAGATTTTTACTATGAGAGGAGCAGAGGTACTGAAAATGGGGAGCAATAATAAGAAGGAGCTTTAAAAGAATTTAGTAGCGAAAACAGTGTGGTTAGGGCCCGTAAATGTCTTCGCTGGCGAATAGGTAACCATTTCAGCTCCGACCTGAACTGCGAGATGTGGTCGTACTTCTTCAAATTGTAAATGAATCGGATACTGTTGTTGAGTAGTCTGTCAAGCTTATCAAGCAAGTCAGCATTAAGATCATAATAACACACGTCACCATAGTCGATCAACGGAAATATTAAGGTTTGCACAAGCATTATCTTCGTCTTATGTGGTAAAAAATTCCTTAAACGATTCAAGGAGCGCAAAGTCCAGGTAACTTTTTGACTTACACTGGCAACCTGCGAGTGCCAGCTGAGAGTAGCATCGAGATGTAAACCAAGATTTTAAACTTTGGTGCTAAGAGGTATGACTGCTCCATCGAAAACAATTGGCTCAAGAGGGCTTCCCACCTTACCTATCAATCGCTGGCTGCCAATGAGTATCGATTGACATTTTGTAGGATTTACGGCCACACCAAACCCACGAGACCAGTCATTAATCGCTTCCAAATCCCGATTTAGTCTCCTAATGGCATCTGGTAAGTCGTCCACACATGCTTGGGTGTAAAGCTGAAGGTCATCGGCGTACAGATGATACGAACACTGAAGATGGTGAGTGATGTTATTAATAAATATAGAAAATAATAATGGAGAAAGAATACCGCCTTGTGGTATTGTATGTGTTTCGAGCGTTGTATTTGTGTCTGTATATGGTTTTTCCTAATTGTAAAACTGGGAGAATCTACATATATATAGACATAAATTTCATAAATTTGTTAAAATCCTTGTGTAAAATGTAAGTAAATGTATGTATTTTTTTTTAATAGTACCTACCTAATTAATGATCTGCACCGCGCACCGGTGGGCGCCGGCGGCGGCAGGCTCCGCCAGAATACCAGCGTTGTTGCGATACGCTGCGTTCGCAACAACACAAGCTGAGGCGGGGTCCTGATTGACCTATTGTTTGTTTTATGTTTTTTTTTTTATGTACTTGTGTGGTCAATAAATGTTTCTCTTTCTCTCATTTTGTATTTGTTTTACCGAGTTTATTGGTATTGTATACATATATATTTTAATTTGATAGTAATGTCTTAATGCACCTATCTGTACACATTATTTAATAGTAACAAGATACGATTTATCTCCGTTAGTGGACTTAGCTACATTTGGTCTGATATTTTTACATTTTGACTACGATGTGATGTTGAAGCAACAAAAGAAAGATTCCATGTTATTGATTGTTGGGGTTTGGTCATTTCTGAAGGTACTGTACACCAAACAATATTTTTAGATATCAGAAGGAGTGAAATAAAACCAGGAGATTGGGTGACGAGCGGCCAGGACCGGCGCGCAATGGTAACTGTCATTTATTCCTTTTTTTACATAGGTATACATATCGAATATAGATCGGATGCAAGGTTAGCTTTAGTATATACCTACTATATAGTTATCTATGTGGTGCAGCGGTTCTGAGAATTTACAATGTGTGCCTACATCAGCCCCCCCTTACGGAAAAGAAAAGAAAAACATTGATTGGAAAGAAAGAAACAGAAATCAATATACAATTTTACCAGGTGTTGACTTTATCAATTTGAATACAATATAAACTTATTAATATTACCGCTGCCCGAATCCCGAACATTACTTGCGAAGTGAAACATGATACGCTGATAACAGATTGTGACTCGAATAACATAATGTGAACTGAACAACATGGATATAAGCTTATGACATAATTTTACATCACGAATTTGGTTGCCTTTACACTTGTTTTATATACCTATTTACTTTTAATATTAATAACAATTGTTTTTTTTTTTGTGTTATTTATTTATATTCAAAATAGAAACAATACCAAAATTTTGACTTTAATTTTACAATTTTTTAAATTTAATTATTTATTTAGAAAACCAAAATGTTATAAACATTTTCTTTAATACAATTACAAAGCATTCACCATTGTTTTTTTTTTGTTTTTATATATATACCTTATTACTAGTACATTACATAGAATATGCGTTTTGCGTTCCCTGCGGAGCGGAAGTTGTTGTTTGTACCACCGGCACCGTATGTACCTTGACCACAGGAGGCGTTGAACAAATGGCAGCTGACGCTTCTTTGCGGAGCCAGCTTCGCATTCTCTTCTTAAACTGACTTTTTACCACAAATAATATCAGCATTCCAAATACTACTGCAAATACTATGAGAACAATTCCCATAAAATTCACTTTTTCTCCAATATTATCGTTGGATACACTTTGTGCAAGTGCCACATTGTTTTGTTGTGGTTTACTTTGAGAATAACCCATTTTGCAATTCGTTATGAGAGTACAACACAACCACTATAGTTTAAATTCCACAAGTGAAATAAAATTTTATTATTAAAGTGTCAGTTTAAGTAGTATGAAAAACCAAGCGATTTTCACATAATAATATACATTTTTAGTGCACTCAGCAATTCATACATGAACTTATATAACCTTTTATGAACTACTTAATTTTCAAACCATTGCAAAATTTTGTCAAAGCATTTACTTTAAACCTTGCTAAACAATTTATAGAAAAATTATAAGTTTAATAAAAGTACATAGCTACATTATTACGTAACAGTACGAATACAATAATATTACATTATACCTTTTTTTTATCCAGCCCTACGACATACCTATGTCTTGGGATCGGTGTTACTTAGTGTAATACAGCATACCACTGGACGAAAAATAAACCTAACATACATGATAGGTTAATAATATGGTATAAACCCTAACAAACATAATACATGTTCTAGATACGTAAAAACTATCTTAGCTACTTACAAAATCTAACCGGTCTGTTGACCTGTCGGCCACTACGAGTGGTAAAGGTGTGTGCAGACGTTAAATTATCATTGTTACTCATCGCGGTTTTATTTTTATCCGCGCTACTAGTTACTTTACTACCTTGAGTACTCGTCGGTAAACAATCATTTCGTCGCTGGTTCGGTGAAATGGGTTCATTGCTAATTACGTAAGCGGGTTTTAACCTATCGATAGACACTTTTACACTTTTACCGAGCATTTGTAAAACAAAACATTTATCTGACCTTTCTATAACACGATAAGGACCCTCGTACGGAGGTTGCAATGATTTTTTAACTAGGTCAACGCGAACGAAAACATGTGAACAGGTACTTAAATCTGAATGAACGAAAATAGTACGCGAGTCTCTTTGTTTTACAGGTTTTGGTTTAAGCCTCTTTATGATATCCCGAACGTTCTCTGCGTATTCATATGAATCGCTATATTTACTATTACAATTCCTAGAACTGTCGTAAAAATCCCCGGGCATCCTTAACGTCTTACCAAAAACTAGCTCAGCAGCACTCACTCCAGTGTCACTACGTGGTGCTGCTCGTAACCCAAACAACACGGTAGGTAGCTCCTCGACCCATTTACCTTGGTCACCTCGGGCCATTAGCGCTGCTTTCATCGAACGATGAAATCTCTCCACTGCCCCATTACTTTGCGGATGGTAGGCGGTGGTACGTAACCTATTAATACCTAGGCATTTCATCAGTTCGTTGAATAAGCTGCTCTCGAATTGCCTACCCTGGTCGGTTGTAATCCTAACAGGGCAGCCATATCGTGAAATCCAACCCTCATACAGAGTTTTGGCTACCGTTTTAGCATAAATATCTTTTAGCGGAAAAACTTCCGGCCAACCCGTAGTCCTATCGATAATCGTTAAACAATATCTAAATCCATCTTCCGAAATAGATAAAGGCCCTACTAGGTCGATGTTTATGTGGTCAAAACGGCCACAAGGTTCAAATTGTCCTAACCCTGACACCGTGTGCCTAACCACTTTTGATTTCTGACATTGAATACAGGTTTTAGACCAATTTCTTACGTCTGTATTCATGCCTGGCCAAAAATATTTTGATGTTACCAATTTTGTAGTCGTCCTAATTCCGGGATGAGATAGATCATGAACTGCGTGAAATGCCTTTTTCCTAAATTCCACTGGTAAGTACGGTCTGATGATATTGGACGAGACCTCACATAAAAGTTCATTCCGAGAATCAGTCAAAACAATTCGCTTGAACATTATTCGCCCACTCGCTTGCTCTAAAAACTTCGTCAGCTCGGTGTCTGCTTGCTGCGCTGCTGCTAATTCCGCGTAATTAATCACCGTGGGACAAGCTATAGTGTCGACACGCGAAAGTGCATCCGCGACAATATTCTCACTACCACTAATATGTTTGATATCCGTGGTAAATTCGCTTATAAACATAAGCTGCCTAATTCGTCTAGGTGTTTCTTTATCACTAGGTTTCTTTGAAAACGCAAATACTAGGGGTTTATGGTCGGTAAAAATGGTAAAAGGTCTACCTTCCACTAAGTATCTAAAATAAAGTACTGCTAAATAAATCGCCAATAACTCGCGATCGTACGCACTATACTTAAGTTGAACGTCATTGAGTTTTCTAGAAAAATATCCTATTGGCTTCCAGTGTGCCCCTATCCTTACTTGTAGTACACTACCTACGCATTCGTTCGACGCATCGGCCATAATAGCCAGCTCCGCGTTCTTAACTGGATAAGTTAGCTCTGCGGCGCTTTGTAAACTGGTCCTACATTTGTCGAATGCGGCGACAGCTTCAGGTGTCCACTGAATAACAGATTTGTCTTTCTTTTTAGCTCCTTTTAAATATTTATTTAATTCTGCCTGATATTCGGCTGCCCTAGGTAAACTTGTCCTATAAAAGTTTGTCATGCCCAAAAAACGTCGCAACTGTTCTATCGTTTTCGGTTTAGGAAAATCGATTATAGCTTGCACTTTATTTTTTAAAGGGCTGATCCCGGATGCCGTAACCTCGTATCCTAAAAAATCGAGTTTCTCCTGCCCGAACAAACATTTTGACAAATTAATTGTGATCCCAAACTGATTTAACCACACAATAAAATCCTTGAAATTTATTTTCACTGGTCACAAGTGTTCACTTTAGGGGTCACCAATTGTTGGGGTTTGGTCATTTCTGAAGGTACTGTACACCAAACAATATTTTTAGATATCAGAAGGAGTGAAATAAAACCAGGAGATTGGGTGACGAGCGGCCAGGACCGGCGCGCAATGGTAACTGTCATTTATTCCTTTTTTTACATAGGTATACATATCGAATATAGATCGGATGCAAGGTTAGCTTTAGTATATACCTACTATATAGTTATCTATGTGGTGCAGCGGTTCTGAGAATTTACAATGTGTGCCTACACAAATGTTTATAAAACTAACTACTTAGTTTATTTTATACACTTTTAAACTTTAGCGTTCAAAGAGTTTAAACGGGGATTATTTGTATTGTATTTGACAGTAGTAGGAAAAATAAAGTGACGGTGGATGAAGAATGCCGCGCAAACGGAGGCGCAACATCGCTACAGCAGACAGCCCGTGACATTCGCCTGTGTAACTCGGTCGAAACGTCGGGTATAAATAATTGATATTACACACTAATAAAAATAGGTAATTGTTATATTTGGTGATGACCCTATTGTAAAGGTGGAGCATGCCTAGGCTTTCGTTCAGTATTTAGGTGTCAACCAAAATCACTCATGGTCGATTTACAATGGTATGATATGATAGAGGCCCTCCTCTTTCAGGGATTTTGTAAGTTATGGTGATATGGCTGTTGAATAATAAATAGTTTATAACTTTTTAGGTATATACAAAAAATACGCAATAATAGTTGCCAAAAATTACGCGAGGCTCGAACCTTCGGACACACCGGGTCAAATGAAAAAATACTTTTAACCAAAACAACAAGAATGTAGGACATTTTATGTAAAAATATGTTTCTGCTGAATACAAACCTTATTCCCATTTGGACAGACTGAAGTCAAATCACTGCGATGTATGTACGCATCATACATTGTATTATTTTATAGGGAGTAATTAAACGACGCTTGAATTAGTCGGACGTGTTTTATTTAATCTTCGACGCCTAACATCAGACCACATCAAAATACACAAAACAAACAAAAAGACTTTTAACAAATTCAAGTTAGTTTAATTCAGTTAGCTGTTCTGATAAATGTCACTTCGCCATCGGTTCGTAAGTTCACAGTCACAAGCAAAATGCTTAACACTTTTACTAGTACCGAAAACTCTTCCCATCATCCCAAATGACCCAAAACCCCTATGAGGGTAATAAAAATCACCAGGCTCACCCTATCTCGGAGACGTGCAAACTAATCGTTTACCTATACCATAACAATCAATCGTGGGGCGCTAATTTTCCAGCCAATAACCGGCGCTCGACGGAATCCATTGAAAGCACCTAATTAATTGTACAACATTTTTTCTCCCGGATGCGGATCACGTATATGCGCAGGTGACGTCACGAGATATACGCGCCCGCATTGAAGGGGCAACGAGCCATTGTTTTTATATCGGACCTGTTATTTTTATGGAACAGATACTGTTAGTAAAAGTCACAGAAAAAATACTTTATTGAAACTTAATTCGCAACCTATTTTATTGTTTAACGGAGATTAATGTAAGCAGAAAATCAGCTCGTGACAACGGCCGATGCTACCTACTCCTGGGCCTGTATGCCTGTTATATTATACAGGATGTTTGGTAATATGTATATATTCCCGAAACGTACCCATGTTAACATGTCTATATGTATAACACTATGCCAAAGTCAAAAAATGGTGATTGTAAAAAAAAAATTCGACTTTCCATACTAACTCGATCAGCTGTTGGGTCATTTTGTATGGAGAGTCGAAAATATTTTTTTACAATTTCCATTTTCTGACGTTGGCAGTATTATATAGACATGTTAACATGGGTACGTTTCGGGAATATATACATATTACCAAACATCCTGTATAATCAAAAGCACTCTTTAATCGTCCAAAAAATTTATACTTACTGTCATTTGAATGCTGATAGTTTCTGGTAGGAAATATTCAATGTTGACCGACTGCTTTCTTTGGTCGATTTCAGTGAAGTTCTCACTCCAATGTGTTTTTAAGTACAGGGGCTACTACGATATTTGTATGCGCAAAAATATATGCATTGAAAAAGTTATAAAACTATATTAAAGTGTTTCAACATTGTTTTTCTCTCACTAATAATAATAGAAAAAAAAAACATCATGCTATTTACAAAAACACAAATGTTGAAAAAATTTCCACGAGCAGGATTTGAACCTTTCATTTTTTCAACATTTGTGTTTTTGTAATTAGTTTCGCAACAAAGTTTGCGTTAAAATTACAATACAAAAACATTTTATTATGCTATTTATTTAAAAAAATAACATATATTTTTTAAATAGGTATTAAAAAATAAAAACTTGCATTTACAATGCTATATTTATAGTACTTGAAAGAAAACGACATGGATGTGAGCTGTCGCCCGTAACTCTGTAGGTTATTGGTTCGACTCTCGTCTGTGGCCAAACAGTTCTTTTGCATGTCAAATATTTGATTATAGTTGAAGTTTATTTTATTATCACAGAATAATTTCCTCACCACAATTCGCACATATATTAGGCACAGTTTCGATACTAAAAAACAAACTTCTGCCTTTCCTGGTTCATGGCCCGCACCGCATTAATTATCGCTGAAGGGAATCTGCCGGCGACAAATGAGGAATGAGCAAGTGATGCGCGGCGAATTGCTGCAAAAACCCGCAGTAAAAGCTTGATTCTATTAGCTTTTTACACATTCACAGATTGAAGTAGGTAGGTAGACTTTATAAAGTCTCTAACACTTGTCGAACCAACTAAATAATCCAACAGGCGCTAGTCAATTCTTTGTAGAGCTAATATGACATGGTACTAAAGACTTCCTATCCTATATCTGTTACAAGTCCTACAATGGTGTTCATCACTAGCTCATTATTTATGTCCCCACTGCTAGGGCACAAGCTTTTTTTATGTAAATTATGGTCAACCATCCGATAACCGGCCTTTGTGAAAGTTTGTCTTACTTCAGCGATCGCAGACCAAGCGCGTGTACCACTGCGCCATCGAGATCCTCGATATAACAGTGTTAAATAACTTAGGATAACATTTTACAGGGACTAATAATACGAGTACCTGCATCATATTAAATATTGTATCTAAAACATTTTAACATTCAGTTAGTAGGCGACCAATGTTACAATAGTTCATGTAGGTACGAACATTCAGTTTCCGCAAATCCTTTTCAAATACTGTAACTTTGAAATAAAACACTCTTTACGAATCTTTTCCTTACTTTGACACTTGCTAAAGTTCCAAAGTGCACCCAGACCTTTTTAAATGTATGTAAAAACAGAACACAGGTTTACCTGTACTCGAACGCCTCAACGTGTATATTTTGCACTTTGAGGCTTTTAGCTTCCGCCTGCGTTAAATTCGATTTTTCAATAAGTCTTTGAACCCAAGAACATTCTACATTACCGGTATAAAACGCAGTATATGGCACTCCCGAGCTTTCGCTTTTCCAACTACCGTTGTTCTGTTCGGTTTTTGCATAAATATTATCATGAGCCTGTGTGTGATTCCCATGAAGAAAGTGAATGCTGTTAAGGGAAGAGAGTGGCGATGGGCGGGACACGTGGCGAGAACCAGTGATGGCCGGTGGAGGAAAGCCCTTATGGAATGGCTGCCGAGGGCGGACAAGCGGAGCGCTAGATGGGCCAGAGATATAGAGCTAGTCGTTTGTTAAACCTGGATGAGATCAGCTCAAAACAGAAGGGAATGGCGTAACATAGAGGAGGCTTTTGCCTAGCAGTGGGTACATACGGACTGAAAATGATGATGATGATAAGAAACTAAGAGTTCCTCATGCTGCAGTGATCGAACATCCTCAAAGGCTTTCTAGAGGAGGTGGCATCATGCAAACGTTGCCCCGTCCTTTACTAGATTATATGTGGCGATCGGTTCGGAAAACGGAACAACCCGAGGGTGCTTCTAAAGGCTATGACCTCAGCTCGGCTTGACAGAGCCATGGGCCGGGCCAATTGCACTACCAATGAGACAATTATGGCTCTGTCCGACCCAAATTGCGTGTCAACAGTCGGAGCTATGGTGGATTGAACCACGATTTTTCACGTTTCATATATACGTATGTTAATAACGTCATAAAAAGTAAAGAGAGAGTAAAGAGTGTTTCATTTCAAAGTTATAGTATTTGAAAAAGATTTGAGGAGACTGAATGTTTATACCTACATGAACTATTGTAACATTGGTCACCTACTAACTGAATGTTAAAATGTTTTAGATACAAAATTTAATATAATGCAGGTACTCGTATTATTAGTCTTTGTAAAATGTTATTCTAAGGTATTTAACACTGTTATATCGAGGATCTCGATGGCGCAGTGGTACACGCGCTTGGTCTGTGATCACTGAAGTAAGGCAAACTTTCACAAAGGCTTTATCAATACAGTATATTCTATATACAAACATCTATCCGTTCAGCTACGCTTCATTTTGAGGTGAAAGTCACGAAATGACCGGGCAACTATAATAAAACTTGTAAAGTTCAATATAAATAAGAAAACTATTCGCACGAGCAACGTCCAGTCCCAACATTGTAGGTGCAATCGTTCAGCACAATGTTACGGACTTGCCAGATTAAAGCGATGTTTATTCGGAATGATGTAATAAAGTTTTGAAATGTTAAAGCCAAACATCAATCCACGTCGGGGTACATGAGCCGGCCTCGTCTCGCAACTCGGAACTTTTAGGAAGTGATCTCGTAATAATAAAATCGCGGGAAGTTATCGTGCGGTGTTATGCAATAGTCAACACCAATTTGTTTGTGATTATTATTTAACTTTAAGTTTTTCAGACTGTGGTGTAGTGAAGTGACGATTTAGACATATGTTCGGTTAGATTGGTAGTGGAGCTCTGATGTGTAACGGAAAGTGTTCTTCTATGATAGGAATGGCATAAAAGTAAATTATAAACTGGATTCCGTTATCCGATATTTTCCAAGGCGTTTTCCAATACTTGATGCTGTAAAAGAAAGGGAGAAAAGAAATTTGCTTGAGTGTCTTGCCAGATTCCTACACAAAAGGCGCCATGCCAGCGCACAGCATCTCTGATTACATGACTATATTGTTTTTTAAAGTTTACGCGAACACTACACATTGAAATGAAACAACTTTTACGGATCTACTAGCGTTTATTTAACACAATTACTTTTTAATGATTATCCTGAGGATTCGAACCCTTTGCATGGTCCCTGGTCACAGGGAGACCACGTGTCCCTGTACCTGTCTCCCTGTGACCACGGACTCTGCAAAACGTTTGAAACGATCCGTAAAAGTTGTTTCATTTCAATACATGACTATTGGATGCCAACTTTGATATGTTCGACACTATACCTGCATTATACAAATGTGTAATAAATATGTTCTTCCATTCTAGAAGTAGATTGATACGAATCTGACTCAAAAAGCGGTATCTCTGATTACAATATTAACTTGGGTGCCAGCATTAATTGTGATGTTCGATCACAAAATAAAACTGCGGAAGGCCAGCTTCATACAAACGCGCTCAAGCAATTGACACATAGACACCTTCTCACAGACACGGAATCTAGCAACAGCTTCTCTCGGACTGTTCCGAGCTGTTCTGTGATCCGTGACTGTGCAAGGTCCCCGATCCAATCCTCTTCCCCGATCCGAACACCTCGGAGAAACTAGTAGGTCGTGATGCCGTTCCCTTTAGAAAGCCTCTGACGGTGCTTCGTTTCACACGGCTTGAGTTTCTTGCCGCCCCCAAAAAAGCCCGGTGAAGTACATGGCCAGAGACACAAAGCAAATTGTCTCTAAAAAAAAACAAAAAAAAAAGTGCAAGTGCTTATGTGTGAGTTGCTCAAAAGCGGTATAATAAAACTTACCTTCTGGGTCCTCCTTAGTTTGTGGTTCCATGTTGTCTACATTATACAAATACCTAATAAATGTATAACAGATTTACAATATTATTCTGAACCTAATACTAAAAACCTTAAAAAAATTATAACTAAAATAAATTATTAAAAGGAGTCCCTTTAGGCAAGGTTCCGAAGATACTGGCAGCGTTCCCCCTTTGAATAGCTAGACTAATTCTTTGTCCGAGGTAGCTGCCAGCTCTTCGGTCTAAAAAATAAATTTAAAAAAAATATGTTCATCTACTTCATACTTCATCATACTACTTTTAGGTTTGTTTTTGTATTCATTCGCTAACACCAAAAGTGGCCATTGTTTGTGAATAAATGCGATAGCCCGTTTTGTGAATAAACCACGCAACAAAAAGTAGTACACAATTATTAAATAAATACTATAGATGCTTTCCTGTTATCGGACGGTACGCATTGTTTAAAAAAAGATCCGGTCCGTTAGTAATTGTCAAATTATCAATTGGTGGCGCTAGTGTGCCTTACCCTTCGCCTTAAGCAATGTATTTTGTATAAATATTACGATTCGTACTCAAAAGGCGCCATGCCAGCGTTCTCGCAGCAATGCATAACTCCTCTCATTTTTCATGAACTCGCAGTCGACACTCACCGAGGCTTTGTCAGCCCATTTCTCACACTCTGATTGAGATGGACGTCACGCATAAATCTGGGGCACTCATTTACTTTCACGCAAGAGAGAAAACATTTTAAGTTATTTCCGTGCGCCAAATTGGACCATGCTAAATAACTGGATAAATCAACAAATACATGTTTTAAAAGTAAGTACTTGGATTTTTTAAAAGAACGACTTAAAAGTAAAATGGTAATAAACCTATATATTTTTGACCGAAATGTTATCAGTCTAAGATATAATGCATAATAGACGTGACATACTTTGTAAACTCGTATAATATCCGTAGGTATGCCTACTACACGATTTGGTTTGTAATTGTAAGTGCAATAGACGCACTAGGCATCTAAAACTTAAATTATCAATGCTCGCGTGAACTGTAAAAAAAAACAAAAGATGTACATGCAGATTTTTTTCTTTTTTATTTTAAGTGCTAATTGCTGCACTTAAGCTGAATTAAATACTTATAAAATACAGTGAAAAATTCCCGGTAGCATAGCGGTCAGTGCAGCCCGGATTGCGGAAGACCCAGGTTCGATTCCAGGCTAGGTCGAGTAGGCTTTAATTTTTTTCACTGTATTTTATAAGTATTTATGTACATGCAGGTCAAAAATCAGGTGTCAGAAATCTCTTTTCTTTCTTCACCAATAGTGACACCGAGCTCAAGTCTACATCCCACCGTCTCGTAACGATCTCCTGTTTAATATTCTGCAGGGTCACTGTCGGTAACATCATATATCTCACCCGAGCCACGCTATTATTATTCGCTGTTCACGTTATTATTTAAAAACGATGAGAAATTGCGTGGTTTCGATTCTGTAGCCTCTAAAACAATATCTGGTTTAAACGTCTATCTTCAAATCTGTTAAAGGTATCAAAAACACTTTTAAGTATTAAATCGAAAAAACACTTAATTGTTAATAAAAAGAGAGAGAAAGAGAGAAACATTTATTGACCACACAAGTACATAAAAACGAAAATAAAAATAAAAAACATAAAACAAACAATCAGGACCCCGCCTCAGCTGGTATTCTGGCGGAGCCTGCCGCCGCCGGCGCCCACCGGTGCGCGGTGCAGAACATTAATTAGGTACTATTAAAAAAACATACATACATTTACTTACAAGGATTTTAACAAATTTATGAAATTTATGTCTATATATAGCTTCTCCCAGTTTTACAATTAGGAAAAACCATATACAGACACAAATACAACACTTGAAACACATACAATACAAATACAATCGAAACAAAAGAGACAGAACAAATAAAAAACACAAGCGTTGGCAGAAAGACCAAAACTCCGTAGCCCTTTTCATTGGGTATGAATAAATAAATAAAAATAAAAATAACAATAGTTTCTCTAATCTAACGTCGAATTTTTAAGTTAGCTATAGGATAACGACTTCCGCGAAGTAGGATGATTTTATTCGCCGGCTTACAGCGAGTCAGTTGTTAATTACACTTATAATATTCTAAAACTAAAACAATCTAAACCGTTAAAACTGAATTTGGTGAATCTGTTCTTGGTCGCATCACCCAAAAATAGAATGCTCTCCGTGATTCCTTCTACAACATTAAACGAGGTTGAAGAAGCGACATGCGGGTCAGCAAAGTGAGGACGACGACAATCTTGCTCCTCTAGCAATCTTCACATCTTGACTCATTCTGCTTCACATCAGGTAGAGCGGATACTATACCCGGTTTAGTTAAATGTAGGCTTTGAAAAAAGACAAAGTGTTGAAAAAGCCCACGAGCGGGATTCGAACCCGCACCCCATGACATGCCGGGTCATGTTGACTGCTAACTATGCAATCGTGGTTTTGTTCGCAACAATATTTGCGTATAATTATATGTAAATAATCATAAAGGTAGGCTTATTATCTGAGGTCTCGCGTTCAATTCCTTGTCGGGTCAATTTAGAGAAAACTGTTTTTTCTGAATTGATTTCGGGTCTGGGTGTTTTTCTATGTTTATGTATATGTGTATTTATCCGTTATCTAGTTTAACCATATTAACGAGTTTCAATAGAAGCTTATCTTGGGCTAGATAATTGGTGTGAGCGTAAACAATTTTTTTTGTTTTGTTAAAAATTCGTCTCGATTTTAACTTTCTTAACTAAGTCGATCGCCATATCACCAATCATGTTTGTAGCATTGTGGTATTATATTATACACAGTTATTTAAAATTTGTAAAGTACTCCCAGTTAGCTTAAAACATAAACATCTTCTGGCTGTTAACAACCACAACACCCTGACCTAAACTTGATTCAACATAGTCATGAGACTCGGTCGAAGTCCGCAGGTAAATTCGGATACTTCATCGATTCACACCACGACTGATTCGCACCACGGTGTGAATTTGAAGTGTACAGAGCGCAAAATTACTATCTATGGTGATAGGACTTTAAAGAAACGATTGCCATACCTCTTCAATAGTCTACCTGCAGATATATGACAAGAGACAAAGAAAAGTGTTTTAAAAAATTATGATGTATACCTATGTATCTACTTATGCTTATAAAACCCATGTATCCTAGTAATAAGAGACCAGTAATAAATCATAATGCAAACCTAACGGTGGTTGTTGTTAGTAACCCGTGTTGAACCTTATATGGCGACCCTGCCAGGAGCCCGTGTTGAACCTTATAAAATAAACTGAAAAAATATCTTACTAATGTTCATGTTAATACTTAATGTTAAATACAATATTTTTAATACACTCATTTGATCCCACAGACAAACTGAAACTACAGTTTTGTGGGACTATGGGAAATGTAAGATTTTGTATATGATTAATAAATAAATAAATAAGTAAATAAATAAATAAATAAATAAAAGTTATGTATGTGCATTACTTAGTTGAACTATTACAATCACATAAATCTATTCACGTTTTGAGCGTGAAGCTAGGGCTGCAATAACACGTCTGCACCTATATACATAACACCGATGGTTACTTTACAAATTTTCAATACGAAGCTGAAAATTTGAGCTGCAAAACGAAATGCTGAGTCCCCAGCAAACAGCCATAAATTATTACTTAGAGCGCAATCGTTCGCACGCTTTAATTATTATTTCATTGAATAGTGTTTACATTGTATCCGCAAACTGCAAAATGCCAATGTTGGTAAATTTTGCTAATAAATATTTGATTGTGTGAGATAAAGGCAAAGTGCTTAAATATTGTTAAATATTTATAATATTGTTAAATATTTATATATTAAAAACTTTGGTTACTATGAGATTTGCGTTTGAGAAACACTACATGCAACCAGTGTTTCGATAGCTTAATTGGATGAGCAATTGCTCGGCTTTCGATAGTCTGCGAGTTCGAATAAACGTGGGTAGTTATATTTTTACAACTAAATATTGAATTCTCAAAAATGTCATATTTTAAAAAATATACTCGGGGTAAAAATAACGACAAGAAATACATTTCTGACTCCATTAAGGAGAAAACTCCATATAAAGGTTTACGGCGTCGTAAATTCGAAATATTGTAAGCTTAGAATATAGTGTAACGTATAGCCATTGGTCCGCATAATATTAACAGATGTGTACTAAAGGCAGCATCGATATTTTTTTACTTTTTTCTCGTTCTATTTTAAGCAAAGATCTCTAACGGGACTTTAACGCAAACTACTTTGTATTTGTACGCCTATAATATTGATTGTTTGATAGATTGTGTTGCCTTAATTTCAAAAAATACAATTTAACCCTGGTTTTAATGTTAACGCGTTGGCAACTTGGTCCAGTGGCTTGCACACCGGTTTCCATGGTGTCGCTATCTCTGAGGTCCCGGGTTCGATCCCCGGTCGGATCAATTTAGAAATACCTGTTTTTCTATATTGTTTCGGGTCTGGGTGTTTCCTATGTATAATAAGTATGTATTTAAGTATATTAAGTATGTTTATCCGTTGTCTAGTTAACCATATAACGAGTTTCTTAAGGAAGCTTTTCTTGGGGCTAGATAATTGGTGTGAGTGTGGGAAACATTTATTTATTTATTTATTTATACTTCGGCACAAGCGGCTAACACTCAATTATTACTTACAGTGAAACAGAAGACGATCACCACTCACTAAGAAAACAAAATCATCAATATTTATTCGTCAACCGATTTCCAAATCAGTATATTAGCTATCGTTCTTTACAAACAAAGTAAAAAATGTTAGATATTTTTCTCTGTAGAAACACTAATAGCCCAAAGAGAGTCCAATTTGTTACGTCAACAAAGTAACTCCTATTCCACAAACACCGAAGCACGAAATTCCACAACTAAAACTAAGTCGCGTTTGTTAAATTTGTTTTACGAATTAAACTGGGAAGTGACGAGCGATCTTTGCTCGCTAACGGATACAGCTAAATCAGATAAGGGCGACATTGGTTTATGTTACTTTATTTATATACTAGCTGAACCGGCAGACTTTGTACCGCATTGCCTTTTTTTAATATAGCCTATGTTACTCAGCGCTAATGTAGCATTCTAATGGTGAAAGATTTTTTTTAATCGGTCCAGTAGTTTTTGAGTTTATTCGTTGCAAACATACATACATACATACATACACAAAAAAATAAAAAGCTTTCCTCTTTATAATATTAGTATAGATGTACAACTGTACATATAACGTAAATAGTACAATGAACTTGTAATTGATAAAGCGTAAACCCCAGAAACCCTATTTAACTTTTTTACTAAAAAAAATTATCTAAAAAATAATTATTTCTATTTTTGAGTATTATAAAAAATATTTGCATATTTTGTTTCACAAATATTATGGTCGATTTATAGCTTTTCATTAAATAAGAGAAATGAAATACGCTCGCCGACGACGCACATAAATGGCGCACATAGCGCTATAATCTTACAAACTTAGCATGATTCACCAATCTTTATTTTAGTAAAATTTGTTTTAAAATTAAAATTTTACCAATAATTTTAAAGTAAATTAGATCGTAGTCAATTCTACTATTGATATATTACATCGATGCGATAGTAGAATTGTATCACCGTCTTCTCTATCTACTCTTTTTTTTTATTATCACATTCTCGTGATGAAGTGGTGAATACTCGTAATTAGGCACTAGGCACTCTCATCAACCTATACTAGTCCACTGCTGGACATAGACTCCAAGTGCAAGCCACTGAGCACGATCAGATAATTAATTAATTAAATTTTAATTTGCGTTAAAAATTATTTGAACAATTATAAATAGCTTGCTTACTTTATACTTTATTACTATTACTGAAATCGATTTATTGCAATGTGCAATGTTGTAACAGTAATTAAAATCTAGACACGAGGTAGCGTGTCAAGCCAAGTTTAAGCTAACAGAACTGGCGAGCAGCACCCTGTGTGCTTAAATTTAGTATTACACGAACCATTTGGAGCCACTTTTGATCCCCTCATAACTCAAAAACTATTTCAAATAAACATGTCAAATTTGGCTCATATATTGAGACTTGCGAGATACAAATGTGCTCCAAATTTCATAAACCCACCTCAATTGGTTATTTAAATATTTACGTCCAAAAATCGTTATTTTTATCACTGACTGATCTATAGATAGATCAAAACTCTAACCTAGTTCCAGATGACCTAGAAAGTTCAAATTTGGCATCCAGATAGATAGTTGGGTGAAAAAAATGGGTGTCAAGTTCAATGGTCAGTCCTGAAGTTTATTTATAACAACATAAAAAAATTTACAACAACTTAAAATATAATTTCTTCTTATAATTTAGGATAATATATTGAAGCCTAAGGTGGCCTTGGCTAGTTTTCATATACGAATTATATTATAGCCTTCGCAAGTTCTAAAGCTGTAAGTTCTTATTTTATTCTTCCGGAAATTTGGCTGGCTGGTACAAACTAGTCATCGAACATAGGGCTCTTCCATGACTATTTTAGTAGGTACTTAATAATAATTCGTATATGTGGTCTATTATGCTGAAGCCTTTTTGGAAACCGGCTTGTTCGATAGGTCGGAAGCCATCAAACCTGCGTGCGAGACGATTCGTTATGACTCAAAAACAGCTTGTAGACGTGGCTCAGAAGTGAGATGGGCCGAGAACTAGCCAAGTCAGACTTTAGGCTTCAATATATTATCCTAAGTTATAAAAAGAAATTATATTTTAAGTTGTAATAAAATATTTTATGTTGTAATAAATAAATTTCAGGACTGAACTTGACACCCATTTAGATCTCACTTCTATTGTCGTTGAAGTCTACAACTAAGGCATATATCATAATATTGAACTTGGCTCTCATTTCACATTTATGTTTTTGATGGGATAGACTTATCGATGTAACTTTTAGGATAACATAATTTAATATACACTGAAGCGACCGACAATTCCTCACCCATACTTAACGCGGGATGTTTAAAAACAAAAGGCTCTCGTAGGATCGAGGGCGGTCTAACTGCGTTAGCCACAGCCGCGATAAAAGAGGCAATTTCCTAAATAGGGCTTGTGAGGATTTTCCTAATGTTGGACAAAAAATGGATTGCCACTCGCTCCACTTGCGGAAGATGTAAGCCCGACTTTCGGTGCGAGACGAGACCGTCAACTGTTTTGTAACCACAGGGTAACGCGACGCCATTTTAAATTTATATCCGCTATCTGCTTTCTAAGACAAGTGTACAGTCGAGTGCTGTAAGTATGTTCATATTTAAAGTATGATTATGAACACATTCTTTTAAGTTTCGATATAAGCACGTGGCTTTCATCTAATCTGATTATAAATCCATGAAGTAATAACTACTTACTACTAAAATTATTTGATTAACGCTATTCGTGTGACTGCTCTTTTAAACGAGGTACCGTGACGTCATACTTCCACTACTACGTAATGTCTCGACCGCATAGGTTTGGGGTTTGCGTCGCATAAAGCAGTGGCTTTGGTGAAATCTCTTACCGTTTTTGATATCAAAGAAGCATTTTTAATAGAACAAAAATCACCGTATATAAATCCTCAACATAAGTTAAATCTTATTGCGGTTTATTGTAGAAATATCATGTTTTTGTGTTTTATTAAATTAATAGAAATGCGGTTCATTCCGAAAAACAGAACGAAACAATCTCCACCGTAACCGCCTTCCAAACTAGGGTTGCTGCCTTTTATGTAAGCTAATCAAGCATAATGTTTTATTTAAAACCAATTTCGTCGAACAGCTGGGCAAAGTTCTCCCCCAAATATCTCCACATAATGAGTATATTAGATGTTAAAATAAAATGCATTTTTTAATTTTTTTCTTGCTGTATCTTCTAGATCTATCCATATATCGCTGTCTATGAAAAAAAGGGGTCTAACTCACAAATCACGTTTTTTCAGTACAGCCATTAAAAAAAGACATCATGCTTTGTGCCTACATACTTTTGTAAAATTGACGAAAATTTTTCTTTAAATATTTATTGCTTTCTTTAAATATAAATAGTACCTAAACAATGGGTATCTTATGTTTTTTATTATTGAAAATTACAAAATTAATATCTGAGATTATATAATAACCTAAAGTAACTAAAACTAATACAAAACTAAAATATGGCGTCAAAAAATTCCTCCGCGTCGCAGTGGACTGGTAAAGTACCCAAGAGACTTGTGGCATTGCCACGTTGAATGGCAATGCTTAGTCTCTGGCCAAGGAAAAAGCCAGCCTTTGGGGCATGGGAAGTGTTAACCAGCCGTTTGGAGATGTCATTAAACAAAACATGACCATTCGGACCCCACGGCCCGAGGGTTTTAACCCCAAACGGCTCGAAAATATAATTACCGATAAGGTTATTATACTTTTGCCGCTTGAGGGTTTCTGCAGCCGCAGCAGCAGCACCAGCACAGCACGCAGTGCTAGGAAGATGGGATGGCGCAATAGTATCGACAAAAGTTGCATCCCACACTAAAGGCCTACCCAACTTCCAAGGAAATAAAGACATGCCGTCCGGTCTCTTGCCATGCCAGCTGGAACGCCGACGGTGACAAGAGCTCGTCGGATGATGTCATTAATGTTCGCGTGCCGTGCTAAGCGGCCCGCACTACGGCTGCAAGACAGGCCGTGGTGTCCGAGGCCGTTATCTTATTTAAAATAAACTTGTATTAGATACCGAAATGTATAAATGCATAAAGCATTATAAATGCGTAAAGCATACAACCCAATGGTTCAAAGAAATTCACAATACTTAATTACAAAGCGCAGTGTGACAACCCTACTCCCCACCACCTAACGCGTTGAGTGCAAACGAAGTTTCTAACGTATTCTGTTCTCTATGTCGAGAACTCACGTGCACTTGTTATAACTCGATTTTTACACAAGAAAGTATTTTTATTTTGTCTGCAACAAGGGTTATAACGATACAATAACTCCGGTTTATCGCCGTTTAAAGGTAATAATGGGCCACTTGCCCACATTCAAGCACGTTTGTGTTGACTCTTCGATATTTTACAAAACATGGAACCATGCTTTTTATACCGGTATAGATTATTTCGATCCAGTATATTTCGATATCATTTTTCGATTCAAGATCCAGTATATTAAAAGGATCTGTAAAACAACTTGCACTTATAATTATAATAATAATCGTTTATTATCAGACAACTATTTGAATTTACAAAATAACAGGCCCGTAGATAAATAAATAAAAAAACGAGCATATACATATCAATATACAATCTTTGTTAGTAATATTAAGCTTAATCCATGTTAGAATTATTTCGACACTTTCGGTGTCGCATCGGTGGCGCTCAAAGGTCTGAACACCACTCCCTTCGGCCAGAAGTCTTCTCTCATGAAGGCGTCCAGCTTAGTTGATGGGACTCGCACTTGACTACAAATGCTTTGAAGCTACTATTGTGGCGCGACTCCATCGGCTCCACCCTCAAAAGTAAATTATTTATTTTTAATGGTACATAGGAATGTTCACAGCTTTCCATGTCGCTTTACTAATAAGTGATTTTAGCGACTGTATTCATTTCATTACGTTTTCAGAAGAGTAGATCTTTCTTATTGCTTTGTTAATATGTTTCTTATTGGTACAGAACTTTGCGCAATGTCTTTAAATATTAATTGGTGGTTTTCTGTTTTGTTATCCATATAAAATAAATAAATAGAGGAGATCGATGGCGCAGTGGTTTACGCGCCTGGTCTGCGATTGCGAAGAAACGAATAAAGTTAAGAGGGGGTATAAAGGTAAATCACCAATCGTAGATTTGATTTTAACACAAGAAGATAAACCACGATTTACCCGAAAAAAATATCATAGATACTACAGCATACTTGAAAGGGACTGGCTTAAGCGAAAACATAATATATTAAAATTTTATCGATAAAATAAAATCACAAACTTACGTCTACTTTTCAACTAGAATCAATTTATTTTCAATTTGACGCATATTACTGAGCCAATATTTTAACACATAATATCAAATTATATTACCGAGCGACTGTATTAGCGATTTGAAAAAAAAATGTATATTTTACGAGTAAATAAACTAAAACTAATTCGGCGCTTACGACATTCTTATTCCGTGCAGAACGCTGCAGTCTGTCGCACCTGACCCGAGGTAACAGGCATGTTTTGTTTCATCGATTAGTCGCGATCACTCTGTTGAGACGAGAGGACTGTGTTTCTGTGCTCAGGGCGCCGAGAAAATATTTCGTTAAAATAAGATATTATTATCATAATATTGTTATTATTTCTTTTCATTGGTGATGAGTAGTCTCACCTTGAAATATCGACCCTTACGCATTAACTTTAGAGCTCACTATACAATGTATTAGAAGCGCTGAAGCAATGACGGCGACGCGGGTACCGGGTATAGTATATGCAAAACAGAACGATGCTTTTGACCACTCGTATTGGTGGCAGTATGTATAGTAATTTTTTTTCACAGTACATACATAATTAAGTTGAATTAGCTATTCTGGATGTATTGTATCATACTTCGTATATTACCGTACAAACTTGTGATTTACAATTATTTTGTATTTCAGAACTGCTGCAGCTCGTAAATGTCGTAATATCTCACAAGCCGATGAATGCTATCCGGTCAAACTCGTACGCAAAAATCTCTCATCAACTCTGTTAGTTCGTTACAGTTGTTTAATTTAAAGCTATTCGTATATTTATTTTTATAAAAACCATAGAATGTAAACATAATATTGATTTTTTTATATGTTAACACATGAAAAGTCTGTCGTTGCTGACTGTACAATCCAGCTCGAAGATCTCGTAGATCTCGAAGAGCTCGCAGATGAAATGCCTCGCGATACCTGAAAAATGAATGTAAAAGCTTATTTCTATAAAAATGAACTTGAATTTGGTCCAGAATTATCTTTTCAAATATTTTACTAAATGTGGGTAGCACAGAAATTGGTCTAAAGTTAGTGGGGTCAGATGTGCTACCTGATTTGTATAATGGAATTACTTTACTGTGCTTCATTAGGTCAGGAAAAACACCACAGTCAATACATTCGTTAAATATGCAAGCTAAAACTGGAGCTATTGTCTCAATAACGGATTTAGTGACGTCAACGGAATTACCCCACAAATCAGCAGTCTTTTTTTTTATTAAGAGTGTTAAAAGTTTTAATTATATCTCTAAAATCAATTTTTTTAAAACTAAAATGGTTTTCACTAGGTTTGACATTTTCCTTTAGAACCGCTTCAGCTACAGTGGGGGACGAGTCCAAAGTCTTTGTAGTTGAAACTGGAATATCAGTAAAAAACTTCTCAAATGCCGCAGCAACATCAGCATCAGAAGTTAAGATTTGATTTCCGAAGCTCAATTTGTACTCATTGTTACGACTTTTGACATTTCCAGTTTCACTATTTATAATATTCCATGTCATTTTTATTTTGTTATCACTTAGCTTAATCTTTGAACTCAGGAATTTTGCCTTTGCTAATCGACATACTGTTTTAAATAACTTAGAATATTTTTTGACATACAATTTGAAATCTTCACTGGTGTTATAGTTGCGTTCATCATATAGCTCATAAAGTCGCTTTCTACTTTTGTGGATACCAATTGTAACCCATTCACTAAAAGTAACAGTACCACTAACCGAGATCATCTTTGGAATAAAAGTTTTATTAAATTCTAAACAATATTTATAAAAGAAATCATTATAAAATTTATTTGGGTTATCATTATATTCTACATAACATATATTATCATAGAGATTGTTTTGAAGCGTTCCAGACGACCTGCAGTTTTTGGTACAACAGTGATAATCTGTTTCTTCACTTGCTGACACTGATGTGGAAGGCTGACCATTTTGCCACAATGATCAGAGTCTAGTTTATTAATAATGAGTTTAGACAGAGGTACTAGATCAGTGTATATATTATCGATACAAGTGGCCGAAGTGGCAGTTATTCTAGTCGGCTCCAAAAATAAATTATTCAAATTATATGATTGAAATAAATTTTTAATTTTGATAGAACCTGTAGACTTTTCTAACAAATTAATATTAAAATCACCGCAAACAACTATCTTTTTACCTACATTGCGGATTTTATATAATGCTTCATCCATTACTTTTTCAAAATAATCATACAATGCTGACGGAGGCATGTATAACTTAATACAACAAGTCGCTCCAGCTCCACACAAGCTATTTCTATTGTTTGCTCAACCGAGAGGCTCATTATGTCTTTTCTTTCCTTTAATTTTAACTTCTTATCAGCTATAATTAAGGAGCCACCATGAATTGAATTTACTCGACTGAACGAACTACCTACCAAATGATTATTAAAATTGAACATGAACTGATGATCTTTAAGCCACAGAATATCAACTTTATTATCGTTCATGAACAATTCAATCTCTGGATCTTTGCCCATCATTCCTTGAATGTTCTGGTGAACCATACTGATTGACTGAACATTTTTAATAATTGTAGGTTGAGACGGGCTTTTCTTAGAATTAATTACACATTTATTTAAAATATTACCAAACATTTTGCAAGAGAATTCCTCTTTTGTCTTATGATTTAATTTAAAATCGTCATTAAAGAAAAGCTTTGTAAAAAAGCTTATTATAAAGTGTCTGATTACATTTAAGACAAAACAGCATGGGTTAAAAATGCTTCAATCACCCCAACAGGTATTTATAATTTAAAATATTTTTAAGTAATTTTAAACTTGTATAAGTTGATAACGGCATATAATTTTGTAAATGTCGTTACTTATATTAAAACTGTGGAGTTCTTCTCCACAACTAAAAAATAGACGTCCTGAATGGGTAGTAGGTAAAAAAAATGTTTGGACGATTCAAAAGTTATTTTCTAAAGTTTATTTGAATACAAAATATTTGACACTTTGACTTTGACTTTGATTACAGAAAGTCTGTTTATCTTAAGTGTAAACAATATTTTAGTTTTTTTTACCATTAAAAAAACAATAAAATTTTTCATTAAATTTCAATAGTAAGTCCTATAAAGATTGTTACATTTTAAGACAAGTTAGAATGAACAGACCTTAAATACATAATTTAATGCAAAAATGTTTTTGACTTACCTTCTTTCTGTCTGTTCTTTGCAGTACAGGTACAAGCCAGGGAACGAATTCTGAAAAAAAAATGTAAACCTATGAATCTATGTAAATAAAGCGATATTTTGTAATAAAATTAGACTTCTTTTTTTACATTGTCGACACTCTTTGAAGAAGAGATATAACAGTAAGAGCACTTACACACGAGCAGCACTTTGGTATCAATAGAGGTAACTGTAGCGTCGGATGGTAGGCCTTTGACCTTTAACGTGTCGACAGCAACCGCTGACTGTTGCAGTTACTTCTGTCGATAGCAAAGTGCGACTGAAAGGGATAATATAATCTACATAATACAAAAATGCTTAAAGATTTTATGGCACCTACGCCTTTATAAAATAAAACAATATTAAATATTTAAAGTAGCAATATATAATAAAAATATATGATATCATTAACTTACCTTTGCGTATTATTTACCACCAGCAAAGAGTATTTTAGTGTTTCGAAGTACAGCTAGGTGATCCGACTCGCACTTAGCCGGTTTTTATCTGATTATTTTAGGTATACTGTGCGGGATCGCACTAAACACGAGTACACACGAGGGAGCGACCTGCCAATCTGTTGCGTTGGCCGCCACGCCGTACGCACGGACGAAAGCGGGGCGTGAAAGGGGCGCGGGTGGAATCTGTTTTTTTTCTAGGTTTATACGCCCTCTTAAGCAACTTTTGTAAAGGTCGGTCATCGGATGCTTGACCAAAAATGTATTATCTCGAGCTCCTTCGTGCTTCGGAAGGCACTTAAAGCCGCATTGGGTCCGCGTGGTGGTTTATAGCCCGATCTCCCTTTCCATCCATGGGGAAGGCTCGTGCACCAGCAGTGGGGAAGTATATAAGCTGGTAATGATAATGAAATAAATAAAAATTTACTTATTTCATCATCATTAGCTTTGGCCCGGCTTTGCCTTGGTGAAAAAAGGTACATCATTGTACATCATTGTATTGTATTGTATTGTATTGTATTGTATTGTACTACTAACAGATATGGATCAAGTTATCCGAAATAAATGGTTTTTATTTATTTTATTTTATTGTATTCCTGAAGGCATAAGATTAATATGTCTGCTCGGTGCAAAATGGTGCCTTCGCGTGCTCTAATAATTATACGCACCGGTCTCAGACATCCGTGTCTGTCCGTCACGGGTTCGATTTCCTGCGAAGGGTATATTATTGTATTATCCACTTGTGCTCTGGTTACCACAGAAAAATTTAATTCTATTGTGTCTGGGCCCGAAAGCGTCTGTGTATCTAGAGTTATTTGGTGGTAGAGCTTGTTTGAAGGATGTACCGTCTTGTTTAAGTCTATTGGCATAAAAATAATGTAAGATAAGTTAGCAAGTCCTTCGGTGAGGTTTACAGTTAAAATGTGCTTATACTTTTGGCCTTATCATCACTTGCTATCTGTTAAGATGAAGGCCAGGCCAAGATCTATATTACTTAGAGATAGTTTAGCTTCTATACATTCTGTACTCTCAAAATAATTTTTTGAATCAGTTTTCCTACATACAAAAAAACTTTCAAAAATTTTTACATTTTGTAATATTAATAACGGCCCGCCCCGGCTTTGCACGGGTGTAATTTTATTTTTAAACGTTTTTTTTTAATATAGCCTATAGCCTTCCTCAATAAATGGACTATTCAACACAAAAATAATTTTTCAATTCGAACCAGTAATTCTTGAGATTAGCGCGTTCAACCAAACAAACAAACACACTCTTCAGCTTTATAATATTATTCCACTCCTATTAGTCATAGCGTGATGTAATATAGCCTATAGCCTTTCTCAATAAATGGACTATTCAACACAAAAAGAATTTTTCAATTCGAACCAGTAGTTCCTGAGATTAGCGCGTTCAAACAAACAAACAAACAAATAAACAAACTCTTCAGCTTTATAATATTAGTATAGATATAAGTATGTTACAACTCGTAGTAAACTCCAGTAAGTCTTAGGTGCAGCGCAAGACGACACACTTTTTGTGCGATCGAGTCCGCGGCGCCATAGTTATCTGTGCTTTATTATATGCAGTAACGCTGTGCGCCGCAGACTTGATCGCACAAAAAGTGTGTCGTCTGCGCTGCACCATAATGACCGCAACTGTTACTGCTTTTAAAACATGATAATAACATTTTCAATGATCGTAATTAATGTTAATTAATCATTAATCATGATAATGTTGACTTTAGAGCTTAATAAATAAGATTGAAGTTAATTTTAATTAATATTTCAACTTGTTTTATAATTCGAGTGACGATTTCACAGACACGAAATCTTAAAACTTTTTGGTAGCTCTTTTGATTGATTGAGTCGGTAAACAAGTATACGGTCCATCATCAAGTCAAGTCAAGTCAAGTCAAGTCAAATATTTTTATTCAAATAAATTTTAGAAAAGTGCTTTTGAACCGTCTAAACAATTTTTTACTTATTTAGGACGTCTATTTTTTAGCTTGTGAGAAGATCACCATCAGCTCATTTTATATCCCCACTGATGGGGCACGAGCCTTTCCTATGGATGGATAGGGAAGACGAGTCATAAACCACCACGGTCCGTTTGATAATAAAGAGCTCATTGCAGCCTATTTTTACCGACTTCAAAAAAGGAGGAGGTTATATAACATATGTTAGACGTGTATATTTTTTTTTATGTATGTCCAACGATTTCTTCATCATTTTTAAGATTATAGTTAGCAATCCAGACGGGTTGAGTAAAAACAACCCTCACACTACGCATATGTCTTCGATCAATCATGTGCTAGATTTCCGATGAGCGCTTGAAAAACGCGACTTTGGGGCCAAGGAGCAACAATTACATTTGTGGCGATAACAGTAAATATTAAGTACAAATACTTTGCAACCTTAATTTTATCTTTATTTTTAAGATTTAAGGTTCATAGTAAGATGAAGTTGTTGATGCTATACAATGTTTTTTCAGATTTTGTTTTGACATTTAAATGTCTAGGTATGAGCAAACAAGACCACTTTCGAGATGCATTTTTGTTCCAGATCCTTATCTAGTTATTAAACAAAACATTAACACAGACCAAACAAAACGTCGATACATCAGGATAAAATAATATGATAAAATACAAAGTAGATCCACAGTCTATCAAACCTCTATCCATCTAAGTATTTCATGACAATAATAACTAAAGCTTTTATTATTCTGAGGTGTAAGTACGTGAAAAACAAAAAAAAATCAGCAAAAGAGATCACGTCAAACTTCCATGGAGGTTGACAATATCAAGCGAGCATTAAACGCAATACCTTCTAAGCGATAAAACAAATTACGGAGCCGGAACAGAGGGAAGTCTTAAATAATTTCCCCAGATTAGAGTGCACTGACCTAAATAAAAGCCCAATCCTATCTGAACAAAGGCATCGAGGCCGAATAAAAGTATTTTCAGCAGAAAAAATATTTTCACCCCACGACCAAGTCTCCGCGGACAAATATAATTACGAACCAATTCGCCAATAGTGTTGTAAAAAGTGGACCGATTCCGTTGGAAAAATTGTTATTGCCATCTAAAATAAACTTATCTCGGGCGAGGATAACTTAAGCACAGGCCGAAATCACTTTGAAGCCGCTAAAGGACACTTACAGAACTAAAGTGGTTCGCAAAGCTCTTTTTTAACGTCGCCTTCACCTTCTTATTGGTCAGAAATAATGACTTGTTATAAGTCCTATTTATGAAAAGCTTTTTTATTACTGTTTTTATAGAATTTTGTAGAAGCATGCTTGAGAAGTGTTAACTTTACAAAATGTTATTTACAGACAATAATTATTTATTATATTGATATTACGAGTATAACTTATTATATCAAAAGATTTGATGTATTATGTGTAATTAAAAAATGCAGAAACAAGCATAATATTGGGTCTTTACCCATGAAATTGACGTTTTTTTCTCATTCATTAATAGGTATATTACTTCTAAAACTCAATACTAGTTGTTAATATTATTATATACATTTAATTAAGACTATATTACTTAGGCTTCAGTAATAACTATGATTTTTGATTTTGTGTCTTTATTGCCCAAATATATATTTTTTAAATTGGCTTCTTTTTTTGTTAGCGGAATTGACTTTTTGTTTCATTGTAGCTTTGAAGATACTTGTTTTATTTCTTTTTAGGGTCTGCTATATTTAGCTAGTGAAACAAACGCGCTGTCCTACAGTTTTTATAGTATTAACCTGCTAATGCTAAGAAAATGCTAAATGCTAAGAAAATTGAAAAAATAGAATTTTATAAAAAATCTTGATACAAAACAGCAATTTCATAGGTAAGGACATATATAATATTTGGCTATTACCTATTTGATTTACTTTAATCAAGTAGACTCTTAGCTGTTTCATCTAAAGAGCAAAATAAGGCGTATAAAACTTTATTCTTAAAAAAGTATTTAATCATCATTATCACCACGAACTCAATTTATGTCCCTTTTTTTTATTTTTATTTTTTACTGCTGGGGCAAAATGTACTAAGTTCGAATGAATAAAGAGGTTTTTAAAAATGATGACATTAAATAGTAATCATAAACGTTAAATGAATAAATTAAATAAATAATAATAATTAATTTAATTAATACTTATTATTAATAGTTAATTAATTATAATTAATTAATAATTATTATTAATAATTAATTAATAATAATTATTAATCAAGTAATTTGCACTACTAAAAATATATGAAAGGAGATATAACAATGAACATTAAATGTACCAAGTAATCATAAATGTTAATTGACATCCCTTTTTTTATATTTACAGGTAAGCACAGTGCCTTGATCTCACCTGATGTTAAGTGATGATAAGGCCATTTGGTGGAAGCGCACTTCACCCGGGATCCTCAACTAGTGAGGCACTGGCTATCTTATCTCTAGCTGCCGGAACACAGCAATGCTACAAACATTGATGTATGGCGACATACTTAGATAAGATGGTGGTAGCTAGCCAGGCGGACAAACAAGTCCTACCACCAACCAAACCGAGTACACAAAGATGTACCCCCCCGCTGGGAATCGAACCCGGGACCTCTGGGTCTAAACTGGTGGTCTTAACTACTAGACCACAGAGGCGGTTAAAAACTCTAAAAGTTAAAAACTCCCTGCGTGCAGCTGGTGTAAAATACAGTGCAATTTAAGTCAATTTGCACTACTAAGAAATATATGAAAGGAGATATAACAAACTGCACTGATGCAATAACTTTTCATTCTGTTCACTGAACAAGATATCAAATACATCATGAAGTGAATGGATCTGTACCATTTTGAGCATTCGCCATTAATCTCCCATTTCTCTCCTGAGAACGAGCTCGACGTAGCCCGACGAGAAGGTAACACGACCTTCGGAACCTTTTACAATATCCGCACCCATTTATCATACTTCGCCTTTATAATGGTGTACATGGGAAAATTTAGACGCGCTCATGTGGAAGCGTTTCTTTTTAAATGTTTATCATTATAACGCTTCATTCAACCTCCATTCAAATGCGACGTGAAAAGGCAAATTCGTGTGCAGATACGTTACGCCTTCATATCGCAACCGAACGTAAAATATTTGACAGAATTATGATTCATTCATACTTTTACCTCATCTGTCTTCATAAGCAAGTGGCATTTATAGATGAATCTATTATAAATAGAATTGATGAATTAACGTATGGGATTGACATAAAGCTAATTTTGTCAAACCTAAATTCAAATTCACCAATACAAACTAAATAAATAAATATTGTTTAGCCTATACATATACAACCAGCTACAAAATGAAATGGTACTTTACGTTCGATTATTCTTAGACTATAATAATATGAGTATTCTAAGACTATTTTTAGACTATCTAATACCTTTAAACGAGCGATTCTTGTATGTATGTATATAAATCTAAATCTCGGAAACGGCTCCAACGATTTTCATGAAATTTCGTATGCAGGGGGTTTAGGGGGCGTTAAATCGATCTAGCTAGGAATCATTTTTAGAAAACGTCATTTTATCCGTAAAAAAAATACCGAACAAAGCTCGGTTATCCAGGTACTATTCTATTATGAGACGACCAACACCTCAGTCTCCCTGTGACCACGGACTCTGCAAAGGAATCGAAACATCAGGATAAACATTAAATAAAATTAATGTGTAAAATAAACGCGAGTAGATCCGTAAAAGTGTTTCATTTAAATGTGTAGTGTTTGCTTAAACTTTAGAAAACAATATGTGATCCATTTTTGTTTTGACTATTTCCCCATTTCGGCTTTATCGTTCAATTGATAAACTACCACATTCCATACCAATAACATACTTCATTGAGTATGTTATAGGTATGGAATGTCTTCGTTCTCTATGAATAACAATATTCGAATATGCTGCAACGAAGACGAAGCCCAAAATGTGGATATACTCGTATATCTTTTAAGGCTTCGCAGTAGGGTGTATCGTGACGGCGAGTTCAATTGGATTGAAATGTGGAGGCTGAGTGGGCTAGGAGAGCAAAGGGACTGTAATGGCATTTCTGTAGTGAAGCCCGCCCTACAAAAAAAATTGTTTCACTGATGGAATGACAGCATTTATCTTTGATTACTGTTCCATTGATCGAATTGAAATGTAATAGTATTACGTTTCGTCCGGTTATCGTCGGTATTTTGCGGGAAGGATATTGTCGGGTCGGTAATGCACGGCTAGAAGTTTTGTTGATACGAGTTGATAGATAAATATCTGCCTTATATGGATAATATCAGATAATGATAACTAGATAATCGATACGATTGTCTATTTCAAACCTAAGCTAGAATAGAACAGTTATTTTTTGCTGTAAGTGTAGTAAGTGCAAGATGTAACATTATTTTAGCATCTCACATTTAACCAAAAAAATATATGCAACAAAACCGAGAGAGCTCCAGTTTATTCCAGCAAATAAAAAAACCGGACAAGTGCGAGTCGGACTCGCCCACCGAGGGTTCCGTACAAATTTATGGGTACAATAATTGAATCTAGGGCTGTATTAACGTTTTTTGTATGCTTTCTATGTGAACTGAATGTGACCTATGTTTGTTTAATATCCTATTAAAATATAATATGTATAGGTATTACTACTAGGTACATGACACTTAAGTAGGTAGATACCTATTTAAGATTATGTTTAATTACAAAATTAAAAAAGGACTAAGTAGGTACGCATAACAGTGCAAACTGTTAGGTTACCCCACATGACACGATTAACTTACTTCAAAATTTGGACCCCCGTTCCTTGCATAAAGACCCTGTTTTTTTGTGATTTAATTAAATATGTATAGTTTTCAGATTTTCCCTGTACTTGTTGTATAAAACGATATTACTTGCCAAACTTAATAGTTCTAGGTCAACGGCAAGTACCTTATGAATTTTGATTCCCTTGAGAGTATCGAAATATATTTTTTTTTGCGACATAAACGGCCGTATTTTTTTGTAAATTTAGAAGTTTCTTTTTTCACAGCTTCAAGTGACCGCAGACTTGAGTTAGGGTTAGGTTAGGGTTTTAATTTCAACTCGATATCTCCACGCGTTCCCGAGATAAAGGGTCTTGACAGACCTACATACAGACAGACGGACATATGGACAACAAAGTGATCCTATAAGGGTTTCGTTTTTTCCATTTGAGGTACGGAACCCTAAAAATAACAAGCAATAACACAATAAAATAATATTTCCAAAATTAACTACGTATTTATTGCTCCTGTAGTCGTATGGTCTAGTCAGATAGCCAGATTGTATAGGTTCGGTTTCCAATATAGTACATATTAAACCTGTTGGTTACTTACTAACTATCTTGTTCGCAAAAGTAAGCTCTAAGTTGCTCATTAAAGCTAACAAAAATATTCCTATTTTACCGTACCACAACTTCACTATCCAACTAGTTAGTTTGCCCAGTTTTTCGCTGCCGGCTGGCTCTCTCACGTTCAAAGAAACGCCACAAGCATGCACACTCGAAAGCGCTGCACCAAATTCGCCGCTAACAAGTTTCTTAAAACGAGCAATTCTTAAATTGCGCGATTTCTCCCCGCAGATGATACTGTAAATTAAGATTTACATAACCAAAAAGTTCTGAAAACACAATTACAGAAGTTTTAACATAGAGCTGTAATCACATTTGTCGAGGAGTCGGCTGCAGAGAGAAAATTGTCTTCGCCCGTGTAACGAGGGTCTGGTGGAATTTACTTACAAAGGAGGAAAAAATGTCACTACTTACTCCTTTGACGTTAGATAACTGCAGCTTTCCGTATTTTTTTCAGATTAAAACGAATTTAAACTGTAAGGTTTTTCGCTACTATTTTTGTATTATTTAGTCGGCACATGATTCTTGGTTATGAGAAGTATACCTTTTTTGAATAGTTAGCTGTTTTTAGCTGTAGCGACTGCTAATGACCTTTACAGGGCATTGTGACCGAACGATCCAAGTATCTATGCCTATATATACATATACCCACTAGATTGTCCAGTGAGTTCGCATCTGATATTATCGGGAGTGGCGAACCAGTGGGTGCCTTTAAAGGCCGCGACTCAGGTTGTCCGTGGTATGGAGAGGAGAAAGCGCCCAGGCACATGTATATGGCAATTATAGCAAAACGCGCGTTTAAACCGACTACAACGGCTACGACTGCTACGACTGCTACGAAAATGCTACGGTTGTATGAACCTATATTCCGTGTCTACGTCGTAGTTAGTGCTGCCATGAAGCACTTTCGACGCTAGATCTGACACTTTTTCGTTGTTTGGCGCGTAGCTGAAAACTTTAACGCTTGTGGGGAAAGTAGTAGTTTTTTTTCAATTACATTTTTTTATTTACTTAGTTTTTTCGAAAATCTGATAGCTTAATATTTCGAGTAAGTATTACATACAGTAATTAAATACAGTTACACAAACTAGCTATGAATGAAAAGTAAGCCTTCAATCAAATTTTAAAAAAACTTGTACTGTTATCAATACAAGTTTTATGGCTTTATTAAAGTCTCATTCAGTGCAGCAGGTAATTAGACTATTTTCCGTTTGTCTACGGTCAGCAGTGTAATATCTCGATTAATATCTCACTTAGCTGATAATCAAAGTACGCTCGCTTATTTTGATCGTTTGAGCCGACTCAGGCCGTAAATCACTGATGACGTGCTCCCGTCTGATGACGTCACAGGATCGGAACAAAGCGGCATTGTCTAGTACGACGAGCTGTGAACATTTCTCCAGTACCTAATGGTTGTTATTCACTAAAAGCGTTCGCGTGTAATGTAATAAATAATATTACATTTAGAAGTATAACATTACCATATTACATATAAAGTTTTGAACAGGATTTAACGGAAACTACTTGGTAAATGTATAATAGGCATACTTTTATACTCGACGTTTTGACTGAGTTGTACTGACCTTATTCAAGGGACTGTCTGAGAACCTTATTTTTAAGTTACAACGCGAAAGTTATTATGTATAGTACAGTAGGTAGGTACATTAGAGTAATTATGAACGGGATCCTTAACATCATTATTTTATCGTTATTTTTGAGTTTGATTTGATTCAAAACAAAAAACGTGATAACAATCCTGTTACTGAGCCGCTCTTACATTACACGCTAACGCTCCCGGTGTGTACCACCTTAATGTGGAACTTGACAAAGCTCTCAGTTGGACGCATCGAGTAACGATCACTTATTCATGATTGCAAAGTAGTGTTACCAAACTATCTAGGACGATGGGATTTAAGACAGAGGTGGAGATAGCTTCTTCAGTAAGAAGTGTTTGTAACCAATAAATGTGTGTTTTGTGCTGTTAAATACGCCTGTGTTTATGCAGTTTTTAAGGTTGTTTTCTTTTCACACCGGGTAAGCGCTGAGGAGGCGCTGAGGAGGCACTGAGGAGCTCGATGGCGCAGTGGTTAACGCGCCCGGTCTGCGTGTGCTGAGGTTAAGCAACTTTCGCAAAGGCCGGTCATCGGATGGATAACCAAAAATTTATCATCTCGAGCTCCTCCGTGCTTCGGAAGGCACGTAAAGCCGCTGGTCCCGGCTGCATTAGCAGTCGTTAACAACCACCAATCCGCACTGGGCCCGCGTGGTGGTTCATAGGGAAGGCTCGTGCCCCAGCAGTGGGGACATAAAATGAGCTGATGATGATGATGATGATGAAGCGCTGACCTTCATCTCACAAGATCTCACCAAATCGGTGGTCTAATTCGGTCTGTCGCAAACTTTTATTGCGTACTTTTTTACTTTATAGTTTAATAATGAGCTAGGTGAGAATAGCTGCGGTTTGCACTCAGTGGCGTGCACTCGGAGAGGCCTATGTCCAGAAGTAGAATAATATAAGCTGATATGATGATAATGAATTGGGACGAGCTTTGTCTCTAACTCACCTGACGGCAAGTGATCACTTGGGCACGGGATCCCTTTACCCGGAATCCCCAACTACTCAGAAACTGACATAGCAATGTTATTAACAAAGCGTAGTGAGAAGATTCAGCCTGCTGTGTTCCAGTTGTATATTATTAAGTAAATAATAATAACTACAATAGTTACGCGGGTAGGCAGATACATTCCTTTTAACAATAAACATATGCCAAACATTGTGACTATTCCAGACAATGCACATGGGAGAATTGGTTGGATATTGCTTCATTTGACGTCTGCATTCCCAATACCTGCATCGGTAGATAATATCACTGTGACAAGATTATTTCGTAAATGTGAGCTAGTATCGTTCGACTAACTTACCATATCTAGTAATTAGAGATAGAAGATCAAATGATGCTTAACAAACTATTTGAATAAAGTAATTTAGCATTTTTACATAAATATTTTACATACATTAGTTAAATAAGACGTTACAGCTAAAAACGGCCACTTTTAACTATAACGCCGTATTTAACTAAACCATAACATGTCAGATGTTCATTAGGTGACGTAAAAATGCTAAATTACTTCATTCAAATAGTTTGTTGAGCATAATTTGTTTTTCTATCTCTTATTACTAGATATGTTTTTTTTTTCATTGACGGCGCTAGTGTGCGGCGTCAACGCTCTTAACTACCTTTGAGGTTGGCAAAGAAGCATATATAGGTATATAGTGTCTATGTGTTCTTGCAACTGTTATATGTGTTTATAAGACAGTCATTATAGTTTATGTTTCCATCGAAATAGCGAAACAATGACGGGTAATTGGTATGCATTTTTGTGTGCGTGTTTAACATTTCAGTTATAATGTTTTGGCACAAGCACAATCAATATTCATATCTCGTTCTCGATTTAAGAAAGCTTTCCTACCACAGGAATTAATTTATGCAAATTGTTGTCTATCGCGACCGGTCTGCGCTTGCTAAGGTTGAGCAACAGTACAGTGTGAACAAACGTAGGCATGTCACTGATAGCGGCTATCTAGCTGATGCTTCAGTATAAAGCACTTTACAGTGATACAACTTCGGCACTTATGGTATTGTGCTGCATAATTCACTAGTATGGCTTTTACAACCAATATCTGCATAGTGCTATTCGTATAGGTATGCAGTATATTATACGAAGCAAGGCAATACATATTGTTTTCTAAAGTTTACGCGAACACTACACATTTAAATGAAACAACTTTTACGGATCTACTTGCGTTTATTTTATTTTACACATTATTTAATGTTTATCCTGACGTTTCGAATCCTTTGCAGGGTCCGTGGTCACAGGGAGACTGAGGTGTTGGTCATCTCATAATTAGTTAGTAGCTTGTATACCCTCATTTAATTTAATCGGGTGCGTTCCGTTTTACGCAGAAAGAGCTTACAGTATCTTTTGGTCTGGCAGTATGGTGTTGGGGCTGGGATTTGATATTTTGTATGATGGGGTCCCAGGCTGGTGGTAGACTCCAATACAGTTCAAAATTAACAAGATTACAACTGAAACTTGTCTTATTGAGTATTTCTATATATAGGCATGCTTATTTTGTCCTCAATTTTAATAATAATTATGTATCTAGTACCTATAGTTACTTATTAGAATAGAATTGAATGGAATTTTAAATAGTGTGTGATTTCTGTCTAAATTACGGTTGTGTACTATTTTTATGAAAGTAATCGCTGTAATTTCAGGCTACAAGCGAACAAGACACTGCGAGTCGGTGCGACTGAAGTCGCGCACCATGGTCGCACGTCAAACAAGCCCGTAAAGTAAATACTCAGACATCATTTGCATAGCTATGTAATATTGCTCATAACTTATTCTGAATTCCAATCAATCACCCAAAAACAACAGGTGAATCCTAAAACAGCCAACTGTTACAAGAATTCCTGCGAAGTTTGTTGGAAATCCATTAAGATTATTTTTTACGATTCTTTAGTTATACTTTTACTATGTAAGGCAGTCATTTTCTTTACTGATAAATAACGTACTGAAGAATTTTTGACCCTATTCCACCTTCTCCTTTTCTCCTTCCTACATAGGAGTACGCATGCTGCTCTCCTAAGTCACCGCTGTACTGTCTCGAGCATTCAATCGCGCACAAAGAATTTGGTGACTCGTTTCTACTACATCCATTGATCCTCGTTTTCCCTCCTTCCTATGATATGGGGTCCTTCAAACGAGGCGTAAACAGGCACTTTGTGGGCCGGCATGAAAGCATTGTAAGTAAACAACAAATTAATTGGATTCATTTGTCGCGTTAATTGTAAAAAAATGATAGAATAAAAGTTGCACCATCTGCCGTACCGGGTCAAGTGCACTAGCAATTATGCTATCGCTGCTTTATTGTACCACAAAAGTAGATCACAAAAGTGGTTATATATTAGATATAACCACTTTTGTGGTCTAGAGGTTAAACTACCGGTTTTGTTCCCAGAGATCCCGGTTTCGACACATGACTGCACTCTGTTTGGTGGGTATAGTTTGTTTTCCACCGGGCTAGCTACCACGATCTATCTACATAATGTATAAGGAATAAAATCAAGAAATTTTGGCCGCAACACCGTAAAAAATCCCTCGACATTTCACCTTAACATATAATATATCCATCGGGATATCCGATAAGTGTATAATGTATATCCCAAGCGGGAGGATGACCTTGCCCCAAAAACACGCCACTCCACAGGAAGTCCCGATAATGCGATATGCCGGGTCACGATGTTCTCGAACTTGTAAGTGGAGACACTAATATTGGCGGGAATATTATATTTTCGTACACTTTCCACAAGCCTCATTTATATATTTTCTTTATGTAGTGGTGAATTTGGATATTATTACTGACTTCAAATTTAAATACTGTTATTTTGTAATTTTGTGTATAATATATTGGTGAGTGTGAATTCGGATATAATTACTTACTTCAAATATAAAATACCTGTAGTTTTCTTTCTATTTAAAAAGCCCTCGCTTGTTTACGATTTACACATATTAAGTAAGTTAAATATGTATAAATTCTATTGAATTTTATAAATGAAAAAGAGTTTGAGTTCAAAAGTTATTTGATTAAAATATCCAATCAAAGTTATTGCGTCTCGTGTCCTCTCGATGTCCCATCAAGTCCCGGTCAACCTAAGCCGAGGTTCTAAGGTAGCTTATGCAGGCGCCTTTTAGGAAGATTTCTCTAGAAGCAAAATTTTAAAAATCATACTTTTTCATGTAAGTAGGTATATTGCTTTAATATTGTGATATTTAAAAAAAACGCAGGTACTTATAGGTGAAAAAATATTATTTATTATTATGCATATTATGTGTTTTAAACAAAGAAGCTCGATGGCGGAGGAGCTCGTGGCGCAGTGGTTTACGCGCCCGGTCTGCGAGTGCTGAGGTTAAGCAACTTTCGCAAAGGCCGGTCATTGGATGGGTGACCAAAAATGTATCATCTTGAGCTCCTCCGTGCTTCGGAAGGCACGTAAAGTTGTTGGTCCCGGCTGCATTAGCAGTCGTTAACAACCACCAATCCGCACTGGGCCCGCGTGGTGGTTTATGGCCCGTTCTCTCTATCCATCGATGGGGAAGGCTCGTGCCCCAGCAGTGGGGACATAAAATGAGCTGATGATGATGATGATGATGATGAAACAAAATTAGGTAAAATGTCCAAGTGCGGCTGATTAATTATTTTTTTACTGAAATAAGATTTTTCGCTCAGTGTTAGTGTGAAAAGGAAATTAAAGAATGGACTTCGTGGCAATCAACAAACACAGTCAATTTAATTTCTATCTAATGAAAAATCTTTTCGAAATATTGGACAGGTTTTGCTTTTAAAAATATCTGAAACTTTGACATTTGAGAAACCATGCAATAAGGTATAATTGTCATTATGGATTTATATATAATTGTACGCAAATTTTGTTGCGAAGTAATTACAATTTGAAAAATATGTTAAAAAATTCCACGAGCGGGATTCGAACCCGCACCTCTGACAACCCTTGTCAGGTGCGCTTCCAATTCGTGGCTCTGTCTAACCCGAGCAAATTTATTTACACTATCTACTTACTCTTACTTTATAAGACAAAGGACTCTTATTCAATGTCAACAACTCCGACACAAAATATGGAAACTGCAGAAGGGAAGCTTCATGTATATGTATACCGCGCTCCAGCAACGCACACATAGATCCTTTCACGGTATTTCGGTATAGTCTAAGCGCGGCTGTTGCGAAATCCACTTATTTTGTGACTACGTCATCAACATCAAAAACAACACAACATCAACATCAGTTTGAAAATCGGTTGAACGCGCTAAAGTCAGGAACTACTGGTTCAAATGGAAAAATTATTTTTGTGTTGATTAGTCCATTAATTGAGGAAGGCTATATTACATCACGCTATGACCAATAAGGGTGGAGCAGCAATGAAAAATGTTGCAAAAACGGGAATATATTTTTTAACGTGAGTGAAACCGCGTGACACAGCTAGTCATAAAATATGACATATGAAATTTAATTATCATATGACATTTTATTAGACTATATATAAATATATACTTACAAATGAAGACTTTCAATGTCTGTACTTACTGAAAAACATACTTAATCTTTGATTGTGTTTACATTCACATTTACATTATATATGTAAGTTTATAATCTCTTGGTGGCAAACGACGTGAATTGAATTTTTATTACACAAATTTTTGTATACTACAATGTTTTTAATATACTGCTAAACACTAGGCACTTTGCTCATCAAACTTAAAATCCCTCATAGAGCAGAGATGTTAAAAAACTCAGCATATATTATTATCTTTTCGAGAACCAAACATTAAAAAATTACCTGACACCGCTATTTTCCCTTGTATCTGCCCAATCTTCAACATCCATATGAAAGTTCATCAAACGAAACCAGTCGGATAAAACTTTCAAGAAACCAACCCGTTGAAAGTATAAGCGATCGCTTCCTATCAAACCAAACCACCGAACACGGCATGATTAAATTGGTGCCGCTTTCTCGAGTGCCAGCCATTCGTTAAGTTACAAATGCAAGAGCTGTACGTTCAAGGAGATATTTGCATTCAATATCAGTCAGAGTCAGAGCAAAGTTTAATCAGCACTTACATTGGACCGATTTGGGTTATTATTATTCAATACCATCAACTTAATATTAAGTTAATATACGCTCAATTAAATTGATTAGTAAATAGAATCTTCATCATAACCCGGGTTAATTTAAAACACATTTTGCTTGACGACCTGAAATTGAACCTAAGACCTCCGGTTATGTAGGACTTTAACACAGGACCTCCAGATGCCAGCTGAGCTGCTCCAGGGCTGAGCACTATGCTGCTCGTCTACTAAGGCGCCAGATAGACTAAAAGACAAACTGTTTATAAAATGTGCTGTTACTATATTATGTTTTTGATGGAAAATGTCTTTCTACGATAACTAGAAGAGAGAATAGAAACACTGTTTCTGAGATTCTTTCGAGTTCTTCTAAAATCCAAGGTCTACTGCCGCTGCTGTCGCCGTAAGCTAACGAACTGACAGCATTATGATTTTCACAATAGCTCAAAGAAGTTTAATTGATTTACTAATTTCTCTTTAAGCTTTCGCACTGAGGTAGGCTAGGTTTTGAGCAGACGGCTCCACTTCAGACTAACCAAAACTGACAAATTTCTTCAACAAATATTCTACCATCTATATACTACAGTTCAAAGTCTATTAAAAATTTTACTGTTTTTTTTTTAATATTAAAAGGAGGCAAACGAGCAGGCGGGTCACCTGATGGAAAGTAATCACCGCCGCCTATGGCACCCGCAAAACCAAAGTAATCGCAGATGCGTTGCCGGCCTTGAGGAAAAAGTTGGATCTTGAAGAGGGAGTAGGAATTGAGAGGGGGGAGGGGTGAAAGAAGGGCCTCCGGTAATTTGCAGTAGTGTGATGTGCAGCCGTGTGTACAAATCTTTTATTCTCTCCTAGCTACTGCAATATACATGTCTTTATTGAAGCAATATATCGGCCACTTCGCTGGCGTGCCAAAATCCACATCGGGCAGATTAGTGGGCCTATTTATTGGCCAAACACAAACACACTGAGTTGGGTACATTTGTCATAATTATGTAACGTCTTGCTTTAATAACTAGATCAATGGAAGTTATTGGCTTTTGAATCAAGTGTAACATTAATCACAGCTTAGGGTAAAATTCATAATTCAAAATAATTTATTCAGTTTAGGCTACAAGCAGCTCTTATGAATGTCACTACAATAATAATAATAATTCATTTATTTATTCAGGTTACTTACACCCATACAAATTACAATAAAATATCACATTAACAAAATAAAATAAAATAAAAAATCAGAATAAATATCAAAATTAAAAGTCAAAATTAAATCAAAATATAAAATCAAAATAGAAATTTAAAAAAAAAAATATAAAAGGTCATAGAAAACAAATAAAATATTTAGACAACACAGTTTTGAGCGGCTGTGAATACCGTCTCTCCAGCACCGGGACAATGGCGGATGAATGGGCAGTCCAGCCTTCCCGCGATCATCTCCAGGACGGTGTTGGAGCTGGCCCGCACTCTGTGCACCATGGATGCGGCGCGCTTGCGTATAGTCGCGTGAAAGCAGTCTGTGCGCGCCTCCGCGAACATGCCTGAGGCACTGCAGTATCGGGGCAGCCCCACCACTATGCCATCGGTTCGGCAAGAATTTCAGCAAGGGCGTTTCTTTTCTTCTCATCTCGTCTCAGCCAAAAAGACGTCCACTGCTAGACAAAGGCCTCCCTCAAGAATGAAAATCATTTTGAGGGGAATTTGCCATAATCGCCACGCTTGGCAGGCAGGTTGGCGATCGCAGTAAGGTGAGAATAATTACAGAGAGACGCTGCTGCCCATCCTCTGGAATGGTCCCATAGTCGCCTTCTACGACACCCACGGCAAGAGATGGGGTGGTGCAATTCTTTACCCCCGGCACCACACGGCGTTTTCTTTTCTTACTATATTGGAAAGTATGTAAGTTATTTAGTCGGTGGTAGGGCTTGTTTAATGTCCGCCTGGCAAGCTACCAGCGTCTTATGTAAATATATTGTGGACATAACATCAATGTTAGTTCCAAGATAATTAGATAAGATAACCAATGCCTCAGCATTTGATTTCGGATGAAGTGTGCTTCCACCTTCGATCTTATCATTACTAAGATCAGGTGAGATGAAGACCAAGTACCAAAGCCTTATTAGACATTAAAAAGACATTCAAAGAGCCGTATAAGGCCATCAGCTAACTAAATAAACAAAAGTAAGTATTCATCTCAAGTTTTCACCTCTAGTTTATCTACTGTAGAATCAAGTGTGGAAATGTCGGTCTTCTGCAGGATTCATTTCGGGGAGTGCGCGAAGGAGTTGCACGACCTAATCCCACCATCCACTTTCAGCTATCGGAGCGCGAGACGCGAGTTCCATCCCTATGTTGTAGATATGCCACCTTGTCGCACGAGCCGATTCGGTTCAACTTTCTTAGTGCGTATAGCTAGAGAATGAAACGCGCTGCCTGCGAGTGTGTTCCCTGAAAGGTATAATCTGGTCCTATTCAAAGCCAGAATGAATAGGTAATTTCTAGGCAGACATGTTCCAACCTCAACCGCACCGTCACTTAACATCAGGTGAGGTGTGGTCAAATATAACCAATTTAAAAATATATAATAATAATTTCCGTATAGTCCTAATTACTTATTACGTGTGTAGGGCACAGTCAATAAAAAAAACAACTCACGTTAAGTAGTGTAATAATCCTAGAGACACGATATAGAAAGCACAAAGATAGCAACGACAAAGCACAGTTCGGCACAGTAAACAATTTAGAAAGTAAGAAAGATAGTTCAACATTAAGTACAAATAAGTCTAAATACATACGCACCAGAAAGTCTAAACATATAAGCAAAAGCGGCAAATATATGTAAGCGGAAGCAGAGAAGCGCGCGCTTCGCGTCGTGAATGAGTCTCGCTCAACTGGTGCGCACGCGCAGTGCGCCTGGCGGTCGCGCATGTAGTACATGGATATTATTTACTGCGCTGACACTGTGTGTCCAAGTGTCGATAATCTTTATCGATATCGACAAACTGATACGCGTCAAAAGAGCTAATGTTAATAAATATTAATATATATGTTGGGGAAAGTTTCTTCGCATTTTTTAAGAAAATTCAAACATTTTTTAATATAGTTTATTTACATTTAACCATAGTATGTAGATGCCATTTTATTCAATAACTTTTTGCCATCTTGTAGGTAGGGACATGATCCCATTGCTATAGAAATTTTGGGGCTTCTGATCAAAATACCAATATCTATAACATCATCGTCGAAAACTCAAGCTTATCCAACAAATGGTGTAAAAATGAAGGGAAAGGGAACACGACTTGTTTGTACATAGTCATGGTTCCACATGAATTTTTCGTTTTGATTATTCTTACCAGCAGTTACCCAATGTTATAGACTAGAATAGTCTGTTTTGTTGGTAGGCATAAATACGTATGAAATAACCAAAGATCGGACTTGGTGGCATGCATTGTGTGAGGCCTATGTCTAACAGTACATTGATGATAATGATGATAACCATTTTGGTTTCTCTAATCGAGTGATCCACCAAGCAGACCAAAAGGACTGCAGTAATTTGACGTAGCACTGTTTTCGTACTGCGCTTTCTGTTATCAGCCGAGATCAATCAATAAGCTCTTGCTTTCCGAAGCAGATAACAAAGTACCTATAAATTTCTGATCACCCATCCGGAGACTGACCACGATCAAGTAATTTGACATAACGTAACAATCGATTTACAAAGAAAACTAGAAAATGTTGTACATTTTTTTCTTTTCTACTACAAAAGCAAAGTTCAATGTCCCTATTAATTTGCAACCTGATATCTATATCTCCATTTTTATTACCACGCTAACGGAGAGGAACAATTAAAATGAAAGAGTACGCCGTTAAGGCTGCGATACAAACATTCCTAAACTAGCCAGCAGCCACAAAAAACACTGTTAGCATAGCAGAGTATCTCAATAATGCTAGTAAGCGTTCTCTTTTAACTTTTATGAGTGCATGTAGTGATAAACAAAATGGAGGAAGCAGCTTAGCATAAAAAGCCAACTAAACGCGGTCGTACAGCGATACGGCACATTTGCCTGAATGCGAGTACTTGTAACAATTGCGCTTCTCTAGGGTCGATTGTGGATTCGCCTGGAATTGTATTTCACTTTGCATTAGTCAAATGAGATGTTTATCTGTACGTAACTTTGGATAATTGAACTGTTGTGGTGCATATAATTATAAGAGAAATAATAAATTGATCCACGAAAAAATAGTAGGCTAGCACCTAAAATGCTAAGTTAGCATCTAAATAGTAGTTTAGGTGCTAACTTTGTATTTTTAAGTGCTAACTTAGTATTTTTGTGGGTTAGGTTAGGTTAGTTTGGTGATCGATTAAATACAACCCTAATAATAATAATAAATTCATTTATTCGGGCAATATAGACCCGTAGAAAATAATTACAAATTAAGCGAATGTCTTAAATATTAGTAACACACACTAATTTTGATATTAAAAGAAATAAGATAAAAACATTTATCACGTAATAATTTCAATGTCAAAAATTTAAAAACCAACTAAGAATTTAAAAAATAAAATAACTTAACACAATACACAATAAAATAAACAGATTAAATACAACATACTTATAACTTAAACTCAGGTGCATAACAATTTTTATTACCATAAATGTTTTACGTCGAAGTTTTCGATGAGTCTCCGATATTTCCCAACCTGACTGATAAACAGATAAATCTTAAAAGCCATAAATTTCAGCGCACCACCGAATGAGAGCATGTGTATCAAAATTATTTGCAACCGCCTCATTAGAAGTTAATAAACCGCATACTTGTCCCTTGTACCTTTAAGGATGTGGAGCGAACTTGGGCGCTTCTAAATTTGCAAACTTTGTTTCTTCCAATTAGAAATTTCTATAGCACGTGAAATATGAACTCTCCACGTTCTCGTACGGGTGGCGATGGCGAATGAAACTTGTAATCGAGTTTGACAATTGGGACTTTGAGGCGTTTATTGAGCTTGCCACGTCCCGATTGGGTCCAACCGATCCTCTAAATTGCAGGTGTAAATAGTTGTTTATTAACAAATACTTGAAAGTGCTGGAGAAAAACTGTTTGAATTTATTTATTTGTGATGATGATTGCGGAAAGAAGTTTCAGTTCATGTCAGTTCCGTTCCTTTTACGCTGAAGCACCCAAGGCTGTTTGCAATAACATATGGGTATGAGTATTTATTATTATTTTTATTATATTTATTTATATATCGATTTACTGTAAATCATCATCATCATCATCATCAGCCTACACATGTCCATTGCTGGACATAGGTCTCTCCAAGTGCACGCCACTGAGCACGATCCGCGGCTACTCTCATCCAGCTCTTGCCAGCCACCTTACGAAGATCATCAAATATTGGGTCCTTACCTATGAAATTGACGTTTTTTTTCTCACATTAATAGGTGTATTACTTCTAAAAGTCAATACCGGTTGTTAATATTATTATACACCTTTAATTAGGACTATGTTACATAAGCTTCAGTAATAACAATGATTATTCATTTTGTGTATTTATGGCCTAATTTTTTTACATTGACTTCGTAATTTTTTCGCGGAATTGACTTTTTGTTTCATTGTAGCTTTGAAGGAACTTGGTTTTGTGTCTTTTTAATGTCTGCTATATTTAGCTAGTGAAACAAACACACTACCCTTAATTTTTTATAGTATTAACTCAAATAGATGCTAAGAAAAATAAAAATACGTTATTATGAAAAATATCATTTTATAAAAAATCTTCATAAATCTTTATCTAAAATTTTTCTTTCCAAACCTTTCCAAAGAGAAGAAAAATTCCATACGGAAAAGATCACTCTTAGTGATGAGCCCCTCTTTGTATGTGTATATAAGGTGACTGAAAGGTCTCTGGGTGTTCTCTATCCAGATAGATTCTGGCCAGATACCCAAGACAAGGAATTAATAATGAAACCTTTTTCAAAACGACAGTACCATTTAACTAAAATCACATTTTATGACTCTATTGAGAATGTAAAAAGTAAATCCGTAATTAGCTGGCTTAAGTGCGGAAAGCCGTAAATTGAGGTCTTAAATCTCAAGGGATTTAAATCGTATAAAATGAAGGATCTCTAAAAAATATTACTACTTCAAGAAATAATGTTTTCGGAAAGAATAAACCCCTGATTTGGGACTGATTTTCTTAAACTGGAATACTATATTTAAACGATTAGCTAACCCGGTGGACTTCGTACCGCTTTGACTGTTTCATACAGACAGACAGTTAAATAGTTTACGCGTGAAAGGGTATCACACAAACAAACAAACAAACAAACAAACTCACTTTTTTAATAATAAGTCTTTGATTATACTCTTGGGAATATAAATGTACAAAAGGGGTTTGAGTAATTTTGTATGGAGGGGTGGGTTTTTTTTAATTCATTCATTACCGACATAAAATATACTTCAACTCAAAAATAAACGCAAAGTCGGAAACCTCATAGTTTGTGAAAAATTGCTCATATAAAATACGAAAATGTATGAAAAAAAAATTTTGCTTGTCGCGCCTCAATTTTTATTTTTACTTGTCAAGACATAAAAAAATACTATGTCAACATTTCTCAGTATTGGGCAGATTTTGAGATATCGACTCTTGTTTGCTTTCCGTAAACCTGTTTATGTGTAAATGTGGAATTGGAATTTCAGTATATTTTCATTCATCTTTTTAGGGAATCAAGATAGTTAGAAAAGAACAAAGAAGCAGATTATGTTACAAGAGCAACATACATACTGAATATTTTTTTTTTAAATAAGAAATAGCTTAAAATCTGCCCATGATAGACTTACTCTGTTTTATAATTTTTTGCTTATTGGGATAAGATATTTAACATGAAATTTTTTTTAAAGCGACATCGCCAAAAAATAACCCCCCAAATTACTCATAACCCTTTCATGATTATCGGTTGAATATTATACGCGTGAAAGCGTAACAAATAACAAACAAACAAACCAAACAAACAAACTCACTGTCGCATATTAAGTTAGGTTACTATTAGTTAGGATAGTTAGGATATAAACTCTGATTTAGACACATATCTGCTTATAACGTGCACTACTATTGTCACCCTGTAAAGGCCATCCCAATCCTATCCAAACTACTCGGACTCGGAGAATCTAGTAGAGTGCGGGAGCACGCTTGCGTGATGCCATTCCCTCTAAAAACCTTTTGACGTTGTTTTGATCGTGATCATTTATATGACTAATAGATATTGGATTTCGAGTAAAAATGATAATTGATAGATTAAGAAATTAGAAAAAAAAATTGATTCTTTAACATCACATTAGGAATACATCAATCACTTACATGAAACTTTTATTTTAACAGTAGTACCTAACAACTTTAGTTTATTGCCAAATCTTCGTAGTTTTGTTTTTTTATTGTTTTATTTTTCGAATCGCTTATTTAAAGGCTTCTTTTCTAGTATCTCATAGTAACCAAAGTTTAGCATTTTGCTTTTATCTCACCTGATGTTAAATTATGATAAGGCCGAAGGTGCAAGCCCATTTACGACCTCGAATCCTCAACTACCAAGGCACTGGCTTATCTTATCTTATCTCTAGCTGCCGGAACACAATAATGCTACAAATATTGATGTTATGGCGACATATTTAAATAAGATGGTGGTAGCTAGCCAGGCTGACCAACAAGCCCTACCACCAAACCAACTGAGTACACAAACATCTACCCCCCGCTGGGAATCGAACCCGGGACCTCAGAGCCTAAACCGGTGGTCTATACCACTAGACCACAGAGGCGGCTACTTGACATTTACTTGGCAATCTTCGTTCTTTTCGCAAGTCGCGTCGTATGCGATGTTTTGTCCATTTTTACATGCATAAATATTGCCGTTAAGAGTGTTAGAGGCTTCAAAAGTTGGTTGTTTAAAAATTGTTAAAGATTATAAGTTAAAAATTCATCTGACACCCAGTCAGTAGTGATTGATTTCCATCAGGTGACCAACTCTAGATTGTTTGTTTGATAATTATATACATATACAACTAACACACGCAATGGATGAAACACACTTTATGAAAATTGCAGGGTCAATACTGCCGCTGGTTATAGATAGACTGCGATGGTAGTCGTTTCAAAATGATTTTTTAACTTTTAATCTTAAACTATTTTTATAGGTATCATCATCATCATCATCATCATCATCAGCCTAAACACATGCTGGACATAGGCCTCTCCAAGTGCACGCCACCGAGCACGATCCGCGCCTACTCTCATCCAGCTTTTGCCAGCTAGAGTATATGGGTATAGTATATTTAATTGAAGCAATAGCTGCTATAATTGTATTATACGTTTATGTTAACCCATAATAATTATTATTATACTTACTATTTTTATTGTTTTATAAATATGTAGTTTGATTATTGTTAGCTTTCACAAATAAATGCATAGGTAGGTAGATACTAGATAATACTGTTTTTAATTAAGTTTGAATTCATTTATATTTTGTTAATGTTCTCTCTCTCATAATATATTAAGGGCGTTTACGCGGCACACTAGCGCCGCCAATGAAATAAAAAACATATCTAGTAATTAGAGATAGAAATCAAGTTATGCTCAACAAACTGTTTGAATGAAGTAATTTAGCATTTTTACGTCACCTAATGAACATCTGACATGTTATGGTTTAGTTAAATAAGACGTTACAGCAAAAAAACGGTCACTTTTAACTATAACGCCGTCGGCAAATATGTTAATTTTAATTGTATTTATTTAATTTTAGTGTAAGTTTAAATGCTTGACCAATAAACCATTTTTCTTCTTCTTTCTAACGCCGCTTTTCCATAGATAGGTAACGTCAAATTAATTTGTTTATTATCTGAACAATTTTGGTATTACAAAACCAAAGTTTAATTACAAAAGTACTGTACTTCTGAATGGCAAAAGTAATACAGAAAAATTTAGGTGGGCATAGCACCTTTTACAGAAATGAGAAGAGTCCAAATGTAACGTTCTGCCGCGAAACTCGCGTAAAGCAAAACGTTATAACGCTCGTTATTATTAAAATAACAGTTTAACTTCCAGCGTTATCTGTCCGCGTTTTGTGAAAGCGATACTCTTGACGGTCAACGGGACTTGTGCTAACTTTTGCTGCTACTTTTAAGTTGCTTTTGTAAGTTTCTTTTATGTTACTGTTGTGACGCATCAGTGGCCTTGTGGCAACTGCTTGGCTTGATATCGGAGGTCTTATGTTCAATTCCCAGGTCGGGCAAAGTGTGTTTCGAACCTTAATTGTTTAATCCGGGTTTGTGATCCACCGAGGTCAAGCCTGGTAATAAGCCAATACCAGTCACTTGTAACGAAGACTTGATTTCAATGAAGGCCTTGGCCCAGAAGTGGAAATTGTCCCATTTCAAATTAAGTTAAGTCGTATAAAGTGCCGAGGAACAAAAAATCATAAACAAATAAATATATTCCCTGTATAAAAATAAAAACTTAAATATTTTTCAACCATTCCACTCTCAGCAAGTAAGTACAGACATTGTTAAAGAAAAGCTGAAAACGAAAATATAAAGATACGGTTCACCGCTTTAGCGGCGATCACTCTTCGCTTGTGTCTTTTGAGATTGAGAAAACGACGTCGTTCTTTAGAATTCTTTAAAACTAAAGTTTTAGCTTTATATGACTACAGTAGCACATGCACGCACATGCATCTTCACTAATATTTTTGTTTAGGTACCTCAAGAACTACTGGATTAATTGAAAAAAACACCTTACCTTAACTTAACTTAACGTTTTCACCGCCTCTGTGGTCTAGTGGTTAAGACCATCGGTCTCAAACCCATAAGTCTCGGGTTCTATTCCCAGCGGGGGTTACATGTTTGTGTACTCGATTTGGTTGGTGGTACGACTTGTCTGTCGGTGGCTAGCTACCACCATCTTATCTATATCTGTACCCATAGCCTCAATGTTAGTAGCTTTGTTGTGTTCTGACAGCCAGAGATAAGATAGCCAGTGCCTCTGTAGTTTAAGATTTCGGGTAAAGTGTGCTACCAACGTCGGCCTTATCATCAGGTGAGATGAAGACAAAGCTTTATATCTTACGGGCTTCCCATATCGAGCAATGCAACGTGTTTCAGATTTATCGATACATATGCCTGGGTTTTTACCAACAATCATTTGGGAATGCGTAGTGTATGCTACACTATCAATATTCGCGAAAACTTGATTTCAACGATGGAAGCCTTTGCCCAGCTTGTTTAGTTTATAATAATCGTAAATAGTATATTGGCTAATTACTCGCGTACTCATTAAAAGAAAGAAAGAAAGCTATAAGCAAAATCTCACTGTTTCGAAAATTTACAATTCGACTTACACGCAAACGAAACCGATGGCAAAAGCTAAAAAAATACAAAACGATCATCACAGTCCCCATCTCAGCGTTCCACCCGAAAACTGTGAAAACAATAGTATTTAACTTCTATTTATTTTCGTGTTTTGTTTTAATTACGAGCACATGCGCTCTCGAAAAAGAAACCTCAACAACCTTCTTCCGCCGACCTAAATAAACAAGGTCGTGTTCCACACTTTTGTGACTATATAATAACAGCAAGCCTCTTGCGGCGGCTAATTAAATTATGTAAGCCAAAAGGTGAGAGCGCTCATCATATTTTCATGAGGGATTTAAGTGAATGCTTGTACCCTATTATTAGGACAGTACGGGGTATGTCATTGTCTGGTAGCTTTGTCCTTTTTTATTTTACGTTTGACAGACGTAACTAAGAGAGTGTGAAAATAAGTATTAACTGATCTTATGAATGAAAAGGGAGTGACCGTCGAGATAGAAGAGAGTGGAAGAAACGAATATTTAGCGCCGACCCTAAGTAACATGGGACCAGGGAAGAAAAAGCAGTTTGGCAGGCAAACGAATCGCCAATGCAAAACTAGTTTTGTCAGTTTCTTTGTTCAAAACCTTTATTTGTTTTACATAGATACTGGCTAGACTCTAGACCAAGGCTGTAAAAGGAGTTTTTTATATTAAAAATAATTAAACACTACAAAGTTATATAGTTCAAATAATAATAACAAAAAAAAATATGTCACACGAATGTGAGTGTAACGTTTTTATAATTAATTTTAAAACGGTGACAAGCTAATGACTACAATTATAAAACAATACATTTATTTTAGACAGTAAAAACCACGTAGAACAACTTGATGAAGATAATCCTGTCCAACCATTCAGGCAAATCACTTGCTCTCTCTCATTAAAAAAATATCTTACACAAGCTTCAAACCAACACACAAGCAAACGATGATCCAGAATTTACTTCCGTAAACAAAGAAAATTGTACACTTTTTTCACGAAAATTAAACTCAGACGTTCCTCCTACAAGTTGATTTAGCTACAACACTCGAAAGAAAAAGTACAAACTGAATTCGCGAAGAAACTTTTCGTTGCCGCTACCGAACTAGAAAACTACGGAATCCACACAACCTGGAAACAACACGGGCGCCCAACTATAAAAATAGTAATACCTTCTTTACCAAGTCGATTGTCAGATATAAATCAGTTTGAACTGATCGGAAGCGGCGGAGAGGACCGTAAAAGCAATCACGGTGCCCGCCCGGATAGTGCGATGGGTTGCTGAATGCTGAAATGCTAAAAAATCTTTTAACTTACCGAACGCTAAAGTGCAAATCGTCTAAATGAAAGGGAGATTATTACATTTTCAAAATTTTCTTTCATTATCATCATCATCAGCCAATAATCGTTGCACTGGTGGACTAAAGCATTCCTACATGAACAATAGCATTAAAGACGATAGGCCCATAGCCCAGCACGGTACTCGAACGGCGATTTTACGACGACAGCTGAAAACAACGTGCGCGGAGGAACTTTAAATGGTTAGTCACCCATCCGGTGACTTGGCATTGCTAAAGTTTCTTAACTTGCAAGATCGCACACTAAACGCTCCTCTTTTTCTTGTTAAAAAAAAACAATTATAGGTGTCCCCCTTCAATAAATATGTTTTGTTTGTAAAATGCTATCGCCTGAGGCTAATCCTTTATTACAACCACTGATACCGTTTTTAATTGAAATCGGTAATAAAACATGGTTATGAGATTAAAACCACGTGACAGCACTTCAATAAGGTGCTTTTTTACCCAAACTTCTCCATCGGAGGTGAATATAATTACAAACCCACTAATCATATACAACGAGTAACAGAAAGTTGTGGTCAAAATGAAAAGATCCAAAGAGTATTTGATCTAGAGCATACAAATGCGTGACATAATTATCAACTTCAAATTGTCATGCAATAGTAAATTAAATATTTAAATTAGTAAAGTCATCAGGCGCGCATAAGCAAGCAGCAGTGATCTTAATTGTAAGTACGCAGAGGTTACTTAACCACTAGGGCTGCGACTTGTTTATTATGATGTGGCTTCACAATAGAAATATTGAATTAAAAAACGCATAACAAATTAAATTTAATAATTATGTCTTAGAAACTCTGCATACAAGATCTTGATCGTATACATTTTGAATCTTTTCACCACACCTTTCTGTTACACGTTGTATATTATGATATATATTAGTCAGAACGCTCCTCATGCCGTAGCGTCGTAAACTTTCAATCCACTTTTCCAGTGCACATTAAACTTCGGTAATTTAAAGAGAAAATCCCGATTTTCTTACCACCGCTTTTCTTCACATACGTATCAAGTGACTGGGAGATATCTTTTACGAGTGCTATCTTCAAGCCAAAAGATATCTGTGTGAGATTAGTCGAACTAGTGGGGACAGGGGTGTATTAAAGCAAGACATTGGGTAGATTCTATTTTTTCTTATTCTTTTACTCTTACCACAACACATTGGAATGAAACACTCACGAATCTCAGTTAGTAAAGGGTTCAAAACTTCATTTTCAGTTTATACTTACTTACTTTTAATGTTTTATCAAATAGTGTATATGTTACCGGAAATGTATGAAATCTAGGAATTGTATACAACTCCTAGGAAATGTATACAATTCCGAAGCTATTTAGGAAATGTGTAAAATATTGTTTTAAAAAATATTTAATACATACATATCCTGGGAAATGTATACATTTCCTAGGAATTGTATATAATTCCAATATCGTATTAGGAAATGTGTAAAAATAATGCTTTCTGTAATAAACACGTTGTTAAAATGAGGATAATATTTTTTATTAAGGCACTAGTTCAGACAATCAGGTAACAATCATACCGTAAAATATAATATCTTCATATTATCTAACTAAAGCTTCAAAAATCAACTATCTATTAACTTTTAAGGGGTATAATTTAAACGCTCACCAGAATGTTTTTTAGACCCTAAGCCTAAGTACCAAATAAATTGAATGACTACAAATATTATTTTTGCTTCCCAAAATGGATAAATGCTCACCAAATTTTTACACTATTATTCAAAAGATTGAGGATACTAGCTGCCCTACTCCTGTAGGTCACGTGATAGGTTAGAAATTTAAGATAATCGCGAAGCGCAGCGTAGCGATTATCTTAAATTTCGAGGTAATTTTTTTATTAGACAACTTAAAACAATAATTACAAATTGAAATCCAGTTAAAAGGTATTTACACATTTTTTTTGTATTCAATAAAAATATAAATTGTGACCTTTTTATAATATTTTAGGAAACACAATTTGGTGAGCATTTATCCGTTTTGGTAATTGTTTCGAATTTTATTGGTAGTAGAATTGATACATTTTTGGTAGGCGTTTAAACACAAGCCATTTTTAAGGTGCATTTATCACAAAAACAACTAGTGCGACCGCCTGATCAGACGATGCAATACCCTCCCCTCGCCCCGATATCCCCGCGTACCCATTGATATCTTAAATGTTTTACATTTCCGATTGCTATTTAGGAAATGTATAGATTTCCTAGGAAATGTGTCTAATATAATTTATTTCACACATTTCCGGGTGATTTTAGGAATTACATACATTTCCTAGGAATTATATACAATGACGGATTACATACATTTCCGTTAACATATATATAAAAGTGTTGAAAAATATCCTACATTCGGGACACGCGACCCGAAGTTTTAAAAAGCTTCATGAACAACTAAGTATGTCTTTTATAATTGGCAAAATTTTTTATTGTAACAATAAAGAAAAAACAAGAATCTGCTCTAAAGGAACCAAAAAATGATGCACAAAAGAACAATCTTCCTAGCTCCGTATCTGCTTTAAACGCTGTATACTTGAAATGCGTGTAAGTGGCACTTGAATTAGCATGCAATTTTCCATATTTTGAACACATAGATAACAGATTACATCCAGCGCAGCTGCTCTGCTCCAATTATATTTTGGTTTCTTTTATGCAAAACGATTTGTGCCGACCATTCTTGTTCCAGCAATATCATGACATGAGTGTTGAACATAACTTTAGCACAATTCAAATGAAATGTCACAATAGATTTTAAAGATCTTCTTCATCGTCATTATCATCAGCCTAAGAACGTAATTGTGCCATTCCTCTTACAAATCTGTATACAAGTCGCTTGTCACTTGTGTCTAAGCTGTCGCTCATAGCGACACGGTCAGATCGTAATACTCATTACGCTCATTAGCTCATTAGCTCAGGCATTCCTATATGGACAATAGCACTTTGAGCCTGAGATGGATAGCCCATTACGAGTCAGGGGTTTGTAACAACTGCCATCATACGACAGTAACCGTTGACTCCTACAGTCTTATCATTACCTACCATCAGGTAAGCCAAAGGTTATGCTTTTACTGTCGTCTTATTGTGTTAATAAAAAACCTAATTTTACATATTTAACTAACATACGACAGCTTACAGTCAACCCCCATTTCATTTGTTTAAGTGTTCAATAAACGGCAGATCACACTGATACCGAAGCGAAGGTCGCCATCGCTGACGACTGAAGCCTCCCAAATTAGGGTTGACCGGGTCATCTGCACAATTATCGACGGGGACAATAGCCGAGAATAATTATTCAATTTGTTGCCCCCACCATCGAACGGAGAGGCCCAGATAAAACAGGCCCATTTAACTTTCCTGCCCCTTTTGTTCGACGGCCATCCCCGATTATTGCCATTAGCTGTGATTGTTGGAGCTCGGGTCGGTATCTAATATGAGTTTGGGAATCTTCAGATGGAGAGGTTCGGATCTTTATTATAATAAATATCTTCTGCTCAACGATGAAGTATTCGAAAATAATTACAATAGAGAATATGCTGTGATGAAAGCTTCTTTTTTAATTAAGTTGTGATAAACGCCTCGGTGGCTGAGAGACAAAGACCCGATTTGGATGGGGGGTTTTGGGGGGGAGGAGGGGAATTTGGGGTTTAATTCCAGATTGTTCTAGATGTGTATTATTCGATGCATAAGCCATAGCACAGGTTCACCAACCTACATTTGGCTAGAACGTGGTGGTTTGGGCAATACTCTTCAATCATAGTGATGACTTGATTTTAATGATGGAAGCCTTTACCCAGCTGTAGGACAGTACTCTTTGACATTTTTTTACTTTTACTACTGTTGTGATAGACCGCCATTTGCAATAATTAAATTAACTTATAAATCGCAACCGAAACGCACTGGTCGCAGCGCTATCTAGCTCTTGTTTCGTCATCATTTGTGAATCACTTACTTTTGATCAGTTTTATCGAATACTAGCTGCAATTTTTTTTTCATACATACAAAATTTTAAAGGTTTCCTCTTTACAATATTAGTATAGATTCTCTAATAATGTCTTAAAGAAAACTGTAGAAACACAACCATCTACCAGTATTATTTCGTCTTAATAAAAATATTATATTTTTTGCAGCAATATCCCACAGATAGTGTAAACAATGAAAAGGCAACGGGGAAATCATGAGAAATCTGTGAACAAATTGTGGAAGCCGTAGAAGAAGTGAAACCGCCAAAGATTAATGAGAGGCTGTGACGTAGACGGGCACTGTTTGCATTTCATTACGAGATGGCATCGGTGTGGCCCCTTAATGCCCTAAACGGAAAATGACTGACTGCTTATATGTGAGCCCAAGATTGCTCACAGAAGCGTTGGTTGAAGCTGAACGGATAGGTTCGAGTTGAATGCGCAAAATCGTGGTTCCAAAATTCTACTAGACTATTCTACAGACTACTGAAGTGAACCATTACCTAGAACAGACGTATCAGATGTCCAGATGATAATGTTATAAAGCTGAAGAGTTTGTTTGATTGTTTAGCTGAACGCGCTAATCTCAGGAACTACTGGTTCGAATTGAAATTTTTTTTTTATGTTGAATAGTCCATATATTGAGAAAGGCTATAGGCTATATTACATCACGCTATGGCTAATAGGAGTGGAGCAGTAATGAAAAATGTTGAAAAAACGGGAAAATATTTACGCGGGTGAAACCGCGGGGCACAGCTAGTAGCTGATAATAATAAAAGATGTATTTTTTTTGTAAAACAACTCTTTCCAATAGACTTTATTATTTCTATTCCTCAAAGGGAAAACTTTTATCTTTTCACCAATTTGCTTTCATTTTTGGTCAATTAATTTGAAATTTGCAGAATTGTGAAAGGTATAATTTTGTTCTATTAGTAGCAAAATTTGTAATGGCTTGTGTCTCGTCTACAAATTTGTTGTTCTTTGTTTCCCCCCTGATTTTTGAGCGCTTTTTAAAACTTTTTATACGCTGAAACTATGCACTGTCTTCTTCTAAGTAAGCAAAAATAGATAGAGAAATATAGATAGAAGAAGAGATAGATAGAAAAATGGGACCAATCCGGAAGTATATCCTTTTAAATGAAAAAAGAATTTTTCAAATCGGTGTGTATAAATGACGGAGCTATGTGGTAACAAACATTTTTTTTAAAACATACAACCGAATTGAGAACCTTCTCCTTTTTTTTAAGTCGGTTAAAAAAGAGAGATAGTCATAGACTATGAGACGATGCTAATGATTATTGAAAATATTGGAGCCCACCACCGAAGTTACTTCAAAATAATAATAATAATAATATCAGGAGGTTCCTCACTCAGCAGCCCTGACCACCGGTAGCTTGGGCCCTGTCCCGCTGCTGGTGGTACTCTAGGATTAGGTTTTTATAATGTTTTATTGTTTTTATATTAAAATATTGCAACAATCTAGTTTTAAGAAAAAAAATAAAGGAGATATAAAATAAACTGGAAATTAACTTAGCTTGTATACCTACACGTGTATAGGTTTTTATATGTTCGTTTAATGAAAGTAACTTGACAGATTCAATTCACCAACTCCTTTGAGATTACATTTCAGCGGGGGAACCGAGTTCTTATTGAATTAGGCCATTAACGGCCCGCGCTGTCCCCGAAAGGCGTACTTTCGAAGAAATAAATATTTCTGAATTTGAGACTAAACTCTATCACGTTTTATTTCGTACAACTATTTTTGATACCTACTAAATATTAAATTCAATTATTTCAGACAGCGACTACATTAACAATAAAAAAAAACTAAGAAAAAGCTATAACTAGACAGATCAGACATTAGGTTACCTGCAGCTGACCCACCGCATCATAATTGGACAGTTTATTCGTCCTGCAAATAAAAGGTATTAAAGTCATCAACAGCCTCATCCATCATTTGTTGTATTTAATTTTATAATATACTAGTCGCCCAGTGGTCGAAATTCGACCGTAATTTTATTAAGACTGCACGGATTGTATCCTAAGCAATGAAAAATTAAAAAAGATAAAATGTGAGTTTGGATTGGCATTGACAGATGTCGACCGCATTAAAGATAAATAATACGTGTGTGTCAAATACATGGTAGTGTGTGTAATGTTGTTTTTGTTGATTTAATGTATTTTTTATGCATAATTTAAAAAAATAAATTAACATTCGGATAACCTTCTCCATATAAACTATAAGTGTGCGAAATTTCATACTCCTCCGTCCGCGTAATTTTCGTAAAAAAGGGAAAAAAGTTTTTGCTTCACGTATTAATATAATATGAGTTAAGTATTGCGAATTATTGTAGGCTACATGTTCAAGGATTTATACAAACTTTTGTCTTTATATGCCTAGTGATAGCATTTTGCCCATAATCCAACTGAGTGCCGTACTATTTATTCCGGCCGGCATTATTCTGTTCCAGTTTGAATGGTTGGTCCTATCGATAAACATAGTAGGTATCGATATTATAGATCCAATTACAAAATAAGACATAAAAACATAGGGTAGTGTCGCCATCGCCAGTGTTCGACAGGAACCAATGATCAACATTTTGTTTCTTTCAATTTCAAACTGATTTTAGTCTTAAGCAACAATTATATACATCTGCTTCCTAGCTGTCAACCCGTAAAATTTCTATGAAAATCTATAATATTTTTTGGTGACAAAAAGCTGCTTCGAAAGGCTTAACCCTTTATAAGGCAGTGGCATATATATTGCCACCATATTTTGAACTTTATATAAATTGAGATAAGGTCGAAAATCAATGAAAAATTTGAACATGCTGTGCCCGTTAAAGGGTTAAAGTGTCGAAGATTGGTACCATGACCTTAATAACTGCCCCTAGACAAATGGCAAAACGCATTAGCTATTCTATTAAGAATAGAAATTAAATATAATAATTTAAGGGATTGACATAAACGTCATTTATACTTAACGTTGACTAATGTCAATCCCATACAATAATCACTCTTAAATGAAACAACTTTTACGGATCTACTCGCGTTTATTTTACACATTACTTTTTAATGTTTATCCTGACGTTTCGAACCCCTTGCAGGGTCCGTGGTCACAGGGAGACCACCGGTTTCATTTAAATGTGTAGTGTTCGCGTAAACTTTAGAAAACAATAAATAATCATTCTATTTTATTTCTATTTTTATTAGCGTTTAGCCACTTGCCTAGGGGGACTGAAGTTTCAGAGATTAAGAATGAAGCGCCCAAGGGCTGCAGGTTATATTAAATAAGTTTAAATTGGTACATAACAATTTATAGACAACAAAGAAACTATTGCGCATCTAAAACGGTCAGCGACAACGACAACAGATAACGTCCAGTCAGATCGCTAGACCTCGGTTGTTATTAAAATTTTACGAGAACGCTCGGCGCCAACGTCGTCTAGGGTATTTCAATAAACTGCTTTTCTCCAACTACACTTGTCCAATAAAAGTTGAAGTGCCTCGACGAGTGCACGTAAAACCAGCTAGCCATCTGTGGCCAGATGCATTATGCCGGCGCGAGCTGACTCGAATCTCGTTATAGACCAAATATTGGTGTTGGTAATTGTTGTCACTTGGTATATGATCACAATTGGATATTCTAGAACGTTGATATTGCTAGAGTTTTATACGAGAACTTAAGTGCAGTGGGGTGGTGGTCTTCTAAAATGTGTGTCCCAGACACACATTTTAGAAGATATCGAAAGGAAAATTCTTTCTTAGAAATTGGGGAATAACGAAGTATGACGTCGCTTTATGTGGCATCAATTGAGCGTCTATTAACCGCTTTTAAGGATATAGAGTTTCCGTTTTTGTAACTCTATATTCTTCTCACGAGCGGGACCTGAACCTTGAATTCTGAAAATCTGGAACAACCGCACTATTAATTAGGCTATCGCGGCTACATCTGACCAGCGCAAATATTTCAACTCGCGAAAACTTTCCCGACACATTCCCCAAATTATAATACGTTCACAACAAAAAAAAATCGTAAAAAATATAGAGAAATTTAAGATGCTTCTTTTAATTAATAACAACGTGTAAAGGAGTCAGAGAGCCGGAATGACAACGTATGCTTGTTTTTGATAGACTTTATTGTCGGGATGAGTGAACCCAAAAAAGAGACCGTAGACGGCCCTACATTTGCTTTTATACACCTTTGTACTGCCCACAGCGCCCTCTGACTGCATCGATTGATTGGCTCTGTCAATTTTATAGGCTATTGCTTTGTGCGCGCGTTCGTGATTTATAGCAAGCCGGTTAGCCGATTGTCGGCTAGGTGGCGCTGTTTAACACAACGATAACTGGAAACAGTGTAAAGGTGAGCCCAGCTATCGCAGTTGTCAACACTGCCAGCTGCCTCCTCTGCTCCGCTGGAAACGTTTGCTCTGCAAATTCAACGTTCCGACTTCCGACGGCCAGTTTCACTGGCGGGTAATTTCCGTGTAAATCATACGTGATCAAATCAAAGCGAGATGAATGAATGCACTTTAAAGCCACTTCACACCTGGGTTTCTCTAGCGTAGTTAGACGTCCGAAAAACGTATTTGCAGCGCGGACACTACGACAACGCGACGCACACGCTATTCAATGGTTGTACGTTACGACTAGCTACGCAGCGCAGATACAATATCGTGCCGCTTAGATTATGGCCGCATTATCTGCTGCGGGACACGAACAGCGTTTACGACAAATGCGTTGCGTGGTCGCGTGAATAATGAAGGGGCTATAGCTTTATCTAATTCACAGATATTCACATTTTGAATCTGACAGTCTATCTTGACATACCTATTTCAATTTTTAATTATAAGAGGTCAAGCGTCGACTACCCAGACACAATAGCACTTTAATTGTTATCGCCCACCTGCTGGTCGCTCCACGCTCAAGGGGTTATGTAATAATATTTTTAATAAGTTAATTATCTTTTATCATGTGTACCTATAGCTTGTAAGCGCTTTGGATTGATCTGTAAGCTTACAAGATTTTTTTTAAATAAATAAATAATAGCGTCACAGACGCAGGCCAGCAGCAACAGCCTCCTGAGTGCCCCTACAGTGTGTTCACAATAGTGTTTTTTTTAACTGGAACGGTATGGGGAAGACCGAAACCATAAGAATCATAACCATCAAGTTTTTTTTGTGAAAACTATTTTGGCGTGGCAAAATTTTTGATCATGTGTGTATAGTACGTAAAAATGAGTCAAATTGGTCATTTCTTTTAATGCGTATCGACTCTGTTTCATATTAGGATGCATTGGAAAAAAAAAACTCGAAGCAGCAGAAGTCAAATGTTTACTACACATGTCACAAAAAAGATTTCCCCATACTGTCCCAGTTAAAAAAAAACACACTTTGTAACTTTAAACAGCTTGGGACAAGGCCCATAAAGCCTGCTCATCAGATAAAAATACAATCTCCGTAATGATAAATTATCGCGAACTATATCCGTATAAATAGTGCAACAACCGCACTATTAATTAGACTATCGCGGCTACATCTGACCAGCGCAAATATTTCAACTCGCGAAAACTTTCCCGACACATTCCCCAAATTATAATACATTCACAACAAAAAAAAATCGTAAAATTTATAGAGAAATTTAAGATGCTTCTTTTAATTAATAACAACGTGTAAAGGAGTCAGAGAGCCGGAATGACAACGTATGCTTGTTTTTGATAGACTTTATTTTCGGGATGAGTGAACCCAAAAAAGAGACCGTAGACGGCCCTACATTTGCTTTTATACACCTTTGTGCTGCCCACAGCGCCCTCTGACTGCATCGATTGATTGGCTCTGTCAATTTTATAGGCTATTGCTTTGTGCGCGCGTTCGTGATTTATATATAGTTATCGCGTTTATTATTTGTAATTTTATTTGCATGTGTTTAAAATTGGTAAATAAATTAAAAAAATAATAATTTGAAGTTGATCAACTTATACCGAATACAATAACACTTTTGAATCACAATTTTTACCATATTTCTTTGGTCAACAACAACTGTTTTAATTGAACATAATAACGGACTGATTCATGACAAAGTCAACATTCCACCAATGAAACGTTCAGACTCCCCACGGCGACGATTCCACTACTGGCGGGTAATTTCCGTGTAAATGATACGTGATCAAATCAAAGCGAGATGAATGATGCGCTGGATACGCTAACGGCGGGATTGCTATGTCAAACCGTTGCATTACACAGCGTTCTTCTTCAATTCAGAAAATCAAAAATAATCTAAATCGTTTGCTTTGTTAACAATTACGTCATCAATAGGAAATAAGGTTGAAACTACCTAGTAAGCAAGCAAATAAACTTGTTACAGGTAGTCTTTTTCAGGTAGGTAAACTTTTGTAAAAAAATATTACACAATGTTGAAAAAAAAATTGTGTATTTGCAAATATATTGAAGCTAATGATAAATGAAATTCAAAGGTTTTTTTTTTAATATATTTACGGGTAAGCACAGTGCCTTACCTGATGTTAAGTGATGATAAGGCCATTTGGTGGAAGCGCACTTCACCCGGGATCCTCAACTAGTGAGGCACTGGCTATCTTATCTCTAGCTGCCGGAACACAACAATGCTACAAACATTGATGTTATGGCGACATATTTAGATAAGATGGTGGTAGCCTAGCCAGGCGGACAAATAAGTCCTACCACCAACCAAACCGAGTACACAAAGATGTACCCCCCGCTGGGAATCGAACCCGGGACCTCTGGGTCTAAACCGGTGGTATTAACCACTAGACCACAGAGGCGGTTAATGATAATTATAAATTATTCTGAGGTAAATAATTCTTATGATGAATTATCTAGATAAAATTAAATTGATTGCTTTTTAGCGATAAGGCCGCCATTTGTACTTCTTCTTGTATTGTCCTCTCTAAGTCTTTTGTATGGTGTACAATAAAGAGTATTTTCATTTTCATTTTCATTTCATTTCATTCATTTCATTGATTTTTTGAATCCTTGCTAGTTCGATAGCGTAGTTTGTGTTGCAATCTTGTTTAGCAAGATTCGCGATGCCGGGGTACTAGATGGGTGAACTCTTATTGGGTTAGGGTGGTGAGTAACGGCTCAAACTCCCAATTTGTTTTGTCTAATCATCATATAAGCCAAATGACGTCCACTGCTGGACAAAGGCTTACTCCAAGGACCGCCACAACGGCCGGTTATCAGCACTCATCCAGCAGATCGTCGGTAATGATAAATACTTATATTTATACCAAAACTGAAATAGAAATCTAATAAATGTTTTTTCTTTGGATCTTTCCTTCAATTATAAAAGGACGATTTGCCTAAGGTACGAATACAAAAAGTGACACTTAATTAAATTTGATAATTTGAAATTATTAAATACTTAACCTTTATTTCTATATCATTTGTTTTAGATATTCAATTTGTAATACCAACTTTTTGTAAACGATAACTCATTACATCAAGTTCAATGATCGAAAGAGCTTCTTAAACATCATCCCCACTTTTCCCATAGCATGCGGGTAATATCCATGCAAATCATACGCGATGGAATCAGAATGGCAGAGTTAATGACAGCTGAATCACAAAATAAGGAGACTGCAGAAGGTAAGCTTCATGCATACGCGCTCGAGTTTTGCCATGTCTGTCTGTGTGTCTGTCTGTCCGTCAGCTGTAATTTGGCATGGATATACATATTAATCACGCCGACAGAGCCAGTGTCAGAGTCAACCTACTCTGCGCGTGGCCCAACACGCACTCGGCCGGTTTTTGATAATAGCTTTGGCTGGCCAAAGCTACGGATAGACATTCTTATTACTTACTAACACAAAAGCAATCGGTAGAAATGCAATATGGCAGTAACTAGCAAGACAGGCAAGCTTATAACAAGCTATACGACCAACCTCCACCAACCCGAAGGTCATGGGTTCAGTTCCCAGGTCAGCCAAAATGTGTTTCGGATTTTTCGATGCATAGCCCGGGTTTTTGATCACCAACCCGCATTTGGTTGTGTGTTGATTTAAGCCACATCAATTGTAGCGATGACTTGATTTCAATGATGGAGGCCTTTGCCCAGCAGTTCTCACTGCTAACTGTCTCCAGTTATAGGCTGTTTACTACATATATTACAACTTAAGTGGTCAAATTTATGTTTTAAATACCAATATAATTTCCGTAGCGTATTGAAACAATAGAGAAATATTCCTTCGCGCACTAAGAAATTTGGTGACTCGTTTCTTTGTCGCACGTCCAAAACATGGAATAATTTGCCAGCACACGTTTTCCCTCCTTCCTATGACATGGTGTCCTTCAAACGAGGCGTGAATAGGCACCTTGTGGGCCGGCAGAGTGAGGAAAACTGATGCTGCGTTGTTTTCACGCTGCACAAGTTGTCATCGCATCTGGATTCCATATTTACTTAACATCAGGTGAAATGGAGTCATTTGCCGTGCTACATATAAGAAAAAAGTGTATATTTTTACTCATAAACTTACAGCGAGATAATCTACTAACTGTCGGGACCTCACTACACACAAGTAACACTAAGCGCCATTGTTTGTTTCGCGTCTTCTATCAAATTAGGGAGAACTTTGCGAGAAATTACTTAACAGCGAGAAGGAGACGACGGGAAGCATTTTAACTTAATGGCCGGCCCTCGAGACTCGTCCCTTGCAGTCACTCAGCACGGAGCAAATGAAAGACAATGAACCGATAGTGCGAGTGCAATATACTGTACTCCGCAACTGACAGTTGCAGTTGTCTTATTACCGTTTTTTACGATTCAATATATGAAATGAAGTTAAATCAATTTGTCAGCTACTTAATAACCAAAATTATGCTTGCATACGTAATAGGGACCGTTAGTGTTGTATGTGGAGCCGTGTTGAATAAATAATGTGTCGGTTGATGAAGACTGAAACTCAAACCAAGGTGTAGGTAATCTTGTTTTGAAACAGCAGTCAGCCCGTGACCAACGCCGCCGGTGCCACTTGGTCGAATCGTTATATATAAAAAAGGTACGCCTAAAATGACACATTTAGTAATCGGTTTCTTTGTTTATAATGAATGGGTCGCGAAAGTTTCATCGTCATTATCATCAGGTCATTTTTATGTTCCCACTGCGGGGTCATGAGCCTTCCCTATAGATGGATTGGGAGAAGAAAAAGTCGTGAAAGTTTAAAAGTGTATAATTTATTTGTCTGTTGACATTGATTTGAATTACTAATAAATCATACAATATGCATCTAGGTGTGTTGTTACAAAGGCGAGTAACGTAAAAATCTCGTACTTAATTAGATAATCAGATTCAATTGTTTTTCAGACAGAAGATCACTCTTTACATCAAGTTCAAGATAACTTCTGAAACATATAGACATATAGATTTAATTGTTTTACGATCACTACCAAAAAGATAAATGCAGTACTATGAAGTACTATGAAGCTATAAATATTGCTTCCAACTTAAGTTTTATGTGTTTTTTTCTTTTTGTGTTATTAAAGCATTTCTACCTGCTTGTGCTATTTAATTGCAGTCACAGAACATTGATGTCACGACTTTTTAATTTTTAGTCACTCAGTTTATGTTGTCGACACACAAAAAAAATTCAACATCGATCTCGTTTTGGTACTATGTAATTTTTATGTCATAGTTATTTACAATCGTAAAGTAATAAAACTTAATATGTAATTAATAGCTGCAACCTCATTTGGAACCAGGAACTCAATCTTGAGATCAATTAATTTAATAGCTCCATTCCATATTGGCTCAGCGTTCGTACTCCAACTAATTTCTTTTAAATTGCCCAAATGAGTCATTAGACGCTCATTAATAGTCTAGGCATCGCCGGAGTACTGAAAAAAACCACCCACTAAAACAAAATGGAATGCCGCAGAGACATTTTGAAATTTATTGCGCGTAGATACCTACTAAACGAACTAGGGTGATCACTGGGGTTCCATTTGTAATATCCTTTGTGACACGCTTCCTTAATCCCTCGAACAGCGGACCGCTCCAAAATTACAATATAAATGTGTGAGTCTAAACTAATTTGAGGAGCTTAAATCTAAACTATGTGTAACATCACTATGAATATCGTCACGGTCAGCGTGAACCGTCACATTAAGAGGCCTTTTACATTTCGGTATCTCATACAAATTAGTGTAGGACGCCCGCTAGACTTTAGGTGCAGCGAAGATCTTCGAGGCTGGCAAGAGCTGAATGTGAGTAGCCGCGGATCGCGCGCAGTAGCATGCACTTGCAAAGGCCTATGTCCATCACTGGACTAAACGGTGATGATGTTAATGATGACAAAAACTTCTATGTTTATGGGAAATACAGAAAACTTTACAGTTAATCAAAACATTAAAAAAAAACATTTGCTCATCTGATTTTATGCGATTTGAAACTCTCTATAATGGACTTTAAATAGCATTAATTCACATATAATACAAAAAAAAATTACGTTTTCTATTTACTATCAAGAAATATAATTCCGAGTAAAGTATGAGAACATTGTAACGACTAGTTTAGTGAAATAATACAAATAAAAATAAATTCTCTGTATTTACTTAGCATTGAAAGTTTTATAAAAATTGTCTTATTGGTTTCAAAGAATTACAATTTTGAAGTTTATATGGGATACCGAAATGTTAAATAATTTTATTTTTTAATGTCTCCTATTAACTGTCATCATATCTATATTTCTATTAAGCATAGACAACTTAATGGCAGCATATATTAACAATTTATTGGTTTGAAAGAATTTAAAGCTTCGATGTTTGCATGGGACACCGCTATGTAAAATGGCCGTTAATCCGTGCAATGCCAGCGAGCAAACAAGGCGGGTTCAAATTAGATAATCTTAATGGTGGAGTTGCGGCTTGGAATGGTAGTTAGTCGGAAAACAATAATCGTCGGGAACAACAGCGAGCTTGTTTGGTGAGCGATCGGAAACACGATTATGGGGTGAGCGTTTGAATATTCATGTGCCAGATGGCGGGCGGGATGTCCGGCGCGGGCCACTAGTGCTAGCTGCGGCGTCGGCTACTTTAAACTGTTGCTGAAACTTTGAGACTCGTTGAAAGGATAGTTCACTTTTGTTTTTAACTTTTTTTTTAAGTATCTATACTTATTTATTACTAACTCTTTAGAAGCTATCGAAAACACGATAATGGGGCGGGCGTTTAAATATTCAAATGTCAGAAGGTGGTGTGGGATGTCCGGCGCCGCCCGGGCCACTAGTTTGAGCTGTGGCGTCGGCTACTTCAACTGTTGCTGAAGCGTTGTGGCTCGTTGAAAAGAGGATTTCACTTTTGTTTTTTACTTTTTTTTGTATGTATACTTATCGATTGCTTACTCTTTAGTTTTCAAAAATGTTTTAGGAAGCTTTGCTTTTGTTTAATTCTTTTTTGCATTTACCTACATATCTTATTTGAAAAATGATTTAGTACTAGTTTTGAGGTAGTGTCCGAATTGAGATAGCAAGTCATTGATTAACTTAATTAGTCAAAGCGGATGTTATCATACTTATCTTGTTATGTGTTATGTTTGCTGATGATGCTACAATTTTCATACCCAATAATCAAAATGATAACATTAAATTTGAAAAAGAAATTATTAAAACTCTGAATGAAACCATATGTTTTCTAAAATCATTAAATTTGACAGTAAATCTTTCCAAAACAAAAGTACTACAATTTAGAAACTATAAAACAAATCAAATTAAACTAAATATAACGTCCGAATGCAAGTCAGTCATCGAAATTGTGGATGAAATAAATTTCTTAGGTGTAAAAATCGACTCACATCTAAATTGGAAGTTGCACATAACAAAAATTAATAATAAAATATCGAGCTACTGCTATGCTCTATCTATACTTGCGGAAACATCATCTGTAGATGTAGCCAGAGCCGCCTACTTTGGCCAAGTTTATCCTCTTCTTACTTATGGAGTTATTTTCTGGGGAAACTCTGTTAATGTAAAATCTACCTTTATACTACAAAAGAAATGCTTGAGAACTATTTACAGTATGTACTCTGATGAGACTCTGAGAAATATTTTTAGAGAAAAGGGTTATTTGACACTGACGGGTATTTATGTTTTAGAGATGGCTGTTTTTATAAAAAGCAATATTCAGTATTTTAAACGTAAAAGTACAAATAACTGTAATTTGCGGAAGAGATATACATATGACTTGGCTTTACCAAATATTAATAATGCCCTGTATCACAAGAGTGCCTATGTAACTGGTATCCAAATATTCAATCATCTGCCCACAGATCAAAAAGCCTCAGTAAATTTGAGTTGTTTTAAGATTAAATTAAAAAGATGGCTTATAAATCAAGCATTCTACAGTCTGGCTGAATATTTTGGTACAAAAACAGCATAGCGGCTGTTTCTATGTATCATGTACCTACCTACTAAAAATTGCATGCCCGACTAGGGTAAATTGTTTGTTCCCATTATTATGCTCAACACCTGCTATGTATTTTACAAAATTTTATGGCAATAAAAATTTATCTTATCTTATCTTATCTTATCTTTGATATGACAATATGTTATGCCCTCTTTCCAATTCTTTAAAGTCACAATGATATATTCAACATTCTTTTTCGAATGGGTATTACACATCATGTTTAAAAGGCAATCTACACCGCAAGCTAAGCTAACTTAGCTTATCTAAGGCTCACTTAGTTGCGGCGTCTTTTCTTACTTTCGGTTCACACCTTGAACATACGTAGGTAAGCTTAACCGACATCCAGCTACATGGACTAGTGCTAAGCCCAATATCCAGTGTTCCAAAGCTCAATTGGCCTGGCAAAGAGGTGTTCTGATTATTCGATGTATAATAAGCCCGGATTTGTGATCACCATCCCGCATTTGGCAAGCTTTTTGATTAAAGTATCAATAATATTAAAGTGTTGACGTGATTTCAATGTTGGATGCCTTAGCCCAGTGGAAGATAAGGCTAATTACTAACTTGCTCTGAACATTGACCGTGTCGTTATGTCATCACGGGCCCAATATCGGGTTCGAAACATAACATGGTATGGCTAAATTGATATCTAGTCAGTAAGTAGCTAAAGCTAATTTGGTTTGCAGCGCATCCTCCGTCTCGTCCCTCGGCAGCCTTGCCGGTGAGATGGACAGCTACGGCATCCACACCGTCTTGTCCGCCCACATTGGTATCAGAGACGGCGCACTGGATACGAAGTCGCTAGTATACTCGTAGTAGACGCGATTGGGAAGCCGATGGAATATCCTCCCAGCTTTAGGGAGGCCATCTACACTAACACGCACACCCACATCAGTATAAAAGACGGTGCACTGTTCCCTGGATAAGAAGTCGCTGGTATCGTAGAAGCGACCGGGTAGGCGGCGGAATACCCTCCGGCTTCAAGGAGGCCCTCCACACTGTCACGCCCGCCCACATCGGTATAACTGTATAAGAGACGGCGCACTATTCCCTGGATACGAATTCGCTGGTATAATTGTAGTAGACGCGATCGGGAAGGCGGCGAAACCTTCGGCTTCAACAAGGCCATCGACACTGTCACGCCCGCTCACTTTTGTATAAAAAACGGCGCTCTGTTCCCTGGCAACGAAGTCGCTGGGATCATAGACGCAATCGGGAAGGCGGTGAAATACCCACCCGACTTCAGGGAGGCCATCCACATTGTCACGCCCGCCCACATCGGTATAAGAGACGGTGCACTGTTCCCTGGATACGAAGTCGCTGGGATCGTAGACGCGATTGGGAAGGCGACGGAAAACCCTCCCGGCATCAAGGAGGCCATCCACACTGTCACGCCCGCCCACATCGGTATAAGAGGCGGTGCACTGTTCCCTGGATACGAAGTCGCTGGGATCGTAGACGCGATCGGGAAGGCGGTGGAAAACCTTCCCGGTTTCAAGGAGGCCATCCACACTGTCACGCCTACCCACATCGGTATAAGAGACGGTGCACTGTTCCCTGGATATGAAGTCGCTGGGATCGTAGACGCGATCGGGAAGGCGGCGGAAAACCCTCCCGGCTTCAAGGAGGCCATCCACACTGTCACGCCCGCCTATTTGCGTATAAGAGACGGCGCTCTGTTCCCTGGATACGAAATCGCTGGGATCGTACAACGATAGATCGTAGACGCGATCGGGAAGGCGGCGGAATACCCTCCCAGCTTCAAGGAGGCCATACTGAATGAGACATTGAATGAGACGTGGTAGATACGAGTAAAATGTCTCATTCATTGTGATAATAATTCTGCAAACGTTTCGAAATGTCAGTCTTAAAATAAACGCCACTAGATCTGTAAGCTATAATGCGGCGTGTTCGTTCGGTCAGCAGTAACAAAGTTTGTTGTTAAACATTTACACCGTGTTCTGTACCAGAGTGCGCCTGGGGTTTCGGCGTCTTTAACGTAGAATATTCAATCCCCTTTCAGTTACTTACCATATGAATAGACGTCCGGTGTCGGTTCGAGCGTTCGCAAACGTTGGCACCCGTCATCTATGCGTTTACAGTTTCATTCCTATGAATCGATCGAATGAAGCGATCACTTAGATGGAATGCCTCCTCACTGGAAATGTTTCTCCTTTAACATTTCTGTACCTATCACTTGAAAATTTCAAAGCTCTAATTATTTTAAACCAATAATACGATTATAGGTGCACTGCCAACTATGCTGTCGTGGCTCAATCTCTTTACAGCCACATCCTAACTTTCAACTAACTGCTCATATGTTTAATAACTTTACTACTGCCTTTACTTATAATTGTGCACCCTTAAAAAAAGTTTTTAGTATCTGGGCATATATCTAGATCAACAATTAAATTGGCACCGACAAATTGAAAATTGTATCCCGACTATGGCTGTTTAAATATCTTTGTTATATGTATATAAAACACTAGTGTAGTCAATTATTAGTTACTGTATACCTATTTGGGGAGGAACTCACAAAACGAAACTGATTCAAATTGAACGAGCTCAAAGATCGATTCTGACAGTAATATTGATGAGGAAGATTACTTACAGCACAGTGACAGTCTATGAAGATTGTGATGTTTTGACTGTTAGGCAACTTTATATCTTACTTGAGACTCACAAAAATACTTTTCCCGATGCCAAAATTAATGAAAAACGTTAAAAAAATTATCCTTACAACGTAATCTATACTAATATTATAAAGCTGAAGAGTTTGTTTGTTTGTTTGTTTGTTTGAACGCGCCAATCTCAGGAACTACTGGTTCGAATTGAAAAATTCTTTTTGTGTTAAATAGTCCATTTATTGAGGAAGGCTATAGGCTATATTACATCACGCTATGACTAATAGGAGTGGAACAGTCGCTAATTAACGCGGGTGAAACCGCAGGGCACAGCTAGTACGAACTAAAATTTTAAAAACCAATTTCGCATCTAACGAGTTTAACTCAAAATCGATAGCTTTGTATCACAAAATAAATAGAGTACTAAATATTTATAATATGACATTGATGGAATGTAAAAAAAGATTTAATTACTAGGTTAACACCACAGAGCTAAGTTAAAACTGATGTATTATTTTGAAACTGAAAATTTACATTAACATACTCTTATTTTACTCTTATTTTATTTTACTTTATTATATTTTAAAATAATGGGACTGTTATTAGATTAAAGTAGTTAAAATAATTAAACTAAGGGAAATAAATATTTGTTTTTCTTATTGGGAATGAACGCTAGGAAATTTTTAAATATTTTTCTTTTAACATAAAAATCATGTTAACATATTTTATAACATGTACTAGTTAAGACCTAGGAACAGCGGTTTTGTCCTACGACAGGTTTATTTAAAATTAAATGGATAAGGCCTACATATTTGTAAAAACACATGTTTATTATCAATAAATATTTTGTATTTTTTGTATTTTGTATTATACGATCTAATTTATACGAGTATAGTGGACTTTAAATTTTATAGCAAATACAGTTATACAAACGGTTGTTTTATTGTACTAGCTGTATTATATATATATTTATGTATTATACTAGCTGACAACATCTCAGTATTTCCCTTAAGCATAGAAAGTTTCATTAAAATCGGTTTAATAATTTGAAAGAGCTTTTAAAGCTTTGACATTTGTATGGAATACAAAAAAGTAATCAGGATGAAAGGAGGTTTGTATCTAGTTTGTAGGCACATAAAAAGTGTTGGATTAAAATCTATTGCTTTGGTTCACAACTTGAGGGAGGTCCAGTTTGTATACCTATAATATACTAAAGGTGGCGACTGACCGGAGCTTTTAGCTGTAACGTAACATGTTCGATGCGAGTATTCGCATTGCCTGTACAGTGTGCGCTCGCCGCGAGCACCACGTGCTCCATCCTGTTATGGGTTTTGCGACGAATCCCTTTGAGTGTTAAGTTACGTCTTAGTTGTCGGTCAGTACAGTGCAGCTCGGAAGGTCGTCCCGGCCGCATATATTGAGTTATAGTCTGCCGTGCGTATTAAAATAAAATTAAGCGCAGGTTAGCACTAGTGTTCTTAACAAACATTTTAATCGTTCAGTCAGCAATGCCGTAAAGTATCAGGCTCACTACTAATTTTATTTATTTATTTATTTAATTCAATTTACAGTACACTTACAGTATTGCTTACTAAAACTTACTAAAACACTGTGCAGTTAAGTATAATAATATAAAATAACAAAAAGATCCTATTACAAAAAAGTTTCAACCACTTACTTAAATAAATACTTTACGCACTCACACAAAACGTAAGACTTTTGCGTAAGTACATCGGCTTCCGATCGGCTCGGCTAATGAAACGGTAAGGTGGAGAATGACCGAAACGATCATCGTAACGTAACTGTAACGTATCATTCGTTGCGAGCTTGAAACGGTATTGCTGACTGAACGATAACAGGGCGGAGCTTGCGACAAGCGGCTCAATGTGCGGATCATGCGAATGCTCGCTTCAAACATGTTACGTTACGATGATACGCTTCGGTCAGTCGCCATCTTAAGGTATACTTTCTAATATGTAAAGGTATGTCTGTGGAGAACCCTTGTTCGACCAGCTGCGGTGAAACAAGTTGATTGCTAGTTTGAATAATTAAAAAGTACAGACAGACAAACAGTTTATGTTGCTACAAACAGTAAGGGATCAGACACCCCCGCTAGCATTGATCACGATATCATATAACATCCTGCTTGACTTTCGGATATGGATGTCAATTTCAGTTTACTGATTTATGAGTGTCTATGTGAGATAATTCTTGAGATAACTAACTATAAACGTAAATAAAAGGATTTAAAAAAATTTGAATATCTTTATGAAACTGACAGATTTTTATAGACAAAAAAAAATTTACAAAAATTTCTTTTCACGCGTTGGTCTTGAACACGCATTTTCTGAGCACTTTACCCAGGTTGCGAGATGACGTCTTCTGCCTGTGGTAGCGTTCTTCTTCTATTTTATTTAGTTATCTTAATTTGATAGAACTTTAATTCAGTAAAGATTTTGGAAAATATCTTTTTTATACCTTTCCCATTGAATAAACACGCTTAATGACGTACCCTAGTAGAACATTTTTAATTTTGTTGTTTTTTTTTTCAAAATTGTATAGTATTTTTTGTCGGTCTCTTCTCTGTAGATAGTTTACTATGCATTCCAAACCTGTATGTTACAATAACGACTATTTAAAAATCCTTCTGAAGGTGAGCGGACTAAAAAACAATGCACTTTTAAACTTTCGCGTTCCAGGCCGGTACAACTCGGTCGAAATGTCGGGTACAAAGGTATTCCAATGTAACCTATACCACAAAATAAGGAGACTCCAGAAGGTAAGGTTCATACAAACTCGCTCAAGCAACGCACACAGACATCCTCTCATCATCATCATCATCATCAGCCTATAAACGTCCCACGGCTGGGCACAGGCCTCCCACGTGAACAATAGCACGTGGGGATGTTGGGCCATAACCCACCACGGTGGCCCAATGTGGGTTGGTGAGTTTTAACGACTGCCATCTTACGACAACAACCGGGACCAACGGCTTAACGTGCCTTCCGAAGCACGGAGAGAGAGGATGTCCTCTCACCGACACGGAATCTCGGAACAGCTCGGGTTTATGTGTGAGTTGCTCGAGCGTGGTAAGTAGGTTAAGCTTACCTTCTAGGTCTCCTTATTTTGTGCCTATCATCATCATCATCATCAGCTCATTTTTATGTCCCCACTACTGGGGCACGATCCCCTATGGATGGATAGGGAGAACGGGCCATAAACCACAACGCGGGCCCAGTGCGGATTGGTAGTTGTTAACGACTACTAATACAGCCGGGATCAACGGCTTTACGTGCCTTCTGAAGCACGGAGGAGCTCGAGATGATACATTTTTGGTCACCCATCCGATGACCGGCCTTTGCGAAAGTTGCATGACCTCAGTTCTCGCAGACCGGGCGCGTTTTATCCACTGCGCCATCGAGCTCCCATGCATGCTTTTGCCTATACTTAGTATATAATTGGCATTAAACCTTATTAATACATTCACTGTCTTGAAACAACAAACAATTGAATTTCTATTGTTCATACACGGCGCCGTGTATTCGGCAGTGAATGTGTTAAAAAAACTATGTTTAAAATATAAACCTTTTTCAACTAAACTTCTACATAAGCGTAGCTTTTAAACTTAGTACGTAAGAGAGACCTGTTAAAATGATACTCCTAGTAGACTACATTAATTCCGCAAGTTGTCCGAATCGTGTTGAATTTATACGCCAACTGGGAATGTTATAAATCTTTTTGAGTCACGTATTCTATCTCGCGGAATGCACTCCAACGCTATTAGTAGGAATTTACAACACTCTCATGTATCAAAATTGAGACGAACACTGGGTTATGATAATGCCGCTTCCCGCTTGAATATTAAAATTGGGTTTCAATACGTTCATCAATATGTTGATGATTTTTTTAATACAACACGCGAAAGCGCTTAGTTCTCATCTCACTTGATGGCAAGTAAGTAAGTAGAGAAGCTTAGCGCAGTGGCGAACGCGCCCGGTCTGCGAGTACTGAGGTTTAGTTCTCGCAAAGGACGGTCATCGGATGGGTGACCAAAATTTTATCATCTCGAGCTTCTCTGTGCTTCGGAAGGCACGTAAAGCCGTGGGTCCCGGCTGCATTAGCAGTCGTTAAACCACCAATCCGCACTGTTCCCGTGTGGTGGTTTATGGCCCGTACTCCCTATCCATCCATAAGGAAGGCATGTGCCCTAGCAGTGGGGACTTAAAATGAGCTGATGATGATGATGGCAAGTAACGGTAAGGCCGAAGGAACTACAATTATCTATTATGCATCGGAACTTTTTTTTTTACCCACCTGCTAAAACTAGCTACCCGGAAGTGGGAGGAGGTGAATACTACATGTACGGTTCTACCTCAAGCGGTTGAGCTAGCCTGTGTCAGACTCCTACTGACTGACACCCCCTGGGGATGCCTATAGCCTTTGAAACGTTACATAGGCTGACGGAACGGTCGCCTCCCGTGGATGGGAGGCGACGTTGGCGTTACTTAATCAGAGTGCACGCCGTGGTGAAGTCAACGCGCCCCCAGGCGAAGTTAGTGGGGCGCGCTCAATCTGCAGTGATGCTCCCTATGTTGGCTGACTTAACTATGTGATGAAGTGTCCTGTGCCGCAAGTAGGCAATCCAGGTCACGTGATAACTGATTTGGGGGATCCAATAACGCGTGTTTGGGCCTACGGAAATGGAGTTACAAATCTTCAAAAAGTACTTAATACAAAAAACAAAAATGCAATTGAAATAATATGTACCTAAGTAGTATTAATTCCGCTTAACCACTCGTTCATCAAACTTGGCTCCAGCTGTGCTATTCTCTAAGCAAAACAGCGTCGACCTTGACATTGAACTCGCTCATAACTTGCAAACTAATGTAAACTTTATTACTATTTGAAAGTAGGTTGAAATTTGTTTGCAAGTTATGAGCGAGTTCAACGTAGTTCGACGCTGTTTTGCTTAGAGAATAGCGCTGCAGTACGCAAGCACCGCCCTCCCGCCCGCAAAAACATACACATTAATACAAAAAAATTATTTGTTGATTAGGTACACAAAACAGATAAAAATTAAAAAATAACAAAAAAGCATGATAAATTGTATAAGAGCTAAATTTCTATCTAAAACATGTGTACACATTACGACTAATAAATAGCGTCTATGTTAAAGTTTACCTAATCTAAAACTGTATCCAATTAAAAACTAATTATATACATATAATGGTGAATAATAGAAATATAACAAACTGAAAACTTATTCTAGGTTAATGTTGACAACATTTTCTTAATAAGTGGGAGATGCCGGACCGAGAATTTCATGGACATTTTTTTTAAATTCATATATTTTCATGGAGAATTTGTCGATGTTGTTATTATGTGCAACCAGTTCATTATATAGAGGGCACATTCTGACAATTGGATTGTAATATGATGTATTATTTTTATAGACATTTAGTACAAAGGTACCTATACTACGCAACGCAACGGGATCAACCAAAAGATAAAATGCCAGGGTAGTAACTATAACAGTTTTCGGGCCAATACTCCCGATCGAGTAGTTTATCAAAGGTATCCTAAAACAACAATTAGGTTGGAACTCTCACTGGGACATAGTGGCTCTCTAAACATCACTCAATAGGCAGAATAACCCTAATTTATGCTGAATAGTATTAAAGGTACCGTCGACAACGAAAGCGTATTTAGCGTCGGTAGCCGAGCGGATTAATTGGGGAAAATGCAAGAAATCGTGGTTCAATCCCCCTTAGCTCGCTTATAGACTACTGACATGAATCCAATCAAGAAAAAGTCACTGAAGACTTTTATACCATAGCGTAGGTAATTTGTCTCTTAGCAATATTATAAACAACGAACGCACTTTAGGTTCGAGCGGTCGGGTAAAGTATGTTTCGGATTTTTCGAGGCATAGCCCGGCCCCCCAACCGCCTAACACTCTCGCTTTCGATTGCTTTGAAGAGCTGACAGCTACCTCGGACAAAGAATTAGTCTAGCAATTCAAAGGGGGAACGCTGCCAGTATCTTCGGAACCTTGCCTAAAGGGACTCCTTTTAATAATTTATTTTAGTTATTGTATTATATTTTTTAAGGTTTTTAGTTTTAGGTTCATTGTTCTTTTAATTATTACTTTCGTTTTAATATATTTGAAAAGTGAAATCGAATTATATCGAAAGCTATAGCCTATAGCTTTTGATATTGCTTTCATATTGCGTTCGAAATGACAAGATGACGCCTCCTCCTCGCCTCGCCTTCAAAGCGATCGAAAGCGAGAGAGTTAGGCGGTCGACCCCCGGACCTACCCGCATTTGGCAAGCGTGGTGATTAAGCCATTGTCCATCAATTGTAGCGATGACTTGATTTCAATGATGGAGGCCTTTGCCCAGCAGTGGGGCAGTTATAGACTATTTATGTTATGTTATGTAAGGGTTTAAGGCCTATGTAATTGCTAACATGGAATTGATTGGTCTATGGAATTAATCCGAAATAAATATACTTCATCATCATCAGCATAAACTAGTCCACTGCAGGACATAGGCCTCTCCAAGTGTACGCCATCGAGCACGATCATTATTTTATTACATAATACATTAACAAACTTAAGCTTTTCATATTATATAGCTTTCCTTATAAATTAGTTATGTGTAGTTATTTATATACTTAACTAGAATTTTCACTTTATAATTTACTAGCTAACCTGGTGGACTTCGTACCGCATTTCTTTTTTATTTTTTTTTTAATATAGCCTATGTTACTCAGCGCTAATGTAGCATTCTAATGGTGAAAGATTTTTTTTAAATCGGTCAAGTAGTTATTGAGTTTATTCGTTGCAAACATACATACATACAAAAATACAAAGCTTTCCTCTTTATAGTATTAGTATAGATATCTACGCTAATGACGCTCTAATGGTAAAATACCTAGAGCTAAAGTACATACTTCACAAAAACTAAGAAAAGGGAAATTCTATGACATCGTAAAGAAATTCTCACGTAATGACTTTTTGGTTTCGACATTTATGAGAGGACGTTCCGATATGGAAAGTAGAGGAAAAATTTTAAATTTGACTCTAGTGAAAATCTTTTAAGTTTTTATTCCAACTACCGGCCGGCAACGCATCTGCGATTCCTCTGGTCTTGCTGGCGTTGATTGCTTCACATCTGGTGACCCACCTGCTCGTTTGCCTCCTTCTAATAAAAAAAACTTCTAGAACTAGTATTTTTACAATTTTGTTAGGAGATTCTCACGAGTGTTAACTTTTATTTTTATTACATACTCTTTTTTTATATCTTATAAGACAGCTCTTAACCTCGATCTCGCCTGATGGTGAGCGTAGATGAGGTCTACGATGGAGCGAGCTGCCCCAGAAGATGCCTATTAACTCTCGCCTTGAAGGCATTCAGGTTATAAGTTTTTGGGAACACAGACGATGGCAGAGAATTCCACTCCCTGCCAGTGCGCAGTAAAAATGATGATATGAAGCGCTTAGTGCGACATAGTGGAATTTCTACTAGGTGGGGATGATATCCTGCAGTGCGTCTGGAGGTTCGGTGGAAACTCTGGTGGTGGTACTCTCTTTAGGTGCCAGGTCCTAAGTTGGGAAAAGTGTGTTGTAGATTTTTCAATACACAGCCTGCGTTTGTAATCAACAACCCGCCATTTGGCAAGCGAGATTTAAATGTAAGTTACTACAATTTAATTAAACTTTTCTAACGTTAAATGGCTCCGCACTCTAGGCGACACGCGACTGCGACAGCTCGGCGACTAGACGCGACGACAGGCTGCGGCCGACAATTTTCATATATGTTGTTTAAAGCTCCGCACACTTGGCGTCAGTCGCAAGTCGCGACGACAAGCTAGGGTAGTCGCGAAACTGACGCTCACAACTGTCGCACGGCTGTCGTCGTGTGTGCTGAGCCATTATCTATACGAATTAGGCATGGCCACTACGTAGCTACACTTAAAAAAGCTTAAAACATTAACGTTCAAATTTCAATAAAACAATAAAATGTAAACTTTTTATACATAGCCACCACATTGTTCAATAAAAAATGTAAATGAGAGATAGTTCTATATTTAAAAACAACATTTAGATGCGGGAATATTTGCAAACAAGGTTTTATTGAGCTAGGGGCTTAGAATAATAACGCCTAGAACGATAGTGTCAAACAAAGTTCGTCAAAATATTGAGGCACAAAATACTCCGTCGTGTGCGTCAGCAGCTTGTCATTACACACACAACCGTACGATTAAATGTTGCAAGTAAAATGGTAATTTTCCCAAACTCGGGGTAAATGAGTACGTTACTAAACTCTTATTTTGTTTCATAGTTTAAAAATTGTATTGTTGTTACATATGATTTTTTTAATTATTTCAATTTTTTTATGTGAAAATAGCCACAAAGTAGTAGTCACAAAAAGAAAATTGTCTTCTATAATTATTACATATTATTTTATTATATTAACGGCATACATAAATAATATTAACTGTTATATACATTAAGATGTTTTCATTTAAGTTTGTGATTATTATTTAAAAAAGTAAAAATTGTAAGGTACATACATACATAAATAGTCACGCCTCAATCCCTCAGGAGGGGTAGGCAGAGACAATGGACTGCCACTTCTCTCTTAAACTATTTGGAAGCATAATTTTATCTCATTATGCATTAAATATTATTTCGAGCCTTTAGCTAACTAAAAGACAAGATAAGATGGCGGTGAAGCTACGACTACCACAATTTTCATATCATTAGCTACTTATTTAAAGATACTTACATATAACACGAAAACATGTACATGTAATGTTTGGTAAATGTAACAATGTTTGGTGATAGATAAGAATGCCAATATTTATTCATTTACTTTATTGCACAAAAATCTGTCTTATCAGAAAAAATTACTGTTATAACATTTTTTCAGCATGTCAGTTTAAAATCCTTGTAGCTGTAACTATTTTCTAAATAACTAGCGCATTGATAACAGCAATCGTGATAAATTGTCTTTCTTGGACTCTAGACTTGGATAAAAACAACTCTAAATAAAAAAAAACTCGGAACACAAAATGGGGTAAAAGTTTTCCTACATCTAGCAAAACATACATGGAATGACATATTACAAATTTACGAACATTAATATCGTGTTTTACGAAAAAATAGACATTGATTAGCTGTTCTTACAGGTGAAATGTAATCTTAGCATCCTTTTTGCTAGATTCTGACTTGTGAAAGCATCCTTTGATGGCACAAATCGTCATTATAAACAAAAATTGCGGAGCTGCTTACGACACGACGTGACCTTGGATACTAGCGAGCCGTTCGGCCAACCAAGCCACATATGGCTTGGTTAAACTTGCCTCAATCGCCGTGCGCGTACTCGGCTTCTAGGCGTTATTATTCTAAGGCTAGGGGTTGCTTGGCGCGGACGTTGGTTTAATGCACTAAGGCGCGGACCACGTAGAAAAGCCCAATAGAAAAGAAAAAATAGTAAGTCACGTGCATTTACTCGATGTGCCGGCTTTTTATCAATTGATTTTTTTGTAATTAATTCAGCGGTCCTTGTTAGTTCGCAAATAAAACTTAAGGACTTATCTATTCGAAAGTAAAACAGATCATAGTTTGCTTTGACTTAAAAACGATAAAACTATAAATCTAAATTAAATGATAAGTTCTTTCATGCCGCACCGGGCGCGGCCGTCTGCGTCGTTAAGTCATGTCGAGCGATTTTAGGTTGCTACCAAAGCTTTATTTTTTTTTATCTAATTGAAATCTACAAATATTTCTTTACTCAAACCTGAGCAAAAAAATTAAACTAATCGAACATAAAATTCATACGTTATGTGCATGGCCACTACAGCATTCTTAAATCAAAAATTAAAACGACAACGTACAAAGTTTAAAAACGAGAGATAGTTCTATATTTAAAAACATCATTCCAATGCGGGAATGTCCTCAAACAAGGTTTTATTGGGGCCGCCAGCCGGGTTATTCTGCGCGGACACCGACCACGTAGGTGAGCCGACGGTAAGTCACGTCGCGTAATGTGCCAGCTTTCGCGGTCTTTGTTTTGTCCTGATGTCTACACGTGCTCATATTAAACACGGGACGCTCGCACCTAATATCGCTTAGTTTTCATGAAAAAAAGAAGAAACGCCCTGGTTTACCAGTGTTGATGCCGTTGAATTAGGTTTTTAAATCAAAGCATTAAAAATAGCGCAAATGTAGTATGAAGGAAGTATAACTTTAAATATTTCGGAACCTTTCACATTTAATTATACATTGCTAGCGGCCGCCCGCAGTTTCACCCGCGTGGTTCCCGTTCCCGTGGGAATATCGGGATAAAAAGTATCCTATGTGTTAATCCAGGTTATAAACTATCTGTATGCCGAATTTCATCCAATTCCATCCATCCGTTGCAGCGTGAAGAAGCAACAAATATACACACATACACACAAACTTTCGCATTTATAATATTAGTGTGATGGTCTAGGTCTAGGGCATAGCAATATCCACAATACACAAACGTGTTGATAAACAATTTTATACAATGAAATAATAAGTAAAATCATTATAAGTATATTTATAATTTAAATAACAGTAAATAGAGATTAGTGTAGAGATCGTACAAGTTACGCAATTTTGATAAAGCCCATCTTTCGGATGGGTCTCCAAATATAAGAGGGTATCTCCAGCTTCTCAGAGTTATAGTAACTTTGTCTTCGTTTACAAGATCCATACAATAGTAAGTTCTGGTGATCGTAAACCTAGCTCAGTTATATCAAGGTTCTCTATAGTCCTTAGACCTTTGACTCGGCTGAACAATAACCATTATAATTATGACAATAGCCCGGACTAATTGTTTAACGAGCTCTCCTAAGCTCCGAGGATCCAGAGCTATTTATGTAAGATAAGATCTTGTGGCAACAAATTCATATTAAACTCATTCTACAGAAAAAAATGTGACCCTTTGTGATGCATTCAAAATAAAACGTAAAACGTTTATCACCTAATAAATAAAAATATGTAAGACCATGTCAAAATTACCTATCTGTTTTTATAACGAAAATCACTCTAAAAACTAATGTTGTTTTTTGTTTTGATAATTTTTTGTTGTACATACTCTCCGACACACGCACTCACACATTCACGCATGCACTCACTAAGGTAAACGCTGGTATAGTCGTCAGTGTCCCGAAACTCGTCAACTAAACATTTTAAGCATTTTGTGTGTTTCTATTAATAGAAAATTAAATATTGCTTATGGCGATACATTCTTGATATTATAATGTACGATTGTAAAAGTAACACTTGCCTAAAAGTGTTATGGTGTCGGAAGAACTTAGCAAGAAAAGTGTGCTCCCCGAAAAAAATTGCGATTGCCCGCATTTTGCTACTAAACTGAGTAAACACCACCTTGTATTACTTCACTTGTCAGGCCGCTTCGGATAACAACACGATAAGTGTATTTGTTTATTGGGATAGTTAAATAGATTGTCTAACGTTATAACCTATCATTTGTAATAAGTTTCATATGTATATAGCTTTTTTTGCATGTGACGTTTATTGGTACTCTCTAATTAGTACATGACCCAAAACTCGTCAAAATCGTATGCTTTCTGACGGGTATCGGGACACGCAGCAACAGTTGCACCTAAACTCGTCGTTGTGTTCTTATTACCATGAGTTAAGTTTTATTTTCCTTTGAATGAAAAGAGAATCGTATACTTACTTGGCGACGGATATCGGGGCGCGTGTAACTGCTGTACCTAAGCCCGTCATTGAACTTTATTGCCTTCAGTTACGTTTCATTTTTCTTTGACTCGATTAATTATAGAATTAAAATTAAATTACCTACAATTTACGAGTCATTTAATGATTAAATAAGTTGGTTGTGAAATATGTTTCTGGTTTATATTGATAACTTATAAGTTATCATACCGAATACCTACGACCTAGTATTCATGAGAGCTGAGATAGGTGCAGTAGCCTAGTCAATTTATTATTTTACCCAATAAAATCTCAATCTATCTAGATTTATTAATCTCCATCATAAAAGTAGCATAGAGTCTGACTTAATAAATGCATGTTACTGCTTATATTGAATAAAAATATTTCTGTATTATATTTGGAGGAGGTACTTTTGAGCAGATATCTAAAAATAGATTACATAAATATATGGGTTAAATTGCGAACTTTTGCTTTTTGAAGCCGCTTATTAAGTTCAATTTACCGATTTGCACTCTTTTATAGTTTTACTTTTGCAAAAATATATTTCAAATATAACATGATCGAAACGTGCCTTCCTTAACACCCATTTGCAGTACTTGGCGGCAGAGTTAAAGGCTCTCTTCTTTGCGTGGATACTGCCGTCCCTGCGTTTGCAACCGCGAGCCTGGGCCCAGGCTTGGTACGCTGCTTCCTACCGCGCTTCAGCGTGAGCAAGAGCAGTCATTATTGGACCATGGACGGGCCCTAATGCCTATGGGGACGTCAGAGAATGGGATAAAATATTCCATTCCCTGGCGTATCACGTCTGCGATTGCGCCGGCACAGACAGAAGGTTCGCTCGAAGAGAAGCACAGTTGCCGCCAAGGATAAGACGCGAAGAAGTGCCGCATCTCGTCCCAATCTGCCGACCCATTTTTCCATACTCGCCGATCCGCGATCTCCGAAGGGTAGTGTCCGGAGGAGAGCATATAGATACGGATTTCACCAGACAGTGGTCAGAAGATCCCAGTGAAGCCGAGATCGATACTAAGTGTCTGCCTAGGTCAGATTTCAGCAGAAGGTTTAGGCAATTGGGTGTGTGGCCATCAACATCAGGTATGTGGGTTGCTTGGTTCACCAGCTGGGAGAAATTTTGCGATAACGCAAACTTGCGCACCTCTCTTCCAGCATGGTCCGTTTTCTGGAAAGGGAATAGCCAATCGCTATAGTGGGCGTTGAAGTCTCCCAGAAAATCAAGCTCCGCAGTTGGATACCTTCGTTGGGCCAGATCAGCTGCCTCAGTGAGGTGGTCAAACAACCGAGTCGCCTCCTGATCTCCGCTTTGCGACCGATAGACATCGACATAGAGAGTTTTCTCTATGCCGGTGTCTACCAGCAACCATAGTGTGGATGACCCTAAAACCTCGTAAGGTACATGCAGCTATTAACGACCCCCCTAAAATCTGCATATATTACCGAGGTTGAATTTATTTTCTTGAATTTAACTATAAACAAAGTGTACTTTTGTAAATGAATGAAAAATTTCATGATAAAATGAAAACACAGTAATAAAGATTTTGTCCCTCAATCATATCGTCTATACCAAAAATTTGTTCCAATCTGGCAACCCCACGAGAAACGGTCAGTTTGTGCGCCGCTCGCGCAGCAAGTGCTCGTGCCATAGGAAGCGTTCTCGCCGAACGTAAATACACTCATTTTTTTCTTAAGAGTTTTTTAAAACATTTTATGATATTTATGCCAACGCCTATTTAATAAGTCGTTGCTAGTATTCTTTCGAATACAAATGAAGCACGTTTCTTGTATTTCAATATGTTTCCTTTTGATAAAATCAATAAATATAATAACACCGTGATAGCTTCCAGGATATGGCAGTTACTGCTTTTTACCGCGGTACCCTCGGTAAAAGCAATCAGTGAAAGCTGAGTTTATTTGATTTTTATTCTAGAATACGGTATTATTTGTCATCAAAAACAGTGCCATGATACTTTCAAATGTCAAAGATAGTTTTGAGACATTTCCGTGGTACAATTTATCAGCTAGAAATCTTAATTTTTGGCAAGAAACATCAAGCATAAAATATAATTTCTTCAAAGTTCCTAAACAAAAAAGACGTCTTGCTTGGCATAAATAATACTTTTTATTTTATTTATTGCCCTATTAAGTAATAGCAGATTGTAGAATAGACATTTTTATTTCCACTTTTGGATTTTATATAACACAACTATCGTTAATTTGTGAGTCGGTATAAGATGAAAGCAAAGCCTATTACCGACACTATTTACCGACCGAAAAATTAACAACCCTCGTTATTAGCACGTATGAGAACCTATTACCGAGTGATATGGGTCGGTAAAACATGCTCATAGTTAATGCATTTCCGATGTACATAAGTATTTATATTTTTTATTTCAATATAGTTACTTCTACACTCTGTAATACTATTTCAGTACAATGTTTTATCAACGAGTGAATAAAATTTTTCGTCACTCGGAAACAGCTTCCTATAGGAAACTATTACCGAGTATAGACGAGTGACTACCCTCGGTAAATACCTCGGTATTAACTGATCGGTATGTGAGGACCCTCGTTATTACCCGCAGTTGTCTTTCTGGTTTAAAAAAATATTTTTCAGTTATGCAGATAAGTAAATAAAGCAAAATTTTGTAATAATAAATTTAAAAAAAATTAACTTCAGAGAAAAAATATATTTATGGGCTTAGCACATTTACTAATGCGTCTTTCCTGACTGTCAATTTGAAATGTCGTTATCACCTGCAATTACCTTAGCTGGTGAGACGTCGACAGCACACGTCATCGTGGACATACGCACAGACCACGGCTTACTTCTTGAACATATGCTCAAGCGAGTAGCCGGGATACTTAAGGTAGGCTACGTCCAACGGTTTCACTATCTTCTTCTCAGTAAGAAAGAGTAAGTGTGGCTTTTCGGTCTCGAGATGGTAGTGGACCGGTTGGAGGTTTGAGTGCAGACCTCGGATGTTAGTGAGGTGCACTTTGATTGGGAGGAAGTGCAGCCGTTGTACAAACGGCTGCACCTCAAATCAAAGTGCACCTTACTTTTTAAAACTTTCTGCTTCATTAATATGAAGCAGAAAGTTTACCACCTCACCTTAATAGGTGAGGTGGTTTTGCTGGGGTTTCAAAAGCCAGCGAGGCGCAGTTTGGTTGCCAAACACGGCACTCGTAATCTTTAATGTACTAATGAAAAAACTCATGTGGAGACCGCGGGGGCGCCCGTGCCCCCCTGGGAATTGCCACCGGGTCCTTCCTTCCAGTCGCCAACTGGCACGGTGGAGCCATTCCAGGATTTTTCACGGGGCAGCCTGTCGTACGTGGCTGGCGCACTACTTGGGCCCCCTATTGCCTGCAGTCGGCCAACGGCTAAAACCGTGCCACGCATCCCGCTACCCTCCACGATGAGCTTTCCAACACAGATTTGATCAGAGTCCGAGAACGGTCCTTTTGAAGCTACTGCTAGCCATCAAGCTCCAAAAGTCACTGGCATTTCTACTACGCTACGACGGAACACTGCAAGCTGCTTGACGTCAGACTTAAATAGGAAGGTGATAGCAAGCCAGGTGGACCCTTTCGAGCCCTACCACCGCTATTGGGGATTTTCAGCCGCCTCTACTTGACAGGGGAGACGTTGCCCGGGGCGGACTGCTAGGAGGTAAATCCCCAACCACCCCAAATCTAAGACAAAAGTGATGGTGTTCGAAAGAGATGAAGAAATAACTGACTGTACGGTAATGATTGGTTATTCCGTGATCATGGCGTGTGCAACTGCGCCGCAATATCAGGGACTCGACAACAAATCAAAACATGGTAAAAACCCCGCTTTTTGTAATATTTACAGTAAAATGTAAATTGCTAAGTTGAGAAGCGTTTTTCAATTAAGCACATTACATTATTTTGTATTATTTAGTTGTTTTTAAAAAATCGTGTCTAAAAAATGAACTTTAAGTTCAAAGACAAAGAGTTCAAATTGGTGATGAAAATTGACGAGTTTTAGGTCATTTTGACGATTATTGGGACAAAGCCGTCGACTATTGGTACATATGGCACATTTTTTAATTGATTAAATATCTAATTTTTTGCTGTGTTTCACCGATAATAATGCAATATTTTCTAAAAAGATGAATAAATTGTTTACCTCGCCATGCAATCAATTTTTTTCTAAGTCAACTGGTTTTTACGTGGGAGGGCTGCAAAGTCAACTTATTTCAGAACCTGACGAGTAATGGGCCGTTTACCTTATGCCCTCATGGCACGCACATACACACATACGCATTCAGGCTCGCACGCACGCAGGCAGACACTCATGCACGTATCCTACTCGTAAACAATGAAACATTAAAAAAGAAAGAATGTGAGTTTGGATGGCATTGACGGATTTCAGCCACTTCTCTTTCATTTTTGAATTTTTTGAAAAGAGAATATATTATGCGTGTGTGTCATATACATGATAGTGTGTGTGTTTTGTTGATTTAATGTATTGTTATATGCATAATTTAAAAAAAGTAGTAACATTCTGCAATCCTTCTCTATATAAACTATAAGTGTGCGAAATTTCATACTCCTCTGTCCGCGCAATTTTCGTAAAAACGGGTACAAAGTTTTTGCTTCACGTATTAATATAAAGATTATGTGTGAGTCAAGATCGATTTTTATTATTTAATTTTTTTTGCATTCATAGTGCTTCTCGTATATGTACTGTAGTACTAGAAAAAATTAACCAGTCTTAGAAAGCTCGAGTGGAAATCGAACCCACGACCCTTGAATTACCGGACCAATTCCCTGACTGAGCTACCGAGACCCCAGAAGACTCGTTGAATTTTTCTAGTACTTTGTGATGAGATCGTTGTTTGTGTATTTGTAAGTAAATTTTGGCGCGGTTTTTCTTATTTTTTCAACTAATATCTAAAGTTTGTTTGGTAAAATGTACCTTGTACGATCTATTAATCTTACCAGCATTACTTTGCGCTCCTATAACATCATTGAAAAGGGTCATGCAAATAACACTTAAACCGAGACCAAAAGGTGAATGCTGAAAGTTTATTTGTCCCCGCGACTACGATCTACCAAAATATAGATAAAGCAAGGAAGAGCCATTCTTTTGAGAATCCAACGGATTTAAAAGGTCGCCAGCGAACTTTTAGATTACGCAAACAAATAAAACGGAGTTCGGTGCAATCCTTTGACTTCGTCGCGATCATGTTACTTCCAATTTGAAGTTGAGTAATAGAATTGCTAAGTTTCAAGGTATAATTGCGACGCGCGGATGGATTCCCCGTTGAATACCATTGTTGGAATTATATTTTCCATATTGTTTTTATTGGATTTGCATCAAATAAGTTTTCTTATTCCTAATCTGTAGTTGCTGTTGGAACTTATATCATATTACATCTTACATTTAACTTAAAAGCTACAATAAAATGTGAAATTTTAAACTCTTAGATCTGCTTGCCTTTATTTAACACTTGCTGACCCAGCGGACTTCGTACCGCTTTGACAGTTTCCATCATTAAGTTAAATATATATCAATGGTTTCCATGACAACAAAACAAACAAATCATTTTGTATTGGAAAATTAAATTGTCGTTTTTAGTATTTTTTTTTAATTTTTATATAGCCTATGAATGCGCCGCTGATTAGGGTCTTGAATAATAACTCCGTGTAGTTAAAATATACGTTTACTTGATGATTACTTTATAAAATATTGAAAATTGAAAATGATTAAAATTTAGTTTAAAACGATGGTGCGTGTGTCGGAGCTGTCAGCGCAATGCCGCGTTCCGTGCGCCCCCTGCCGGCGCTTGCTTCGTGACGTCAGAGATGGACAGTGGGCTCGAACATCCTCCCCCACGCTCGAAAACTGCAGGATTTCGAGGAACTGCTGAAGTTGGATCAGGCAGAGGGCAGAGGTTATGGATGGCTCTGCGTAAAATGCCCTTGGAAGTGCGAACATCTGCGACTCGCGAAACTCCATCCGATCCTGGGTATAGTTTTTCGATACGTGCCATACGCCATTTCAAAGGTGGTAGATTGGCCTCCTTGACGATAACCAGTTCTCCTTCTTGAAGTCCCTTTTCCTTTACTCGCCACTTCGATCTTTGCTGTAGTTCGCTCAGATATTCCTTTCTCCAGCGCTCCCAGAAATGTTGTCTCATACTTTCCAGCCATTGATAACGATTCAGTCGATTTGGGTTGACCTCCATCAGGTTTTCCGAAGGCAGCGACGTCAAAGATCTGCCGATCAGGAAGTGTGCAGGAGTTAAAGGATCAAGGTCATTAGGGTCGGATGAAAGAGGAGTAAGAGGACGGGAATTAAGGATGGCTTCAATTTGTGTAAACAAAGACGATAACTCCTCGAATGTTAGGTGCCTGTCCCTTAATATTCTAGTTGTGTAATATTTGGCAGCTTTAACGTTTGCCTCCCACAAACCTCCAAAATGGGGAGAGCAAGCAGGAGAAAATTTAAATTTTATGCCCTCATCGGCCGCAAAACCTTCGACGTTTTTAGAATTAGCCCTTAGGAATTTAGTGATATCGTTGTTTGCGCCGACAAAATTAGTTCCATTATCGCAGTATAATATTGAGGGTTTACCTCTGCGAGCTATAAAACGTCTTAGACACAAAATGAACACGTCAGTGGTAAGATCACTTGCTACTTCCAAATGTACTGCTTTGGTTGCGAAACAGATAAATAGGCACATATAGCACTTAGAAATTTTGCAACCGCGACCTTTGCGATCGGTGATATAAAATGGTCCGGCAAAATCAACACCGCTGACTTGGAAGGGGAGATTTGGAGTAATACGACTGGATGGTAAGTTTCCCATTAAGGGATTGATACATTTTGCCTTAACGATTCTACATAATTTACAATTATTGACTGTAGTCCGTGCTAAAATTCTGCCTCTCAAAGGCCAATACTTGTTTCTGAGGTCACTCAGCAAAAGCTGAGGACCACAATGTAATAGCTTTTTATGTTGATGCACAAATAGTAATTTTGTCAAATTGTTGCTTGTATTTAGTAATATTGGATATTTTTTTTCATATGTTTCAGCAGACTTCTGGAGACGGCCACCTACGCATAGAATTCCAGAATCATCAATAAATGGATTTAACGAAAGAATGCGAGATTTAGCAGGTAATGTATTACTATTTTTTATTATTTTGATTTCATCTGCAAAACATTCATGTTGGTGCTGTTTGATTAATATTTTTAATGAATGATTTAGTTCATCAGTGCTAAACGGACCACTTATTTTATTATTTTTATTGCGAAGATTGTTGATAAACCGTAATACATAACATACAGTACTGAGTAAGATTGAGAATTTGGAAAACCTTTCAAAGTCAACGATAGAAGCTGATGCCTCGACATTACAATGTAGTGTAGCTAATGGATAAAGTTTTGTCTCTGGTAACTCAGATGTTTTTATTTCCATTGTTTGAGGCCAATCGCATTGGTTTTTATATAAGAATGTAGGCCCGTTCCACCATAATTTAGCTAGATGGATAGACGCAGGATTCAGACCACGAGTTGCGAGATCAGCTGGATTGTCGTGACCTGAAATATGCTTCCATGTATGAGATGCAGTTAGCTGTTGAATTTCACTTACTCTATTAGCAATAAATGTTTTCAAATTAGACGGTTGAGATGCTAGCCACCCTAACACTACCGTCGAGTCAGTCCAGTAAAAAACTGAGTCTACGTTACACCGAAGTGCCCTAAGGACCTTCGCACTCAATTTAGCTGAAAGCAGTGCACCGAGTAGTTCTAGTCTCGGAATGGTTGTTGCTTTAACTGGGGCTACTTTAGTTTTTGAGCAAAGCAATTTGACTAAAACGTTGCCTGCACCATTTGTAGATCTAAGATATATTGCAGAAGCATATGCTGCTTGAGAAGCATCAGAAAATGCGTGCAATTCGATAAATTCCGCTTTCTCAATCAAAGCAAATCTTGGGATTTCAAGACTAGACAAAGATTTTAGATTTGTTGTAAACTGTAACCACTGCTTTTCAAATGAACTATCTATTGGATCGTCCCACTCGAGCTTTGAAAGCCATAACTTTTGCAAGATTATTTTTGGAACAATAGTACATGGACTTAGTAATCCCAAAGGGTCAAAAAGCTTAGCTGAATGAGATAAAATTGTTCGTTTTGTTGCATTTGAACTAAGTTCTATATCTACTGGAAATGTAAAGACGTCTTTGGAAGGATTCCATTTTAGACCGAGCACACTAGATTGACTTGTCAAATCTAGATTTTTGGGTTGTGAAGTACCCGAGTCATTGTTAAATATAGCAGGTGCATTAGTTCGCCATTTCCGCAATGGTAAACATGCAGAATTCAGTGTTAATGTAACAGATTCTTTTATATTTGACAACTGACTTTCGCTCTCTGCTCCCGAAAGAAAATCGTCCACATAAAAAGCGTCTTTAATTTGTTGGGACACTGTACTATCCTCACATTCGTTTGATAATTGAACTAAGCACCTCGTACTCAAAAAGGGAGCCGAAGCCGTGCCATATGTTACCGTATTTAATTTAAATATCTTTACTGGCTGTGATGAATCATCACGCCACAAAATAAGTTGCAAATCGCGTTGAGTATCTTTTACCATAATTTGTCGATACATTTTCTCGACATCTGCTGACACTACAAATCGATACTGCCGGTACCGTAGAAGGATTGAGAATAAGTCGTCTTGCACCACCGGCCCTACGTGTTGCAAGTCGTTAAATGATATGCCAGATGAAGTTTTAGCCGAAGCGTCAAATACAACACGAAGCTTGGTAGTCTCGGATGCTTCCCTGATAACCGCATGATGTGGCAGATAATTACCAAAATTAGGTTTAGGTATTGCAGTCATGTGTCCTAGGGATTCGTACTCATGAATAAATTTAGTGTATTCCTCTTTTAATTGAGGTTTATTTTTAAATTTTCTTTCTAGTTGAATTAATCTTTTTTCAGCAATACTATAAGATTCACCTAAGTTTTCTACGGAACCCTTAAGCGGTATTTGAACTATAAATCTACCGACGTCGTCGCGACGAGTAGTCTCAGTAAATAATTTATCACAATAGTTGTCAGAATTGCATTCGATTGAATCAGGAATCTCTTCGACTTCCCAAAATTTTGCTAACTGGTTTTTAATTTCTTGTGAAAAATTACATTGTATGGTTTCTTTACAGTTATTATAACATTCTGCCGGTACGGATCCAGCAACTATCCAACCTAATTCTGTATCCAATAAGATAGGTTTTTGTATACCTAAAGATAACCTGTCCGAACGCAGAATATCCCAGAATATGTCAGCTCCCAGCAACAAATCTATTTCTGCTGGTTGGCAAAATTTAGGATCAGCAAGCTGAACATCTTCGGGAATACCTAAACTTTGTACACACACATTAGACTGAGGCAACTTGTCCGCAATTCTGGGAAGAACAAAACACTTAACAATCGCATTAAAGGAGTTATGTAATGATTGACATTTAATAGTGCAATGTTCCGTAACATTTAGAACACTATTGCCGATACCAGTAACACTGTGATAGTAATTTTTCTTTTTACAGATGCCGATTTCCCTTTGGGCCCTGTCAGTGATGAAAGAAGATTGACTTCCGCAATCTAGTAACGCCCGTAAAATAAATATTTTATTATTGTTTGTAACCTTGACCAACGCCGTAGACAAAAGGGCTTGATTGGTGGTTACTGCGGACATAGAAATGGAAGCAGAAGGATTTGATTGATTGGATTCACTGACAGGACCAGGTAAGTTAACTTTACTAGTAGATTCACTATTTTGTGTAGTCTGTAAAGAAGCCTGTTTGTGTAGTAATGTGTTGTGTTTTCTGTTACAGATTCTACAACCACTCATTCTGCATTGAAAAGGCATATGACCCTTACGCAGGCAATTATAACACAATTTTAATGAATTAATTTTAGAAATTCTTTGTTGAATTGGCAAAGATTTTAAAACAGAGCACTCATATATTTTATGTTCTTGTTTACAGATGGGGCAGCAAAGTTTAGCGCTGGTATCCGATGTAGAACAGACAAATGATTTCATATTGGGTAAACTGTGACGTTTTTCATTCTTAAATGACTTATTATTACCATTTATTGTTTCTAATACAGCTGCGCGTTGACGAAGATAAGAATAAAACTGTTCTAATGTGGGCGAGTCTAAATTACTCCTAAATTCTTCCCAATTCTTTGTAGTAGCACTGTCTAACTTTGCCGCGGTCATATAAATAATAATTGTGTCCCATTTATCCGTTGGCTCACCCAAAGAGTTCAGAGCACTTAAATTTTTCGATAAATCATCAATTAATCTGCGAATACCACTTTCAGATTCTTTAATTATTGGTTCAATAGAAAATAAACACTTGAGGTGTTCATTTATTAAAAGACGCTTGTTATCATATCTTTCACAAAGTAAATTCCATGCAATTGCATAGTTGTTTGCCGAAACTGCAACAGAACTTATTACAGAACTAGCTGAACTCTCCAGATAGGATTTGAGATAATGAAACTTATTGACATCTTCAATACATTCATTTTGGTGGATTAATGACAAGTACGTGTCTCTAAATGAAAGCCATTTATTAGGGTCCCCATTAAAAGAAGGGATTTTTAAAGGTGGTAATTTTAAATTACTGTGACATTTTCCACTGTTGCTGGACGAAGATTCTATTTTACTTTTGTTCTCGAAAAAATCTAACAATGATTGACCTTTAGCAATTAAATTATAAAATATGTTCTCAGTAACTTCGCGTTCCTGCATTTGTTTTGTAGTATCCTCGTCCAGCATTTCGATTTGCGATTGAACTTCCTCATAAAGACACGACACTTCACGTATCTTGCTTAAACGGACACGTAACTCATTCATTTGTAATGCACTAACATCATTAGAATCCATCAAAGGCTTTAAATATTTTTCAAATAACGTAAATCGGGCCTTAATGTTACCCCTTTGCTTAACTAATTCTTTTAAATCAGTCATTTTGAAGTCACAAACAACGTATCACTATCACTAAACACCAAATGTTAAATTGTAATAAAGCAATACCTTAATTAATTCCTTGCTGCGCTGCGTCGAGATGATAACAAACCGGTCTTGCTACGGCCGACTCGGGCGCAGCGCAATGCAATCAATAGATTGTGTTTGCACTGTGTCGTTGATGGAATGCGCGCCTTACACAATATACATAAAAGAAAAATTTCGTAAACAAATGACTTTGGAGTATCACAAATAGGTGATTAGCTGAAATGATTTTCACTATTTTCGTTATAATATGGAATTTTAATGTAATTTTAGGCAAAAAAGAACTGGAAACACTTTTTATTTTTTAGTTGGGGGTAGATAATACCGTTACGATTGGAGTATCGAATCTGTTTTACACAAATTAAAGTAGAAAGGAAAGGTTATTGAAAAGGATATTTTGCACACTTTCTTCGGAAATATGGCTGCAGTTGTTCACTGGCGGGTTCCTGAAGGATTTCTTCGATTGGTAAAAGAATCGAAATCTCGCTCGTCACCGCGGTTTCGATCACGTCGGGGTCACCAAACTTGAATGCGCCGCTGATTAGGGCCTTGAATAATAACTCCGTGTAGTTAAAATATACGTTTACTTGATGATTACTTTATAAAATATTGAAAATTGAAAATGATTAAAATTTAGTTTAAAACGATGGTGCGTGTGTCGGAGCTGTCAGCGCAATGCCGCGTTTCGTGCGCCCCCTGCCGGCGCTTGCTTCGTGACGTCAGAGATGGACAGTGGGCTCGAACACTGTTACTCAGCTCTAATGTAGCATCCCCCGCCCGATCCTCTAAATGTCACTACACATTTACAGAATACACTAAACATGCACACTAGCTTATGTAGGTCCAAGACACCGTACTCGTAGAACAAGGGTACGAAGAACCGGTTCACACGCGCTCTATACCAGGTACAGACATGTACCTGGGCGCTTCTCTCCTCCTCCACGGCCCGGTCTACCCGAGCCGAGGTCCGAGCCTTTAGAGGCGCCCTCGGGTGGTTCCGCCCCCCGATCCGATCCGAACCCTTCGAAGAATCTAGTAGGGCACGGGGACGCGCACTAGTGCGCGATGCCGTTCCCTCTAGAAAACCTCCAAAGGTGATTCGTTTCACACGGCTTGAGGGCCTTTACGTTCCTCGCCGCCCCCAAAAAAGCCCGGTGAAGCTGAAAATGCCGTCTGAGGCAATCAGCCAACTCTCTCAAAAAAAAAAAAAATAATGTAGCATTCTAATGGTGAAAGAATTTTTTAAATCAGTCCAGTAGTTTGTGAGTTTATTCGTTGCAAACATACATACAAAAATACAAAGGTTTCCTCTTTATAATATTAGTATAGATAATACCTATTAAGCTATATTATCATGACTTTTCTAAACTTTTCTCAAAATAGGTTTTAAATCTTCATTCCTACTGATGATGATAGTGACAATAACTTGTAAGCGGGCGCTTACCGGAAATCAGCGACCATTAACGAACTAGGTAAGTACCTATCTATGTTATCTCTACCTGTCAGAAGTCAACAATGCTATGCTACCAGTATTGTTCTTAAATGTATATTTAAATTATACTTATACTTCAACCTAATGATTTAGCCAAAAAAATCGTATTAGGTTTCGAATATATTAGCGGTAATTAACCCAAGTTAAATATTACTTAAAGACTTTACAAGGCCAGTTTGAAAACCAAAATTAAAGAAACTTTCAGTTTCCACAGCTTTATATCTCCCTTCACCAAAGAGATTGTGTAAAGAACTTTGACCTCTTGCAATTCAATATCCTAATTTATACATTTCGCCGACAGCCCTTTCAGAACTGCCGTGCCGTCTCGACGGCATTTCGTAAATTGAATGCAAATTTTTGCTAATTTAATTTACCGCGGTGTCATTAGTGCTTCTAGTTGCTGAAAGGAATTATATTCCTACATTTTTACTTAGCCAGTAGCAGGTTCTGTGTAATAAGCGGAGATAGAAATAGGGAGTGCAATTTAGGGTCAACAACCTTTAACACTTAAACAGCCGTTCACGTACTGGGTGCGGGTGGGTGGGATCGTCTCAGGACGCTGATCACGTCCTCTGTACGGCATTAACTTTCTTAGCGTTTGTTTTTAAATGACGTCCGTGGTACGTGATTTACGTGATTTGCGTAACCCCGGTGTACTATATAACACTTTAGCTACGCATACAATTCACCGATGCGAGTTTTTATTTTATAAATCTTACAATATCGGCAAAAATTGCCGGCGTACCAGAGGGTCTACCACGAACCACGTTCGACGTGTTGCCTCCCTGTCACACGTAAGCACGAATTTACAAGTGCGACAAAGAGGCAACACGCCGAACGTGGTTCGTGGTAGGCCCTCTGGAAAGACGCGATTTAAAATAGTCGGCTGTTAAAGTGTTAAGCTATACTTATATATGGGCACAAAACTAAGAGAAGGTAAACTTCATACAAACGCGCTCGAACAACACGCACATCTATGTATACTAATATTATAAAGAGGAAACCTTTGTATTTTTTTATGTATGTATGTTTGCAACGAATAAACTCAAAAACTACTAGACCCATTTAAAAATTTCTTTCACCATTAGAATGCTACATTAGCGCTGAGTAACATAGGCTATATTTAAAAAAATCCACCCATGCGAAGCAGGGACGGGCCGCTAGTATACCTAAACAGCTGCGCTTGGACTGTTCCGAGCAGTTCCGAGATTCCGTGTCCGTGATAGGGTCTATGTGTGAATTGCTAGAGCGCGGTATGTGTGAAGCTTACTTTTTGCAGTCTCCTCTCCTTTCTCCTTATTTTGTGTTATGGGTAAGCCTCCTGAACAAATGGCCGCAACTTTATTTTTTTCTATATGACAACGAATGTTTTTAAACAGTTCTAAACGCGCACTACTTGTACGGCATGTCCATGTTATGATATCGTCATGAAATCCCACAAAAAACTGGTAAAAAAGTACATTTGTAGGTATTGAATGTTTTAGAAGATTTAATCTACCTTTAAAAGGGCTGGCCTTAAAAAACAATCCGGAGTGTGGTAAATGCGGCATCAAAAATTATTTAAGGTCAAAAGGTAAAGATATTAAGGTTAAAAGGCTTGATAAAGGGCGGGCCGGGCACGTGTAAACAGTTTTGGTGACATCCCGATACCCAATCACTTAAGTCATAAGAAATCAGCGTCTACATTAGAATCAAATGAAGAACGTTTTAGTTACGCTTAAATTCAATGTAACATTGACACTAGCTTTAATAATTTTAATTCAGTTTTTACATGTGATCCTATGGCATGGTCCTGGTGCTACTCACACTATATATATTTTAAAAAAAGTGTTGAAAAAGTTCCAGTCTCGGCAAGTTGGTTAGGGCCATGATAGCATATTTTGTAGTGCACCTGACCCGGCATGTCATGGGTGCGGGTTCGAATCACGCTCGGGGATTTTTTTCAACACTTTGTCTTTTTTCAAATTATATTTTGTTAAAAGCAACAAAATTTACGTAAAGTTACCTAAGTATTGTATTTTTTTTTTATAAAACCTTTATCCCCTTACAAATAAACATGAAATAAGGTCCGAATAGTTATTCCGTGTTTTTTTCTTGTCATGTAAACGTCATTTCAAATTAGAGTCAAAGAGACAAAACACGGAATAACTATTCGGACCTTATTCTTTGTTTATTTGTAAAGCCCTTAGATTTTAAATAAATAGCGTTTTTCAAGTTTATTGACTTGAATCCAGTGGATCACGCACTACGTGCATCCCTTTTGCTTTATGCAGATCGACAGAGAGCGCCGTTTCATAGTTGTCAGCGCCATAACAGCCATTAGCATAATTGGAATAGTATTTGTTTTAAATAACGTCTGTCGTCATTATTATGGTTTTATTTCACGTTATCATTAGTAAGGATACTACTATAGAATAATAGACGAATATGTAGGTAATCTTCGACTTATTAACGTTTAATATTATGTCTTATTTCTATGTATGTATTACATTTAACTATTAATTATATCATTACGTAGATATCGCTTTCTTTCATGTATTTGTGTGATGCGAGAAATGTCACCGCAAGCCACATGTGTATACAACCACAATTCCACGGGAGCATCAGCACAAAATTAGGAAACTTAGAAGGTAAGCTTATACCATACTGCGCTCGAGCGGTCATATACACGTAGTCCGATCCGATCCGAACCCCGATCCGATCCGAACACTTCGGAGAATCTAGTAGGGCACGGGGACGCGCACTAGTGCGCGATGCCGTTCCTTCTAGAATACCTCCGAAGGTGATTCGTTTCACACGGCTTGAGGGACCCTTTACGTTCCTCGCCGCCCCCAAACAAGCCCGGTGAAGCTGAAAATGCCGTCTGAGGGAATCAGCAATCTCTCTCCAAAAAAAATAAAAATATACACGTAGACGGACATAACACACGGACAAACGGACTACTTATTTATTTAGTGTCACACCGTAATACATGAAATAAAATAAAAATAAAATAAAAATAAAATAGAATTCAAAAATGCAAAGTGACACAAAAAAGGTGCCTATCCATTCAGCATTTGTCAGAACTTGGACACTTTTGGTGGCACACGATTTTCCGTGGAAACCTAAAAAAAGGGGACACCAGAAAACAACAAACAAGAGAAAACTTGCGAACAAAATGTACTACTATCTATATTAATATTATAAAGAGGAAAGCTTTGTATTTTTGTATGTATGTATGTATGTATGTTTGCAACGAATAAACTCAAAAACTACCGGACCGATTTAAAAAATTATTTCACCATTAGAATGCTACATTAGCGCTGAGTAACATAGGCTATATTTAAAAAAAAAAGAAGTGCGGTACGAAGTCCTCCGGGTCAGCTAGTAATTAATAAAGATAACGATTATGCAACCATGCTTATTGAAGTAGTTAGCAACCCATTACAGATAATCGTACCGTCTTGTTCGTCAAATTAGTAAACAAAATTGCTTAATTAATTGGTAAAAATATCGGCTATACAATGGTGATATTTTTTTTTTCTTTTGGTTTTTTTTCATTTTTTGATGGCTTCGTGCGATTAGCACATTTAGCCAGTGTCAAAGTAATATTTCTAACAAGTAATACATAAATAAACAATATTTCTTTTATGTATGATGATGATGAATGATAATAGACATCTCATTAGAAGTGAGAAATTACATACCCCCCAACCCCTCGAGTATCTCAGTAAAGATGTGGGGCTTTACTAAGTCCTCGGGCGGACTTCTTGAGAGAATTTGAAAAGTGACGTTGCACTGTTTTGTTTCATTTGCCAACACTCATACACACTCACAAACACATAACGGTTAATAATCCACCATTATTTCACATAATTATTCGACATAACACAAATTTAAGAAAATAAAGCTAAACCGCAGACATGACTCTTCACTTTCCCGCCAAGAAGTCCGGTGATAATTTAGATATTAGGTCTGTGCGGGTGGTACCAAGAAAAGACTGACACAGCAGAAGTCAACTAATTAGCTTCTGCCTTTCTTAATTTAGGAAAATTAGGAAACCTAGAAGGTAAGCTTATACCATACTGCGACGCACACATAGACGGACATATACACGGACACGGAATCTCACAACAGCCTGGAACAGTCGAGCACAGCTGTTGCGAGTTGTGGGTTGCTCGAGCGTGTTTGTAATGTATGAAGCTTGTACGTATATCATTTATTTATTATTGAAAATTACAAAATTAAAATTTGAGATTATAATAACCTAAAGTAACTAAAACTAATACAAAAAAAAAAAAAACCCTCGGGCCGTGGGGTCCGAATGCTCATGTTTTGTTTAATGACATCTCCAAACGGCTGGTTGACACTTCCCATGACCCAAAGGCTGGCTTTTTCCTTGGCCAGAGACTAAGCATTGCCATTAGGCATGAGTTCGATATATCAAAACGTAACCAAAAACGGATATGAGTCCTATATCATATCATATCGATATGGGAAACTTCATAACCGATATAAGAAAAACTAACACCGAATCGAAAACCAAAACTGCAAGAGAACGCGATATGAAAAAAACTCTATACCGTCACTGTAACCAATATCACCATATCCATGGAAAACTGAAACTACTGCACAACTCCAAATGTTTTGATATTCGCATCTTCCCTTTCTAACTAAGCATAATGTTAACGGTGTAAATGAGACGAAGCGAATATTCGCCACTACTTTGATATGCAATGTTGTTTCATTTGGCTTCGCACTTTATAGTCATAGAAATATGACGTAATTTGGAGTTGTGTTGTCTATCGTTTTCAGTTTTCTAAAACTAGTTATGCATATTAGAAGCAAAACTAGCAAACTATCTTACTGATATCGATATCTGAAAACGGTTTTTGATATCGATATGAAAACTGAATATCGGTTGCGTAACCGTTATTATAGAAAACCGAAAACGCCCATGTCTAATTGCCATTCAATGTGGAAATGCCGCCAGTCTCTTGGGTACTTTACCAGTCGACTGCGATGCGGAGGAATTTTTTGACGCCGTATTTTAGCTTGTACGTTCCTTCTGCAGTCTCATTATTTTGAGGCATCAGTCACTTATACCGATGCTTTGTACCGTGAAATATTGCATTAGTGTAAATGTTGAAAAAATTTCCACGAGCAGGATTTCAACCTGCACCCTTCTGACATACCGGGTCAGGTGCTCTCCTAATTGAGCTGTCGTGGTTCTAACCAGCCCGCCGAAATTACTCAACACTATTTACTTTTTACTTTGAAAGCCAAAGGCGCCCATTCAATGTCAACAACTACCGTCATTAACATCCGATCATAATGTTTTTACACGAAGTACATACTTGTCACCTGATACATCTCCACTAACAACCTAGGCTCACTCATTGTACAGTCCACTATAGGATAAAGACACCTAAGACTACATACCGATTTGGCAGGCACATAATTCATGGGATCATATGGGATTATAACTATTAATTATATGCATATAAATAGTCGCAGTCGCAGCGCTTTTTGGCTCTTGGGTGTTCATTATGCCAGGTATCCACCAAAGCGTGGGCGGCGATGAGAAAATATATAAAAAAGAAAGAAATAAAGAAAAAATTTATTGACACACAAAAATTATTTTACTATACAATCATAGAAATTACACAATCACAAAAAAAAACAGAAAAAACTAAGTAAAAATTAATGTGTAACGCCGACAAGGACCCTGTCTCAGCATACATATACCCACCACGAGACGATATAGACGACCCCCATATATGTGAATCAATGTGTAATTCGTCAACTCGTCCCACATGTCTACAGCCCATTTGGGACGAGTTGCGAAAAACTAACATCTTTAAGCTAGGTATACAATGTTGACTATGTAGTCACATAGATTTACACACACAAACATTCATATTTACACAAACACATAATATATTTCGAGGAGCTCGATAGCGCAGTGGTTAACGCACCCGGTCTGCGAGTGCTGAGGTTAAGTGACTTTCGCAAAGGCCGGTCATCGGATGGGTGACCAAAAATTTATCATCTCGAGCTCCTCCGTGCTTCGGAAGGCACGTAAAGCCGTTGGTCCCGTCTGCATTAGCAGTCGTTAACCATCACCAATCCGCACTGGGCCCACGTGGTAGTTTATGGCCCGTTCTCCCTATCCATCCATAGGGAAGGCTCGTGCCCCAGCAGTGGAGACATTCAAATGAGCTGATGATGATCATATATTTTATTATATTTAAATAGTGGTCTGAAGTTTTATAGATATAAAAGGCTTTAGCAAATGCTCGACATCTTCTAACTTGTTCTGTCAAAGTGTGTGATTAGTGGTTTTAAAATAAATAGAAAAAAAGCCTTACCTACAAAGGCGAAAATTGAATAATAATAGTAAAGGTACGTTTTTCGTTAGCGAGAATACAATTTCCTCAAGAGAAGTTAAGACGAGCAAATCTCAGAGAAAAGTCTACTCCTAAAAATTTAAGGGTTTATTTTTTCTAGCAAACAAAAGAATATTTAATAAAAATACTATGAAAATTCGGAGCTCAAAGACCTATGTCTTGCTACGGCTTGCACGTTCTGATTCTAATCTTACAAGTTAAGCAACTGTTACAATGTCGCATTAACGGATGGGTGACCGAGTAACATATCTCGAGCTTCTCCGTCCTTCAGAATGCAAATTAGGTTGTTGGTCTCGGTTGTTGTTGCTATACGAGTAGTTGTAAGCAGCAGTCGTTCATAATAATAATAATAAACAATACATTTATTAATATTGGGGCAACAAAGTTAACAAACAGGCGCATACTAGATATTATCTTACAAACGGACATATACACACCAATAAAAACAAATTATTGTTAGTAAATATAACTTATGACTATGTACATTCTTGTGCTGCTCTGGCTGCTGTATTGGTAGGCAATCTACCGTGGAAAGGCCGGCACACCACGCCCTTCGGCGAGAATTTCTCCTTCATAAAGGTATCGTCCAGCTAAACTAGTGTGTCTGATCCGATCTCCCGTCCCCATGTATATAGGCTAAAGCTGATGACCTGATGAAAAGTAAAACTGCATTAAAGGACATTGCCAGTTCCTTTCAACACTCTTAAAGTTATTTCCAGCTTTTGATCTGTGAACCCCAGCTTTTAGCCAAACCAACCAGTAGCCCATATGTAATCACAATTTTATTTGGGAGAAAGTACACCGCTCTTATGGGCTCATCCCTTCCCCAATCACATTATATAGGGCCGTTAAACCACCGCCGACCCAAAGTAATGAAACGCATTTGTATTACAAATCGCATTTTTAATCGGTTTTAATATCCGCAGGCTCGTATGTCGTCAGCGCTAACTCATGAATGCTTGCGGACTGGTTAATGGGTTTGCTACCCAATTCTTTGAATAATAACGGGAATTAATTAAATTTTTCACAGTATTTTATATAGTACCTACACTCAGCAGCAAAAATCGCTGAACTTAGCACACGTTTAAAGGGTCTTGATGATGACTTATTATTAAATAACTAAATAAATTCGTTTATTTTCAGGCAACAATTTAAAGTTACAATTATCATGCCCATAGATATATACCTTATTAACCAATTCTATTTTTTTGTTCTTAATCTATGTTAGTAATTATTTCGACATTTTTATTTTTTTTAAGAGATACCAGTCTGATGAAAAGCGGCTATGTCAGCTGATGGACACTCACGTCACCAAGGCTATCACCGCAGGTTGCTAACTATGAAGCTTCTGTTCTTAGCATAAATTAAAGGTTTTAAGGTTATCGCCATCATTAGCACAGGATTATTCTAAATGAAACAACTTTTACGGATCTACTCGCGTTTATTTTACTTTACACATTACTTAATGTTTATCCTGACGTTTCGAATCCTTTGCAGGGTCCGTGGTCACAGGGAGACTGAGATGTTGGTCATCTCATAATTAGTTAGTAGCTTGTATACCCTCATTTAAATTTAATCAGGTAAGTTCCGTTTTACGCAGAAAGAGCTTACAGTATCTTTTGGTCTGGCAGTATGGTGTTGGGGCTGGGATTTAATATTTTTTTATGATGGGGTCCTAGGCTGGTGGTAGACTCCAACCATCTTCTCTATTGAAATTAGGATGTTTTTTAATTTCAATAGCCTCGCGTATCATCCTAGGGATGAATCGTTGTTCTCTAACGAGTATTTGTGGTTTATCAAATCTGATGTAATGGTTGGGCCCCTCTAGGGAATATTCGCATACTGCAGAGTTATTTTCGCGCCTATGCTTGACGTCGGCTTTGTGTTCTTTAACGCGGGTTCCTACACTTCAGGATTATTTTAGTTTTATTTTATAAAAGGTTATTATTAATGCATTTATAACATGTTAAAACAGTCTTGTTAACACACCTAAAAGCAATTATCCTTGTATTAGCTATGGGATCCGAGCATATATTCGTTCGACTACCGGCGGGCGCTTAATACGTTATTTATTATTAAAGAGAAGGTAATATACCTTTTCAATTAGTAGTTGATAACTAGCTTATTATAAGAGTGCCTTGCTTACACTATTACGAAAGAACTTTCGAACAATTCAATCTCCAAACGAACAAAACATATCAACTTTAGTAAACTTCTCAATATTAACGTTTAGCAGGGAATGCGGTAAAGAACTTCGCATATTGCTACCGGCTCACACGTTACACCGAAGTTTGTAATCCAGCTGAACAAAGGCCACTTCTGAAGCGTATATAAGGAAAGAAAATCATTATCAGTCTATGAGTCGGCGAACAAAGTACACGGTGAAGTTAGAGCGGATCGCATTAGCCCCGCCTGCCTTCCGGGGATTTTGGCGACAGACTTCACGTGAAAGTTGTCAGAATCCACGCTACTTTATACTTAGTCTGTGTGGTCATCCATTCTCCCACGTCTATTTTTGTCATGGCAATGTCTATTGCATTTTTCTTTGTAAATGCAGTTTATTTTGAATGATACATTATATTTGTAGGATGTTAGCCTTAAATATAATCAGTCAGTCAGTCAATCAGTCATGTAAGTGGATTAGAAATAAACGTTGAGAATGAAATAGGTGTTTTCATTGAGGGAAACCTCTTGGACTTCCTTTGCTTTCTCATTATTTGGCAAGTGAAGATAGGACCTGAGTTGGCAGCGCGCTTCACCCGCTTTTCTCAACTATTGAGGAGATTGCTATCTCTAACCATTTAAATACAACAATGCTCCTAACAGTGTTGTTATAGCCTCAGACTAATGACTTATGTTTGTAGCTCGCCCGGCGGACTTAAAACAAGCACTACCGCCAACCAAATTAAGTTTCATGTGGCCTATGTTGGGATTCGAATACATGACGTCTGGAGTTTGAGACCGGTTGTCTAACCACCAGGCACCAAATGCCAGTTCAAAAGATGTTTTTAGGTCGCGGCCGCATTCGGATGCAGTAGTCTAATCGTACCTTTAAAAGAGACAACAGGCTGCAGACAACCTTTACACTGTCTGTTCTTGTAAGGACAGCGGTCTCCAAAACCTTTAAGTTAACTAGTGGCGCGCACCAAAGTCTAAACATGCCACCTAAAGCAGGGTTAAGCTAAAGTTCACCTAATTTTTGTGACTCATCCGGGAACTAAAGTTTGCGAAAGTTAGTAATTTATAACAATATTACACATTACAAAACCTCTGCAGTACTAAAGCTACAACGAAGATGAAACTCTCTAGCGGCGTTACGATACTGTTTTCTTTATTTCTAATGAGAGCATTTTTTGTTAACTTTAAGCATACGAATGGGTGACAAATACTTGCAAGAAATTGATTTAACGGTAAGGTAAGAAATTAGTACTATACTAATATTATAAAAAGGAAAGCTATGTATTTTTGTATGTATGTATGTTTGCAACGAATAAACTCAAAAACGACTGGACCGATTTAAAAAAACATTTCACCATTAGAAAGCTACATTAGCACTGAGTTAAAAAAAAATGTCCACCCGTGCGAAGCAGGGACGGGCTGCTAGTTATATATAAAAATCTTCTGTGCGTGTGTATGTCATTGAACTCCTTCTAAACGGCTGGACAGATTTGGATGACATTTTCTGTGTGTGTCCAAGTGGATTCGAGAATGGTTTAGATTTACAATTGGACCCGATAGGTGGCGCTGCTATAGGGGTCCATCATGGAATACGGATGTTCTTAAGCGGACGAATGATTTGTTTGTTTTGTTGTCATGGAAACTGTCAATGTTTTGTTTGTTTTGTTATCATGGAATTGTCAAAGCGGTACGAAGTTCGCCGGTCAGCTAGTTATATATAGTTTTATACGCGTTTTTTTAGATAGAGATGACTATGAAGTTCCTCACTGAATGCAATGATTACACTTGAATTTTTTTGCCTTAATGTTCTTCTTCTTAATTTGTGCATTCAGTACGCCCTGGTCTTACTGAGTTTCTCGAGTCATAGGATACAGATGATACGATACTTGACGGAATAACAAAGAATAATAAATTTAATTCAAGAGTTTCAAATCTAATCTAACTAATGGATATCAACTTTACTTTTAAAACCTTAATTATATATATTATAAAAATATGCATTACTAATTAAGTTCTCAACATTGTTGCTGCCTTTAGCGATTGCGTTTTTTATTGTTTTTATTTTTATTTTTAGCAGTTAGCTATACCTTGGAAGACGTCGCCTACCAGGCGCCGGGCGAGTCGAATTTTTCCATTAATAAATGCCCGCATAATTCGAGTTCACGTTACAAATTACTGCTCTCGCTCTAATTGGTAACGCCTAATTGGTAGTCGCTACAGAAAAATTGCTTTCATAAACGAGCGAAGAGTTTCATAATTACTGCAATTAGGATCGCGTTTTGTTCTGACGAGCCCCTGGAACGGGTCGGACGTGTCGCGAGTACAAATACGTCACTTCAACGCCCGTCCGTGTACTAGGTATATAGCCACGGAATGTTTTTAAAGGGAAAGTGGTCGCGGTCCTAAGGGCAAGGGCAGAAGCGATTTTTGAAGCGATGACTATTTCTTTTACCATGTTAGCCATTGAAAGCACGAATCAAGTGTTGTTTCTTGAACTGCGCCATGCTTCTACAATTTTTCAATAGTCACAATCGTGTTTCAGTTGGCTAATTTTGACATTAAGATTAAGAGGAAAATTACAGAATCAGGTCTCTGATAAGTGCTCGAGGTGAATGCGAGAAATCTTGTTTCATTTCCCATACCTTTTTTTTTTTTTCTGACCCGGTGGAAATCTGCGTTCAGATCATCCCACGGGGAGCAGTGGGTATTGGCTCGACCCGTTTACGGGGTATGTGAGGATGGGCGATATCCACCCGACCCACTAAAACCACCGGGGTTGCCCGCCTTCCGCAACACACGTTCCGGGCAATCGTCTGGCGATTCTACCGCAACTAAGTGGGGACGGATGCCCTGCTGAGGGCTCTCCTTGCTCGTCATTCGGAGCAGATCTTTTGCAAACTTTTGCCTATGGGGGGAGAAGCTGCGGGCAAAACCAACCAAACCATTCATTTCCCATACCTATTCCATATATTGTGACCACCCATTAATTAGCCTTCAGCATTTTCCATTTTGCATAACCAACTATCGAGAAACATTTTTGAAGGGTACAAGATCCCACTGGATCTTTCACTAAAACAAGGTTTGGAAACAAAAGAACTAAAGCTTTAGCATCGACAACGCACACATATCAAACTTGGTGCTACATGCGTCCATGGGCTGCGGTGGCCGCTTTCCAACAATCAGGTCGTATGCTAGTTTGCCGGTTCAGTACCTAATATAATACAGCTTGTTAGTTAAACCAAGGGACATATTAAGGGAGGACATTAGGTATTCGATTCCTGATCCGATTCATTAAAAAAAAATATTCTTTTTTTTTGCATAATCCTAATAAATAATTTAGCGTATACACTAAGCGCGGGAAAAGATCAAATATGTGCCGACTGACTGCGCCGGCGGAGCGCGGCGCCGCCGATACATCATGCCGAAAGGTCACTTTTTGCTTTGCACACCGCACGCACCCCGCGAGGCCAAGCTTTCATCCCCGCCTCGCGGCACGTGCTCCGGCGCGTACCCCGCCGCGGTCAGTCTACCGTATTTTTTTATTTGTTTATGTTTACCCAGGCATTAACTACCACAGGATTAAATATGTCATCATCATCATCATCATCAGCTCATTTATGTCCCCACTGCTGGGGCACGAGCCTTCCCTATGGATGGATAGGGAGAACGGGCCATAAACCACCACGCGGGCTCAGTGCGGAATGGTGGTTTATGGCCTTAAAACGCGGATTGGTGGTTTATGATTAAATATGTACCTCGTGTTAACTATCCGTATAGGCCTGCCGCACATGGGAACCTCCGACTACTATGTTGCCTCACTCACTAGACGTGCGTGTACCTGTGTGCGCGGTACTATAGCAAACGACCATAGTGTCGGTGGATCGGGATGTATCGTGCGGTTTCGTACGTGTTTGTGCGTACGAGTCTAATTCGTCCGAAAAATCATCCAAAGTGCGGCTGGCGCTCTAGCGTAAGGCTATCTTCGCGTTCGGTTAGGCGTAGGATCTTTCAATTTAGACGTTTCGTGTCGCGCCGCTACCGTGCGGTTTCATATTAAACGCCAGCCGCACGACTGTTTTAATATGGAACGCGGTGAAATTTAATATAATTTCATTAAATTAATTATAATTTCATTAATTCTCTTCTTTCCAGTTTTTCTTTACGGAGCAGTGACGTGGACCTTGAGACTGAAGGAAAGGAGAAAAATCGATGCACTTGAGATGTGGTGCTGAAGACGTCTACGATCCTTAAAGAACTTCACAACAAAGAAAGATTGTCGTCGACTGTTTAAATGCGAATACTGAAATTCTTTGGGCACATAACTCGCAAAGAAGACTCAATGAAGCGTATTGTAGTTCAGGGCAGAGTCGAGGGCAAGAGATCCCGTGGTCGCTCGCCAACCTGATGGACGGACCTCATTAAATTCATTCAATCCACAATTCAATTCAATCAATTCAATCCCTCATTCAATCCACAATGACCGATTGCTCCCACAAAGCTTCCAATAGAGTCGAATGGAGACGCATTGCGAGAGCCACCACTCACCAGGACCCACTCATCACCACGACCACTCTGTCATGAGTACCCGACTACGAAGAAGAATTTAATTCCAATGAAAACTGTTCGCGTTCAAACTTTCGAAAACAATAAATAGGAGTCACTGCAGAACCCTGACATTCCTCGGGTTTTAATCAACTCGGCATTTACAGTGTTGCTCACGAAACAATGTTTATTATGAAATACTCAGTTGGCAACATCGAAACTACGCGATAGAAAATTCGTGGCGGCCGCCTCTATAATATTTTGGTCGTAAACATTGCAGGTTACGTTCCGTGCCTCGGAAAATGAAACTTGCCGGTCGGTGCAAATAAAAATTAACTACAAAATACGTAACAGACTCGACCTCCGACATAAATTCCACAGACGGTGAGCTGCCGCCCGTTGTAATGAAAACTTACAGTTTTATATCTTCTGTAGTTATGTGTTAAGCGTAGGCTAGCCGCATCTAATAAAGCGTAGCGTAGTCTGTATGTTGCCTAGTCAGGATCCTGTTTATAAACTTCGAATTCGGTGGTGGTATTAATGGAATATTATACAATTTATTATAAGTTACAATTTCTCATTTTCGTTGACGTGATTAAATAACACGCTAGGTAACCTGAGAGTTTGAGTTTTATTTAATATTAGCGGCCCGTCCCTGCTTCGCACGGGTGGACATTTTTTTTTAAATATAGTCTATGTTACTCAACGCTAATGTAGCATTCTAATGGTAAAAGTTTTTTGTAAATCGGTTTAGTAGTTTTTAAGTTTATTCGTTACAAACATACATAAATAAATACATACATACAAAAATACAAAGGTAGATTTGATCACGTTAACAAAAACAAGAATTGGTGCCTGACGTGTTTTAGATTAACATTTTCATTTTATAATTACAGGAATACTTAGGTTATTAAAAAATATTACACACAACAAAAACAAACATACCAAGAAAAATAAATAACAAATTAATACTTTTATACCCATAAATGAAGAATGCCGGCCGGAATTGGAGGCATTAAAGCAGCTTCTCCTGAATATCCGAGATTTATATTCTATTTGATAAAGTTAATAAAACCGAGAATTCGTTTGACATTAAATCAGCGCAAGAGAAAGAAGGGCGTATGCCCAGCAGTGGGTCGAGAGGGGCTGATGATGACGATGATGATGATGAAATCAGCGCCTCCTGGTGAAACACGAGGTGAGTTTCACATTTGTCATACAGATTCTCGTTTTTGTTAAACGTAATCAAATAGTTTTACGTTGCCCACCCTAGTTTGTATTTGTTTTTTTATTACTATTTATTTATTTATTATAATTAATTAAATAATGTGTACACAATTCATTTAGTGTTTATTAAATTTAAAAAAATCCGTTTACATTAATTTGTTACACCGCATTTTTTTCCTAGGGCAAAAGAAAATCATCAAGATAGTTATAACCTCCCCCCCGCCCCATAAGTTCGTTATTTAAAATAGTTTATGGCGCAATAAACCACTACGTCAGAATTTAATTAACTCTTTAAAAAAATATTAAGTTTGTGTTGGTAGTAGTTTTACTGTGTAGCAAAATGTAAGCAAAGTTTTGCTTTATTAGTTTGGAACCAAGCTCGTAGCTTCCATAAGTTTTCCTATAGAAAGTAAGAAGTTTAGGAACTTATTAAATCCGGGTCTATTGATCAGCTAAAAAACTATATCCATTAAATAATAGAGGTAGGTACTTAGATTAATAACGCCAAGGGTAGGTACATATAATAATCTTACTTAGATACTGTCACAAAGAATTAACTTGTTTTTTTTTATATTTGTAACTACAATAGTGGACCCGGCGGACTTCGTATCAAAAGTCTGTCAAAATTTCAATAAAAAAGTATAAAAAACTACCAAATAGGTTCTATTCCCAACATCAAATCCAAGACCTAAGTAGTAAATTATGAGTTTCATTTCTGTGGGAATATCGGGATAAAAATGTGTATCTTATGTGTTAATCCAGGTTATAATCTATGTATATGTATGCCGAATTTCATCCAAATCCATCCATCCGTTGCAGCGTAAAGAAGCAACAAATATACACAGACACATACACACAAACATTCGCATTTACAATATAGTGTGATAACATTGTGATAAAACTCCTGGTTCATTTTCCAGATACATATTGTGCTTGGTTTGATTGGTGATGGACAGCAGGATTGTGCCACTTTTGACCGCTACAGTATAAATAAATTTAGAGAAAGACAGGAATAGGGATTTTAACATTTCCAAATATCTTTATTTTGTGTTTTTATAAACTATAAGTATGATCGGCAATGATCATTGCCGTCGTTGGCGTACAAGGCACGTCAGTAGTCGATTATAGCTGACTGTGGCAGTCAAAAGGTGGGTACAAAGTATTTTAGTCTTAGTGAGGCAATGGCTAGGGAACTATCCAAAGCTACAGTTAAGTTAATCTTCTTACTGCGTAGGCAGACACACAATCAGGTAACGATCGTAGTAACCGAACATTCAGGCAGATTGTGTCCCCTTATCTATATCCATGCATTGTTAAATGAACATTTATCTCGTCTCTCAAATCTCTTAGAACGCGAGATTCATTTTTAAATCATGGAATTAAATAAATTAGTGATCGTGATACACTAGACATGTTCATGCCACGTAATGTGATATAGGGCCCTTCAATATTTTAGCAGACTCCGTTTCGTATTTCATTAGAATGGGTTCCACGCAGCCATGCTTTAGTAAGCAGCTCTACATTATTACGATAAGGTCGCATAGCTTCCAATTTGCCGTGTGTTCATTGCCCCAAGGCGGTAAGTTTGTTGAGAACAAAACCTCACCTCTACTCCGCATCGTTCACTCATATTAAGTGAACGGTGAAGAATGGTGACCTGATGAAATATGGAGGCGCATTGAATAATAAATACGGCCCACATTGAATCCCGTAAACTGTCGTCTTCCAGTCTCCGCCGTAAGTGGATCGGAATACAAAAGGCGAATGATAACAGGTGGATGGACTGATCGAATATTCAAAATATAGCCAATTTTTTTAAGCCGATTGGAGACGACAAAGCTTAGTAGCATGCATTAGGAGAGGTATGTGTCCTACAGTGGACTTTGTGATAATAATGATTAACTAATAATAAATTATATTAATGGTGAATTAGATATAGATAATGCGAACAGATGTCATACGGGACTGAGACGTGGTCACTCACTAAAGGCCTTATCAGAAGGCTCAAGGTCACTCAAAGAGCAATGGAGAGGGCTATGCTCGGTGATTCTCTGCGTGATCGAATCAGAAATGAGGAGATCCGCAGAAGAACCAAGGTAACCGACATAGTCCGAAGAGTTGCTAAGCTCAAGTGGCAGTGGGCAGGGCACATTGCTCGTAGGAGTGATGGTCGCTGGGGCGGAATAGTCCTTGAGTGGTGACCGCGTACCGGAAAGCGCAGTGTGGGCAGTCGTCCAACAAGGTGGACCGACGATCTGGTGAAGCTTGCGGGAAGCCGCTGGATGCGAGCAGCACAAAACCGGTCGTAGTGGATATCCTTGGGGAAGGGCTTTGTCCAGCAGTGGACGTCTTTTGGCTGAGATGATGATGATGAGATGATGAATGCGAACAGAATTGATTAATACTCGCGCGTGTACCTACTCGAACTTATGACTCGTAAAACAAATGAAGAATCAGGCAAAACACAATATAAAGATACCAACCAAAGATTCCACCGATCCGCACTGGGCCAGCGTGGTGGTTTATGGCCCGTTCTCCCTTTTCATTCATAGGCAAGGCTCGTGCCCCAGCGGTGGGAACTTAAAATGAGCTGGAGATGACGGTGATGATGACATAATAAAGAAAATAAATAAAAACTTAAATTCCTATTCCTTCCAAGAGGTACTTAAATAGTTTTTATTTTTTCATACTTACCTACACGAAGTTTCATTTAAAAAGATTACTTACAAAAGGTTACAAAGACGTTATTCTTGTCTTACAAGCAAATAAATTTGATAATAAGGGCTAAATTTCTTACAACATAATTCCTCTTAAATTCAGACTTTTTGCAATCAACACGCACGGCATTAAAAACATTCTCCCAATGCATGCAAAGTAAAGTGTATAAAAAAATGTTCGTAGAGCAAAAACTCTTCGCATGCATTTTACCGGCATTTCGGTGCATTTCCGTACAGGCATAAAAGGCAAATGGATTAGCGGCTTTTAACGTAGGCTGCAGTGGTCACGTCAGATATTATATGAAAGACGAATGGGAGAGAGCATTTACCACAATGAAGCATACAGGGCTTTCTATCATACGCTGCAAATCTGTATTCCGTAAAAGCACTCTCCAATCTCGCTTCCGATACTTCGAGAGAACTCACGAATCTTTTTTTTTGTCGTTGTGTACTCGTACAAACGTTCTTTTATATATTTATATATGTCAAAGTAAGTAGAATATTTAATTTTTTATTATTTTATAACTGACTAGTTGTCGCGACTTCGTTCGCGAAGACTACACTATCCCACAGGAACCTATTAACGGGATAAAAAGTATCCTATATTCTAGTCCGGGTCATGGTCTGTTTATGTGAAAAGTTTCATTCAAACCCGTTCAGCCATTTCCACGTGATGCGCGGTCAAATAAACAGACAAACAGATAAACAGACAAACATTCTAAAAACTGTTGGAACGTGTTCTGTTATCTAAGTGTCCCCAGCCAAATTTTTTTCGAATATCTTCTATGTACAGACTTTCGACCCTCTTTAGCTTTATTATATGTATAGATAGATAGATAATACTCGTATACATATAATATTATGTTATAAATATTATTATCTATATATTAATAATTGTAGCGATGACTTGATTTCAATGATGGAGGCCTTTGCCCAGCAGTGGGACAGTTATGTAGGCTATTTACTTTACTTTGCTTTTATATATTTATATATTCTGTCCTAAAAACAAAACAATGGGTAAATCAATAAATACTGTACCATATAATATTATAAATATATATGTAATTGCTGACTTACTTGTCTTTATCTGTATTTATATATTACTTGCATGTATTTGAGTAAGATATTTAGTTGATTGTCCTAATAAATAAAATGAAAAACACTACCTAGTTTTACTAAAGTAGGTAATCGCTTAGTGAGCTTTATTGTAACGTTCAGTTACTTATTGTAGGTTAAAATTAAATGAATTTTTCCTATCTTTATTTTACCTACTTGAAATTACAGAATAACGCTGAAATTATTCATAGGAGCAATGCATTCGCCTGTAATTAGTTTCATATGCGTTTGCTCATGCATGTAAGAGTAATATCCCGTTAATTCAAGATGGTTTCCATTTCCACATTAGTTTCGAAGACTCGTAATTGGTAATTTGCCGCTATGAATGTCTATATTACACAATAATGACTTGTCCAGACTGACTGACTCATCAACGCCGAGCCGAGACCGCTGATGCTAATGAGAGATGAAATTTGGACAGTAGGTTATTGCATGACGTAATCAAAATCATTCCCTAAGAAGGTCAAATCCTACATCCCCGTAAGTTTGTATGAAAGTTCGTCACTTTTGAAGTAAAACAAATAAAAGTTACTATTTGGCTTTTTGAAAAGAAATTGAGACTCTCATGTCTCAGGAATTTCATATATACCCTTTAAAGGAGTTATAAAGGGATGCAGGTTTGTATGGAGAAATCGTTATTTTTAAAGTAAAATCTATAAAAATCTATATTATTCCCATTCCCATTCGTGTCGCTGCGTTATTCTTCGGCTTCGACTAGTGTCACTGTGTCAAACACGAGTGCAATCAATAATACATTTGCTTTTTTTTTATCTAATCACTTCACTTGCTTATTGCAATATTACGTGGCATAAATGGCGTCACGTGGCGCCACGTAGCAATAATAGATGTAAAATTTTTCCACCATCTGACAGTTGTTATTTTTATTTATTTATTCATACCCAATGGAAAGGGCTAAGGAGTTTTGTTCTTTCTGCCAACGTTTGTGTTTTAAATGTTTTCTGTCTCTTTTGTTTCGATTGTATTTGTATTGTATGTGTTTCGAAAATCCTTGTATGTAAGTAGTAATTGTAAGTAATAGTAACCAATAATTGTTCTGCACCGCGCACCGGTGGGCGCCGGTGGTGGCAGGCTCCGCCAGAATACCAGCGTTGTTGCGATACGCTTCGTTCGCAACGACACAAGCTGACGCGGGGTCCTGATTGACCTGTTGTTTGTTTTATGTATTTTATTTTTATTTTATTTTGTATGTGTCATGTGGTCAATAAATGTTTCTCTCTCTCTCTCTCTCTCTATTATAAATTGTTAAAATTTTGATAATAAAATGAAACCCAAGTCGTGGCCCGTGAGATTAGTAAAATGAAAGCAGATCATGTCATGGATAGTAATACTCGTAACAGTTCTGACTATAATACTTCGTGGAGGCATATACGAGTTGGTGGCAGCCGGAAAAACATTTCCTGTAAACAGGGAGAGCTGTTTGAAATTTGAGGTGTAGAAGAAAACTCCGGAAGGAGTTTCTGTAAACTACAATCGTGCTAACACATTGCCGAGTGCCAGTTTTATTCACTATTTCACCTCTCATCTGCGGCGAACACTGATCAGTACCTTTAACAATAAATAAATAAATGTTTCCCACACTCGCACCAATTATCTAGTGCCAAGAGAAGCTTCCTTAAGAAACTCGTTATATGGTTAACTAGACAACGGATAAACATACTTAATATACTTAAATACATACTTATTATACATAGGAAACACCCAGATCCGAAACAATATAGAAAAACAGGTATTTCTAAATTGATCCGACCGGGGATCGAACCCGGGACCTCAGAGACAGCGACACCATGAAAACCGGTGTGCAAGCCACTCGACCAAGGAGGTCGTCTAATAAATGTGTTGAGGGCCCTGGGGGTCGACCGCCTAACTCTCTCGCGCTCGATCGCTTTGAAGGCGAGGCGAGGAGGAGGCGTCATCTTGTCATTTCGAAAGCAATATGAAAGCAATATCGAAAGCTATAGGCTATAGCTTTCGATATTATTCGATATTATATTTCGATATTATATTAGAAAGCGAGGCGAGGGCCTCGCCTTCAAAGCGATCGAAAGCGAGAGTGTTACGCGGTTGGGGGGCTGGCCGGCAATAGGCTGAAATCGGCTCGGGGTCTAAATCGTCCGCCGGCCAATTACCCGCAAGTGTGTGTTTGATTTGGTCTTGAGATCACGGACTGTGCGGCCGATACCTGGCGACGCAGGCCCGCACCACACACTCGGCCTGCGCATTAGCCGTCTGTCCTAAACCTTAAGGGGGTGCAGCGCGGAATTTGAAAATTTACGTGTTTTTAAGTCACTGGTGCTAGGCGCTGAATAGGTCTTATACATTAAAAGGACTAGTATAGGTTAACTTGATCCTTTCACAAGGTCATGGTTGTCTTGGAATTTGAAACAAATACCCAGAAACTGCATAAACAATACGTAAAATAATGATATCTAAAATCTTATTTCTTCAGAAACTTTGTAAATATAGCATAAATGAAACAACAATGATCCGACATCAAAATGTTTGTATTGATATTCCGCAGGTCACTGTTGTCTTATTTTTCAATAAAAAACATGAATATGAAAATATTAAGACTATTTATTCTTATTTTTTACCCAAACGCCTATGATTTTACGAAAGTAAACATTGCTCTAATTAAATCACCAGCCTTCTCTGTACAGATATTAGTGTGCGTGCGTATTCGTAGTCGTGCGCCGTTGTCACACCACTGCCACGCGCCGCTCGCTCGCTATCATAAAGAAACTTGAAACTCGCAGTTTTGCGTCCGCGCTGCACCCCCTTAAAAGGAACTGTGAGTGTGTGATTTGATGCGACTAACTGACAGGCTGATATCTGCCGGCGAACTGTCAGTACACACTGACTGTGAATACACATTCACAGCAGACGACAGGTACAAAATTTGTGCGACAGGTCCATAAAAACAAAAAGCGGCCAAGTGCGAGTCGGACTCGCGCATGAAGGGTTCCGTAGCAGCAAGTAACATAATATAAAAGTTCTTGTCGGTTTATGACGTATTCAAAAAAACTACTTACTAGATTTCGTTCAAATCAATTTTCGGTGGAAGTTTGCATGGTAATGTACATCATATATTTTTTTAGTTTTATCATTCTTTTATTTTAAATGTTACGGGGTTGGGGGGGACACATTTTACCACTTTGGAAGTGTCTCTCGCGCAAACTATTTAGTTTAGAAAAAAATTATATTAGAAACCTCAATATCATTTTTGAAGACCTATCCATAAATACCCCACACGTATGGGTTTGATGAAAAAAAAATTGAGTTTCAGTTCTAAGTATGGGGAACCCCCAAAATTTATTGTTTTTTTTTCTATTTTTTTGTGAAAATCTTAATGCGGTTCACAGAATACATTTACTTACCAAGTTTCAACAGTATAGTTCTTATAGCTTCGGAAAAAAGTGGTTGTGACATACAGACGGACAGACAGACAGACAGACATGACGAATCCATAAGGGTTCCGTTTTTTGCCATTTGGCTACGGAACCCTAAAAAAGAGAATTAAACTAAACATGTACGAGTGCGCCGAACGCCTCGGTGGCCTAGTGGCAGAGTGCTCGGCCCGGTACCCAAAGGTCCCGGGTTCAATCCCCAGGTTAGGCAAAATGTATTTCGGATTTCAATGCATAGCCCGGGTTTGTAATCACCAACCCGTATTTGGCAAGCGCATCAATTGTAGCGATGACTTGATTTCAATCATGGAGGCCTTTGCCCAGCAGTGGGACAACAATTGGCTGTTCACGTACGAGTACATGTAAAATCAAAGCTCATTTCGTTTGTCACAGTAGACGCTGCATAAATGCCATTCAAATTCTCGTTGTGTTTACGTAACCGAATGATGAAGGAGTACGAGTTCCGATCGAGTTAAAGCAAACTTCAATTTGTATGGGATCCAAGCAAAGCCACCTAGTAACAAACTTGTGAAACGACAAAGCACTCTGTAAACAGGCGAGCGTAAGAAAATTCACTAATAAGATTGTAAGTGCCAAATCGTGTGTCCTTCCTTTTAATTGGTAAGGTACCAGCATGATCCTTTTTAATTGGTAGCGTAGCAGCATGATTGCGAAACGTAAGTTGGGTTTAAGCGCATATAAGAGGGTAAAATAGAGTTAAGTACATTTTATTCCTTTAAAATACTAACTAACAGTCCAAGAGACGCGCTGCAATTACACATCGAATGAGGCTATCTTAGATTTTATACACGTTCCGTATATCCAGTGTGGCACACGCTTGCTACATCTAATACCATTAAACGAGCAATTCTTGTATATATGTATTTTATATAATCTGAATCTCGGAAACGGCTCCAAGGATTTTCATGAAATTTTGCAGGGGGATTCGGAGGCGATAAATCGATCTAGCTAGGTTTCATTTTTAGAAAACGTCGTTTTATCCGTAAAATAATACCGAGCAAAGCTCGGTCATCCAGGTACTTTCCATTAAACCGGACATCTGGTCATCATCATCGTCATCAACCACAATCAACCATCACCAGCACTTGTTATGTCCCCATGTCCCCACTGGTGTAAGCCGTCCCTACGGCTGGAGGCACCACAGCGCACAGGGAAAACGAGCCATAAACCACCACGCAGGCCCAGTGCGGATTGGTGGTTGTTAGCGATTGCTAATGCAGCTGGGACCAACGGCTTTACGTGCCTTCCGAAGCACGGTTCATCATCATTATCAGAATTTAACCCGGCGTCATGGAGGTTGGGTCATTATGACCCGCCATGTTTTAATTTGCCTACAGTTCGAAAACTATGCATGCGACATTGCCGATCTTCTCATAAGCTGGAGTTGTCGAACTCCTTTAGACGTTTTTGAAGTATATGAAATCTGATAATTTATACAAAATAAGGGAGATTAGCAATATGGAGCCAACTTTGTTGATATATGTATGAATATTTGAGAAAAAAAATATATTATTCAGTTTATAAGGTTCTATTAGTACCAAAAATATATTCTTTTTAGTTCATAATGAAATGTTAAACAAAGTTATAATCAAGTTTAACTCGTTTCTTTAATACGACACTGATTTATCTTAAATAGAGTATCCGGTCATAATGACCCACACCCACGTTCATATAATCATTTTCCACCCCCATGACGCCGGGTTAAATGTTCTACTTCTAAACGCAGGCCTTCTTTCGTAGAAAATATATTTTAAAATACTATATTTAGGGACCAACAGTATTAACATGCCTTCTGAAGTACTGCGGACATCTAGAAATCATTAAAATGTTATTAACACCATTTATTTTATGCTATCGTTACATTAAACCGTCAACAAAAACAGAACTACTAATGCGGACAAAACGACTGCAAACGCAAGACATTTATAATCGCCATCAGCGGACGGGGGAGATATTGCGATAATCTGTGGAACGCAACTCTGCTTCCGCAGCCGGAAGGAGGAAAATCTGCATTATGGCACTATCGCGATCATAGACAAAGGAAATGTTTTTTTTTAGATCTCCTCACTGTTTGGTGAGAACACGGTATAATATTTATATTGTTACATATAAATAGTTTGTAGTTAAATTTACACGATTGTAGACTTTATGGCAGCAGAATTGAGGTCCAGTTGTGAAACATGTTGTAGCCACAACGTTCGGTGACGCTGTAAAGGCAATAGACGGCCAACAGCATACACTCTTCAAAAAAAAGTTGTAACCCTTTTTCTATTCCACAGACATGTCTAGGTAAGGTTTGAAAACATATATTCTAGAACCCTATTGCAGCGCCACCTACCTGGTCCAATTGTGAATCTAAAAAACCATCCAGGGTCCATCCATGTCAAATCCCACTCAAACAAACACAAAAAGTTTCATTAAAATCGGTCCAGCCGTTTAGGAGAAGTTCAGCGACATACACACTTGCGGAAGAATATACTATTAGATTGTGTACATAAATAACTTAAGTATATCTATCTATACTAATATTAGAAAGAGGAAACCTTTGTATTTTTTTAAACGAATGAACTCAAAAACTACTGGACCGATTTAAAAAATTCTTTCACCATTAGAATGCTACATTAGCGCTGAGTAACATACGCTATATTAAAAAAAAATGCAGTACGAAGTCCGCCACGTCAGCTAGTGCATATATAAAGATATTGATAGTTACACATGGGATAAAAATACTGACATCTTGCGTACTTTCACATTTTCTACAAGGTGTATCACGAAGTATGTCACTCGAATCGCGACCCTCCCCTTTATTCACCGTTACCACATTTCTGTTTGACGGCAGTCGATTTCGATCCAAATGATATCCATGGTGATATCGTAGTGTTTTTTACATGGAACATGGTACGTAGGGCTATATATGTTTAGTAGGGTTATACTAGGTTACGAGATACTGAAATCTTGGGTATTAAAACGATGTAATCTTTAAACGTTATTATTATCACCATCGTAATAACCTTCTCCTATGTACCCCTCTGGTCAATTTATAATTAACTAGCCTAGAATATAGCCTATGTTACTCAGCGCGAGTGTAGCATTCTAAAGGTGAAAGAATTTTTTAAATCGGTCTAGTTGTATTTGAGTTTATTCGTTGCAAACATACATACATACATACAAAAATACAAAGGTTTCCTCTTTATAATATTAGTATAGATATAATTTTAATTTTCATCCAACTGGATTTGATGACGATACTTGGCTGTTGTTTGCCAACCAGAGTCTTTGACCCAGAACAATAACTAATATTCTGAGGTCTTTGCTGTCCTAGTTATATTATTATGTAGTATAGAAAATATCACCGAAAAGTATTAATTCAAAAATATTATCAGTTTGTAGTTGCTTATCAATATCCTTCGACCAAGCGTCCAAAAACCGTCTTGAGTTAGTTAGTGAGCTCGCTTAGCCACATCTCGCCACGAATTCCTCGCACGACTACCTTGCACGCCTGTTCGTTAGCATCGCTTGCACACCTCTCGTTACCTTTGTATGTACAAATACCTGATTCGTGGATATAATCCTCGGGAGTTTTATTCTCTATTCCATTACGTTTATGACAATATGAAAATCTAAGGCAAAATTTCAACTCTCCCCTTGTGTCATCAGAAGGCGCGGATCAGTCACCTGTTCTCAACACCAGTTTTCGTCACCAAAATAAAATTATAGAATTTCATTGAAATTTTACTGGATGACAGCTAGGAAGCATTCAATTGTTATAGTCTGTATTTAAATATTATAGTCTGTATTCAATTGTTACTGAAGTGAAAAATCAATTGCTGACACCTTTTTTTAATGATTAAAGGAAAAAAAACCTGTCGAACACTGGTGCCCTATACACAAATCAACGTTTTCGTTAACGTAATGGAATGTTGAACAAAACTCGTAAGAAGCACTGCGCACTCAGGTGTATTCACCAAAGCAGAGACAGACAGAGAAAAGAGATATGTCAAAAACAATCAACAACAAATTTCATTCATCTCCTTTTCGCTTTATTTATTACGACCTTCATTCAATTAAATTGATCGAAGATTATGACACACTCTTTCCTATTAGTGTAGTGTGTCTACAATGTATGTAACACACGCATATCTCATCCCCTCCCTATGCATTGTAACATGAAACCTGTTTTTATTAAGGTCAGATTATTTTACACCTTAAATCATCAAGTGCATATTAGTCAGTTACGTGCGCCAAACATTACACCTTTGCATGCATCCTCTCTCCACTTCGGTTCATAGCGGGCTTTACGCCTAATTTAGGTTTAAAACTGTAGTGCAATCTACCCTTAAATGTTAGATTGACACGAGCAAGTTTACAATAGCTGCCATTACAAAAGTTACGCGGGAACTGTTCCAATTGAGGGAGCGAGTGCGTGCAACAATTCAGAACTACAAGCGCTACTGTAGAACTAACTTTAGGTTCTCTGGCGCGATGTTCCGAAACGTGCCTGCAGACTTTTTTATTTGTATTGCCGTTGGCTATGTAAATTCGTTTGTCGTGAATTTTAATGGTACAACATTGACTGTTCGAGGTACTTACTTATATATTTTTTACGTTTTAACCTTCAGTTGCTAAGGTTCTTATGTATGTTGACCGCAGTTGCTATTTGAAGCATCACCCGGATAGGAAGTCTATATTAATAGGAATATTAAGGTAGTAATATTAGTATTATAAAGAGGTAAAGTTTATGAGTTTGGATGTAGGAGGTAATTTGCAAAACTACTCATCCGATTTCAGAATTTCTTTCAACAATATTTAGAATGGATATTCAGGATAGAGATATAGGGTAAAAAGACGAATTCACGGACAAAGTCACGGGCAAAGTGCTAGTATTTATATTAATTGTCAACAGAGCAGAGTATTTAAAATTACTTTAAATTTTTGGGCAAAGAATTTTTATCCCGCAAAAAAGAAGGAGGTGCTATAATATTAGTTAGTTAATATTAATACGTGAAGCAAAAACTTTGTACCCCTTTTACGAAAATTCAGCGGCCGGAGGAGTATAAAATTTCGCACACTTATAGTTTATATAGAGAAGGAGTGCAGAATGCTTTTTTTTTTAATTATGCATAAAAAATACATTAAATTAAATAAACATTGTTTCATACATTTTTCAAAAATTTCAAAAATGGAAGAGGCACGGCTGAAATCTGTCAATGCCAATCAAAACTATTTTTTTTAATTTTTATTGCTTAGGATACAATCTGTGCAGCCTTAATAAAATATTGTTTCAAAAATGGAATCGGAGGAAACTAAATAACAGGAGTTAATGAAAAAAACTATATTAATTAATGTTTTTTTTTCGTATTAAAATCGGAGGTGCTGTTTATGAATAATTATGACATCTACATTTGGAGGTCCAAGAAAGAAGGCGGTGCTTTTTTTTATAACTTTTATACTCGGAACAATATTTTAACTTTAGTTATCATTCTGAGGCTCTATTTGTCATTCGTCTTTGACAACTTAAAAAAATCGAGATGTGTATCCTTTTTTCGTGGGTGCCGATTATGAATATTATACCTATTTCGAGATTTGAGATGGCGGACGTGATCTTTTTTTAACAGTCAATATGGGTATCGTTTTTAAGGTATTCAGATCCAAGATGGCGGACGTGATCTTTTTTAAAAGTAAATATGGGTATCGTTTTTTAAGGTGTTCGTGGGTGCCAATTATGAATATGACATCTATTGCGAGATTCAAGATGGCGGAAATTATCTTATTTTTAAAGTCAATATGGGTATTGTTTTTATGGTTATCGTGTATGCCAATTATGAACATGATTTGTATTTCGAGATCCAAGATGGCGGTCGTAATCTTTTTAAAAGTCAATATGGGTATCGTTTTTAAGCTTAGAGCATTAAGCTCTACGTTTTTAAGGTTTTAGTGGGTGCCAATTATGAATAAGACATCTATTTTGAGATCCAAGATAGCGGACGTGATTTTTTAAAGTTAATACGAGTATCCTTTTTTTAGGCTTTCTTGGATGCTGATTATGATTGACTTCCGTTTTAAGACCCAAATAGAGGACGTGATTTTTTAATAAAGTCAATGATATCACACCGTTAGTTTTTCCGCTGTGGTCATGTAGTCAAAATATTAAACAGTATTTTCACGTCTTCTGCTGCTAACAAACCATCTTATATCTTAAGCTTCATGCAGCTTCATCATTCAGCCGAAATAGTAAACAGCTTTTTATAAAAATTACGGTCGAATTTCGACCACTGGGCGACCATTAGTATTAGTTAAATACTTAGTATATAATGATGTGTAATATTTAGAACTAAATATAACTAAAGAATCTATTCATTTCAGTGTTCGGACTCACTTTCATGCGCCAATCTAGGTACGTACGTACTTTTATCTTAATGCATTTTTAATTGCCAGACATTAGGAGCAGCTTCTCATTGAGCGAACCTTTTATTTATTAAAATGTCCTAAAATGTCTGAAATTTTGATGTCTAATAATCTTCTAGGGATCTTGGTATTAATTATTTGTTATAATTAATGCAGTCGTTACTTATTACGTTATACTTTTTAATTAATGCAGCCGTTAATTACGACCTACTCTTATAAATGTTAACAGGCATCAGCCTGTGAAATATTGTTAGAGAATTTATGGGACCGATAACACCTCATTTTATTATAAAAGATAATAAATTTTACTATTTTTGTCATGTAATGTTTACTTAGTTTGACATGTAATATGAATTATTAACAATAAATATAATTATGAATAAGTATAGAAGGTATCTAGCTACACATAGACTTTCATTGTTATACAGGAAAGTGCAAAGAAAAAGGTTTGTTATAATATTATGTTTAAGTTATACGAGTATTACAGTTTTCGGACACAGTTTGCTTTTGTTTCATTTCACTGGCAGTAAAAACCTAACGATTCTCGAATTCTTAGGGGAAGGGAAGGGTATAATAATCCCTCCCTTACCTCCACTACGCTGCTTTTAGCTTGCAATTTTTAATAACTGATAAAGGTTAAGGGTATTTTCGCAATATCGTTAGAAATATCAAATATTGCAACTCTATCCACAGAATAGTAAATTAGTACTCCATATTGTCAACGGCAAAACTTGATAAAAAGGGTGCGTTAAGAAAATAATATTGCTTAAAATTATAGTAATTTACCCTGGGTTACTAGGATTACAAACATTGGTTCAACAAGGAGGTATCCTATATATTTTTTATTGTTTTTAGTTTTGGTGCAATACTTATACCTATATATAATAATACTTCGGCTGCGTCGGACACAATAAATGTTTTAAATTGAATTGAATTGAATTAGAGCTGGGAGTTATTTTTTAACACTTATGTATTATAAAAGTATAAGTTTTTCCTAAACTATTACAGTTTAAAAATTGTGAATTATAAAGTAATTATTATGTTCTATTTGGTTACAAAATGTAAAGGTTACGACAAATAAAAAAATGGTTCACGTTTTGATGAACTGTTGGTGTTGCTTCATGTAGTTTCTAACTTTAATGTTTTAAAATAATTAAAATATTTTATTATTGAAAATTACAAAATTAATATCTGAGATTATAATAACCTAAAGTAACTAGAACTAATACAAACCTAAAATATGGCGTCAAAAAATAATAAATTAAAATAAAAAATTAAAATTACTTGTTGATTTTCACACGTCTGCACATCAGACTTCCACAAACTGTCTTTCCCTAATAGACGTTGAACTTTATGTATAACGCATATGGTTGAAGATTTGTTGAAGAAATTTGACATTTTTGGATAGGTTGACGTGCACGTGTCTGTTCACTGTTACGAGTAGTGTCGACATTCCTATTGTTTCTCTCATTTTTTTTTCCTTTAGTTGATGGCTTCGCTCGAACTACAGTGTTGTGGAACCAGCTCTCGGCGGCGGTATTTCCGGACCGTTACGACCTCGGAATCTTCAAGAAACGAGCCTATTCCTTCCATAAAGGCCGGCAACGCGTCTGCGATTCCTCTGGTCTTGCGGGTTGTCCATGGGCGGCGGTGATTACTTTCCATCAGGTGACCCGCCTGCTCGTTTGCCTCCTTCTTTTATAAAAAAAAAATTTGCACATTTAGCCAGCGTCAAAGTTAGTAATTTCTTTTCTATAAGATGATGATGAATGATAATAGAAATGAGAAGTGAGAAATGATATACCTCCCAACACCTCGAGTATCTCAATAAAGATGTGGTGGGGCTTTACTAAGTCCTCGCACTGTTTTCTTTATTTTGTCAACACTCATGCACACTCACGAACAATTAACGGTTAATAATCCACCTTTATTTCACATTAATATTCGACATAACACACATTTTAGAAAATAAAACAAAACCGCAGACATGACTCTTCACTTTCCCGCCAAGAAGTCCTTTCTCTCATTTTATTATATTTTATAGTCTTATTTATTTGCGGATTTTGGAAAGAAGGTTCTTTCAGCTGTTAGCTCTGTGACGTATCAGCTGATTGTATAAGCACCATTCGTTTGGGTACTTGTCTACGGCATCTGCTGAAGTGGGCCCGCAATCAGTCTGGGGCGCGTTCCGCTACAATTTGCATACCAGCTGCATAAATGCTACTTTGCTTACATCAGGGTCGAACTTGGGTGAGCACTCAACTAAAAATAGGTCTTCACATACAGGATGCCTAGTGCTAATTTTATTTGCCATCGCATCGCTTACTTGTATACCATTAAAGCAGCGCGCTGCTCTCTCTGTTAAGTTTTTTTTTGATGTTTTGTTTAACTGTTTGACGACCTCCCTGGTCGAGTGGCTTGCACACCGGTTTTCATGGTGTTGCCATCTCTGAGATCCCGGGTTCGATCCCCGATCGGATCAATTTAGAAATACCTGTTTTTCTATATTGTTTCGGGTCTGGGTGTTTCCTATGTATAATAAGTATGTATTTTAGTATATTAAGTATGTTTATCCGTTGTCTAGTTAACCATATAACGAGTTTCTTAAGGAAGCTTTTCTTGGGGCTAGATAATTGGTGTGAGTGTGGGAAACATTTATTATTTATTATTTATTATTGTTATTTTATGTAGTTTTTACTTTGAAGTTTTAAAATTAATTGTTAATGTTATTGTTACGTCAAAAAAATGATAATTTGTATGGCATTGTGGCATCGCCTCCTGGTGACAAATAAGGAAAGTAAAAAGTTTGCCATACAAATTCTCTTTTTCGTCAACTGGTGCCGCTGACCACAGCTGTCCACTAGGCACCCTGAACATTTACATAATTCGTTTACGATATAATGACTTAGATGTACGCGGTACATCTTTTTAGATATCTTAAATTTTTACGTAACTTATTGTAACGTGTCTTCATCATAAAATGTCTGTATACGTACTAATAAAATTAATTAACTGTTAATTAAAAATACATTCATCAAAACAGTCTAACTTTTAAGCCGAAACTATACATTTAAATCATTTAGATCTTAAACATTTAAGCGTTATCTCTTCTTATCTGAGATGAATACTCAAAAAGCTGCTGTTAAAATATTAATATACTTACCTAACTACGATAAGCTATATGCACGTGACCCGTAGACAACTTTGGACCGCTCTTCGTCCAACGAGACGTTGGCAGTTGTTTTCTTAGATCTCAACTCAATCCGCCTCTGTCGCTCCCGCCCTCCATAGCAGACAAGTTTCAGCAGAGCCAGCTAACTAGCCCGAAATATATCTGTAGATAATGTACTCAATCCGTCGTGTGTTCACCCACAACCGGAGTGCCTAGGTCTCGCTAAGACCGCCTTCTAATAAAACATGTATTTCAGCCATTGTTTATTTACTAACCAATTTTACGCTCGCAAAAGGTCTAACTTTGCCTTGATTTACTACATTTCCCTTAAGAAAGACTAACTTTGTGTTTATCGGTTAAACAAAAAAGAAAAACAATTCAGTTGGTAGGTAATCGATAAGAGATATTTCTACCACTGATTTAATCAATATTTTTTAAAGATTATTTATTAGAGAGCCACCTAGAGAGCGAATATGCTTATGTATGCTTATGCTGAGCGGTAGAGCCACGCTGCGTTGCAGCACGAAATGGGCCGGCTCGCCTGGCGTAATACTCTCACAGAATATCAGCGTGAAACAATGGCACTCGTTACTGTTGTGTTTCGTCCGGTGAGTGAAAGTACCGGAGGCCCATCTCTCACCCCTCCCCCTCCCCCCTCCCTTCCTTGAGGAGGGACCTCAAGATCCAACTCCTTCCTCAAGGCCGGCAACGCATTTGCGATTACTTTACTTTCCATCAGGTGACCCGCCTGCTCGTTTGCCTCTTTTTAACATTAAAAAAATGTAAAGGTGAGCCCACCTTAAGGCGAAGGGTAAGGCACACTAGCGCCACCAATCGATAATTTGACAATTACTAACGGACCGGATTTTTTTTTAAACATTGCGTACCGTCCGATAACAGGAAAGCATCCATAGTATTTATTTAATAATTGTGCACTACTTTTTGTTGCGTGGTTTATTCACAAAACGGGCTATCGCATTTATTCACAAACAATGGCCACTTTTGGTGTTAGCGAATGAATACAATAACAAACCTAAAAGTAGTGCACAATTATTAAATAATAGATGTTTGAAAAAAAATCCAGTTTAGCAGTTATCAAATTAAATCCATTAGCGGCGCTAGTGTGCCTTACCCTTCGCCTTTAGTAACATATTACATAATCATGCTATAGTAATATAATATATCAAAACAATGTTACAAAACAATAAATATAGGAATGATTTATTGACACTTATCGTCCACACTTATAAAACAGACAGACAGACAGACAATCATTTTATTTACCACTATAACACAACAATATTACACATTTTAATGTACTAAGTAAAATAAACATATCTAACTAATAAAAACAACTAACTATACATACGATGCTACATACACATGTAGCATGTAGCTGTACATACATGCTATATGTACATATCTTGTCATTACGAGGCATAATATGTTCACGTCAGTAGTTTAACGGAGCTTAAGAATCGAACCACGACTTTGAGCATTTAATCCGAGCATCTATGCGTTCGGCTACAGATGCTTATTAGCTCATATACTGCCCAACTGCCTTAACAAGAGTTCAATGGATAAAGCATTGGTATCTGCAAGATTTGACTGGTACAACAATAAATAACTTTCGTTGACGTTATTATCAAGACGATGGAACTGAACGAAAAAAGATAGAATCAACACAAAGATTGAAATATAAGTACGATATATCAGTCATCCGCGCTCGTATGCTACGATCGTGTACAGAATGCTAAGAATCCGCGCTGCATGCATATTGCGAGTCGGCTAGTGTGTGATACGCCGTTTCTTCTTACCCAGCTCACGTGCTCATTTCGTCTACGTAATTGAATCATCAAACATTCACAGAACAAAACGAAAAAAGCTAGTACCATACCGCTATCGCTAACATTAAGTTGAATAAGTGGCGTCTTTTACAACGACTGCGGCCAAAAGTCTTGTGTTCATCGATAGAGGTTGTACTTATCTAGTACGTCTATCGGCGAACTTAAGTCTACCGCCCGCCCCGCCACGCCGCTGCTCGCGACGGGCACAAACTGAATTAGAGATGTTTTTCTCCATTTTATATATCTCACCCTCTAAGGAGCGGCGAAGTGTTGAATTATTGGAGTTACTTTATTTTATAAAACGATTTCGCCGCGAAGAGATTTTCTGTTTACTTTTCTCGCGGAGCGTTTTCGCGCTCCCGCCTCATATTCTATTGATACAAATTGATAGTAAGTCAATTCATCCATTTGACGTTTTTATGTAGGTATTATAGAAAGCTCGTTTTCGACTGTGCTAAAGGGGGAAAGTCTTCTTTTTATTCACCTTTTATATCGAACTTTAATACGGATTTACGGAAGTGCCATAAATAAAGAGTTGCAAAAAGGTACCGGTAATACGTCATTACTTAGATGCCAACATAGACAGATTATTTTGTGTTTACTTGCTCTTCTTTTATGTAGGTATGTACCTAAATTAATTCTTTGTAGTATATAATTCTTGTTTTCTCCTGCTCTGTTCGCTTTATATCTTCTTTTTTATAGTACTTGTCAATTAGGTAGGTAATGTCTCATATCCCATTTACATTATTTGATTGTATGGTCAATAATATATTTAAGAATAAGAATAAGAATAAAATAATAATAATAATAATAAGTAATAATATATAATGTCAAGTCATGACATTAATAATTTTAAAAGATGATGAGATGAAGAGATGATTACAAGATCACAAGCGGGACGACAAAATAACGCACGCCCACCACCTCCGCCTGCGCCATCGTCCAGCTCCTCGCTAACGTCGTCGGGTGACGAATTTGCCATGATACCCGACACCAGCGAGTCGAGCGACGACGAGCGCGGGCCGTCGGCCCCGCCGCCGCCACCACCTGCGCGACGTGGACGACCCCCGCTGCCGGCACGCTTGGGGCCTGCGAGGCAACCTGCCTTGCGCCTGGCTCCCGCTACCGGTGGTGTAGTGCGTCGCATGCGATGGTCTCAACAAAATAATGAGAATTGCATGCGCGCCTATTACGAGGCTACAGAGGGAGAAACTAACATGACTGCTTATCGCATGCTTCACCCACGCTCATCTGTTATGAGACTGTACATCCCGCGTAAATGTGGAGGTCGTGGCTTTTTAAACGCCAAGACTCTACATAACCGCGAGGTGTGTAGTCTGAGAGATTACTTCCTTAACAATGAGTGTGGGATGCACCGCGACGTTGTAGCAGTAGATAGGAGCCTCACGCCGCTCTCCTTGGCAAGTGAGAACTGGCGCAGACCAACGGTGCTGAGCACTGAAGACCGCAGGAACATATGGAAGAGTAAGGAGCTCCACGGGCGGTACTACCGGGCCTTAACAGGGCCCGATGTGGATCTGCTCGCGTCGGTAAACTGGCTACGATTCGGTGATCTTTTTGGGGAAACCGAGGGGTTTGTCTGTGCAATTGCAGACGAAGTCATGATGACGAATAATTATCGGAAGTATATCCTGAGGGACGGTACGGCCGACATCTGTCGGGCATGCCGCCGTCCCGGTGAGTCACTCAGGCATATTATTTCCGGTTGTTCTCATCTGGCTAACGGTGAGTACTTGCACAGACATAACCTTGTAGCCAGGATTATCCATCAGCAACTTGCTCTTCGATATGGTCTTGTAGAATCTGAGGTGCCGTACTATAAGTACACGCCGGTGCCAGTTCTCGAAAATGGTTATGCAACGCTCTACTGGGATCGATCTGTCATCACGGACAGGACTGTTTTTGCAAATAAGCCTGATATTGTGTTGACAGATCGATTGACGCGCCAGGCAATGCTTATCGATATCACCATTCCGCATGACGAGAACCTTGTGAAAGCCGAGAAGGGAAAGCTTACTAAGTACCTTGACCTGGCTCACGAGGTGACCGCTATGTGGGATGTGGATTCGACGATCATTGTCCCCATAGTCGTATCTGCAAACGGCCTTATAGCGAAGAGTCTCGACCAACATCTCAAGAGACTTTCGCTGGATGGCTGGATTAAGGGTCAGATACAGAAGGCAACACTCCTGGACACGGCACGTATTGTCAGGAGGTTTCTCACTCTGCAGCCCTGACCACCGGTAGCTTGGGCCCTGTCCCGCTGTTGGTGGTACTCTAGGATTAGGTTTTTATAATGTTTTATTGCTTTTATATTAAAATATTGTAAAAATCTAGTTTTAAGAAAGAAAATAAATAAAGAGAATAATAATAATATTTCTACAATTGATTGGTGTAAGCTTTAATTTCAATGACGGAGAACTTTACCCAGCCGTGGAACAGTATAAATACTATAACTTACATAATTAAATATTGCTATGAAATCATAGAGTGGTTAAAAATTAGTAGAAAATTAAGTCTAAAGTTCCTACCATAGAATTTACGGTGGCAACGTATTTTCTACATACGAAATTTACTTTCCGATTGTCTCCAGACTAAAAGCAATCTTAAGGAGTCTACATAAACGTGTTAATAAATCCTCCGTTTTTATACCGTATGTATGTAATTCGGTCTGCTTTCCTTTTCATTAAGTTTGTACGCACAATATAGTAGGCTACCCATAAACTCCAAGGTGCCTGTTAACAGGAGTTACTCCACTAGAGTAATGAGACTAGAGGAAAAAACATATACTATTTAACTTATACTTTCTGTGGGCCTTGTACGAACCATCATCGAAGTCGTATCGTAAAACTCGTAAGCGTAAGACAAGGAATACTGTATGGAAATTGGTACAGCTCCACAATGTACGTCTTCAATCAATAATGTACCTAGATTAAGGATCTGGAACAAAAAAGCATCTATTAAAATGCATGCATTAAATACTAATACTAATATAATAAAGAGGAAACCTTTGTATTTTTGTATGTTTGCAACGAATAAACTCAAAAACTACTGGACCGATTTAAAAAATTCTTTCACCATTAGAATGCTACATTAGCGCTGAATAACATAGGCTATATTAATATATATATATATATATATATATAAAATACTAAAAACGACAATTTAATTTTCCAATACAAAATTATTTTAAGAACCACCAAAGAGTGCGCACTACCAAAGAATACGTATACCTAAACGCAAGTCTCTTTTCCTATTGGCAAACACAAATTCATGGAATTATTAAATACTACGTACTATATTGACTCCATGCACACTTTATGTCACAGGCAAGTAGTTGCTAACGTGTTGCTAACAGATTTAATATTATTCAATTTACTAGCACTGCGGTACTCTTTGGTAGTGCAAGGTTACTTTACCCTATTAGTTTAAGGCGCTAAGACAGAGCGTTCATCCTTACTTTGATCTCCGTATTGCGGCAATAGGCAACGAGCAACTTACTGTCTCTATATAACCTAAACGCAGGCATAGCAATTGTAATTGCAAAGGGGTATGAGTAATTTGGGGGTCATTTTTTTTTGGCGATGTCGCTTCAAAAAAAAAAATTTAATGTAAAAGATCTTATCAAAATAAGCAAAAAATTATTTTACAGAGTAAGTCTATCATGGGCAAATTTTGAGCTATTTGTCATTAAAAAAATATTTTATTCAGTACCTATAAATGTTGTTCTTGTTTTTGTCACTCCAAATCGGTTTATATAAAGTCAGGTGGGTGCGGGGTAGTCGGCGCCAGAGGGTAGTGTCAGTGGGGGGAAGTGGGGGGGGGGGGAAGGGAGGGGGATTGTGGACCGGCGCGGACGCTGACGTTGGCGTCACTCACAAACCTTCCGTAGTGTCGTGTGCGTGCGTATTTTGCTGCTTTCTAACTATCTTGATTCCCTAAAACCTTACCTTCAATTATGGTATTCGAGCTAATAATCCATGGCTACTTCGAGGGCACATTCAATCTCGCCATGTCAGGGCAAGGCGATATTATTCTTATATTTTAATTGAAAGCGGAGTTGTTGGAAGAAATGCCATTTTAGGACACTATTGTTCTTGTATCATAGGCAAAAGAACGCTGAGTTGTTGTTCTCACATAATGACTATACTATGGTACTTGGGATGGGGAAGGCATCAGGTGAATGTTTCTTCTCCTGCTGCCTTTTTAGACGAAATATTATTAGGATCTAACATAGATTTAGTAGATATAGTAAATGATAATTTTTTGTTAAGAATATAGTTACTTAACTACTTAGTTATTTAGTGGGTTAAGAACTTATAGTATAATACATTGTAATACTAATCTTTAAAAATATTGTATACCGCGAAAGGGGTGAAAGTCCCCTTAGAAGTAAATATACTGAAATTAATTATTTATTATTAGTTTTTATAAATAATAATTGTTACTTTTATATACTTAATGTGAAAATAAAACTTGACGTAAATACCTACCTCATTATATTTTTATACCCACCTATAATTATATACGACAGCAAAGCAAGCTACCCATTACCTTTTTGTCTCTCGCTCTTGTCAAATGCACATTATATGCGTGAGAACAAAGCGACATGACCGGAAATGGATAGCTTGCGTAACCGTTATCTGTACATCTATACTTACTAATATTATAAAGAGGAAAGATTTGTTTGTTTGTCTGAATTGAATAGGCTCCGAAACTACTGGACCGATTTAGAAAATTCTTTGACCATTAAAAAGCTACATTCTTCCCAAGTGACATACATTTTATTCCGATGTTCCCATGGGAACGGGTAAAACCGCGAGGATCCGCTAGTTATGTATAAGTTCAAATGCACTTCCTTAAAAGGAATGCTACCGGTGCCAATTCCACATTTACACTTTAACGGGTTTACGGAAAGCAAACAAGAGTCGATATCTCAAAAACTGCCCAATACTAGGAAATGTTGTCATAGTATTTTTTTTTATGTCTTGACAAGTTCTTTCAAATAAAATTGAGGAGTGACAAGCAAAAAATTTTTTTCATACATTTTCGTATTTTATATGAACAATTTTTCACAAACTATGAGGTTTCCGACTTTGTGTTTATTTTTATTTTGTAGTATTCTTTATGTCGGTAATGATCAAACCAAATAAAAACATAAATTTTTTTTTTTTAAAAAGTCCACCCTTCCATTTAAAATCCATCCAATGAAACGCTTGATGCTTTGAGGGGTCAACACCCTTCGCCATCACGACCACTCTCGTTACCTCCAGAACCAGACTCGTCGTGTCCTTTCCTTTCCGTTACAGTGTCTGGAGTGTCGGAGGCCATTGGGTCTTTTCAGAGTGGTTCAGCGGCTGGATTGGATGGTCTTCGTCCTGAACACTTTAAGGAGCTTATTTCTCCCTCTGCAGGTGACAACGGGCGACTGCTTTTGGAATCTCTGACGCGACTTTCAAACTTTTTGTTGAAAGGTGCACTTAATAGAGAAGTTTGCCCTTTTTTATATGGTGCATCCCTAGTCGCCTTAAACAAAAAAGACGGTGGTATAAGACCAATTGCTGTTGGTAGCATAGTTCGCCGTTTGGTTGCTAAACTTGCTTGTCATGCCTTAAAATCTGAGACGTCATCATATTTGCAGCCTCATCAGCTCGGTTTCGGCACTTCCCTTGGTTGCGAGGCTGCTATTCATGCTACACGCGCGTTTGCACACATGAACTGTAACACCAATAATGTAATAGTAAAGTTGGATATTCAAAATGCTTTCAACAGCTTAGAGAGGGACACGATCTTGACAGAAGTCAAGGAACGCGTGCCCTTAATTTATCCTTTTCTTCATCAGTGCTATTCAGCGTCTAGCAACCTATATTTTGGTGATTCTTCTATTCTGTCGCAGACGGGGACTCAGCAGGGCGAGCCTTTGGGCCCTTTGATTTTTGGCTTGGCTATTCATAAAGTTATTTGTACATTGCAATCGCCATTAAACATTTGGTACCTGGATGATGGCACTATAGGGGGCAGTCCGGATGTTGTGGCCAAGGACATTCAGTCACTTATTCCTAGGCTTCGAGATATTGGTCTCAATATTAATATGAAGAAGTGTGAATATTTTAGTTGTAACGCCAATCCGTCGGCCGCTATACAAAATATTCTACCAGGCGTAAAAACTCTGGACAGGGCTAGTTTTAAAATTTTGGGTGCTCCAATCTTTTTGGAGGCAATACCTGAAGTAATGTCCGCCAAGAATCAGGAACTATTGTCAAGCCGTAGTCATTTGGAGCGGTTGCCACCACACATTGCTTTAACCCTTCTACGATCTTGTTTGTCGATACCTAAATTAAACTATTCTGTGAGGACGGCTCCGGTGTGGCTTTGCCAAGCGGAAATATCGGTTATTGACCACAGCCTTAAAGAAACCCTAGAAAGTATCCTTAACGTGGATCTAAATGATAGACAGTGGCATCAGGCGTCCCTGCCAATAAGGCACGGTGGGATTGGCATTCGTCGGGTACAGGACACGGCGTTACCAGCTTTTATGGCTTCCATGCATGGGGCACTAAGTCTCGTTACTCACATACTCAACGTTAATGGTAACGGATTTCAAGTGCCTTTTGCGAGAGAGGCTTTGGCTGCTTGGTCGATCTTTTGTCCCGATCATGATATCCCCGATCACCCCGAAGTTCAACGAAACTGGGACGATGTTCGATCCAATTTGACCCTCGCTGAGCTTAAGGACGGCGCCAGCGCAGTGGATTTAGCAAGGCTCAGAGCGGTATCGCAACGAGAAGCGGGCGCCTGGCTGCATGCGTTGCCTTCTCCACAATTGGGTACTTTCATGGACGATGATTCCTTGCGAGTGGCGGTAGCGCTGAGGCTTGGTTGCAACATTTGTGAACCACATCGTTGTATATGCGGAGCTCGGGTTGAGGCCAATGGGCACCATGGGTTGAGCTGTTGTAGATGCGCTGGCAGGTTCCCGAGACATCACGCTCTGAACGACATCATCCGGCGGGCATTAATAACCGCCAATATTCCGTGCGTTCTAGAGCCCCCAGGTTTGAGCCGAACAGACGGCAAGAGGCCGGATGGTTTGACCTTGGTTCCGTGGGAGAAGGGTCGTTGCTTGTTGTGGGATGCGACGTGCGTTAGCACCTTCGCTACGTCGCACATTCAAGGCACAATGCGGACTGCTGGGTCTGCTGCTGAGAGTGCCGCGAGGCAGAAACATTTAAAGTATGCTGCTTTGAAGTCACAGTACCACTTTCTCCCTTTCGCTGTAGAGACTTCTGGGGTGTGGGGCACGGAAGCGAAATCTTTTATTTCTAAAATAGGGCACCGCTTAGCGGATCGTGGGTACGATCGCCGCTGCGGGTCATACCTGGTTCAGAGACTCTCTCTGGCAATACAACGTGGTAACGCTGCCGGTATCATGGGAACCTTTGAGCCGGGGGTGGCCCGTGGCGGTCTTTTAGATTAAGGTAAAATATTTAATTATTGTAATTATTTGTTTGTATGTTAATTAAATTCCTATTTAAAATTACTCAAACCCCTTTCCATGATCGTCAACAGTTTTTACTTCCTGCACTCGATAATAGAATCAGTTTCAAATTGCCGCAACTAGCAATGTCAAATTTTGACTAGTTGTGTCAAGTTACTAGTTTCCCCAATTTGCAAACACTGACTGTTGACTATGGATTTGAAAAGATTATTTAGCATCACGGTAACCGTAAGCCGGGCGTTTTTGTTGCTGCAACTGGCAACCTTTAACACAAACTTTTAAAACGTTAACAGTTTCTGCAACTAAAGTTGTTTCGTCTGCGGCTAAGTAGTACTCGTACTAGCTGTAGTTTATAGTATCAACTACAGTTAACTATTACAAGTGCAATTATTTACAAATTCTCGTTTTCGTTAATGTGATAGCACGTTAATTTGTATAGCGAGGCCGATGACACTGAAAATGTCACTTATATGGCAATCAGCAAACAATCTCCAAAATAAATCTCTCCTCTCTTTGGGTTTCGAGGATCGATTTGCCTACAAATTGCATTCATAAAGTCAATAACAATTGCTATAAAAATATCATAAGTCGTTTAATATATGTGCGTATTCATTAGTATGTTTTTCTGCGTAAATAACCGAGGTTGACTATGAAGGTAATCATAGCTTTATAGCAATGAGCAAATAATCATATTATTTGCTCACTTCGCCGTCGAGTCGGGTTCTACTAAGAAGGATAAATAAATAAAATAAATAAATAAATGTTTCCTACAATCACACCAATTATCTAGTCCAAAGAAAAGCTTCCTTAAGAAACTCGTTATATGGTTAACTAGACAACGGATAAACATACTTAATATACTTAAATACATACTTATTATACATAGGAAACACCCAGACCCGAAACAATATAGAAAAACAGGTATTTCTAAATTGATCCGACCGGGGATCGAACCCGGGACCTCAGAGATAGCGACACCATGAAAACCGGTGTGCAAGCCACTCGACCAAGGAGGTCGTCAATCGTCGGATAGATTACAGTTAGATAGTTATTATATCAGCATCACTAGTTTATTTTATGTCGCCACTCTGGGGCAAGAACTTTCCCTATGGATGAAAACGGAGAACGGACATAAACCACCACGCAGGCCCAGTGTGGATTGGTAAGCCGAGACAGCACTTCCGAAGCACGGAGTAGTTCGAGAAGATACGCTTTTGGTCACCTATCCTATGACTGACCTATGCGAAAGTTTTTTAACTTCAGCAATCGCAAGTTATATTCAATATTGTTCAGATAACAGAAATTAAGTACCTATAGGTAATAGTTTTGCTATTGGATAGTTTTGAGTAGAATCCCTGGCCCCCATTTCAAGGTGGTTTAAATCCACCAACTTGGTGGATTTCCACCACCCACTTAAATTCTGACTACGTAGTCATAGTCATATAGTATTAAAGGTGAATTTAATCCTATACTAGTGTATAGGATTAAATTCACCTTGAATTTAAGTGGGTAAACTTCCCCGGGATAGATGTGATTGGGAAAGTGGGAGTCCCACATAACCGCCTTGTTTCCCTGAACGCGGAGGTAAGCAGTTTCTATTTCATAAAAAAAAGACAGCGCTTCCCTACTAAAATAATGATTGAACATTCTAGAACCTCACGATTCCGCTACTCATACAAAAGTGGAACACATAACGAAAATTTATTCGCAGCGCAATAGAAACTAATTTAACATTTGTCGATACGAACGGTACAAGTAGGTATCAGAGCTAACCGAAATTATAAGTGGTGTTTCAAATTTCAGGGTAGGCAAAGATCACTGTTACAGTAACTGGTTACTAGTTTCCAGCAATATTAACATATAATATTAACAATTCAACTACCGCATTATGAGACCTCAATTAATACAATGATTAGGTAAATTATTAACATCTACGATTTTTTATTGTAAAAGTAAGTATTGATATGTATGCATACTAGTACAATAAAAAAATAAGTGGTGTTTCAAAATTTCAGGGTAGGCAAAGATCACTGTTACAGTAACTAGTGACTAGTTGTTAGCAGCATTAACAATTAAAAAAACTATTGCATTCTAAGACCTCAATTAATACAATGATTAGTTACTTAGCATCTACGATTTTTCATTGTAAATAAGTCTCTAAATATCAGGTACTAAGACACAGTTTTTAGAATGAAATATTTTTGGTACTAAAAAATAATTTAGAGCCTTTATTCATTGATTTGATTTTAAACTTTCCATAATGGACTTAAAGTTATTTGAATTAATGAAATAAAAATATACATAACACATATTTCCTCACCCTGTAACGAAGAACGAGGACAATGGAGAGTTAAACGCAACGCAACATCTACATCAAAAATGCGGTCGCAAAAATGCGCTATGTTAAAGTAAAATTACTCTTCACACTCTATATCTCAGTTTTATTCTGCAGCCGAGCGGCAGTGGCGATGTTTTAACGCATTTTTATACCGAACACAGTGGAAATAACGAAGCGCTGTGGAAGCGAGTGAATTAAAACTAATGGAACGGTTAATTTCTCTGGAGGATAAAACCGTGCTTCCGTTTGACACCTAGCTCCACCGCTCCACCCGCTCCGCTCCCTTTGAAGCAGTTCTAAATGTACGCCGTTAAAGTTCAACAATTTTTAAATATATATTTTTTTTGGGTAACCATATTTATTGGCACCAGTGTTCAACACTTTAATCCCAGTGTTCAACACAGTTGTCGTCACAAAAAATAACATAGGTATAGATTTTCATTGAAGTTTTTACAGAATGACAGCTAAGCAGCAAGTGGTCTGTATTCAATTATTGCTAAAGTCAATAAAAATCAGTTTTATAAATTAACTCTTTCAGGGTCAGAGAGATGTATTTTCCCACCACATTTTAAACTTTATGTGATTGAGATAAAATTGAAAACCTAATCAAACATATGGTTAGTTTGCTAACCACTGACCCTGAAAGAGTAGGAAATAAATGACAGTCACTGGTAGGTGGACCTTTCGAACACATGCCTATTTGTAGGTACTAAATTTTGAATGGAATCTGGTTGCGCCAGTATTTGCCGCGCACAAATATTTTTTCGATATCGTAATATTTTCATCTATACTAATATTATAAAGAGGAAAGCTGTGTATTTTGTATGTATGTATGTATGTTTGCAACGAATAAACTCAAAAACTACTGGACCGATTTAAAAAAAATATTTCACCATTAGAATGCTACATTAGCGCTGAGTAACATAGGCTATATTAAAAATAATATAGCCTATAGCCTTCCTCAATAAATGGACTATTCAACACAAAAAGAATTTTTCAATTCGAACCAGTAGTTCCTGAGATTAGCGCGTTCAAACAAACAAACAAACAAACAAACAAACAAACAAACAAACTCTTCAGCTTTATAATATTAAGTATAGATTAAAAAAAATGCGGTACGAAGTCCGCCGGGTCAGCTAGTATTTGATAAAAGTAGTTTGATTGGCGCTGTACTAGCTTTCTTCACCCATCTCCCTCCAATTCATACCAAGAGCGAGACCGCAATATAGAACGCAGCACGTCAACGAGCTCGCTGTAACTGCGCGAATTAGTGCAACGACAACGTTTTGAAAAGATGGCCGCTCGCGCTTAGAGGATATCTCTATTTTTGTTCGTCTGATAGCTATTACCACGTTACTAGTGTTAAAAACTGCGCGTAGAGCGGTTAGTTAATTTACCGGTAAAAATGCCACCCAGACCAGGTAACGATACCAAGCATAGCGTTACTTTTTTTAGCGGTATTGTCGTTTGACAGAAGTATCAATGTCAATTTTTTAACGGTATTCAAAGCCCTGGTGAGAGGTACGATGCAATAGATAGACAAAGACGAGTGAGTAACTTCACGCAATATTACAGAATGCAAGTGGAAAAAAGAATTGCTGTTATAATGAAAAATGAAAAAGGTAATGGGGTTTTAATTGCGGTAGTTTGGGAATTTTTTGAAAAAAAGGGCAAACAATCATATCTCCATAGCCGTAACTCCTTGGACCAGGGACTAAGGATGGAATGACTCCACCAGCACCCCAAAAAATTCTGTCGGTCCATGCGCCAAACATCCATAATATAAGGGCTCTTTCAAATTACGCGTTTCGTTTACCTAATCTGTGGTTTCGTGTCGGACCGCTGGCAGCGCGCTGCCGTCCGTTTTCATAAAACGCCAGCCGCACGACACGCAGTGCAAACGTGCGTTAGCCGTCCGACAAAAAACGTCTAAATTGAAAGAGCCCTAAGACTGCAATAAATCCTATCAAATCCTACAAAAACGAATAAGGATAGTGCATTATCCTTCTAATAATATTCTAAGCTATTAATAAAGAGGTAAAGTTTGTGACTTTATTCGTTTGACGAGGGTAATCTTATTCTAAAAATTATTTCACTGATAGAATGATACCTATGATACGGCACTTATGCAGGCCGTCATGAATGGGTGCGCTTGTTACCGTGCGTGTTCCACGGTGAGGAGCGCTCTCATTATTTTGGACTACATCGGCTGCTTACCATCAGGCAGGATGTGGTCATTATGACGTGTCAATATAAAAAAAAACCTACATTCCTTGCGGGTTATATAGGCTATATTTTATTTTGATATGGCATAGTGACATTCATAAGAGCTACTTGTAGCCTAAACTGAATAAAATTATTTGGAATTATGAATTTATTTTGAATTTTGAATTTTTGAATATAAAATATTGGTTTATAGAAATACTAGAATACTATATAACCAACGTGGACGAAGTCGCGGGCAAAGTGCTAGTCTTTCTAATACTCTTAAAAGCGCATTGTTAACTGTCACTCTATTCCCTCTCAGTTTATCATTGTAGTAACAATTTGTGATCTCGACTTGAATAGCAGAACCTTCACAATGAATTCAATGGGAACAGAACATCCACCATCAAAACTTCTGTTGAGTTGAGAATTGGAACACTGACGTAGTTCCTACCTTACGGTGACGGAATAAAGGGGGTAGGCACTGTAGTAAAGCAACTCTTTTCGTAGGTAGTAGGTATATATTAAAGAGAAATAATAAATTGATCTACAAAAAAATAGTAGGCTAGCACCTAAAATGGTAAGTTAGCATCTAAATAGTAGCTTAGGTGCTAACTTTGTATTTTTAGGTGCTAACTTAGTATTTTTGTGGGTTAGGTTAGGTTAGTTTGGTGATCGATTAAATACAACCCTATATTAAATGGCTCAGACAATGGCATTACGTGCCTTCCGATGCATGGACGAGTTTGAGATGATAATTATTGGGTCACCAATCTTTTGAATAGCATTGCGAAAGTTACTAACTTATTCCGACCGGGAGTTGTAACACCTCTAAAAATATTATATAGATGTACCCTAATGTGATTGATACTTTTAAAGTTTTATTTACAACCACTCACAAACGTCTGGTCGGTTTAAACCTCGAATATCGCAACTCAAACGTGCTATTAGCCGATGCGCCATAGATACCTTCATATTTCAAAATAAGTAAGTCTTTAAGTTAAAAAAAACGAGCGAGCCTTACAGTAGCATATGATGTGTAACATTGACATCTTACCTTAGTAATAAGCAATTTTAACATTATATTCACAAAAAAAATGGGTCACGTATATGCAGTAAATGCTCATTAGAAGACATTTGATAGTCAAATGACACAATATGTCATGTTCATAATATCGATTTTAAATTTACAAAATGACGCGCGCTTGCACGCTTCCCCGACTTCCTGTTACTTACACTGTTACACATACTTCCGTCCCATTTCACGAAATCACTCCCACAAATTGCGTATATAGAAAGCGAGCGGAAATATGTGACACATCAAAAAAGGTTACACTTACACCACATTAGATACCATAACTTTACATTTACACTCCAAATGTAACACATCCTTTTCTAAAAGGGGTACTTCATTACACTTGGCAGGTTTTAAATGTTGTTTGATCTTGATCAACGTGACTGGAAATGTACGTTTTCGTTTAAGAACTTGCAAGATGCTCCAAACCCCTTTAATGAGATACTCTCGAGTTGAATGTGAGGGATCGTGGTTATATCCACGAAGGAGTAAATAAGATAGGTTGTATCCACATAACCAACAACGTTAAGATAGACTGTTCATGTGAAACCACTCAATCTGTATTGTTTTTAGAAAATTAAGAAGTTCTGTTATTAATTTACTAACGTCACCATTTTTTTCACCAGTGCAAGGTTAGACACGATGTGAATTGTATGTTACTAGTGGTCGGTGTATCTCCCCACTGTATAAGTAGTCACGCAAATAGGTCACGGGCGTTGGTGCTGCGACTAACCACAACAGAACTACACCACAACTAACGGCAGTACACTAAATGTATAATTTTTATTGTTCAAAATAATTTTTTATTATTTTATTATTATTATTATCTCCTTTATTTATTTTCTTTCTTAGAACTAGATTTTTACAATATTTTAATATAAAAACAATAAAACATTATAAAAACCTAATCCTAGAGTACCACCAGCAGGGCCCAAGCTACCGGTGGTCAGGCAGGCTACTCTTGACGCAAACTCAATCTCAATACAATTCCAATCCCAAATCAAAAAAATTCAAATGCCACTCTTAAAAGCGATAATAGCGCTACATTGGAATTAAATTGCTAGGAAATTGAGTGAACAAATTATTATCGAGATGGGGCGTTCCGAAATTGCGAAACTTATCCCAATATCGATACATATTAATCGCATTGGAATTGTATTGAGATTGAGTTTGCGTCAAGAGTAGCCTACCAGAGCTGCAGATAGTGGCTCCAGTGCTCGACACAGTAACCGAGTGCCCAACACAAATCTTCGTTGCTAAAAAATTATACGTGTATACTAACTTAATTTCAATTTTAATGGTTGACAGCTAGGGGGCCAGGTGATTTTCAAAAAATTTTATAATTCCTAAAGTCGACAATCAGTTGCTGACCGCTATTTTCGATGTTTCCTAAAAGATAAAAGCGTCGATCACTTTTATTTTTTAAACATTTTTATTTTTTAACTTAACCTTGTCTTAAAAAGTACAAGGAAACAAATAGTAGAGGGAGATAATAAGGCTTTCCTTTTTATACAAAAAACTAAAATTGTATTCCCTATTTCATACAATTACATTTTATCTGTGACTCTTTTAGCACTTACAGACTACGTTAATGTGTCTAAATGTAAGTCATCAACTAGTCCTTAATGCCTACGGCCCATTGAGTGGAACTTGGTACCCATTTAGATCTCACTTCTTTTGTCGTTGAAGTCAACAACCAAGGCATATATCACAATATTGAACTTGGCTCTCATTTCACATTTAAGTTTTTGATGGGTAACACGTACACGATCAATTAATTGGTAGGTTTCCCGTTCCGATCTGTCAGTAGGTGTAACTTTTTTTCAACAGTTGTAACGAAGCAAAAAATAACAACAACAAAAACATATTTTTTGTGATGATAATCACAAATTGTTATTGATGAAAAGCAAACATCTTAGGTGCGTTGTTATTCCCGCAGCGCTAATCACTATATTACTCCTAAATTTTCAACCATGCATTGACCAAGGGTAGCGCATGCTGCTTCTGCGGTGTACATAGACAAATGCTCGTTCCCTTTTAAACCGCATACACTATGCCCAAGAAACCAGCTCTTAATTAACTAATAAATAAATGCGGACGAACACAACAATTCTGGGCTTGAGTAATTACGTCTACCTACGTGAGTACGTACCTGCAATAATTTACTGCAGTAATAAAATACAGAGCAACGCGTAAACTAACAAAGCGCCCACTGCGTGGTTGTTCTCAAATTCAATTCACAATACGTATTAATTTCGCGATCCCATAAGGCACACTCGAGCAAACAAATATCCCTGAACTAAAACAATATTCTGCACACGTACACTTCGCAACTATTATATATGACGGGCGAAGATACAAAGAGAGGAAGATAGGCCGGGTAACATAGGCTGTTCACACTCGCAAGACTATTTATATGTATTAAGTGACCGCTGCGATAGTGAAATTATAATGCGGAGTGTGAGAGTACATGAGTTAGCGTAGCGTAACCGTAGCGATGGTATAGTGACACAGTAACAAGAGCATAGCATTGCCGTAGTAAGATCGTAGCGAGAACGTAGCATGACCGTAGCAAAAGCATAGTATGGTTTAAAGTAGAGCGTGTCATTGCCGTAGCGAGAGCGTGGTATGTCATTAACAAGAGCGTAGCATGGCTGTAGCAAGAGCTTAGTATGTCTGTAACAAGAGCGTAGCATGGCTATAGCGAGAGCATAGATATTACGGCAGGCTTATTACCGATCTTTAAGTGACAGTCGCAATCGCGACAATTTACAATTTTTCGCTACCAAAACACATATTCCTATAATACATACATACATACATACATACCATCACGCCTTTTTCCCAACGGGGTAGGCAGAGACCACATCCTTCCACTTGCTACGGTCCTGACACACCTCTTGCGCCTCCTCCACTCTCATTACTCCTTTCATACATTATTCCTTTCTTTCATTATTCCTATAATAATAATAAATAATAAATATTTCTTTATTAATCCTTCACAAACATTACAAATTTATATAGGATGTTACAAATTTATATAGGTATTACAAATTTATATAGTGTATAATACAAGTAACCTAAAATTGTGAAGGATGCCTGAAATGAGTTTATAACGAACATATACCACAGGTCACCAGGCCCCACCCGCAGAAAGGAAACAGGAAATAAACAAGTCGAGCTAAAACAATACTAGAGACTAAATTAATCTAAACTAGCCGAGCTAAATGGTACCAAAAATTAGTACGTGTTAGTGTAGGTAAAGTGAGTGTAAGGTGTTAGTGAACGTGTAGCGTTTGTGTGTGGGTGTATGTGTGGGTGTATGTATGGGTGTGTAAGTGAGTGTATGTATGTTTAAGGTTGCGTAGGAGGATGAGAGCAGCTAACTGTGAAGAAACTCTGTTAGCAATATTATTTTACTAAGAGTAGTAAAAAGTTAGCAGATGTAACGTAATAAAAAAGTTCAAACAAATAATTATAAAATAAAGGATTATGATAAACTTGTCTAAGATTAAAATTTAATAATTTTGTCGTCAATTCATAATTTATAAATTTATCATTAGCCAATTATTCAATAGAATGTTCTGAATGAAGCATACTCTGATGAAAGTATAGTCTTTAAACTAAGATCTGTTAGAAAATAAATAATTAAAAACAAAATAAATGGCTATGAGCGAAATTTTTCTGTAGTTGCATCGTCCATGGATTTAAGAAATTTACTAGTAGACTGTTTACAACTGCATTTCGCGAGCGGGTAGATATTAAGAGAACTGTTTATTTTATTATAAAGATAACTTCCAAGAAAGCCGTAGAAGTTATGTGAGAAGGCGGTTTTCAGAGCAGGTATGGCGCATACCGTGCTTATGCGCCGTTTCCCTTTCGTTTTTTCAGGGTCGTAAGATTCTTCAGAATGTTTCATCAGAATTATTTTAAGGATAAATGTTTGCCTAACTGAGAGTATGTCCCATTTTTCGTAAAGCTCCGTAGTGGGAAAACGATAAGGTAAACCCATTGCAACTTTGAGAAGAAGGCGCTGGGCCAGTTTTAGCCGTCCCACCCCAAGCTGAGATACAATACTCCAGAAGAGAGTGACAAAGAGCAAAGTAGACCATTCGTCATTACGGAACATAGAACGCTACGATAGCGCCACGAGCGAGCGATTGATGAACTAAAAGTGCATGACGGCGCCGGCGCTATAGAATAAACTGACCGATTGTAGCAACCGCAACTAGTAGCAGTCGCGTAGCCATTATACAATCAGCAACTGGTTGCTTTTTTTAGTAATAACCCTGCCGCTTTAAAAGCTCGATGTACAGAACCCGTTAAGGTGATACTTTTTAAACCTGTGGGCCAACTTTACGCAAAAAACCATCAATGCCTTGCGTGTGCAGTACAACAACGCGTTCAGAGTGCTGTTGGGGCTGAGATGCGAGCGGAGATTTGTTGTTATAGTTTGATAGTAATAATACGAAACACTCGTAGGGCTAGGAATGAGATCAGTCGCATACTGAATCACACACTTACACACACACACACCCTCCCTCTTACCCTCACACATACACACACACACCCTCACCTTCACACACACATACACACCCCCACAAACCCTCTTACACACACCCTCAGAGACACACCCTCACACACACCCTCACACACACCCTCACACACACACACATACAATATTATTATAAGTTAACGTACATACCTTGATAACCTACTGTCAATTAAAAATTCCAAAATTTTGAATTGACGCGCCATTTTACCCAGAGGTGGCGGTTGTGGCTGCGCTGCAATTTAATACTAGAACAGACACTTACGAGCACTTTATGTAATAATTTTTTTTTAATTGTCATTTAACATAAAATAAAAAATACTGAAGTCATGACTGTATGTTCTAGATCCCTTTACCTTCTCTAACAAAAGAAGAAAACAAATAAAAGTACGTTTGGACATTGACAGTTCGTGAGTGTGCATGAGTGTTGGCAAATGAAACAAAACAGTGCAACGTCACTAATCAAATTCTCTCAAGAAGTCCGCTTGAGGACTTAGTAAAGCCCCACATCTTTACTGAGATACTCGAGGGGTTGGGGGTATATCATTTCTCACTTCTCATTTCCATTATCATTCATCATCATCATTTCCATTATCATTCATCATCATCTTTAGGATTATAATACTAATGAAATTAAGAAACTAATGACATGGCAGCATGGTCTATGACCTTAGCCGGTTCCTCAGAGAACAAACTATTAAAAAAAAAAAAAAAAAAAAGCAAAACTGCTGTTGTTGACGTTATAACGAAAATTGCTTTGATGACCTTGCGTGACTAAAGAAGCCTGACATGCCATTGGAATACACAGATTGCCTCAAGTAATTTCCTCCTTTGAAGCCATACGGCAGAGCTATTCTTGGTAAGTGTTTTCAAATAATTTATGACCCTTACACAGTCTCTCCTCCGTGGTCTTTTTGTTTATGTTTTACCATACTTTATTATAAAACTTTCACTGTGCCTATGAAAACATATTTCGCGAATCCACTTCTTCTATTAATATAGGCATTCTTCCCGGAAATGTACGAAACACGCTGTTGTGTCATTTTAAAGATCGCAGCAATCTTTATTTATTAAAATATGTCTCAATTAGTGTTATCTCTGTCATGTCAATTTTATTATTTTATTTTAGTACCTAACATTAAATTTTATATTGATTTATTTATTATATTAAGAAATTAGTTGAGCAATCCTTTTTTTTAAGCCTTGCTCTGCCCCATTATCATAGGTGATTTATAATATTGATAGATTATTTCTGGTTGTGCTGTGAAAGCTTAAAGAATAATAAAAAAATAACTGTATGGGAAACAGTCTATTTGAACATCAACTCCACAACCATTTTTAAGCCTCAACAATTAAAATGGCCATATTCCTTTGAAGTTAAGCAGAAGTTATTAATCCATTACAGAAATAAGTACATATATATACCTATGCAACTACATAACTATTAATCATCTGTTGACATATTCTCATTGAATCTTGCTTGCAAGTTCATTAATATTGATATAATTACTAATCTTTTTAACCTACTATAAATTTAATTAACAAATTCAAATGTTGTTATTTGCAAAAAATTGAGAAATGGTAATAATATTATTATGTTATTGATACTCAAAAAAGTATGTTTCAGCTTTTTATGTATTATGATTGCCATCTTTTTCTTAAGCTTCATTGTTTTTGACATAACAATAAAGAAATAAAGCTAAGATTTGTGCATGTGTTTAGAAGAACCGGGAAGAGTCTATTCTTGTGTGCAAAGTTGATATCAGACACCAGGATGTCTTGATGTAACAATCACAATCAGAAAATCAATTGATACATCCTGTTTCTACTCTGCCTATGAATGTATAACTTTAATATACCTTCAAATATTTATTATTTATCTTTTTGCATGGTGTTTTTAAAATAGCAGTAAACTATGTCTGCCTCCACTCTATTTAACACCTTTAACATATTAAAACCTAAATATCTCAGTAGTGTTATTCTATTAATTGAAACAATATCTATCTGTATGTAATTCTCATACTATTTTAACTTGATGTTTTATGCTTTGCATGGACTGTGGTTACAGTATTAAACTAAAGGTATTGGTGGCCGAAAAGTTTGGCTTTCTATAATGTTTGAAGACTTTGCACATAAAAAATAGTAAATCGGGTATATTCGTACTTAAGAAGGCCCTATGCGACTTACATACTTGAGCGCTTGCGGTTTTGTGAGAAAATGCATGTATGTTAATGTAATTATTAATGTACCTTCTTTAATTAATTTGTATTTGAATATTTTTAATTAATGTCTTGAACGTGGCCGAGTGGCCAAGCACGCAGGCAGTGTGTTGCGGATTTTTCGATGCAATGCCCAGGTTTTCGATCACCAACCTGTATTTGGCAAGCGTGATGATTAAGCCATTACACATCAGTTGTAGCAATAACTTGATTTCAATGATGGAGGCCCTGCAGAGGGACAGCTAAAGGCAATTTTCTTACTTTTTTAATTATTGTAATTGGTTTTGTAACCATTTTAATTAAAGGAAAATTAATTAATTAATGACTGTCATCTTAAGACAACAACTACAACTAACGCATTTGATGCATCTTCTAAAGCGCGTAAGTTTGGTTACTGTATTTGATAACCAATCCAGACCTGGCATTGCGAAAATGACTTTACGTGCGTGACCGTAACAATCTAGCCACTCCTCTGTTGCGCATTTGCTAACTTTTTGCTTTACAATAGCGATCAGGATGCCAAGTGCGAGTTACATTCGCCATTCGATCACGTTAACGAAAACGAGAATTTATATGGCAAAATTGTAACTCTCCCCGTATGTCGCCAGGTGGCGCTGCTTCAATGCGATACTCATTTTCATTTTCGTAAACGTAATCGAATGAATACGGGTAGTAAACGAAACTCACACTAGGCATCTTGAGTGCCTCGACTATCTGTATTCATTCGATTATTTTTACGAAAACTCCTCCCCTCCTCTCCGCCCCGTCACTGCTCCCGCCCCGCTCACTGCAGACGTTGAGGCGGCCTAACGGTCAGAGACATTGCCAAAATCCTTAAATTATGTCAGATATCGACCGTCATATCAAAAGAGCAATGACAACCACTAAATTACCTTTAAAACAACACTGTTATGTTTACTAAATAAATAAATTATCAGATCATGAAATCCATACGACATTTTATCCATGCCCTCGGTTTAAAAATAGATGTCAGCTGACGTCATAACTTTTCACATGAACAAGTCCACGCCCCCGAAGACTTAAATGCTGGTCAGTTCGGATTTTCGGAATAGGAAATTAATTGCATTTGTAAATCACGTTACACGCATGGCGTAATGCGGCACATAAAAATGTCCAGTTACGTGAGTGAACACTTCCTTTAGTGTCTGGAAACCCATACTCGACGGACCCAAGCGCACAATTATGGCGGACTGCCAACGACAGCCTGCTAATACGAACAAGCGCCTAGCCGAACGAGTATAAGTCACGTTCTACCAAAACTCAAAATCCGTTGCAGCAACCCGAAATCCCGCGAAAGATTGCGCGCAGTGACGCAGCCGCGGCTCCGTACTTTATGGCAACGACGTTCCGCCCGTTCCGCACTGAATATCACGTACGAAATATAATTGGGGGACAGTCATCCTGAAAAATTGTGTATACGCCGCACACTCGTTTGTCATCGGCTAGTGCGAATTAGGGAATTATCACCGACAAGCCGGCAAGCAACGTATTGATGGCGAATGTGTGTGTTTTTATGGCATGCTGTGTCCTAACATTTTGCAGTTTTTAGTTCAATCTCATTTTGAGCGAGATATATGATGAAAAAAGCAAAATTTAATGAGTTAATCACCGACAGAAAAATGTTTGGAGACACTGTTATAGTAACTGTCTTACATGAAATGTACAATTGAAAGCAAAATTATGATGAGAATCTAAAAAAAACTGAATAACGTAGCTACCAACGAACGCAAAACGAAGCAATTTTCACACTACCATGCTAATACAATAAACAATCACACACAACGAATCAATCATACAAAAACCAATTTTAGTCAGAACTAGTTCTGACAAGCGAGTCTATTAAATAGTAATATTTCGATCTGTCGATTTGCCGGTTACTGTCGTCACGTCACGCTCGCTTCGCTCGCTCGTTAACCCATTAACCGCCGCAGTCGCGTATACTTGACAGCGGGATTTAAGGGCACTAACGCCCGAGTCATTTATACATGACTGAAGTTTTATCGTTATTTACTTATAGAATTAGATACTCAATGAGAATGATTATAATGAAAAATCCAAGCCTATGAACATATTGTTTCATTTCAATAACTTCGGACCTCATTACACACCTATTATATCTGTTGTGTTAAAAAAACGAACACCAAAATTACTCGTCGCAGAAAGTAATATTTTCTAAGGACCCCAGCGCCACTGTCATAAATAAATGACCATAGTGTTGTAGTAAAATCTAACCAACATGGCAATAATTATGTCAATAATGTGGAATATTGTTTTAGTTTATGCAGATTTCAACCCCGAATGATCATTATATCACTATGAATTATTTTGACTAATTATTTTAGCTAGAATGCTGTATTAATTCTAAATAAACGACGATAGAAAACCACAAATATTTGATAACTTGCGCATCACTAGCAGTACGGTATAGACAACGTTTTCATATAATACGCTAGCGCCGGAGTCAGGAATAAGTGACCGCTTATGACGTCATAGATGGACGGCAGTTTGGCATAGTGAGGGTAAGTTGATAATTTTATCGTATGATGAAAATATGAATAACGTCATCCTCATTATTCGCTTGCCCTGTTCTCTAGATTATCTAGGCTCTGCATAATACAAAGGGTGTAAAAAGTTCTTAGCGAAGCGTAAACCTACTCACACCACTCTTCAAACTAAGCATATTACCCGAATATTATTAGTGCGATATGTCTTTTTTTAGGTTTAAATAAATATCAGTTTTCACAAATACACCATGGGCGGCATACTGCAAAAGGCTACCCTCTTTGGGACTGCAACTGTTGGTGGAATATTAAGATAGAATATTGTATTTAAATAAACAAAATACTTACATGTGACAATTGAGTTTCAGCAATGATTTATTTAATAAAATGATTATCTCACTTGGCTACTTCTATTAGTTTAGTTTATGAACACGAGCTTGAATCTAAATCAGAAAATGGAAGCGAACAAAATAGTGCATGGCCAGTGCTGTAAAAAAACATTTTAATCGAATTTGGTTCCTTCATTTCTTATTTAGTTGAAATAAGTTATACTGTCATAGTAATCACCTACTATAAAAATACCAAATTTCTGTAATTAAAACTTGTATTTGCCAACTTATTTTTGCTTAATTATTAATAAGTAGTTGGTATTCCTCCATACATACTTTTAAAACCGAAATATCGAAATGATTTTATCGAGTTACCTTCATCACTAAAAAACAAAAAAAACGCTTGTGTCAGCGCCGGGGTCAACTATACATGACGAACCACAACTTCAAGGTCAAATAGGGCTTGCAAATATCGATATTCTGGAGAATTAAAATTAAAATAAGTTATTTTTTAGGCAATCTCATATTTGTTGGTTAGACTAGAAATGATTGTGTGCTGTTCTTATTTGTTTGAAAACATTTTATTTTGCAAATATATACAAGGTATTTTCACCAAAACGCATCTTAAAATAAAATAATCGCTAAGATGATGCCCATCACTAATTTTATAGAGTTGAAAAGGGCTGTGGCGCTAGGGGCACGATTTGCTGACAGAACTTCCGGCGGTTAAAAGGTTAACGATTTGGTCACAACAAGACAAACCTAACCCTACCAACCAAGTGTATGCTTTCTCTTATAATATATATATACTAGAAAAATCTATTATTCACTCTCAGAGTGTCTAGTGAGGGAAGTGGGAAACGCTTGCATGATGCCAGTTCCTAGAAAACCTCCGGGGGATGTTCAGTTTGAGGAGCTATGAGTTTTTCGCCGTCGTCGTTCAATCCAAGTATCCTGTAAAATACCTATGCGGTCAACAAAACTACTCAACTCAATTTGATTCAAACGGTGCTGTGTTGTATACAAATTTTCATTAGTAAATTAAGCGGTCGCGTTCATCTCTCCTGCTTTAATTGCGAGCCATTAATTTTATTTAGGACAAAATACAATTACACAATAACATACATTATCAGAATTGAATACCAAATCTGTAACATTGTGCAACCACCGACATTGTACATAACAAAGTACCAAACGATAAACTTATAAACGTTAACCATAATACCTTTACTACGCATAATGTCGTAACTACGCTACGTAAAAGAAGTGCGAACACTGGTTGTCTGGAAGAAATTGCTTTAAAGCGATAAGACCGTCAAATTGTAGTTATTTATATTTGTGTTCATGTTTATGCTTTATCTTATAAGACAGCTTTTGACCTCGATCTCGCCTGATGGTGAGCGTAGATGAGGTCTACGATGGAGCGGGCTGCCCCAGAAGATGCCTATTAACTCTCGCCTTGAAGGCATTCAGGTTATAAGTTTTTGGGAACACAGACGATGTTTCATAGTATTGCAATAAAAGTATTATCTATATATCTAACATTCCTTGTTGTATGTTAATTTAATAAACCAATGACCTTCTTGTAAACAAAGTCAATGTGATAACTCGGGTCTCAGACCAATTGATTAAATAAATAATAGCATTGCATTTGGCGCGACCTCTGCCAGACCTCTAAAAGAAATTACGGTCCAGATATAATGCTTGCCTGATAGGTACATTGTGTATCACTACCACAGAATAACTAATAGTACAAATTCACTACATAACATAGTATAAAACAAAGTCGCTTCCCGCTGTCTGTCTGTCCCTATGTATGCTTAGATCTTTAAAACTACTCAACGGATTTTGATGCGGGTTTAAGTAGATAGAGTGATTCAAGAGGAAGGTTTATATGTATAAAACATGCTTATAATTGGACCCGGTAGGTGGCGCTGCGCTGCCATAGGGTGCTATAGGATACGGGTACTCACTCAAGCGGACGAAGTCACGAGCGAGCCGCTAGTTTATAATTAAAAAAGTAAACAATTTTCAATTGATAGTGCGTAACCCTATACTGTAAATTTAACTTATTAAATTATTAAATAACGAACGAATATAAACATTTTCCTTTCCACATAATCTAGATTGGTAGTAAAGTCGATTCTACGAATAGCTTGTTTATTCAAACCGTTTCTTTGCCAAAACAACTTGCAAATGACCGTTAAATATCTACATAACATAAAACCTATTCCGTTCTCAGTAAGACCACTTTAGTGGATATCTTTTAAGATTCTACTTCAATAGAAAACCAGTTCTTTTTTCTCACGGTAGAAACATATATAGTTTATTCTATAGTGTAGCAATAGGAATTGATTATATCGTGACTCCTACACGTACACTCATTATGAAGGTAGCTAATAGTTGTGTTTTGTCTTTGTCATCTATACTATTAATAAAGAGGTATTGTGACTTTGTATGTTTGTTTGTTTGTTTGCGGAGAGTAATCTCTGGAACTACTGGTCCGATTCCAAAAATTCTTTCACCGATAAAATGCTACAATCCATGCGGGTAACATAGGCTATTATATTTTTGGAAAAAAAGTTTATTTTTTTAATCTCAAATCCACACGGACGAAGTCGCGGGTGAAGTGCTAGTCTTTAATAAGTTTATGCTTAGTCTCACAGTAATTATGCCTTAGTCGCGCCTTCTTGCTCGTTATCATTACAAATCTTTATTGTAATGACGAGCAAGATGTGTGTGTTATTGAACTCCTTCTAAACGGCTGGACCGATTTGGATGAATTTTCTGTGTGTTCAAGTGGATTCGAGAATGGTTTAGATTTACAATTGGACCTGGTAGGTGGCGCTGCTATAGAGGTTCATCATGGGATACGGGTGTTCTTAAGCGAACGAATGATTTGTTTGTTTTGTTTTCATGGAAACTGTTAAAGCGGTACGAAGTCCGCCGGTCAGCTAGTAGCTGTATAAATATTTGCCTGAAAAATTTAATACGATTTAGTCAACTTATTACCATTTTTATTAAAGAAACATTGTACATCTTGGTATTTATTTATATTTAAAAACGTTAACTGCTTTAAGCACGTGACGTGGTAAGATAAGAGTCAGATAAGTCTGCATCATCAACATCGTTATCATACATCTCTCAGCTCAGTTTAAGCTTACCCAATATAAACATTAGCACATGGGTAGATAGGGACATAACCCTCGCTGTTAGCACAATGCGGTTTGGTGGGTTTAACGACTGCCATATTTTGCCTGCTACACAGCAAATCCGCTGACACTGTGTAGGCGGATACTGCAGCTACTCGCGCGGTGGTCCCGATCCGATCCGAACTCCTCGAAGAATATAGTAGGGAAGACGCTGGCGTGATGCCATTATCTCTAGAATCCCTTAAACGGCTTTTCGATGACGTGGCTTGATGAATTTTTTGAGTTACTCACCGCCCCCAAAAAGTCCGGTGTCCTGAGACCTATAGCAAACTCAGTCCAAAAAAAAGCGCGGGCGTAAGTTGCAACTTGATTTCGTCGACATGTGTCGCTGGGTAGTTCAGTGTGTAGCTCGCTTTACGACTTGAACCTGGACCAATGGCTTACGGTCCCTCCGAATCGCGGAAGTCGAGTACCTAGTTTTAATATCAATATATTAAATATTAAAACACAATTGTTTTACGTCAACAACCTTGACAAGTGGCTTTCGGTGCCTCTGAAGCACGAAGCTCGAGTAGTTTTAATGGTCATCATTCCACTGACCTGAGCCGGCCCTGAACTTGCGAATTCGCAACCCAAGTATCGAGATAAGCCTGCTCTAATACAGACTGACTTTTTATCATCGTCCAAAGCTTCTGAGATGACTCCCGTTATAGAAACGAACAACTCTTACTATTGGACCAACTCTTTAACTCGAAAATAAAATTCAGCTGTTCCATACAAAACATCAATATGAATTCGACCAAAATGTATGAAACAGCTGAATTTTATTTTCGAGTGTTGTATAAAAGGCCGATTGACAGTTTTTCACTTAAGCATTAAATAAGGAGACTGCAGAAGGTAAGCTTCATACACGGATCTCCCAACAAGCCGCGCTCGGACTGTTCCGAGATCCGTGTCCGTGAGACAGTCTATGTGAGCGTTGCTCGAGCGCGGATGAATTAAGCTTACTAGGGCTTCCAATACCGCAACACCGACATCTCGGTATTCCGAGATCCCGCGTGTTGCGGGATTACGGGCGCGGGATCCCGCGTGACTTGCGAGACTGGATATGGAAAATGACCAAACTAAATAATTTGAAATAGAAATAGAAATTGTTCTGTCAACATTCAGAAAATGTTTTGGTTTCTTTTTAATTTTACCTACTTGATTAGTTTTTGTTTTTTTTATGATCGATCAAATACCTACATGAAAAAAAATGAGATCATTAAAATTAGACTGTTTAATACAGTGTTATTTGATTATTGTATTTGCCTTATATAATTACTTATAATTCTTATATGCGGGATCCCGCAAATACCAAGCTCTCGCGGGATTGAAAATTCCGACTCCCGCAAATACCGAGATTGAATATAGGCTGCGGGATTGGAAGCCTTTAAGGCTAACCTTCTGGCTTTCCTTATTTTGTGGCTGAAGGCTGGACTTTTATGAACTCACGGCATACTACTACCATTATTCATTCTGAGGTTGTGATTATGTCAGTGATTGGCATCGATAACCTTTCTGTCTTGTGTTTCATATTTGATATCGCACACCGTATTTGAGACTTGTTAGTAGGTGTGTGTTACAAAGGAATACTTTAATGTGATGCAATCATATATACTAAGAAGCTCTTGGCAATCAACTACCTTTTGCAATGCTGAGTTATCGGATTAGTGACCAAATTAAAATATGTCGGACAGTCAGGCTTCTTAATGCTATCGGACGATGTGTCATTTGACCCACATTGGGCTATTGTTTGATGGAAGCCTGATCCCAGCAGTGGAATATTTCATTCAGCTGATGATGATGATGATGATGAACACGATGATGATGTAATCAAAATGTTTTTATAATTAGAAATCTATGCATGACAAACATTTATGTAGGTGAATCAATGAGGTTAATAGTAAGGTAATATTTTAACAATACTACGACAACTTATACAGTTTCTAGTAATCTACGGGACTCTTTTTAAAACATGTCAAAGCATCGTGTATTCCACATTGGAAAAAGACTTTTTGACTTGACTTAAAAACTTTTTCGGAATGGCACTGCATTGCATTGAAAACTTTTCAGCGCGAAGACGTTTATTGGGGCCCGTGAATTATGCGCCGTACTCAATACCCGTTAGCCGGTACCCACTTTGGCTATATTCCAAACGATGACTAACAATAGCCACATTATTTATTAAAGCGTTGCCCGCTTAAGTTACTTATCATTTAACACACATATATTCTCGATTGGTTTATAAGGGTTTTTGGTAATATGTGTATAGTCCCGCAACATAGCCATGCAACCAAGTATAAATAACACCGTGGTAGTATGCAAAATCTAAAAATAAAATGAAGATTTACTTTTTCATACAAAAACTCAAATTTATTTGATTACATTATTTTTGTTCAACCCTGACATGTTTTGACTTCTGTTTTGTTTGGACCATGAGGTCGACGAACAGGAAAAATGTATCAGCTGAACCTAGAGTTGTCCCTTTACAATTTTACTTAGTAACAAACAACCTAAATATCTCGGCCATATGGCGCTTTTCTGGTATGTTTATAATTTTCCGGGGTTCTACGACCTGTGCCCTATCTGCCATATACTTACAGGTATTAGCAAACACCCTGTTTAAATATTATTCGGAAGTATAAAGGAAATAACCGTATTATTGCAGAACACCTTGAACTCAATTTATTTCAACCAATATCAATTGGAACTACGCCGAATATTAAACGTATATGTATTAAAAAGGACTGACTCCTTTTGTACTATTTCACTTATATATAAGTTTTAACAATGATATTTGTTTGGCGGTCTCTTTTGTCCCTATAGTAATCATTCACTTCGCAAAGGTCCAAAGTTGGACAATAACTGCCACGATTAAAAGCTATAGGCGTTACTACAATACGGCTGCGTAATTCATGGCCGAAAGTTGTAGAAAATGGTATAAATTAAAATAGTTTATTTTTGGGTATAGGTAAGCTTAAAACTGCTGCTGCCTAACAAAAAGAGTTATTGGTTGATTCGCACGCATTTAATTCGCGCGATACGAACGAATGTAGGTACCAGTTTTAGTAATTTATGATAGTCTAACTAAGACTGTCAAAACTAATTTTAATTTTAAAAACTCGTTGTATTGGCCATGTTATCTATCTTTTTTTTTTAATTAACAGGTCTCAGGTTGTGTGCCTTTTTATTTCTGTTTTATGTCTGTAAATTTTCCTTATAGGTACTTAGGTTTATTTTAAATTAATATGACTGTATACGAAGAAGTAAAGGTATTTCAATTAAATAATAAGAAACTCAACATCCATTTGCAATAATGAAAAGATGAAACAAATAAGTAACATCCAATAAAAACACGACAGCTATCGAAAACAATAAAAACGGTACCGAATTGGTCTCATAATCAACAGTGAATATTTCTGAGATTGTCCATTTGCACACATAAATAATCTTAGTGCGAATCCACTGCAAAAAACATATTATATTATTCTAAGAATATCTAATTACACCAAAAAGTATATTTACGAATACGATGTACGCATGAAGACAAAGATAAAATATACAAACATTGCCGACCTGACCTTTACAGATAAGAAATGTTTAACTCGATACGACGACGCTACCCTTTCATTACTTCCAAAGTTTCGACAAAGGAGTTATTAAATTAACTTGCCAATTTTAAGCTGAAACTAAGCATTACCTCAACTTCGGGTTACAGAAATTCGTGAAGGCTTATTGTTTTTGTCACTAGAAAATGGCGACATTCACATACGGTTAATGATGCTTCTTTTCCTGGAACTCTTCATAATGATAACGGTAAATAATTAATTACCTTAAGTAATGTATCAATGTTGTTATTATGTTAGGTTACGGTGGCAGTATGACGCAGGTATACATAGCATGACTACTATTAAAAATGATCTCATTTACAAATTGCCCGGTCTTATCAATCCAGACTGTGTGCTTGAACGGAACTATATTGAGTGAATTTGTTAGTTGTGGTCCGTCGACCACTCCGTTGTTGTGTGTATCTGCGCAGTAGTTTTGTTAGTGTGGTTTTGTGACTTTTTTACTGTTGCTGGTGAGTTTCTGGCGACCAATTGTGTTTAATAAGTACTGGAGTAAACAATTGTGTGTGAGAAACTAAATAATTGAGTGATAATGACGGTAATTGTGCAGTGACGAGCAAAGCCTGTTGGAAAAATCGTACCCAAGATTATTAAACTAAACTATCAAAACACAAAAATATTAAAATCATGTAAAAGTATATAAACACAGAATCACGAGCTGACCATTTATGAAACTAAAGAACTGTAAAGGCAACAAGGCTACAAACTTGAAAATTTTGCAGTCATGATTTTGTAGCCAAAATATCTGGACATTCTTTATGATAAAAATGGCAGATAAATACATAGTTTAAAAAATATATTTAAACAAAACGTTTCTGATAAATTAATTACAGCAGATCAATTTTTTCCAAACATCCTGTACGCGTTGTGGTTAATATCGAGTCTAAAGTGATGCGTCGCATGCTCAGGCAGGATATTGTTCTTGCCTTTCCTGTTTTGACTACCTGCTTTTTTGTCTGCGTTGGTGAATGCACCATAATATTTGTGGCGCTTGAATGAGACATAACTCGACAAGCGTTGCATACCTATATAAAGCCACTAGCGCACTCCTTAAATAGTATTTATTTATTTATTGGGCAGTCAGCAAATATAAAACCAAAACAAAAGACATTTTTGAAGATAGCAAAAACTTACATATGCACATGCATATACGCAGTTGTGCTCTCTTGGCGTAAAAATTGGGAAGATTATCTCTTTTTATCTCGATTACCTATTGATATATTAGTAGTGCGCCTGACCCGGCATGTCATGGAGTGCGGGCTCGAATCCTGATCGTGGAAATTTTTTAAACACTTTTTGAAATTGTAATCTTTAATATCTGTAAAAATATTAACCTTTAAGTACAGACGCTCAGACGTCAGACTATCCAAAACTGTCAAATTTCTCAATAGAAACCCATCCATATGACATAGACATAGAGTTCAAAGTCTATCGGGAAAATTTAACGGCTTGTTCTGCTGTGCAGGCGTGTGTACCTAACGTCAAAATATAACAAACTAGCGGCCCGCTCGCGACTTCGTCTGCTTGAGTACCGGGTCCAATTCTATGCATGTATTATGCATACAAACCTTCCTCTTGAATCACTCTATCTATTAAAAAAAACCGCATCAAAATCCGTTGCGTAGTTTTAAAGATCAAACATATGTACATACATACATACATAGAAAAAGCGGGAAGCGACTTTTTTTTATATACTATGTAGTGATGTGTAACAGTATCTGAAATGGTAGATACCAATCATGGTTATAGACACTAAAAGCAATAAATTGTAAGATGTTAGAAAGAATAGCAAAATTATAATAGTAATACTTACTTTGTGCTTGGAAAAGATTTATGAGGATTCCCTCGGAATCACAGGATACGGGTGTTCACATGGAAGAAGTCGTGAGCGGTCGTTAGAAGGCTTATAAAAAGGTTCAAATCGGAATGGTTATATTTTTCGAAATTTTGTAACAGATTCTGCATTTCTGCTCCTTTGTGTTTTTTATTAATTTTTCTTGGATACCATTTCTAAAGTTGTGCTGTTAAATAAACTTTGAGTTAAATGAGTAAGTTTTGTTTTTTAGAATCAACGGGAGATTTTGCACCTAATAAATTGGTATTTGTATTATTACCATTTCAACTTTCATTATACTCGATTCTTTTCGTGTTTTATGCGTGCTGTCTGCACATACATACCTTAGAAGTGCAGTCTACCAATGTTTGTACAAGCTGAAAATGACAATGTAAACGCTGTAATTCCGTTTTGCTTAGCTAATAAAATAAAAATAAAAAAAATAAAAAAAATAAATGCTGTCTGTCTAGGCTGCGTAAATACACAGACGCTTTCGGGCCCATACACAATAGAATTCAATTGTTCTGTGCTAACCAGAGCACATGAGTGGCTAAAATATCAAATTAAAAAAGCGAATGGGCTGACCTAGCTAAATAGATAATATTGAGTACTCAGTTGAAATTGGGTAGGTACCTACTTAGTTTGTTTCTTATTTCATATACTAACAAAACAACTCAACTTAACCTCTTATTCTTAATTTAAACGTTTTTATGAAACAACTAGCGGCCGCCCGCAGTTTCACCCGCGTGGTTCCCGTTCCCGTGGGAATATCGGGATAAAAAGTATCCTATGTGTTAATCTAGGTTATAAACTATCTGTATGCCGAATTTCATCTAAATCCATCCATCCGTTGCAGCGTGAAGAAGCAACAAATATACACACATACACACAAGCTTTCGCACTTATAATATTAGTGTAATATTGAAAAACGGCAGATGGCAGCTTACACGTAGATACGTGTATCGGATATATCCCAAGATATCTCCAATAATAATATTATGTCAACCAATATAAGAAATTTGCTATTCAGACAGACACTAAATTGACACCTGCAAAGGATAACGAATGTGGCAATATGGTGTCGAACGTGACTGCGTACGTGACGATGCGACCGACTACACCAGTCAGTAGCATTCGCAAGGTTTGGCGCGTTCAGGGGTGGTAGCATCAGACTTAATGTTGAGCGAGTTTAATATGGAAACGAAACTGCCCTGACAAAATCGTAGCCTCATCTCGCAGCCAGAAAGCCAGCCAGCAAACTTGTTTTTTAAAGGTTAATATTATTGCGCTAACGCATTAATAATACCACTGTTAACTTATCTAGAATAATAAATCGCTAAATAAATCAATAAAATACGCTATAAAATAATATGTTTTAAGAGTTGCTGGTTGCTGGGTGACAACATGAATAATCCACGAATTCAACTAGAGCATCTATCCGTTCAATTTCCGATGCTATTGATCGTTGTGCGACTTGCTGGGTGACACCAAAATGAATCGACAACATGATATTTATATCGAGGTTTATCTCGCATTTAACTCAAGCATTCCCTTCGGCTACAGACTCTTTTTGTTGTTGTGCGAGATATTGAGCGACAATAAAACGGATCGAGACCATAATGGTTCCATGCAGTGTGAGATTGAGGTTACGACCCCAGATTCCGAAAGCGATGCATCGTTGCCGGCTCGCAGTCCACAAATTCACGGATTGCAGCCGATGCGACGGGTGTAAAGCGAGGGTGTCGCACACCGGGATTTATATCGGCGGAAATCTCCGATGTGTTCACACTTCACGCCACTAGGATGCCGTCGCCAGATAAAATGCTCCGGCGGAATCGTGTGGGCTTACAGATTTTTGTTCTTAACTAAGCTCGTATGTAACGTCGGGACTGGGGTTTTACGGAGTTTACTTTATTTCGAGCTTTTCGGTTTGAAAGAACTTCGAGTATGAAAGCCGTTGTTATTTAAGCGCACATTACTAGCTCCCGCATTCGGTTACTTAAAATAATCTTTATTGTGTGCTAGAACACTATATCTAACAGATATAATAAATAAACCTATGACAATGAAGGGCTCTCGAACTATCTCTAAACAAACACAAAACACGTCGATCCGTTGTTCCGTTTGGAAGTAAGGAAAGACACTCGTATATTATATTATATTAGATTAGATAGATAGCTTTATATAACGTCAATCAGTTTTATATTCAGGTTTCAAAATTCTATTTTGGTTGAAACCCTAACCTGGTCAAGACCATCCATGACTGAGTTTTCCGTAGACTAGATGTCTATTTCAATAAGATTTTATTCTGCTGAAAGTGTTAAATCTCATATGCAGCCATTCAAACTTTAAAATGCTGATCGTAATAAAACAGCACTTGACAAATGTTCGTTGAATGAACGTCAAGCTATAAAACATTCGCAAAGTTACTGAAAGGCATTAAGACAAACGATAGAGTTGACAAATGAAGAACGGAGATGACAGCTGTTGCTGGCTTTTAACACGCTATGGCGAAGAATTGATGTAAAAGCTGCGTTTAAGTTTCCCGTGTAACCAAACAGTGCACAGTTGAAAAAGCTCATTTTGCTTGACAAACCATAGACATTACAAATGAAGAATGGAGAGTACAGCTGAAGCTAGCTTTTAAAACTTTACAAAGAAGTGATAATTTACTCATAAACAGATATTTAATAGCAGGACATGACAGACACTCGTTGAACGTCAAGCGATAAAATACTATCAAAGCAATGAAATGTATTAAGACAAACAATATAGTTGACGAATGAAGAGCGTAGGTGACAGCTGGCCTTTAACACGTTGCGGCCGAGTGATATAATATGACCTGCCTTTACGTTTACCGTGGAACCAAGAAAAGTGATTTATATTTCAACAAAGATTTCACTCTGCTGGTTGACTGTTCATTTTGTCTTACTTAGCTATTATCCAGATACTCCACCTCTTGAATCATCTGGTCATCGTCATAAAACAGCTCTTGACAGATGCTCGTTGAACGTGAAGCTATAAAACATTCTCAAAGCAATGAAATGTATGAAGATAAACAATATAGTTGAGGAATGAAGAGCGTAGATGATAGCTGGCCTTTAACACGTTACGGCCGAGTGATATAATATGAGCTGCTTTTAACTTTCCCGTGTAACCAAAAAAGTATTTATATTTCAATGAAGATGTTACTCTGCTGATTGACTGTTAATCTATTGAATCATCTGTCATAAAACAGCTCTTGACAGATGCTCGTTGAACGTCAAGCGATAAAACATTCTCAAAGCAATGAAATGTATTAAGACAAACAATATAGTTGACGAATGAAGAGCGTAGGTGACAGCTGGCCTTTAACACGTTGCGGCCGAGTGATATATGAGCTGCGAAGTGTTCCGTGCCGCTGTCACTTGGAGTTCCGCAGCGGCGGCGTCCCGCAAAAAAGATAAAAACGATCCCGAAATACGATTCACAAGTGGGACGCCCGGAATGGGTAGAAAGTTACCGAGCACGGCTTTATGCCGGGCAATATATCTCCCGTATCGCTATCCAATTTCTGCTCTATGGCATGTAATAGCTACCTAGGGATCCTTTTAATTTCTCCACTGGCGTCCTCTTTAATCAGCGGTTTCCCGTTAATTCCAATCTCGTTAAGACACCTGTAGAAATTATGGCCCTTGCATATTTGATACGCTTTAATTACTTTTGCGCGGTGGTTTTCACAATCTACTTTTAGTGTTCGTATGCATGAAGTGTATGAAGTTAAGGTAAATCGTGTCGTGCAATAAAGTTTATCAATATATTTTTTTAAATTAACATTGAATTGAAAACGCTTTAGATATTAGTTTTTAAGGTTAAGTATCTTTTTATCTTGTCTTATCTATTACCACTGGCTGGTCATAGACTGAGAGGTCCCAGGTTCAATGCCAAGCGGTGGGTACATATTTTTCTATTCGGTTTGGTTGGTGGTAGCTTGTTTTGAGTACGCATGGCTAGCTTCCACCATCTTTTCTTTATCTGTAACCATAACAATAATATAGTCTTCAGACAGTAAGGATAAGATATCGGTAATCTTTATATTAATACGTGAAGCAAAAATTTTGTTCCCCTTTTTACGAAAATTGCGAGGACGGAGGAGTATGAAATTTCGCACACATATAATTTAAATAGAATGCAGTGTTAATGTTTTTTTTTAATTATGCATAAAAATACATTAAATCATTACACACACTACCATGTATTTGACACACACACATATACATTTGACACACACGCATATAAACTCTTTTCAAAAATTTCAAAAATGGAAGCTGTCATGTCGTTAAATTTCAATAAACCTATCTATTTTATTTTTTTTGGTAAAAACAAATGTGTTGAACACTGGATTTTAAAATGTCGAACAGTGGTACCATTACCCTATGTAACAATATTCTTTCAAACATGTTCGTTTAATGTTAAAGTGAATTAACATCGTCGCTAACTCCGCTATTACTAACATAGGTACATTACAAATTGGATGTGTTTTTCATTTGTTTATTTTTCACTTCGAAACGCAGCATTGGATCTGTTATTTTCCACGCGGAATTAGTTGGAAGGCTGGAAGTGACATGCCACTTTTCCACAGGCAGGGGCGTAAGGCTTCGTTATAAATTTATTGATTGCACTGGATGTTTGGCGTGCTATGTAGACTTTGCTGCTTACAATGTAATTAAATCGAGGTGGTTGCCTAACTGACCGTCTCCCTACCCCTTGCCCTTTGATTCACCTTGACATTAGGTGCGCCCTATCACCCTGCGCCGCGCCTCGCCAGTCCATAGAAAATAGAGTGATTTGTGTTCATTTCGTGTGGTGCTTTTAATGAATTTAGTACGTTTTCGTGGATTGAAGTGACACAACTGTGTTCAAGTTTGGATCAGTGGTTAGCTAGACAAATTTATATTTGTTTTATTAAACGTCCGATGCTCATCTTTATATATACGGGTATATATATAACTGCATTATATATTATACTCGTATGACAAACGGCTGGTTTTGATGAAATTTTTTGTGTGTGTTTGAGTGGGTCTCTGAATGGTTTCGATTCACAATTGAACCCGGTAGGTGGCGCTGTAATACGGGTGTTCACTTAATCGGACGAAGTCGCGAGTGGTAAAATTAGTTTGATTTAAAAGTGTAGTCTCATCTGTTGTAACAACAATAATAAATGTGTTTGTCTTTTGCAATAGCATCGCTCCTGCTTGAAATTAAATTCTATCTCTGTCAACTTTTAAAATATTTTGAATAAAATTAGCGCCAAGTCTAAATTTTAATCCTTTGCGAGTCAAATCTGCAAATCTACGTTCAGATCTGTCCATTTACTCAATTTTGTATTGTCGTCGTTTCTTACAAACTCACACTCCAAGGAGACATATGTACGTGTGCTGACTGCTGCATGACATTTGTATTGCATTGTACACTGTTGATAGGAGGACGCATTGAGTACTATGCTATAAAAATATTGGGTAATAAATATTTTTATCGCATTCCATGGATTGCTAGTTTGTACCTATACGGTTCGAAAGACCACTTGCAGCACTCTTCGTGGTAGCTCAAGCGAGTAGTTTTTTTGTCTATAGGAATGTGATTTTTTTAAACGCAGCTCAGAAGAACACTGATGCTTTATTGAATTCTTTAATTTACAAATTTTTTATATATATATTTTTTTAATATTTGGAATAATATGTACTTATTTGTCTGTATAAAAAAATAGAACTTACAAAAATGTTTTATTTGTTAATAATTTTATTATAAACCTGTTACCAGTACAAATAACTTTTTTTTTTAAAGCTAACTGTCTAATCATTTGGCCACCAACCTGTTGGTGAGCGGGATGTGGCCTAAGGTGGTACATGTTTAGACAGGAAATGCCTATTCACTCTTGCTTTGAAGAGACCCAGGTCGTAGTGAACAGGGAACACGTGACCAGATTTTTATTAGTATTTGTATTAGTTATTACCGGTACGTCCCATTCTCATCCGCAAAGTGTACCCATCACTTAGATAGACGACTTCATACGTCACATACCTAACCCAGTAACAGATCGGGAGATATTGCTCATTCAGCACATGTTGCTCAGCCATATTTTTGGAAGACTAATAATATGTTGCATCGTACATTCCGCTAAACTCCAACCGTCAGCTTTCAATAAAGGGCGTCCCGTATCCCCAGAACGGTTACTTACTGGAGCAGTACTTGCTAACGAGGTTATATGAAACAGTTTGGGGGAATTGCTTCTACGGGGAATGTAGCGGGCGTCATAAAGTTTCAGCTGAGCTGTTCAACTGTCCGACGTGCGCTGTGAAGTGTCGGACTGTTTCGTCTCGCACACCAACTTTGTTACTCTTTCTACTCGTTGGTACATTGTTACGACTAAGTGTTGTTGATGTAATGAATTGTTGTGACTAAGTGTTGTTGCTGTAATGAATTGTTACAACAAAGTTAGGATCGTTTGTTTTGTCGTTTGGAGTTGGAGCGCAATCTTTTGGTTGGTTCTGATTTTCTGTGTGGATTGTGTTTATTATAATTATATTGTTATTTGATTTGATTTGATTATAATTTTATTGTGAGGAGCTCGATGGCGCAGTGGTTATAGCGCTCGGTCTGCGATTGCTGAAGTTGAGCACTTTTCGCAAAAGCCTCCGTGCTTCGGAATGCATGTAAAGCCGTTGGTCCCGGCTGCATTAGCAGTCGTTAACAACCACCAATCCGATTAGATCCGATACTTTATTATTGGGTCCTTACTAAAGATGCGCCGAATATTCGTTTGGTATTCGGTATTCGGCGTATTTGGCATCTCTTTCACTATTTGTATTCGGCCGAATTATTCGGTTCGAGTATTTCTATTTCTTGGCTACATACACGACACGGTATAGAACTAAAAGACAAAACTTCTTATGTAAGATTTATGTTATATTATAAAAATTATAAGTCAAGAAACTAAAAGATTTCTAAAAAGAATGTGTTGAATAAAGCTCACAAAATAAAGCAATTAAACTTCAAATCATCGTTAATTTTGAAACATTAATATTACAGTTAAAAACGGCCACTTTTAACTATAACGCCGTATTTAACTAAACCATAACATGTCAGATGTTCATTAGGTGACGTAAAAATGCTAAATTACTTCATTCAAATAGTTTGTTGAGCATAATTTGATTTTCTATCTTAAGAGATATAATTAGTTACTGGATATGTTTTTTTTTCATTGGCGATGTTAGTGTGCGGCGTAAACGCTCTTAAAAGATAGTTTATCTAAATTATTGTACCTCTGATTTTATCTAAACAATCACCAATGGTCTAAACTACAAATCTTCCGTCTTACATATGCGATTTATCGAGCGGTTTTTAAATTATTATTTTTCAAATTAACACGTTAAATGCTCCATACAAAATTAGTTTGGCCGCGCGGCATCAAATAAATATGAACGAAGACATTTCAAATAAAATATATGACACTTGTCACTTACGGACGGCGGGCGCACTCTTGAGTAATAATATTAAAACAATAATAAAAATATAAAACGACCATAAGAGCAGTTGCCCTGATTGCGAAGATCGTTTTTTGAAGTCCCATTTTATCGTCTTCAAAAATCCATGAAATTGTAATATCCAATTTAATGCGACGATCGTTCTAAAATCAGGTTTAAAACCACCACCGGTAGATCAAGCTATGTATTCTTATGTGCGGTTTATATTTGTTATTGATTTAATTGGGTTAGTGGACTGGTTAGGTTAGTCAATAAAAAATATTTTATCAACTGTCAAAATAATTTTTCTCAATACAAATTGTATAGGAATGGCAAACTATGACGTCACTATTGTGTTCCATCAATTGAGTGCTTATTAAAAACTTTTTAGGTTACAAGAATTTCATGCTTAGGACAATTGAAAAATATGGTAATGTCAATAAAAGAAAAACTTGTAAAATGTTAATTTAAATAACTGTTACATGATGTCATTTATGTTTTTCCTCCTTCCTCTGACATGGGGTCTTTCAAACGAGGCGTGAAGAGGCACCTTGTGGGCCGGCAGGGTGAAGGTGACTGATGCTGTTGTTCACACTGCACCAGGTCTTCGCATCTGTACCCCATTTCCACTTAACCTCAGAGGGAGTGGAGTCATTTGCCGTGCAATCTATATAAAACAATACTTACGTTTAATGTTCTGAGATTATTTATTGTGATTGTCAGCTTCCCAATTTTTTTACATATTGTTGTATATTTAGCGCTATCTGGCACAGACAAGGGGACTTAACTATGAATGCAATCTGCACAAATGTTTTACTAATTCGTTTATCATAGATGTATATATAGATGGCGCTAGACTCGCTAATTACACTGTAGTTTCTGTATTTTGTAAGGGCCTGCGCGCCCGCCACTCAGCCTCTCTTTTAGGCGATTAACACACGGCACCGCGCACCGCCGCGTCGGGCGGAGGCGGTAAAGCGGATTTCGTAGCGGTGCTCCGCGCGGTAAGGCGGTTTACGCGCCTGTCCGAGCGGATGGATTTAACGCGGTTTCGACCAGTTTGATCACAGACACTGGCAATAATTTTTTCAGCACTGTCTTTTTTCACATTTCTATTAGTTTCAATATGTAGTACTATGTAATATTGAAGTTTCATTTTTGAAAACAGCGACTACCTGAAATAAAATATTATATTGTATGATGTATTTTTAAAGTTAAAATATGTATAGTGTATGTATGCACAAACCCACAACCATTATCCCCCAAAGGGTGGTTAGAGACCATCATATCTATCCAAGCCATGATTTTTTTCCGTGTTTCGCGAAATGACTCCCGCGCGGTTATGCGGCGCCCCGTGTGTGAGGCGCCGCCCCTCCACGCTACCGTCCGCGCGGAGGAGCGGTGGCGGCGAGAGCACCGCTCCACCGCGCGGGCGGGCGGTGTACGTGTGTTTGGTATCAACGGATTTAATAGAGGCCAATGCAACTTGAGATCCGCTTCACCGCCTACCGCGGCGGTGCGCGGTACCGTGTGTTAATCGCCTTACGGCTGCAAGGTTGTTGAACACAATAAATGTACCTTTAATAAGTTACAGGTGTATCATTCGCCTAGTCCTTATCACACATATACCTATTGCGTCGAATCAATCTCGATTTCTGCATTTGTTGATTTAAATTAGAACACCTAATCGCTTGATATGCAGATAGCGTACTAATTTAAACAATTGGCCATCTCAACATGCGCTCTCAATCACACGAAATCCAATTAGTTACAAACATGTCTCCCTAATTTAATTAGACCCGTGTCTTTTACATAATACACAATGAGAGTCGCCTTACAATTCGTTGATAATTCAATTAGAACGCTCCAGTGACACATTACACAATACGTTATTAGTAAAAGTGGAATTAGTTTGGTTCAAAAGGAAGTGAGATACACTCCTCTGTACGTTTTTGAAGCGTTTAAAGTAAAATCAATATCTTATTTTAAACTTTAAATCTTTGTAATAAAGCTTATAGTTTAATTTTTACCTTTTGTTTCAGGTTTAAGATGGATTGGAGGACAGCTGTTGTAGCTATCTCCTTGGTGCTCTACGCTGATGGATTCTCAAGTAAGTTTCAACAATTTTCCTAACACCACTGGCCAATATTTAGAGCGGGTTGCAAATCCGATCTTGCAAGTTAAGCCACTTTCGCAGTGACCAATCACAAGTGACCAATTTAAGTAACTCGGGCTCCTCCCTGCTCCGAAAGACATGTTAAGCTGGTGGTCCCGGTTGTTATCGTAAGATGGCAGTCGTTAAAACCCAGATTGGAACGCATTAGCTTTAGCTTGATATCCCTATGTGCTATTGATTATGTAGGAAATCCTGAGTCTAACTGTGGCATAATCTTCCAACAGCTGGGCAACCGAGCAGTGACACATCTCCTTACACCTTACCCAATGAATACTATCTCAAGTACAAGAACAGCCAAATCCAGCAGCTGTAATGTGGAATACATACACATCTGTAGGCTCGCCCGGCGTAATACCTCACACAATATCGGCGTGAAACAATGGCACTCGTTGCTGTTGTGTTTCGTCCGGTTGAGTGAAAGTATCGGCGGCCCATCTCTCACCCATCCACTTCCCAATTCCTACTCCCACCTCAAAATCCAACTCCTTCCTCAAGGTCGGCAACGTATCTGCGATTACTTTGGTTTTGCGGGTGTCCATGGGCGGCGGTGATTACTTTCCATCAGGTGACCCGCCTGCTCGTTTGCCTCCTTTTAACATAAAAAAAACCTTAAAGAGGCCATAGAAAAAAAAGTCCATGTCTCTGTGATCGCGGCCGTGCGTTGCTCCAAAGGTCAGATACAAATAGTTTGTTATGTAAATGCGAGATAGATCCGTAAAAAGGGTTTCATTACAATTCGTTTAAACCTTAGAAAACGAACTTTCTTTGGCTTTTTGAAACTAAATCAAACACGCCAGCCTTTAAGCTCGTCAGGCGGGTACGAGTATATCGTATTAATAGATTCCCTTAATTCAATGTGTAGTGGCGTATTCCTCGTACTGTCCCTTAATTTACTTAGGCGCCATTGTCCACCCGTAAAGTGCTCAGATGGATTGTGGCCTGTTTTACACTACTTTACCAACGTTCCTTGTGAAGTCTAATAGCAACGACCTCTTTCAAAAGACCCATCAATTCAGACAACGCGTTGTTCCGCCAAGGTCTTCCTCTTTGGTCAGACCCAGCTGTCCCGAAGCACGTTCGGTCTTCCCCGAGATTGTTGTAAGATATGGCTCCAATCCATTACCTAATGCACACATAAAACGAGAAGCACGCTCGCCTTGAAAACAACAAAACATTGAGTTATGATTCGACCTTAGTGTGTTTTACTGCCTCTAAAGTCGCACTTGCTAGGCGCAGATGTACCGTCACTGGTATTTTTCGCGTTGCCATCTCTTAGCTTGAAACGTTCTCGGCGTGGATTTGCCTTTTATGATGCTCCAAGTCGCGAGACAGATTTTATTACTGTAACAATAAAAGGTTTTTTATTTTGCTTTCAAAAATTTTAGACATTGTATGTGGTGCTTTCAGTTTCATGGCATCAGTATTAACATCAGTTGGATGGGTCGTAATAATTTAATGTGAAAGTCTATGTTTGCTTTTGTTTTCCTAATTCGTAAAGTAATTTGAGCTTTATAGAGCTGCCGAAATTTAAATACTTACAACCAAAAGAGGAAAATGATCACGGACTTGCAAGACAGGTTTTGTTGCAAAAAGGATGTGGCCTCCAAGTCTATGTATAAGCCATTTTTGTTTTTACCATTCAAATAGTATTTTTAACTTTTTTTTTAATGAATGAATCTTTTTAAGTTAATGCATCTACGTCAATTCTGAAATACTATTAAGTTGGCTTTAAGTAAGCCCGTTTTCGCTGAAGACGAAGTCATACGAAGTTTATGGTAGCCTCTAAGCAATGACGAATGCCGGAGTTAAAAGTATATAGGGACTTGCGTACTACGGTCTATATTTTTTTAAATAGATAGGCATCAACAAATAAATTTAAAAATTACGTATTACATTGACTCGGTGAAGTCGACCACGCTAAACTGAGCTTAATATTATCTTGTATGAAGGTTTGAAATTGAATTGCATCTTCGCTATAGTCTTGCAGATCCAAAACATATTTAAATTTTAACATTTTTTTGTACAATCTGCTTTGCAAAATATAAGTTCTTGTACCTATCGCGTAGTGTATATATTCTTTGCCTATGTACAGTCAGCTTCAAATTTATCTGAGCGTTCAAACACACCAAAAATATCTGAATATTTGTCAAAAATCAACCTTATCTCAAGACGTAGAAATTAATTTTTATTTGTTGTATGAGAACAAATGACATTTAATGAAAGTACATCTTTCACGTATTGGGCTAAGAGTGATTTTTGTCAAACGTTCAGATAATTTTGGTAGGTTTTAACGCTCAGATTATTTTGAAGCTGACTGTACCTTAGGTTGTCGACCTTCCTACATCCGCGTCCGTCTGATCGCCTTAATCTACCTGAAACATTTTACGTCCTTTTACTTATCTGTCCACGTCGGTACTCTGATGTAGACATAAAATCCTTTAGTTCAATAATCTTCCGCGAATTAGTATTTTGTTTAATGATGATCCGATTTCAATGATCAAGGCCTGTGCCCTGTGAGTCAGTATTTATGCTAATACTTTACTTTCTTTAGAATGCTGTTTTCAAACAACTAATAATTTATGGCTAATATGCGAACACTTATGTATGTGGACCGACAATCTGGTAAAGGTCGCGGGAATCCGCTGGATGCGAGCAGCACAAAACCGGTCGTTGTGGAGATCCTTGGGGGAGGTGTTTGTCCAGCAGTGGACGTCTTTTGGCTGAAATGATTATGATGATGCGAACACTTTGTATATTATTGTAAAAGCAAATGATATTTTTTTCCACTATGCAAATTTTTTGCCCACGCTGTTCTTTGCCTCACAAAAAGAGCTGAATACCTGTAGACACAGTGGCGAACGTGTTTTGATACCTACGATATTACGGGCATTTTGTTTTCAATTTTAAACAGGGTTTTTACCTGTTTATATCCCTTTTGTTATTCAAGTGAAATGGGCGTGAAAACGTTTGTAACGCTGGTGTCTGTGGGTAATAGGTTCCGAGAGTGATATATCAGCTCGGCTCGAAATTGGGACTCCACATCATACAAATCACGGTTGATATATGAACATCTTTATTCAATCAGGCTCTTCTATCGAACCCCGGAGATTTATTTTAGGTTCAATTGAAATTTTCTACGCGCTCCTTTTGTGTGCGTTACAGTGTTTGTGTATTTTTTATTGCTTTCTAACTTGTTTCTGGCTATTAACATTTAATAGTGATCGCCCAGTGGTCTAAATTAATCAAAAAATAATTCATAGAAAACTGATTAATATTATTATTTTCAAACACACTACCCTCTACCTACCCTCACTATCACACACAGTTTTTTCTTCACGTACTTATTAATATCCTATTAATAAGTACGTGAAGAAAAAACTGTATATAAATTATAAGGTCACATTTTATCAACTGCAAATATTTTGAGGATAAATTCAACAACATATATAAACTATTTTTATACGCTAGTTTTCGAGAAAAACGCCAAAAGACATTTTGATTAAAAAGAAAAATAAAGCACTTTCGGTAGTTTCAATTCAAAGGAGCCGAAACAGAGAGGCCGCAATGGCTTCACCGCTTACACGTGCCACTAGTTTCATTCAAAAGAGCCGACAGAGAGGCCGCTCTTAAAAATATTACAATTTTTGTGGCAGGAAATTTTTTTTTTTAAATGCTAGGGCCTTATTTCTCTGATATAATTATATGTTTTGTCAAAATATTTGCAGTTGATAAAAAGTGACCTTATATAATAAGGATGTTGACAACAAAAATAATTAATTCCAGGGTGCCTAGTGTGAGTTTTGTTTACTATCCGTATTAATTCGATTACGTTTACAAAAACGAAAATTAGTATGGCATTTGAAGCAGCGCCTCCTGGTGGCATAGGAGAAGTGTTAACATTTTGCCATACAAATTCTCGTTTTCGTTAACGTACCCAATCGAATTGCGAATGTAACTCACACTTGGCACCCAGAACATTAAACGTGTGCTTCTTTAAAATATTAACCTATTTTTATTTGACTTATGCATGAATTTCTGTAACAAAAGTTATTAATTGATGGAACAAAATAATGACGACAGGTTGCCATTCCCTTGCAATTTCTATTTTTAAATAACCGTCCGTTAAAAGTTTCACTATTGACTTACCAGTCACCCACCCAGTTAAATAGATTATGATTATTTACATATAATTTTACACAAATTTTGTTGCGAACAAATTACAAATTGAAAAAAGACAGTGTTGAAAAAACTCCTCGAGCGGGATTCGAACCTGCACCCCATGACATGCCGGGTCAGGTGCACTACCAACTATGCTATCGTGGTTCAGTCTAACTCGCCAAAATTAATCCAAAAGCTAAAGGAGCCATATTTAATGTCGACAACTACTTCGTCAACTTCCGATTTTAACATTTTTAAAAATATTGAAAGATCAGTTAAGAATTAGGCAAGCTATATTTATGATTATTTACATATATTTTACGCAAATTTGTTGCGAACAAATTACAAATTGAAAAAAGACTGTTGAAAAAATTACACGTGCGGGATTCGAAACCAGACCCCATGGCATGCCGGGTCAGGTGCACTACCAACTATACTATCGTGGCTCAATCTAACTCGCCGATATTAATCAACACTATCTACTCTTACTCTGTAAGCCAAAGGAGCCCTTTCAATGTCGTCAACTACGTCATCAACATCCGATCTTAATATTTTCAACACTTTGGAATAACGCTCGTGGAATTTTTTTCAACACTTTGTCTTTAGATTATATTATATTAAAATATACATATAGAAGATTAAAATAAGAATTTATTTCTTGCTTGCCTTTTCGAATCGTTAGTCATATTGAAAATATTGAAAATAGATTATAAATGGCACACATCCTACTCCAGTGCCGCTTCTAAGAGTGCCGCAGTCTCTTACACCCAGTGGTTCTAGGGGATCGACCGCCTAACTCTCTCGCTTTCGATCGCTTTGAAGGCGAGGCGAGGAGGAGGCGTCATCTTGTCATTTTGAAAGCAATATAAAAGCAATATCGAAAGCTATAGGCTATAGCTTTCGATATTATTCGATATTATGTTTCGAAATTATATTAGAAATCGAGACGAGGGCCTCGCTTTCAAAGCGATCGAAAGCGAGAGTGTTAGGCGCTTGGGGGGCAGGTTAGATTTTTAACAGCAAGTACATTATTGTATTGGGTTTGGTGATAGTTAGTTTCTCAGTATTGAAGGATTCTGGATTAAATCTGCCTTGGCGTTTTGGTCATACGTCATATAAATAATTAACCTTGTGTAAATCGGCCATTACAGTGAAGTATTCTTTTGTTTCAGAGTATGGCCGCACCTGCAAAGACATAGGCTGCCTAAACAGCCAGGTGTGCGTGCTAGCAGAAGACCCGTGCTCGTTCGGACACAACTCCAATTGCGGCACTTACCCGACTTGCAAGAAGAAGTCTGAAGTCGAAGGTATGTATCTTATTTAATTTTTTATTTCACTGTCGTCTTGTTAGCCTACTCGCGAAACGCTCGGCCCCACCGGTATCCAGGTGCCCTGGTGCAATTTTGGTAAATGTGGTGATTAAACCAGTATCTATAAATTTTAGCGATGACTTTATTTCAATTATGGTGACCTGTGGGGAACGTTGGGAAAGCTGATAGCAAATCGAAAATTAAATAAACAAATAAAAAGTTAATATTTTTTTATAAAATATTTATATAATAAGTATAGGTCGCGCCAAACTTCTAGTCCCCTCTGAAGTTGGCGCGATTCGCGTCGCAGTAGTAAAAAATAGGCGTCAGTAGGACGAAGGCGGGGACGAGCGGTAGGGCCTGACTGTACAGCTGCGCAACGAAACAACTTCAGAGGGGACTAGAAGTTTGGCGCGACATATACCTACAGTGAAAAAATAATTCAGCTCAAGTGCAGCAATTAGCACCTATAAAAAAAATTGTTTTTTTTGTTTGTTTTATATAGGTTAATTATATCTAAATAGTGTACTAGTCCAAAACTTTATAAATTATTCTGGTTTATCTGCTGAATTGGAAACATTCTAAAGAAAGGCAACTACAACAAATATGAGCAGGTTTAGTGATATTTTTTCTCAATTTAATCACTATTGGTTATACTTACTGTTTTGAACACCTGCATTGTTATGGGAGACCGTATATATATACCTACTTTTTATTACCTAATTATTTATGTATAGTGTTTATGGATATAGTTACCTATTGTGTTTATTTTTAAGATTATTACGAGGTTGTCCTAATGACTTCAGTGAGGTAAAATTAAATCTACTATTTATCATAATTATAGAGCATGCTTCAATCAACAAAATTTGCGTTAAAATTATTTAAAAACATTTTAAAAAATGCTTCAATCATGTTGGAACAAACAATTGTAAAGTTTTGCCATAATGATGCAACACAGAAATTAGCTGTACGCTATATCAGCCTTCTTTTTATATCACGAAGATACTTACCTACCTGTTATTAGACTACGAAAATCATAGAAAGATTGCTCGACATCAAACTAAAGTTCATTTTAGATTATTTGGTAGCGTAGGGTAAAATTGGGCGGTTCAGTTACACAGAGAAGCACAGTCAAGCAAACGCACATTTTTTTTCTAATTTCATTAAAGTTAGTTACCCGTATAAACCTATATACAATTTGACTATTACAGAAACTACTTAATTAATTTTAGTTACTTATCTGTTTGAAAAAAAGCAAGATTGTGCATTTGTTATACCGTGCTCTGGGTGAGCACGGTATAACAAATGCACAATCTTGCGTTGTGTTGTTGTGTCACCACCTGCCCAATTTTACCATACAGCTTATTTCTAATCAACAAACTAGTGGGTTCGATCATTTTTGCAAACCTCGACCCAATTTAGTAACAGTAGCATGCGCGCCGAATGGTGTAGGTTCATTCTGCTAATTTATTTATAAGCAACGTCGAGCCTTACCTACTTTCAGTTCTTATAAGCATGCTTTCCTAAAAGCACTATTTTTAATATATTTTTTTATCAACACAACTTATCAATCTTTACTGTAAGAACGTATGCGACAAAATTCTACTTCAGTTACCGCCTTTCTATTTATGTTGCACTATTCGAAAAGTTTGACGCACATTAGAACTTCATAATATGCCCCGCAACGAATGCAGAAGCTAATTGTAGTTCCAATCTTTTCAGGGTCCCACTCTGAACCAGCCAAGCCTTCAGTGCCGGCGCCCAAACCCCAAACACCTACACACAACTTCGACTCTGCGCCGAGCTACCCAGCACCAGCCCCGCCGAGCAACGACAACTCGCCCTATGGTGGCAGCTCGCCCTACGGTGGCAGCTCGCCCACCGGCAATAACTCCCCCTACGGCGGCCACTCGCAAGGGGGCAGCACCACATTCGGAGGCAACTCCCCGTATGGTGGTAACTCCCCTTACGGTGGTAACTCTCCCTACGGTGGGAGAAACCCCTCTAGCGGCGGTAACTCGCCTTACGGAGGGGGCTCGCCTTACGGCGGTAGCTCGTCTAACGGTGGCGGCTCGCCCTACGGGGGCAGCTCGCCCTATGGAGGTTCTACAAGCGGGGGACAAAACCCATACGGAGGTAATTCACCGTACGGAGGCTCGAAGCCCACGTCTGGGGGCTTCGGCAGCGGCGGCGGAGGCAGCCCGCTAGACAGCATCTTCAACACGATCAACAAATACGCGGGCGGGGGGGGCGGCGCCACCGGCACAACCGGCACTCACACTGCGGGCGGCAGCGGCAGCGGCGGTTTCTCCAACATCTTCGGCAACATCCTCAACGACCTTACCAAGAACGGAGGTTTGAATAACTTGTTCAATACCAGGCCCGTTATGGAGAACCCTAACTACTCGTCTCAAGGCTCGAATTCCAGGAGTTCTAACCCCCAGTATTATCCGTCAGGTCAACCCAGCTATCAGCCGCCCACGCAGAACAGGAACTATGGCCAAAGTTATGCCCACCATAGTGGGGCCACCACGCACAAACCGGTTTCCTATGGCTGGAACGTTGGGTAAATAGCGCCGATGTTATGGTAGATTGGTGTGGCTTCACTTGGTGTACTATAAGTTCCCTTTCTTTGCTTTGCATGCCCGAGCACCGCTCGTTTATATTAATGATTTCAGTTTAACATTAGGCAGTTTTATGGGATCCATGTTTACTATTTTTATATTAATAATTTGCTTTGTACTAAAATCAAGAAAACTGATCGTTATCAGACTTGTATATTGTATATACTTTCTTTACTCACTAACTTAAACTAAAAACTACTAGATTTGGTGATACTGGTACAACTATTGTCTTAGACTTTATTTCATTTATCAAACTAAAATAATATTTTGTTGCCTCAATATTTAATTATTGACATATTTTGAATTCTATACTGACTAATTTTATGATAGAAGTACCTAAATTTTATTTCTAATTGAGTTTGTTCAAAAAAAATATTACTTTTGAAACTTTATTTAACCAATCGTGGATACTACTTGTTAGCAAAAAATATGTAAGAGTGGGATGGAAAGACATACTAAAAAGCTAGCAATGGTAAAATAACTCTTTACAGTTGGATTAGAGGTTTTCTATTAATTTTATTTTGCAACGCTTTGTAATATTAATTTATAATTGTATAAATAACAAACTTTCAACAACTTATTTGGTTCTCAATATTTTAAAAAATACTATAATTTCATAGATGTAACTATAACAAAAATATTATATTTTCATAACAATGTTTATGATTAAAAAATGACTTATATTGAACCAAATATACTAAAGTGTACATACGTTACATTTGCATGAAACCAGTCTGGAAAAGAGTGTAAAGCCCAGAAGGAGATGAAATCAATCAGCCAAAATAAGCAACTTTTAAAATAGCTTGAAACAGCTATATTGTACAAAATTAAACGTACTTTATCAAAAATATGGTACAGCTGATTTTTACAAAGGATATTGATGGATTGGTTCAAGCCTTATCGGGATGTTATAGCCTTTTCCAAACTACCTGTAATAACTGTGCTTAAGACATTGATTCTGTAGAGGCTTAATTCTCACCAATAACTTTAATGATAGTATTAAGTGCACATTAATTTTAATTTGCCATTTTATATTGTTATAACTTTTTAAATCTAAGAATACTCAAAGTAGAGTCTCAAATTTATTTTTACGTATTGTTAAACTGTGTGTGCCATTTCTACATTCCAGTGTTATATTTCTATTTCAGTATGACAGTGATATTGACGTACCTGATGCACCGTTATATTAAGAGTTCAGTTCGGAATTGAGATTACTTTTTAACTAAATAATGTTAAATAATAATGTTAAGACAAAAGAGGGTTAAATAAAAATAAAAGATTTGTTTAATACATTTTATTTTCTATAAACATACACAGACTAGAAAAACCCAACTTATAATAAGTAGTGGAGAGATATTTACTGTAAAATAAAGATAATTATTACAGTGGAATGTAAAGTTAATCATTAAATTTGTTTTAACAGACACCGTTTTTTAATAAATACCAACCCTTAACTTATATGCTTTTTACGTTTTTAACATCTTGTTCTTCTCGCTAAAATGAACATTAAAATGATCGAAACACGTCAAAAATATCTAAGCGTATAATTGAAACAAAACTTTTTTCGGACTCTTTCAACATTTTTGATTCATGCAAAAATAGGCTCAAAGCCCAATTGTTAAGACTTATTTTTACTTAATTGCTCAGATATTTTAGATAATTTTGTTACAGACCCTACATCAGCTTACAATGTGATACTTATTTCAGAACTAATACAATTTTTAGAGTTTTAATTATAACTTTTACACAGCGAACTAGTACAATTTAATTCTACCAATAAATAATCATTATTTATCCCTAATAAAATAAGATTAGTACAAAAATTACTAGGTATTGAGCTTCTTAGGTTTACACCACTTACGCACCACTCTACATAAGCCATATTAGACTTGCAGGATAATAAATCCAGCCTACTCTTTATAAAAGCATTTTTTTCCGCCCGATAACTGTTGTATGTACTTGTATATTTACCATTTTAATATACGGTAATAAAATATTTTCAAAAGGTATTCGTAAATGTTGAAACTTTTGATCTTTCAATTTCATTTTGCACGTTGTGGTAATAATTGTATGCTAACTTACAGCTAGATTATACATGAATACATTACACATGATATTCTAATAAATTAATTAAGGTATTCTAATAAAGCAGTATCGACAACGTATTACCCTTATATAGTTTATTGTAATTTGAAAAATACATTTCTTTTAGTTTTTTTCAAACTGTGAACAACTTCTTAGAAAAATTAAAAAAATATATGACAATAATATTTGAGTTTGAAATATGTTTGCCATATTGCAATATTAATATTAATTGAATGTGTAATTTTTTTAATGTTGAAGAACGAAATGAAATAAATAAATAAAAGTTAAACGAAAGGTTACATTCGGCCTTATGCGGTTGTTTGTATTTCTCAAATTATTCTGTATTATCTATTAATGTGACCATGGTTACCGTTTATTTAATTCTCTCAGCACAGTAGAATATGACACTAGCGCGAGATTCCTCTAAAACTTTTTTATATCCTACGACCATACCCAATACGAATAAAGTCTGATAAAAAATACCTTATTATATAAAACAAGTACATTAGTACACACCATAATGTCTCATATATAAATTAAATAACTTAAGACTATAATTTTTTATATTATTCCCAAAGTACTCCATTCTTTTGTTCTGAAAATACAAGAAACCCATACATTGATTCGCAGATTAATTTCAAAGGTTTTTTTTTCAAATATATTTTATATTGTATCCTACTCTTTTTATAAATGATTTTATATATAAGTATTTTTTTTTTCCGTGGAGTACTTTGAAATGTTTTCTTGGTAGGTAGTAAAATGGGAATAACCCAAATTTACGTAGGTAGGTACTTTCTTAATACAGAGATGCAATGTCCATTATTTTTTCAAAATTATGACACTCCGTATAGTTATTATTAATCATTTAACTTTGACAGTCTTTACATCGTCAACCGACAGTTTTGATCGACTGGCCTTATTAATTTGGTTCAGTACTAAACCAACGATCAAGAAAACTAGCCAGACTCCATACCAATAATGGTACATGGACGAATAATATATCCAAATACGGTCGAAGGTCAGGAGGAGGAACGCAGCAGATTGGTAAGACTCCGAATGAGTTCTTAGGAACCACATTACAAAGCTCATTATCTTCTTTTTCTGAAACCAAGAAAGTAGGTATTTATCAGATTAGTTTTAGTTAGTAGTGACGTCATAATGTTAATAGTCTTAAATAGATGACATAATGGGTTCGAAATATTCAAGATAATAACAAATCCTGTTAATCATCGGATAATTATCAACAGTGTCAGTCATATTTTTTGTTATATTTTTGATAACAAAATAAGAAATGCATAATTCATTCAAGAATTGGTTTAAAAAAGCCCAAGACCGGACAGAATAGCGTGCATATAAGGAGGCCTACCACTCAGCAAACGAGTGAGCGACTATTTATAGTTTTTTATTATACTTTCGAACCCTGCATAATATGTATTGATTGCAAACGTAGTATAAGGACGCCATCAGACTAGGTGGAGCGACGATCTTCGCACGGATCGTGATCGATAGCGTGCACTTGGAGAGGCCTATGTGCAACAGTGGACTAATATAGGCTAATGCAATGACCCGAACTAATATTATACATGCGAAAGTGAATTTGTTTGTTTGTTTGTTGTTTGTTACGCTTTCACGCGTAAACTATTCAACCAATCATCAATCTCATGATGTACGTATATTCTCAAGAGTATGATCAATGACATAGGATACTTATTATTTTTTTTAAATAATAAATAAATAAATAAAATAAAAATAAAATCCTTTTATTTCAGACAAAGTCCATATAGTGTTAGTAACAATTAACCTTATAAACTATGTTAGTACATTAAATTGGTAGGTATTATAATTAATTTTTGTGTCTTTGGCGAGCTGGACGCGGGTCCAGTGCTGCATAATGACACTGTCCACGTCCAGTCTCGCCGCCACAGTTTTTAGAAGGCTGTTGGCGCTGCCCCGGACTCGTTGCATCAGTGATGCAATGCGCTTTCTAATGATAGCCGAAAGGCTATCGACTTCAGCTGCGGCTAGCATAGCCGATGCACTGCAGTGCCGCGGCAGCCCCATCAGCCCCCTAAATGCGTTGTTGTATTGAGTGCGCAGGGCTCTGTACTATTTAAAGTGTATTTGTTTGTTTGTTTGTTTGATACGCTTTCTCGCGTAAACTATTTAACTTTTTGTTTGTTTTGCTGTCATAGAAACTGTCAAAGCGGTACGAAGTCCGCCGGGTCAGGCAGTATTATGTAAGTAAAACAAAGGTAGATACGTTACTAGCGCCCCAAAGACACTCCGCTATAATAGCTTAAGGCGAAGCGTAAGGCACACTAGCGCCGCTAATGGATTTAATTTGATAACTGCTAAACTGGATTTTTTTTCCAACATTGCGGACCTTCCGACACTAGGCAAACATCTATTATTTAATAATTGTGCACTACTTTTAGGTTTGTTTTTGTATTTATTCGCTAACACCAACAGTGGCCATTGTTTGTGAATAAATGCGATAGCCCGTTTTTTTTTTTGGCACGTAACAGTCATTACAAAGAAATACTAATACTAAAACTTTACAAGATTAATAGACAATGAGCGCCCAAACATAAAAAATAGTTTAAATAAGTTTTGTGAATAAACCACGCAACAAAAAGTAGTGCACAATTATTAAATAAATACTATGGATGCTTTCCTGTTGTCGGACGGTACGCAATGTTTAAAAAAAGATCCGGTCCGTTAGTAATTGTCAAATTATCAATTGGTGGCGCTAGTGTGCCTTCGCCTTAACTAGAAGTTGACAAGCGCTTGTTAGATTATGAGTTGGATTCTCAAAGTGCAAGTGTTTAGCTACTACTGTTGACTGTACTGCTCCAAAAAGGTAGTTCTGCAAAATATTTATTTCTAGCAGGTTCATAACTACTTAAATGAATCTTGTAAATATTAAGTGACTTAAATGCAAGTGTGTAAACTTACCATTCCGGTTGCATTCTTGTAATACAGTTTATCATAAATATCTTCGGCCATCACATAGAATGGGCAGAAATATATGCAGAAGAAATATCCAGCGTGGATGCCGTGCCAGATCACAGACACGAAGAGGGCTGCATGGATTCTAAAACAATTTAAAAATGATTAGCCTCGCCTCAGTGGCTGAATGCAACCGGAGGACCTCCAGAAACCCAGGAGGGTTTAATGCCCAGGACGGGCAAAGTGTGTTTTGGATTTTTAAGAATATAATAGAATACATTTATTAACAAACACACACATACATGGTAAACAATTAAGTCGACAATGTTTAAGACAACTAGAAAAGAGCAAAATTTAAAAAAAATAAAAAATTGTGTGATATTTTAATGGGCCTAGTATCAGCATAAGCTTCTGCATCATTGTGGGATGTTAATAATGGCACATAAGCGCTGTTAATCTGACAGGGCCTAACTAGAATAAGTAAAGATGACCAGGACCGTGGAAAAATAATAACATAAAAATTACATGTAAAAACAGTTTTACGCGTAAATAGATGGAGTTGAGCAACTTCATTTATTTATTTATTTATTGTTATAAAAACGACATAAATCAATAACATTTATCACACAGATACAATTCGAAATTAAATTAATTATTATAAAATGATGTTTAGATTATAATTATACATTAATAAAAATTAATTTATTATCCATTAATTAAATTATACCTACATACAATTATACTTAACAATAAATACATTATTAACTATCTTCATCGTCAGAATTACATCGGATGGTCATCGTATGGGTGACCAAAAATGTATTATCTCGAGCTCCTCCGTGCTTCAGAAGACGTAAAGCTGTTGATCCCGGTTGTATTAGCAGTCGTTATCAACCACCAATCCGCACTGGGCCCGCGTGGTGGTTTATGGCCCGATCTCTATCCATCCAGAGGGAAGGCTCATACCCCAGCAGTGGGGACATAAAAATAAGCTGATGATAATGATGACAACTATAAGCAATCAATCCTCAAGATCTAACTCTTTCCTCAGTCGGCAACGCATCTGCGATTACTTTGGTTTTGCGGGTCTCCATGTGCGGCGGCGATTACTTTTCATCAGGTGACCCGCCTGCTCGTTTGCCTCCTTTTAATATAAAAAAAATATCAAAACTTTTTCGATGCATAGCCCGGGTTTGTTATCAATAACACTTATTTGGCAAGCGTGGTGGTGATGGTGGTCAATAACCATCAATAGAAATAACTTGATGATTTCAATGATGGAGACCTTTGCCCAGCATTAGGACAGCATATAGTTACTACTTAGTTATAGCCCACATGGATAGTGGAATTGGTGAGACGTAAAAGAAATGATCTTGCCAAGTCTCTTGCCGTTTCTTCTTAGTACAAAGTCTCCCGCATTGTAGAATTATGAACCGATGGCGTAGTTACATTTACTAGTGGTCGCCCAGTGGTCGAAATTCGACCGTAATTTTATTAAGGCTGCACGGATTGTACCCTAAGCTATGAGAAATTATAATATATTTATTTACGAGAAATTATAAGTCTGACTTAGTAATTTAGAAGGCAATGTAGATTTTTAGAGGCGAATAATGCTATTAAAACGAAGTCTGTTTAAATAGCACCCTTTATTTACTTATTCTTTTTTTTTTAGAATGTGAATGGACGGAATCGGCTGCTATTTCACAACAAAAACCACTAACAGATTATATTTTTAAGTTAGGTCATCTTCGAACGCCCCGCATTGCGAAACTTGTTTACTATTGAGTGCCTATCACGATTACATTAATGTACAGACGCGTGCACATCGACCTATCCAAAACTGTCTAATTTCTTCAATGAATAATCAACCATATGCCATCCACATAAAGTTCAAAGTCAATTGAGGAAATTTCACAGTTTGTGGTGTCTTATCTGCAGGCGTGTGTATGTAAAATATTACTTGTCTATCAATAAGTATGCCTATACTCGCTACTATGGATGTTGTGATAGTCCTTTTTTTTGTGTGTTTGTTTGTGATGTAAAATGTCCTTTTATGATCAGGCATTTTCCAATATTTTTGACGCTGTAAGGAAGAAAAGAGCTTGACACTTGCCGAGTTTCTTGCCGGTTCTTCTCAGTACAAGGTCTCCCGCCCAGAGTAGACTTACGAACCGATGGCATAATGACGTTCATAAGAGATATTTGTAACCTAAACTGAATAAATAATTTTGAATTTTGAATTTTATGGTCGCAGTCGCGTGTCGCCTAGTGTGCGTAGTTGCACACTAGGCGACACGCGACTGCGACAGTTCGGCGACTAGGCGCGACGACAAGCAGCGGCCGACAATTTTCATATATTTTGTTCAAAGCTCCGCACACTTGGCGTGAGAGTCGCAGAGTCGCAACGACAAGCTAGGGGAGTCGCACGCGCTCGCTACTTGTCGCCGCTTCTAGTCGCGTTGTGCACGCGCGACAGTCGTGCGACAGTCGTGAGCGTCAGTTTCGCTGTGAGCGCTGAGGAAGGTGCACGTTTTTATTTTATTGAGAATCTCAACATGGATACGTTCGATATCGATGTGTTCATTTCGGGCGTCGAAGCTCCGCGCCTAGTCGCGGCGACAAGACGCCATTGCAAACGACAATGCCGCGACTAGACGCAGCGTCAAATCGTCCAGTTTGCGATGGCTCTAATAGGCGCTGCTTAGTTGCCATAGAAATTCTTATTTTCATTAACATGATCGAATGGTGGATAAAACTCGCGCTAGGCACCCTGTACTGCTATCTAGCCGCTCGCTGCGCAAACGAGCTCATATCAATGAATTTATACATTTCTCAAAAATAGAAATATTCCATACGAAAAAACGCTTCATGAATATACAAGTAGTTGCTTAATGTCTCATTGTGTATCGGCGGAACTAATTGTAGGTGAAGAGGTCACGAGTGGTTTCCTATACTAAAGTAAGATATGATAAAATTATGTTCATACTATAGTGTTGGGAAAGTAAAAGCGTTCTATCAAATACATTTAACAGCTATTTAATGAAAGTCTGTTAGTAAAATTAGATTACGCTTTAACCGCCTATGTGGTCTAGGGGTTTAACCATCGGTCTCATATCTAGACGGCACCGGTTTAATTCCCAACGGGGAGTATTTTTGTATAGACAATCATGAAATTGCTTTAACACCTTTTATGTGAATAATATTTGTTATAATAATTTAAAACAACAAGGTCGTATTTTTGTTTACAACTCTGAAGTGACAGATACTTTGCCAATTTGACTGGAGCCTTAGCAATGTTTTATTGTAAAGGAGGTTTTTTTCGAAAGTGGTAAAGGTGGTTTAGTTTTTTTTATTATATATTTTAATAATAATAATAATAATGAGAAAATGATGGGGGGGGGGGGGTTTACCACTTTTTTGCCAGAGTGGTATGAGGTGGCCGATAATAGAGAAGAGTGGAGCCGCAGAGGGGAGGCCTTTGCCCAGCAGTGGGACACAACAAGGCGAATAAGAAAAGAAAAACAAAAATTATTAATTTTGTACAAGAACAAAAGTACAGTAAAATTAACGAAAGTCCGATAAAAACTGCAGTAGTCATAGACTGGGTTGCAGTTGCAGATTGTTAAATACTTGCAAAGTGTTCTTTCGACTTCGTTCTTTTTTGTGAGGGTAACTTCACAGTGACGTAATACCGCTGCACTGGCTTGCAGCGTAAATCACACAGTAATAGAAATATCCAACAAGTCTTCTGGGGTCTCAGCGATCAGGTAGGCTACTCTTGACGCAAACTCAATCTCAATACAATTCCAATGCAATTAATATGTATCGATATTGGGATAAGTTTCGCAATTTCGGAACGCCCCATCTCGATAATAATTTGTTCACTCAATTTCCACGCAATTTAATTGCAATGTAGCGCTATTAATAGTGCCATTTGAATTTTTTAGATTTGGGATTGGAATTGTATTGAGATTGAGTTTGCGTCAAGAGTAACCCACCTGAGCATTGGACGTTTATCCAAAGGTCGTGACTTCGATTCCCCCTCGAGCTGTCGGAGACTGGTTAATTTTTACTAGTAAAATTGTTGTCACCTAGCTAGCTTTTATTATCTTGTTTAAAGCTTGTCGGTGAAAGATGCGCCTTGCGAGTTACCCATACATGATACAGACAAGAAGGTGGGAAGTAAATACTTACTTCAACGACTTGACAGGGAATCTTTTGTAGACCACCATCAGCAGCCAGTACTGCACCGCCTTGTTCCACACCTTCATGGAATCACGGAGGGTGGCCACAGTCTCGCATCCCCACACATCCATAGACTCCACAGTGTTGAAGTCGTATTGGGTGGTCTTTGCTTCCTCTTCAGACCTGCAATGCAATCATCATCATCAGCTCAATTTATGTCCCCACTGCTGGGGCACAAGCCTTCCCTATGGATGGATAGGGAGAACGGGCCATAAACCACCACGCGGGCCCAGTGCGGATTGGTGGTTATTAACGACTGCATGCTAATGCAGCCGGGACCAACGGCTTTACGTGCCTTCCGAAGCACGGAGGAGCTCGAGATGATAAATTTTTGGTCACCCATCCGATGACCGGCCTTTACGAAAGTTGCTTAACCTCAGCATTCGCAGACCGGGCGCGTTAACCACTGCGCCATCGAGCTCCTCGCAATGCAATGTATTAAACAATTAAATTATGTGATTTGATTAAATGAGAATTATGAGTCATTAATTATTATACAATACAATACAATACAATTATAACAAATATCAATTATCCAATGTTTCTTTTTTTGTTGGTGTATGTTTTGTTGGTTGTCCTTAATAAATAAAATAAAATAAAATAAAATAATATTGAGTTGGTCGCTCAGCAGTGGGACAGTATTAAGGCTACTTACAGGACGTTGGAAAAACCTGGATGCGATCAGTTCAAAACAGAAAAGAATGGCGTAACATGGAGGAGGCCTATGGCCAGCAGTGGGTAGATAAGGGCTTAAAATGATGATATTGATAATGATGATATTATTATCAAAGACAATATTAGTTGATCAATCAACTAATAACTTCCAGTATACCTAAAACTAAACCTACTACATCAAAGATAATCTATACTAATATTATAAAGCTGAAGAGTTTGTTTGTTTGTTTGTTTGGTCGAACGCGTTGATCTCAGGAACTACTGGTTCGAATTGAAAAATTATTTTTGTGTTGAATAGTCCATTTATTGAGGAAGGCTATAGCACAGTTTTAAAAGCATACAGTTGGGTATCGAACGTACTTCGCAGAGCAAAGGAGGGGAACCCGCGGGGAAGCGGGCGCCGCGGCGAGTGTCCCACAAACAAGCGCAGTTTGTGGGAGCTACCGTGAAGGGCAGCCACGTCCGCGTACTTCGTGTTTTAAACGTTTTTTAAAATTTACGTTCAGTGATTCCTATTGAATATAAAGGTGCATACACATTGTTATGTATGCGGTTGTAAGTCGACGTCGAAACACAACAAGAACTTAAAATTTCATATATAATTTCCCCGTGGCGCAAGGTAAGTTTTTTCTATAATTTCGTAATAACTTGTACTTTGTCTTTGTTGGATTGTATGTAGCTACATAAATGGTAAAATGTATATTGTTGGTGAAGTGCAGGGTACTCCAACTACAAGAATGAATGACCGAATTTTTGTGCTCCAACAACAGAATGACTAAATAGTTTTTTTATTTATTTTGCCAACTTCTCATTAATGAATAATTAACATTTTTACAACACAATTATTAACTAATACGTGCCAATACAGACGAGGTTCTATAAGCATCAATTCTTTAAAGTTTATATTTAAGATTTCTGGGCTTGTTATTTTTCATTTTTTAAGCAGTCCGAATGCGAATTCATTATATTGTAAAAAACTTAATCTACAATAAACCTTCACGTGAATAGTTAGCAGTGCAACATTTGTAAATGTGTATAATAGTTTATTCTTGTTAATAAATGATTATTTGATAAAAAATAACGATTATTTGATTTCGAATTTTATGACATCCCTTGCATATCGGCGAACAACCGTGTGGATACCTACGCGGGCGGCGGCATCGCCCCAGATCAAAGGCGATACCCTACTGTATGAAATAGTAATACTGTGGCTATAGGTTATATTACATCACGCTATGACTAATAGGAGTGGAGCAGCAATGAAAAATGTTGAAAAACGGGAAAATATTTACGCGGGTGAAACCGCGGGGCACAGCTAGTATACTATAAATATATATATTATAATATAATATAATACTATAAATAGAATATACTGGAAGACACTAAAAAATAAAAAAGTTAAGAAATAAGTCTACATTTTAGAACTTTATTTTTTGTTATGAACACAATCAATCTTTTAATTGGGTAATGTGCTTTTTCCAGTAGAAGCAAGGTATTGCTGCAAATCTGCTCAATTTCTTGACATTTAAACAAACAATCTTAGCCCAGTATGATTAGAGTATTATCATCATCATATAATGCCATCTTTCATACTGAAGTTTGTAGATCAGTATACAAAATTGTCCTCAATCCCATATAGATTGCTTTAATTGGCGATAACTAAGTTCAGTCCACGTTTTAATGTCGTCCAGCCATTTGCGTCGCGGACATGAGAGTATGTTTTTGTCTAATACAGACAACATTTGTGATTTAAATTAAAATACTTTTTTATCAATAATTTTACGATTCATCATCACCATCTCAGCCAATAGCCGTCCACTACTGGACAAAGGCCTCCCTCAAGATTGAGGGGAATTTGCCATAATTTTACGATTACTTTAAAGTAAATATTTTTTGATAATTTAGAACGCTTCGCCTTTATCAACGTCATATTAACGTAGTATTTCCATTCATGTAGAAGCCACCGAAACATGTAACAAAACAAACATACATTTTCTTCAGTTTCAAGTAGCCAACGGTTGGACCGTGGCCTGTCCTGTTTCGGCCTTGCACCGGGTAAGCTCCAAAGCCTACGGAGGTGCACACACTCTCAGCCAACGTCATTCCCGAGTATATCCTTTGACGGAATTGAGCAAACAGCGCCCAGGGATACATCATCCTGTATATGAAGCTCCTATTGTTGTGGTCCTCTGTTAAAATGTACTGGAAGAAAAATATTCAATTAGTAATATTAATAGAATATAAACTTCGCCACAGCTACTATTACTATTACCAAACTAAGCTGAGCTTGCACTTTTAAGTTATTTGTACCTAAGACTCAAGAAATTCAGCAGCTTCTCTTTCTAACAAAAGATCTATTTACAAATTATTATTTTTAATTTTCTTTATTTATTATAATGCTAATTATTTCAATTATCTGAATCTACTGTTGTTAATATAATACTGTTGTTTGATTTTATTTACAAATATAATACTTTATCAACCATATTTCCTATGCCAAAATTCTAATACGTCTTTTAGGAAAAAGGTAGCAAAAAACCAGCAGGTCTGCTGATAGAAAGAAATGATGGCCGCCCGTGGATAATATTTAATGTAACATTATAGAGTATTTATTTTATGCACTTACTTCTAGAGGCCAAAGTTTTGACATCGCCAAATACAATGACACATATAGTGGCACCATTCTCAGTGTATTTATAGTGAAACCAGTATAATCAACACATTTACTGAATGGCAAATGGAAGTAGTCATCAAATGTTCTATACCTATAATATGGACCTGCAATGAAATAACAAGTGCTACATATACATATATCATATTTACTAATACCTATTGTGTTGACAATTCGAAAGCGCTTATTTATTAAGTGGATTTGAATAAAAAATTATTTCATCTTTAAATATATAAATATTCTGTGCGTGTGTATGTTATTGAACTCCTTCTAAACGGCTGGACCGATTTGGATGAAATTTTCTGTGTGTGTTCAAGTGGATTTGAGAATGGTTTAGTTTTACAATTGGACCTGGTAGGTGGCGCTGCTATAGGGGTCATCATGGGATACGGGTGTTCTTAAGTGGACGAATGAATTATTTGTTTTGTTGTCATGGATGTCAAAGCGGTACGAAGTCCGCCGGTCAGCTAGTTTCATAATAAAATTTTAAAGACCTCAAGATATACTCACGCCTCACATATTACAGAGTAAAAAGTAAAGAAGTGAATGCCAAAAATACGCCCTGCTGGCAAATGAAACTTGGTCCTCTGAGTCCAACTGGTTTTTTTGGCGAGTTTGCGGATTGCCTCAGGTGCCGTTTTCAGCGTCACCAAATTTTTTTTGGGGCAGGAGAAACTTTAAGGGTTCAAGCTGTGTGAATCGAAACACTGCCAGAGTTTTTCTATAAGGAATGTCATCACGCAGTAGCGCTTGTCCCGTTTCCTAATAGATTCTCCGAGGGGTTTGGATCGGATCGGGGTGGTGCGGTGTCTAATCACTAGGTAATAAGTTAAGTTTAAATGTTTGTTACTCAATAGCGTTAAAATGAAATGCAAAGTTTCTTTAATATAGTTGTGTAATGTAACATTTATTATTATTTTATTTTATTTATTTGTGTTCGGGAGTCTTACAGCAAAATAGTCAAGTAAACATAATATTCAATAAATATGGCTATGCTAACAACAAATCTCCACCTATGCATAGAAAAAAAACTAAGAACAGATTATAATAACTAAATTATTTTAAAAGAATTTTAACACTTAAACTTAAAAGGGGTCACCATAATGTCACCAATATATTATATTTACATAAATGTTAAATGGCTTAATGTGACAATAATAAAACTAAGTGAATCTACCATGCCACCTGCCATTAACTATTTCAATTGTCATTAGTTCCAACATATATTATTTATAAATTTTTGTATACTTATACCTACTACCTACCTAAAAAACTTTGTCATTTTATGAAATAAAAAAAAATAACAAGTGTAATATATGTATAGTAATATATGCTTACCAGTCAGCAGGCCAATATAGTTAAATGAATAATGAAACATATCCTCCAGGCTGGGATTAATTATCTCAACAAAATCATCATCTTTTTCTTTTATAACATCAATATGTTCATATTTCTTTCTCTTTCCAACCATAAGCCAAGAGCCGTTGACTTCAAATGCTACACCAACAACCCTCAACACTATTATCATTTCTATCAAGTTTGTTTGTCCAGAGGACAGCGGCAAGCCAAACTTATCAGCCAATCGGAAGAACAATAAGTAGGCAAACATGAAAAAGAATGCCACTATATGGCAATACCTGTAAAAAAGAAGTAATATTCATCTATATTTTGTCTATGTTACCAATTTATATTGGTAAAAACTGGTCACAATGAAATCATATTAAGAAATTATAACAATAATCGGCTGGATCAAGGGCCTGATTCAGAAGGCAGTTCTCCTTGATATGGCACTCATTGTAAGAAGGTTCCTGCCTCTGGAGAACCGGTAGCTTGGACCCTGGTCCCAATGCCGGCCGACCCTTTTTTTATATTTTTAAATGTTTTATTTATTTTGTTTTAGAAAATATTTAAAAATGTAAATTTATATGAAAAAAAAAATACTTATAGAGTGAATAATAATAGATACTTTATTTGCTAGGAAATAAGGAGTAATGTTTCATGTTTGCTAGCTGAATTAGTGGAGGTTGTAAGTGGAGCTCAAAGGTCGTTCAAGATTTGAGTTCTACCTCAAAACCCGCTTTTTTCAAGTACCATAATATTATGTCATATTACCTAACATATGAAAAGTGGTCAACCCCGCTGATACCCCCCACCAACCGTCAGGTTATAAAGTAGGTTCTGCGTCAGGTCATTACGCCAAATCAGGACGCGCCAAAGGGCATTCAAAAAATAGTCGGTAAAATATTGTCATTTTAGTTTAATGAAAAGTTACTAAAGCTTACCTTACTGTGGCAAACTTTATGAGTATTATGCCAAGGCATGCCGAAAGTATTGGATGAATTGCACTATAGCCGGATACTGTTACTATAAGAAGAATACCGATAAGAGAACCTGCCCATTTCTTTGACTGTATAGTGCCCAATGACCTATACAACGGGCCTATTGCTACACTTATCAAAAGAAGAGATAAATAAATAATATCATTCTTATTCTTTAATAGAAACGACCACATTTTGAATTAATTAATTAATTAGTTTTACGTGCACTCGTACGAAATAGGTGCCTTGGTAAAGGTACCTAGCCATCTAAACAAACCAAAACATTGTGATAAATATGATTGGAAAATGTGGAACTGGAAATATTAATCTGAAAATTGGAATGACAGCTGACAGCAGATAGGGATGTAAATAATTGTTTTTTTTTAAATTGTCAATTTTTAATAATAATTGATTTGTGTAACAGCGCCAACTGTGCGTTGTTTTATTAAACGCGAATTAAATTCACTAACATGAACAAGTCAATCAAGAATCAAGACAACGACACCATCTGTTTGTGTGTATTTAAAATAGTTTCGCATTTTTTTTTCTTTCGTCGGTTTTCTTTCTTTGGTTCTTTGTTTCATCATCATCATCATGGTTCTTTGTTTACCTGCAATGTATTTAACCAATTTTATGGCAATCAAAAAATATCTTATCTTTTCTTATCTTTGGCCTCTCCAAAGAGTAGTGAGTATTGTTCAAACTTACTTTATGAATAAAGATTTGATAAGTAGGTATTTAAGTTTTTGAGACCAAAAGGTTGTCGTAATATTTCTTGTACTTACCGTTTTATTTTTATTCTAATCTGTTGCCTAGTGGCTATGACCACTGGTTTAGTTCCAGACTTCCAGAGGTCCCGGGTTCGATTCCATGCGGGGGTACATGTTTGTACTCAGTTTGGTTGGTTGTAGTGTAGGGCTGGTTAGTGGCTGGTGGCCTAGTTAGCTACCACCATCTTATCTAAATATGTTCTCATAACATTCCGGCAGCTAAAGATAAGATAACCAGTGATTCAGTAAGTAGTCGGCCTGAGAGAGATGAAGGCCAAGAGCTTACCCGTAAGACGTATATATAAAAAAGTCATAATTCTAATTAGTTTGCTTATTATTCTTTAAGCTGAAAGTTTAAGGAGACATTGTTTTGTTTTATCTATAGCTATTTTATAGCTATCGTTTTTTTGTAGATATTTAGCATCAGCTAATAAATTGTTTATACTAACTTGTTTGTTCTATGTTGTGTAACGAGATCCTTGGGGGAGGCCCCCCTCAACCAATTAGTTTTTATCAATCTTTTAGATATCGCTTTTTATGGGAATAAGAAAAATTGATAATTAATTAATCATTTTTTTCACTTAACGTATGTGACGTTACCTACGCAGAAAAAACTTTCTCTTAGAGCATTAATGCTCTAAGAGAAAAAATGATAATTTAATAATAATTTTTTTTTACTCAACGTTCATCTTCATGAAGCCAGCGTTGTTTTTTTCCCATTCTGTGGACATTTGAAATTGACATTTGAAAAATTTTGGGGAAATGATATTTTAGGAGAAATTTTAAGGCAAGCATGATGGGTGGCGAGCATGATTTGAACCTGCTCCGGAATGTCAGAAGGGTGCAGGTTGAAATCCTGCTCGTGGAAAAAAAATTTTCAACAATTGTGGTTTTGAACTGAGTGAGCTTAATTAAAAAAAAAACGAACGAACGAACGAACGAACCGTATTTGACATTGTCGTACTTGTGAAAAGGTGAAAGTGAAGAAATATTACTGGAATTTACGTACTAAAGAAAAATATTCAAGAAACCTCAAGAAATATTAACGGATTTTACATACTGAAGAAGGAGAAAGGACTTATGAAAAGGCGGTATGGCGCGAGAGCTTTAGTCTATTCCAATGGGACGAATATACAATAAAAAGTGGAAATTGATTGTTGAAAGCCTCGTTCGTTTCTTTCGTTGTGATCACCATTTCAAGGTGCCAAGTGCGAGTTTCATCTGACAATCGTTAACGAAAACGAGAATTTGTATGACAAATTTTAACTCTTCTCGTTTGTAGCCAGGAGGCGCTGCTAAAATGCCACACTAATTTTCGTTTTCGTAAACGTAATCGAATGAATACGGAAAGTAAACAAAACTCACACTCACACATTTGTAAATTACGTCAAATCAGGTTTGGGGAATTTTTCTAAAAAGGTATCATTTTGGGGAAAAATCATTTCAATCTGGGGAAATTCGAGAAATCTCATCTGGCAACTCTGCATGAAGCTTTATTTCACTAGTTCGTTCATCCATGAAGCTGTAGATGAGTTCCATGAAGCTGTAGATGAGTTCCATGAAGCTGTTTATTTCATGATGAGTATTGATTGAGTATTGATCTACAGGAGGTAAGCCACAAGCTCTTATATCAGTATTATTGCAGTTGTGAAAGTGAGTCGCGTGTAGCGGCGAATATACTCGCGTTTCTTTTCCAGAACTGCAATAATACTGCTATAAGAGCTCATAGTAGAGGCACAGGCTGTAGATGATGACAAAACGATGAAAAACGTATAATATATTGATTAAATATAATTTAAAACCATTAAAGTTAAAAAGAAGTACAAAAATCACCTATTTGCTTAGAGCAATAAAATAACCTATTTGTAATGAAGGTTGTATGTGCTAGATATTGTTATACATTTTTAGCTTAGCTGTATGGGCGATATTCATTTGCTTTCCGTACGCAAACAGAACTGAAAAAGTAAATTGCTAAATCAAAATCAATCATATTTGTTGACGAAAAGGAGTAGGTACCTAATTTGCAATGAAATTAAATGAAATAATTTACACGAAACCAATATTAAATGATTGCAAAATGGATGAAGAGCACAAAAAAAACATCATTCAAGATCTCAATCTTAAAATTGGAGGTGATATCAATGATCTGAGTGATGCATACGAGCTTGAAACAGCTTTAATAGTCCGAAGAAAAGAACTGCAAAGTAGTGTAAGTAATTTGTTAATTATATGTAAAATTAGCAATATTGGTTTTGTTTCTCCTACAACAAAAGCAGCTTAACATTTCCTATAAGCTCTCCTCCTACTTCCGTACTTAGAGATCCGAGCTTTCAATAATTATTATCATTATTAATTTGCATGTAATCTTGGTACTAATTAAAGAAAGAAAATGTGGGTACGTCTCATAGCATGGCAGTGAAATACTAACAGCCGTGCGGCTGTTAATATACTTTCTTTTATGTTATAAGTTACCATAATAACTTCGAATTTTCATAAAATTTTTACTTTACATGATTTAAGAGCATTTTTGCAGCAATTATAGATACTTCTTTGGGACTGCGAAAGATAGGTTTATTTACTGAGGCCTTTGTGCTTGTGTGATTATAGTCACACTAACACTACTGACATCTTATAAGAAAATGTATTATTTGCCGTTGATAGTCTTCCTTTATTACAGTTGAATGTTGTTAACAATGAAGTGCCAACAAAGTTGTCTCTAGCAGTAAGTAAAGCAGAATTAAATTCTAAGCAAATAGATTTGTTCAAAGCCAAAAGTCAAGAAATAAATTCAAAAGTTTCAACATTCCTCGCAAAAACGGAACCTCTACGATTAGAGTTAGAAAAAAGAGTTTTGGCAATCAACAAGTTAGAGACCTCTCTAACTTATCTGAAGACATTAGAAAAAGTTGATGAGTTGAGGTAAGATTGTCTGGAATCTTTGAAATTAATATCATAAACATTTGTCTAATATGTTTTTAAATATGTTATGATAATTGCTGTATTGCTAAACAGTTGTTACGGTATTTGTGGTCTATTGGTTTAGGCCGCAGGTCGCAGACCCAACCAGATTTTAATGAAAACTAAAATTATTTTAACTCTTCAAGTATTTTTTACAGTTTCCCATTTGGCCATCCACATCATCAAATTTTTAAAATTCACAATGTATTGATTTGTAATGATTTATTTTTTAACACTTTATTTCCAGTCGCCAGTTGAAACAATGTAGTGATGATGAACAACTGGTACTATATTATGGAGAGCTTAAAGAAATGTGTGGTGAATACAAGACCGGGCATCGCGCTACTTATGTTAGAGACTACACACATTACTGGCATAATTTGCTTAAGGAGAAGTTAACAAAGTAAGTACCCATTATAAATAAAGAAATGCGTTAATATCATGCATTAGTACTATTTGTAGAATAAAATTAAATGTGGTATAATCAACATTCATGTAACAAAATATCTCTAATTAAACTATTATCATCTGCTGCTCAATCAAAGGCTGTTTGACCTTAGCATTCAGTAATATTTAATTGCTTATATGCAACTTTTTATAGGCTGAAAGGCAACCACAGACCATATAGCCCTAGACGCCGCATTCAGCGACTTTTACTAAAACATGCAATCGGCAAAAGACAGGGGGGAGCAGAGGTGTAACTCGGGCTGCGATTGGCTGTTTCAAGGTCAAACTAGTGACAGGTGACATGCACTTGACACATGCATTCCAATTAGTGATGGGGTGTTACTCGATATTGATATTGAAAGACCATTATTGTACTTGATGTTTTATTGTGACAATAAAGATAATATTATCTTTATATAACAGGGTTAGATAATAAAACAGTACTTTCTATATAATATATGTTTAATATAATCAATACCAACATTTCTTTATTGGTTTAATAAGGGCACAAAAAATTTTCATAAGAGTAACAATATTAACTAATTTAAATAATGTATTAAAACCGGTAATGAAACTTACATTTACTGTGATCTACCCAAGATTATAGATTTGTAGCAATTGAAAAAAGCTGTATGTCTTCTGTAATCAGATAATACTTATCTTTTTATGTACTTTTATTTGTCATTGTTTTGTAAAGAACTAGTTTTATTAAAAAAGTGTACTAATAATTTACACTAAATTATTTTATTTCATTGTAGATAAGGTATGGCTTATTTGTTTTTATTTCACCTGTTTATATTGTAAATAACATCGTTTTTAGAAAACATTTCCAAGTATTTATGCATGTTCTAGAAAATATAATGTGATACAACTTTCATTAAATTAATATTTAATCACTCTGGGAATGATAAGATAAGATAAGATTTTATTACCATAACTGTTTAAACCCTTCACTAAAAGTCTTCACGAGAACGAGATCCCTTTCATCGTAAATAAATTTATCAATAAGTATGGGTTCTTACATGGGCCGACACTAATTGTGCAGTTACCAAGACAGAAAGAGATAGCGCTATACGCATTTACAGTAGAAGGAAAGAGACTTTCTAAAAGACATCAACGCGTGCATTTTTCTTATTTCATAATGGAATTATTACGTCAGCAAAACATTTATCGTTTTATCTCATAAAATTGGACTTAACGATGAAATGATATATTATCTATTTGTAAGCTGGAGGTGCTGCTACACTTTCTACACAATTTTACGGCGCAATATGTCATATTTATATTTTTAAGAAATTTTTGTTATGCAGCGTTGTCAAAACAAGACTGAATCGAGTGTTTGGGGCGTGGCATTAACATATGTACCGGTAGTACGTATGTTGGGCGAATAACGTTCCCCTCGTATGCGGCGTCTAGGGCTATATGGTCTGTGAAGGCAACTATTTGCAATTCCTTACGTCTTGCAGAACTTGGCAATTAAATTTCACCATTATGAGTGGTTATGATTATTTACATATAATTTTATTATTGAAATATATTTTTCAAATTACAATTTGAAAAAGACAGTGTTGAAAAAAAATCCACAGGCGAGATTTGAACCCGCACCCCATGACATGCTGGGTCAGGTGCAGTGCCAACTATGCTTTTTCATAATGAGTGGTTATATCAATTGAATTCCAAGATGTGCCAATAGAAAACTATTGAAAAAGATCTTTTTGTCTTTTAACTATCTAATTCTATAGAAATAAAAATGAATTTTACTAAGTGCAAAACTCGAGAATGGCTGGACCGATTTAGCAAATTTTTTTTAGTATGTTCCTTAAGGCACACAGTTTTAATAAAGAAAAAAAGAAAATTGCTTTTGATAGAACAAAGTCTGTCCGGGCAACTAGTTATGCATAAAAATAAATAAATATCATAAACATCCTCATTGATCTTATTCATTTATAAATTTATTACGGTTGTGCCATGTAGTGTATATGAGCACAAGCTTGCATGAATGAATATACTGCAAGAAATGTAAGGAATGTATTGATATAAAGAATATTGAAATAAGGAGTGTATTGAAAACAATGACTCTTTCTGATCCTATTCCAGACACTATGAAGATGTTTTAAAGTTGCTCAAGTGGCCATTTACACCCAAAGCTGAAAACTCACCTCCACCTAAAGAAATTTTAGTGAAATTCAATAATTTAACAAGATACCTGTTCCTCATTGAAGAACCTGAAAGTGTTGCTGTAGACACAGAAGTGTCTGATGATTTTGTTCAAGGTATGATAAAGTTTTGGTGGTTTAAGTACTGTTTTAAATAAATTGTCTTTTAGCCATCAATAGCCAGACGCCGTCTGCATGGAATAATTGTAGTGTTGGTCCATTTGTAATTGCCCAGCAATCTCACAATAATTATTAGAAAGTAGGCTACCTGGGTATCGAGGGCCGGTGCTATGATTTTGGCAACACATTTTATTTCGATACTAGCGGCCGCCCGCAGTTCACCCGCGTGGTTCCCGTTCCCGTGGGAATATCGGGATAAAAGTGTTCTATGTGTTAATCCAGGTTATAAACTATCTGTATGCCGAATTTCAACTAAAACCATCCATCCGTTGCAGCATGAAGAAACAACAAATATACACACATACACACAAACTATCGCATTTATAATGTTAGTGTGATTTTATTTGTTCTACCAATCAACCAACCAAAACTAGCTAGTTGTGTCCACTTGAGGCAGAATGAAGAGAATAATAAAATTATTTATAGTTATTGCATGATTGTTAATTGGTCTAAAAGATGGAGAAAGAGAAAAAACCTCATGAGTTTCTTATCAGCATGTTTTGAACGAGATGAGGTTTACATACTTTCCAAAGCACGGAGGAGCTCGAGATGATAAACTTTTGGTCAACCATCGTATTCTGATGACCAGTCTTTGCGAATGTTGCGTAACTTCAGCAATAGCAAACTGACCGCGTTAACCACTGCGCCATCGAGCTCCTCGACATATATATATATTTTTTTTATTTTTTTATTTCTCGACATATATTACTACTAGTGGACCCGGCGAACTTCGTACCGCTTCGACAGTTTCCATTCATTCCCGTGGCAATATCGGGATAAAAACTATCCTATGTGTTAAACCGGTTCCGACGGAAGATCAGCGCTAACCTCAAGGCTAGCATTTCTAGACTCTCCTATGATTTTTTCCATTTTTATCTGTATGTTTGAACTGTTTTGTCCCAAAAAAATTTGTTTTCATTTATTTTCATTTGTTAATCCAGGTTATAAACTATCTGTATGCCGAATTTCATCCAAATCCATTCAGTAGTTTTTACGTGAAAGAGTAACAAACATCCACTTTGACAGTTTCCATTCATTCCCGTGGGAATATCGGGATAGAAACTTACCTTATATCTACTAGTGTGGATCTATCATTAGTTAATTGGTGTCCTGTTGTATAACTACTGTTTTGTAATATTGCTGATTCACCTATAAAATTAATAAAAATACTTATCAGCAGAACAAGATCCCTGTTTGCCCGTGAGAATTCTATTGCGGCCATTAAAGAAGAGGTTCACATTCCACTTCACCGGATCGCGGCAGACGGCGCGCATCGACCGGCCCGAGTGGTTCCTAACTCAGACCCTCACTTGGATCAAGGAACACCAAACGTTTGTGAAGACCAATGTGCAACCGGTGGCCGACAAACTTGACTTGAAGAAAGTTAGGACAGTTGTAAGTGAAATATATTGTTTTTACTTTATATGTTCAAATGTTTTGAAAGAAATTATGAATTGCAAGCTAAGTCTAAGTTCAATAATTCATATTACATCTGATGCTTAGTAATAATTTAAATAAAACAAAAAAAAACACTTTAAAGTTAAGATAAGTTGTTATGAAGAACGACGGCTGTCTCACGTGGGACTGAAACCTACCTTGCAACCCACATTTTGCAGTTCAGGCGACAGCTCTTCTTTTCATCTAAGCTACCGGAGCTAGCAAGCTTCATTAACGTTAAAGTGATTTTAAAACATGACCCTATTGTTTTTCAGGACGAGTTCAACGCAGGCTTAATAGCAATGGCTGCCGAAAGACTCCACACAGTTCTAGGGTTGTACCATTCTCAAGGGTCCAAAAAGGAACTAGTGGATGTAGATGCGGCGTTCGCGCACGCCGTAGACGAAACTCTGGGCTTCCACAGGGAGCTAGTAACGATCTCTGGGAAAGACACCAACAGTGTATTATCTGTGCTGACTAAAGCGGAGATCTTCGTACGTTGGTTGGCAGTCGAAAAGAAATGTAAGTTTGCTTTGGAATTATTATCAACTAATTGCAATTTGCCACTAGTAATCCCATCCCATCTAGTACTTTTTAAGCCTACGTTTATTTACATAAGTAGGAAAGAATGTGAACGCACCTGCTATTATACTCTAGCCAAACTCGATAAAGAATAAATGTAAACGGGTCATCACAAATCTAGGCAAAAATGTTTTTGTGTTTTTCGTATTATAACTTGATTACTGCATTATACATAAAAGATAATGTGAGACTTATTATTCTCACTACACATCTCACTTAAATCAACTGATTTAACTTATGCTCAACGTCGGTAAAAACGTTATAATACGAAGAACGTAAAAAAAAATGTTAACTATTATCACTTGTTAACCCTATTAAACAAATGTCATTACTAAAATTGAGGTAATCTAAACAATTCCGTTATTATAAACTAGTATTCCAAATGAAGATGACACTAGTATCCATATGGGGTCGATTATCTTTACTACCTCTGAAATCTGCAGCGTAAACAGTGCATTTGCAATGCAAAACAAACATTCATGAACAAATTGAATTGACGTTAAAGAAAATTGGATTGTAACAGTAGTTGATTAATTTATGTAATAAATAAATTATTGAATCTTCAAGTGCAGTTTTTAATTATTTCAAGGTAGCTAATTTATTCACTCACATAAGTTAAAACTAAGCTATGATTGTACTATGGTTTTTGGTTTTTAAATTTTTCATACAATATTTAATATAAATAAATCTTTAACGTAAAATCTTTCCTGTTGACCAACTGGAAAAGGTTGTCAATACATGCCTGGTTGCTTGGCAACGCTTTGTTGGTAAACATTCTTTATCGAATTTGGCTATAGTATAGGTGGCGATAAGGTCGAAGGTGGAAACGCAGCTCTCCCTAAATCCTCAGCTACTAAAAAAGTGCAGTACAGAAGACGATTCGCTTAAGAAAATACTAGCATAATAAAATGCTCAAAAGCTTGCTCATAATTTCTTTCATATTTACTAAGTCAAAGCTGCCTTACAGAAATTAAAATAAAATATTTATTCAGTATCACAACATATGAGATGGGACAGATAAACATACGTAATAATACAATATGTGATACTGAAAGGGCATCTTCTTAGCATATGTAATATAATTTTAGTATTGTTAGGATCCTCCGAGGAATTCTTCCTAAGATGCCCAGTTGAACATTTGAGAGTAACAAAGCTTATGGGATCTCTGTGTCTGAGACTGGTGGCTTTACGAGCCTTCCGAAGCACGGGATATATAACCTTAGTAATCAAATAAATTATGTCCAGACGCTCTCACGAAGATGGACGAGACTTTAGGCAGCGAGCAATGGGCGGAGGCGGTGGCGGCCGGCGTAGGCGCAGCTATAGGCTCAGTACGGTGGGTGCCAAGGGGCGCGGACTGGGTCATCGCACTTCTCAAGACTATTGAGGACAGATATGCGATTCTTCCGCAGCCAGGCCATCGGTGAGTGTACAACTTTTCTATTTATACAATAGAAATGTATACACAAATCTTACAAAAAACTTTAGAAAGTAAAATTAAGCGTGTGTAAAACTTTAAAGGAAAACAAACTATTGTTTCCAAACACTAAGTTTAACCTTTTGATCTTTACAGTCGGCTAAAATCGACAAGCGATAGCGTGCTCTATACGACAACGACGGTAATTAACGACAATAAAATCTGCACGCCGAACAGATAAAATTTGTACATTGACGTTTGCCTATTTCCTGATCCGATCCGAATCCCCGAAAAGGCCATTGCGCCATCAGTAAACTCTCCAAAAAACAAACTACTTGTCTCGCTTCTAAGCGCGCGAATCGGCGACCGATCTTTACCTATAGTTTACAAAAATACAAAATAAATATATTTTGAAATCCTTATGCTTGTTGAAATTATTACTCTGAATTGAAAGCTTGGCGTGCAGGGCACGACAACTCATTTATGTTGTAGTGGTCAAAAGGGTAAATACCTAACTTACTTATAATGGAAACCAAATTTAAAAAATATTACAACATTCTTCCGCAAGTCTCCAATTCTTGGAGTTACAACTGGAGCTGGTGGAAGAGTGGCGGGTGCGTCTGACGCAGCTCCTTAACGCTGCGGTAGGCGGGCTGCAAGCGGAGACATTCCTCGTCGCGGACTCGAGCCCGCACCCGCTCACGGCGGTCATCAACGCCGCGCACCACACCAGAACTATACTGTTGCAGTGGGCGCACTCTTTGGTAAGCTGCTTCCCAACTAACAGATATAATAAAGTACCTCAAAGTACAATTTGAAAAAAGAAAAAAGACAAAGTGTTGAAAAAATTCTACGTGCGAGATTAGAACTCGCCGCACCCCATGACATGCAGGGTTCGGTGCACTACCAACTATGAGCCACGACAGCATTTGAATTCGAATCCCGCTCGTGATTGTTTTTCAACTCTGTCTTTTTTCAAATTGTAATTTGTTCGCAAAAAAATTGGCGTAAAATTACATATAACCATAATTACCTCAAAGTATCCCCGGTGCACGTAAAGCCGTTGCTCCCGGCTGCATTAGCAGTCGTTAACAACCACCAATCCGCACTGGGCCCGCGTGGTGGTTTATGGCCCGTTCTCCCTATCCATACATAGGGAAGACTCGTGCCTCAGCAGTGGGGACATAAAATGAGCTGATGATGTCGATGATGATGATGATGACGACGATGATGATGATGATGATGATGATGATGATCCTCGGTGGCCGAGTGGGAAAGTGCTCGACCCGATATCCGAAGGTCCTGTGTTCAATTGCCAGGTCGGGCAAAGTGTGTTAAAGATTTTTTTAGGGTTTGTGATCACCAACCCGCATTTGGCAAGCGTGGTGTTTAAGCCATTACCCATCGATTGTAGTGATGACTTGATTTCAATGATAGAGGCCTTTGCCTCAGTTATAAGCTATTATAGGCTTATTTTTTGTACACAACTGCGGGAAAGCATTTGACCTTCTTACCTGATGCTAAGTGTCGATTAAGCTAAAAATACAAGTGCTTATCACCCGGAATCCTCAATTACAAAAGAATAAGGGTCACATAACCCTTCTTAACTGTTGGAACAATGCTGCTAACATTATTGTTATGGCGGCTTAGACAAGATGGTGGTAACTAGCCAGTCGAAAGTTAAAACAGCCCTACCACCTAGCAAACCTAATACTATGTACTATATGTACTATGTATGTACTATGTGATCGGGACTCTTTGCAATAGCAGCTCTATGGCACACGACGTGACCTGAGTTTATAAGGAGTACATTAGAAAAGGTCTAAAAGGAAACAATTGAAGTGCTGTGGACGATTGATTCGGTGTCAGCCCGCCGAGAAGCTAGGGCTGAATTGTAAACTAATACAATTTGATAATACATTAATTCAAGGTTACATTCGTTATTACAAAAACACAAATGTAGAAAAAATTTCCACGAGCAGGATTTGAACGTGCACCCTTCTGACATACCGGGTGAGGTGCTCTCCCAATTGAGCTATCGTGGTTTTAACCGGCCCGCCGAAATTATTGAATAATTTCGGCTAGTAATAGTACCAATGATCAGATACTTTTGCAAGCCGTCGATAGTCGCATCTTAATGCTGGTTTCTGTACCTACCTACATAGATACTTATAAATAATAATTAATAGTAAGTACCATACCAAATGAAGCCATTTAAGTACGTACGTATTACTTGCTTACCTACAAATATAAAGTACGGAACGCACAAAGGTAAACGCGCGTGCGGTGACGCCGGCGGTGCCAGCCCGACTGAGCATTCTGTTTAACAGGTACTCTCATATCGCCTCTCATATCTCATATCTCTGATATCGCGACCTTGAGCCCGTCCGGAGCGGGAGTTTCCGTTCTATTGCGTTATTGTTTATTCTTATGGTCAGACTTAATAATAATAATAATAAAAGTCATTTATTTTTCATTTTTTCACATTCTTAGGTACAGGTTAAGCAAAAAGCCATGAACATTAATAAGAACAAAAGATTGTAAGTGACTGGTGCCTGAAACGGGCGATAGTCTGTATCACAGAACACCAGCATTCTCCTCAGTACTTACATTAACACAAAGACAGCTTAAGGGGGTGCAGCGCGGAATTTCGAAAATTTACGTGTTTTTAAGTCACTGGTGCTAGGCGCTGAATAGGTCATATACATTAAAAGGATTAATGTAGGTTAGCTTGATCCATTCACAAGGGCACGGTTGTCTTGGAATTTGAAACAAATACCCAGAACCTGCATTAACAATACGTAAAAGTAATGATATATAAAAACTTATTTCTTCAGAAACTTTGTAAATACAGCACAAATGAAACAATGATCCGACATCAAAATGTTTGTATTGATATTCCGCAGGGCACTGTTGTCTTATTTTTCAATTAAAAAATATGAATATGAAAATATTAAGACTTTTATAATTTTTTACCCAAACGCCTATGATTTTACGAAAGTAAACATTGCTCTTATTAAATCAGCAGCCTACTCTTTACAGATATTAGTGTGCGTGCGTATTCGTAGTCGTGCTCCGTTGTCACACCACTACTGCCACGCGCCGCTCGCTCACTATCATTAAGAAACTTGATACTCGCAGTTTTGCGTCCGCGCTGTACCTCCTTAACAACACAGGAGACAATATTTAATACGCAGATAACAAAATTACAGTCCTGATGCATATACACACAGATAATAAAAATAATACAATTTACACTAAAGTTACATACATTAACAAAAATAAAAATAAAAAAGTGCTGATATGGTGAAGGGAGGCTGAATTAGCTATGCGAAATAAGCTACCCATTAGGGACTAGGAAACTTGATTTTCGATTATTCCATTGACTCCACATAGGCACGAAGACTAGCAAATATCGATCTTCTATGTTTGTTCCAGCATTACCTACAGCTGCATTACTACCGGCGGCAGTTCCACCACTTCACGCGGCAGCATCACGATGAAGAGTCCGAATCTAGCACCAGCTCGTCGGACTCCGACGATGACTCCGACGAGGAGACCAGCCGAAAAGGTTTGTCTACGCCGTTCATCTTTTGACCGATCTGATTCCCTCGGGGAATCTAGTAGGGAACGGGGACACGCTTGCGTGATGCGATTCTCTATAGAAAACACTTCGACGGTGTTTCGAACACACGACTTGAGGAACCTGTATCGGCTGCCGGGAAGGCAATAAAATTTTGGATGTAGATATTATTTTTACTGACTTGCAGCAATGTAGTCATTTGCAACACATGTCAGAACCTAAAGGAAAAAAAATGCTACATTGGATATTTAAAACCATTTTTCCAATCGGATACAAACCTTTTATTATTACTGTTCGAGACTGTCTTACCACAACATCACAGAAACGTTTAAAATCTCCTGAACTAAACTCCTCGTCTATCACTTTTAGAAATATGGATGGAACATTGATTTCTTTCAATTTTCAGAAGGAGAAACCGATGAAACTATGTCCTTGAAAGAAGTCGAGCTGCGTGCCAAAAGGTTGGCTTTACACGAGCTGTCGCGACAGGACTCGGCTACTATACAGGAAATATCACAGTTCGATATTGTAAGTTATCAAAATCAAATCGCGATGTTTTTATCACAAAAGCATCATAATTATTTATACATATTTTTTTATGACTTCAATCTTCTGACTCTTTATTGAAAAGTTAAAAAAAAAACATTATTATTGCATTATACCCTAAACTTCTTTTTATGAAAAAATAAAACATTTTCATTCAATTTATCAATAATACCTGGATGACCGAGCTTTGCTCGTTATTTTTTCTTATATTTTCTAAAAATTAAACCTTGCTAGATCGATTTATCGCCCCCGAAACCCTCTGCATACAAAATTTATGAAAATCGTCGGAGCCGTTTCCGAGATACAGATTATATATATACAAGAATTGCTTGTTTAAAAGTTCTGTTCTGTTCACAAGACATCACCAATAATTAATTAAGCAGAACCATTATCGGGTGGCACTGAAGCTTATTGAGGAGCTCGATGGCGCAGTGGTTAACGCGCCCAGTCTGCGAGTGCTGAGGTTAAACAACTTTCGCAAAGGCCGGTCATCGGATGGGTGACCAAAAAGTTTATCATCTCGAGCTCCTCCTTGCTTCGGAAGGCACGTGAAGCCGTTGGTTCCGGCTGCATTAGCAGTTGTTAACAACCAACAATCCGCACTGGGCCCGCGTGTTTGATTTGGTGGTTTATGGCCCGTTCTCCCTATCGATGATGATGATTATTTATTTTTATTCTGTTCACTAGACATCGCCGATAACTAATTTAGCGGTAACTGAACCGCTATCGGGTGATACTGAGGCGGAGGAAGCTGGTGTATTCGCGGAAGCTCCCGGGCTGCTAGCTCACTTGAGGGACGCTGGCTTAGCGGCTTTGACGGAACATATACTGCTGGAGTTCAAAGCCGGGCTGAGGGACTATAAGAAACAGAAGTGAGTAATATTTTTTTATTACCTACGGATGAGCACTTGGCCAACATCTAACCTGATGTTGAGGGTGCGCTGTCTGTAAGTGACAAGTGTCATATATTTTATTTGAAATGTCTTAGTCCATATTTATTTGGTGCCGCGCGGCCTTACTAATTTTGCATGGGGAATTTAATGTGTTAATTTTAAAAATAATAATTTTAAAAACTGCTCGATAAATCGAAAATGTGAGACGGACGATTTGTAGTTAAGACATTGGTGATTGTTTAGACATAATTAGAGGTATAATAATTTAGATAAACTATAAGATATCAACTAAACGCCGCCACTCGTTTTCATGATTTTTGCCCAACTTTGAATGATATTGTAGAAAAAACTATAGTGTGTTATGAATTTATGGGTCGGACTAATTGTAAACACGTTCACTTTGAAACTAAATGTATATGTTGTTTATGTAATACGATAGTTTTTTCATCATATATCAACTTAACCGTGACTACACTTTTGGCTTTTTTTTGTCGGCGCACCCTTAAGTAACGATAGTCGCAGGTGGAAGTACACCCAGAATCACCCAGAATCCTTCAAATACTGAAGCACTGGCTATCTTATCTCTAGCTGCCGGAACACAACAATGCTACTAACACTGATGTTATGGCGACATATTTAGATAAGATGGTGGTAGCTAGCCAGGCGGACAAACAAGCCCTACCGCCAACCAAAGATGTTTTGACTTGACCTTTATCAATGTTATTAGTTTCAATAAATTTAGTTGTTGCAACATTGTTAACATTTTAATTTAGATCTCTGTCAGTTATGTTAGTCAAAACAGAAACCATAAATATTACATAGGATTTGTAAAAATAACTTAGAAGTTTTATCACAAATGTATTTTGTATTTGTTTTATTCCTTTTACTGTCAAATAATAAAGACGGAGGTGGAAGTGCACTTCACACAGAATCCTCAACTAGTGAAGTAGCTATCTTATCTCTAATTGTTGGACAACAATGCTATTTACGCTGACGCTATGGCGACATTTGGATAAAGAAATTGCTAGCTAGCTATGTATAAAAGCCCCTAACGACAATGTATAGTGAAGCCTTGTCTTACCTGAGAGTGAACAGCTGGCATTAGTTTACAAAAGCTTTCATGATGCCATCTAACTTTCTTTTTTTTATACTTGTCCCCCGACGAAGGTCAATGTCGGAGTTTTTTTCTATTTTATTATAATAATGCCGCTGCTATAGCTAAGAGTGGCTTTGAGCCTACATATCCTTGCCATGATTGTGGCCTATCTGCTTTCTGCTATCCGATTCTAAAACTATACACTTTTTCGATATACTTACTTATTTCCATTTTTCTCACACGCTTGGTGCCCTATCTATCTATGCTTATTCTATTTGTACTTATATGTATCTATTTACATTTTGTTACTTTATTATGCCTTACTTATTTCTCTAACCTATTCTTGTATAGTTCCGATTTCTCGTTTCCATTTTTATCGCATTTGAAATGCCCTGTCTCTTATTATCTAGTCATCTAACTTTAGAGTATGCATAGTTATTCATGATGCTATGTAACTTTAGAGTTACATAACCTTTCATCAATGTTAATTGGGCCCGCGTGGTGGTTGATTGCCCGTTCTCCCTATCCATCCATAGGGAAGGTTCGTTCCCCAGCAATGGGGACGTTATGAGCTGGTGATGTGATGACAGGCTTTCAATATCGTGCCACGAGAGAAATCCCGTTAATAATTACTCTAATGCAAGTGACACAAAGATAGAACCATGATAGTTTAAATAGTTAAATCAAAGTTTATAGTTACATCAACTGTCTCGATGATATATCCTAGGTGGCACGCGATATTGATAGTGGAGGAGATGGCAGTGAGCATATCTGGTCCTCTGTGCCGGCCGCTGTCGGCTCTGTGCGCGCGGCTGGCGTCAGCGGCCGCCAAACTCGCGCCAGCACTGACGTCCAGGCTGCGCGCGCACTTAGCCAGCGAAGTAGATCAGTACATATTCGAGGTGAGGAGGTTTTAACAAATGTGCTGCAAGGTCTTGACGCAAAACGTCACTTTCGCAAAATATCACTGCAAAAAGGTTGGTCACTTTCGCTGAATGTAATCTTTCGCAGAAAGTCACTTTTGCACAATGTCACTTCCGTAGAACGGCACTTTCGCAGAACGTCACTTTCGTAGATCGTCCTAAAATTTGAACATCAATCATTGAACGTTACCAGAATTTATAAAACTGTTACAATTTGTGTTACGAAGTGTTGAAATTAATTTTCACGAGTGAGATTTAAACCTCCCCCTTCCCTTTAGTCATGGGGTGCGGTTGCGGTCAGGTGCACTACCCTTTATGCTCTCGTGGTTTTGTCCAACTCGCCGAAATTTATGGACACTATTCTTACTTTGTAATCATCTCAGCCAAAAAGACGTCCACTGCTGGACAAAGGCCTCCCTTAAGGATAAATAATTTGGAGGGAAATTTGCCATAATCGCCACGCTTGGCAGGCGGGTTGGCGATCGCAGTAAGGTGAGAATAATCACAGAGAGACGCTGCTGCCCATCCTCTGGAATGGTCCTATAGTCGCCTTCTACGACACCCACGGGAAGAGATGGGGTGGTGCAATTCTTTACCCTCGGCACCACACGGGGATTACTTTGTAAGCCAAAGAAGAATTATTCAGCCTTATTAGGTCTACTTATAAGGAGCATTAGCACCTGACCCGGTATGCCATAGGGCGCACACCCCATTTTTTCTAACCCGCACGTTTGAATCCCGCTCGTAGGTATTTTTTAACACTTCAAAGCAGTCTGTAAAATGATTGGACCTTACAGGAGTTGGTGTTGGAGAGTTGGTTCAACACGGGAGGGACGGTGCAGTTCACCCACGACGTAAAGAGGAACCTTATACCTGCGTTCGCGCCCCCGAACAAGATCGCGTCACAGGTCAATCAGCTACCCAAGTAAGTTTAATGTTAACATTAGACAAGTTATTGCTTTAACTAAATTTATAATAAAAGATATTCCCTATTGATATGTCTACAAATAGTTGTTAGAAACCATTGACGAATCTTTTAAGGAAAAAATAAAGTAGTTAAAATGTAAAATGTTTAATATGCTCTTACGCAGCTTTCTTAACCATACGTATTATGCAATTTTTTAAATATGTTTCATTCATTCATTCATTTGTGTACTAAGGCGGACACAGCCGCCTTACCAGTCTTAAGGTGGAAATACTTGCTCGCTCTTTATAGAAGCCACGCCCACCTTTGTCAAGTGTGCGTGAGCAAAATCGGATGCGTAATACTATAACTTAAATACACACTGCGGTCGGTTACAAAAATAACACGTGGTTTGTATGTGTTTGTCTCTAATTGATCATGGTTAAGTGTAGTAAATCGCTCAACCAATCAGGGAACCTTCTTGCAAAGCTATTTATCATTAACTCCAACCACCCAGGCTGTTAGAAGCGTGCAGACTTCTCAACATGGATTATGAGGACGCGCGCCGCCTTCGCGCCGCGCTCGTGAAGCCGTGCATAGCCGCCGCCGACACTCTGATCGACCACAAAATACGCCACTTGCATCCGAACGAGGTCTCACAGGTAGAGACAATAAATACTTCTTAGTATCTAGTACTTATCAATCAAAATCATTAATCCTTTATTGCACAAATAAATTACATAAAACACACGCTACACAGGACATATACAAATGTGAGCTTATCTCTAGAAGAGATCTCTTCCAGCCAACCCTAGCTGTGGTGTAGTATACAAGTAGTAAGCTAGCAAATCATCAGAAATCATTTAAAATTCAAAAATGTTTTATTCAATTTAGGCCACAGAAAAGGAAATGGGGGGCAATCTGTATGACGGGTTTGTGTCTTTTTCGAAATTCTTTCGCACGAATGGGAGTTTGTTTTATGAATATATCTGCCACACGAACAATACTTGGTATGACAAGCTCGAACCCGTAACAGAGATAAGAGTGAATCAATACTGAAAGTATTTGGTGTTGGTATAAAAGTTAAATATTTGTCCTTTTTCTTTGTTTATAAGGTGGGTTTTTAAAAAAAATATCGGTTCGTTTCCCTTACACAGAATCAGCTATACTCTAGCTAGCCAAATTGGATAAAGAATGTTTACCAACAAAGTGTTGCCTAGCAACCAGTGACTGGCATGTATTAACAACCTGTTCCAGTTGGACAACAGGAAAGATTTTTCGTTAAATATTTATATTAAATATTGTATGAAAAATTGAAAAACAACAATCATATTAATTATATCCCTTAATTTTAGCCTATGTGAGTACCTCCTCTAGTACTTTGTACACTGTAACACATGTAAACCAGCAGTTTTTATTGCAACATCTTTGCTATACATGAACTGGTCTTTCGGCCACATCTCCTCCACCAGCTTCTAAATGTTGCAAACACAGTCTTCTCTGATGAACTCAACGACGACTTTCTTGTTCGTTTCTTCTTTGGAGAAGAAAACTTCTGCATACGGCCCGGGTAATGAGTCACTCATCCTCAATAACATCCAAATGATAAACACAAAAACTAACAACGAAATCTAAACAATTAATAACAAATAACTAAACAGAGAAGTAACAAAAATCGACAAAACGCAAAGAAAACAACACAGCAGTAGGTAGGTACTCCTTGACCGCCTGTTATACGACCAAATTAAAAGTCTGCGTTTCGTCATTACATTACGTACATAATTTAAATAAAAGATTACAATTTTTTATTTTTATTCTTTTGAATATTGCTATTTAATGCTTCAAATTAACTTTAAAGTATAATATAATAGTTTATTAAATTTATTTTGTGTTGAATGAATTAACAGCATATTAAGATATTTTTTTTAGTATTATGCAATGAAACTGAACGTGGTTCATTCGTACATGGTCAGCTTATAATGCACTGTTTACGCGGCCGATTCCAAAAAGTAGTTCAGATAATCGACCCTATATGGATACTGGTGTCATCTTCATTTGGAATGCTAGTATAAAATAACAGAAATGTTTAGAATAACTCATTTTTAGTAAAGACATTTGTTTAATAAGGTTAACAAGTGAAAATAGTTAACTTTTTTTTTACGTTCTTCATATAACGTTTTTACCGACGTTGAGCAATTGATTTAAGCCAGATGTGTAGTGAGAATAATAAGTATTACAATGTCTTTTATGTAAAATGCAGTAATCAAGTAATAATACGAAAAATACAAAAACATTTTTGCCCAGATTTGTGATGACCCTAATTTGGTTTGTTTACATTTATTTTTTATCGAGTTTGGCTAGAGTATAGTTGCGTGTTGCTTGTTGATGCAAAACTGAATTCAAAGTAGCTCGTGTCAGCGGAGCGTCCTAGTTATCCTAAATATTGTTTTATTAATTACTTCCAGATACTCAATCAGCGGACGGACCTCTGCGATTCCAACACACCAGCTTCTGTCATGGAGTTGTTCTGAAGTTTCGAGGGAGGAGGCTTTTAAGTTGCTAGTGCGTCGTGAGCACTGTTTGAGGTTGGTGCTGTTGCTGAGTAGACTATGTGAGACTTCTGTTTATTTTTTATCTTTTTTTAAAGTAATTTTAACGATGCCATCACAATGTCGATTGACACAAAGATAGAACGCTCAATGACAGGTAAATTCTTTAGTGATTTTCAACTTTGTCGCGACCGAATAGGGTTGAATTTTTGTGCTCTTATTTTGCTATTGACAGCTAACGTCATTACAATGTTAATTGGCGGTATTGGCACAAAGGTAGTTATACTTTTTCTTGGTAAAGTTTTAATTGGTTCTTAACCTTACTTTAGACATGAAAACAGTGTTTTTTTGTTTGTTTTTGCGTTTGCAAATTCAAAAGCTGACAAATGAAAGTAATCAAGATTTGTTTTTTCCATCTTTACCGTCATCATAAGTATGTATATTTGAAGAATTTGAATTTTTTTCTACGGCATGGTGCTTTCGCGATTTGCGCTCTTGTCATCCGACTCGAACATCTCGGCAAGTTTATCAAAGTAAGGGGAAATGCTTGCTCGATGTCAGCCCCAAAACTGGAGATTGTTCAATCGCTACGGCTTAAAGGAGCCACATGTTTTTCGACACCCACAAACCCAATTACACTCTTAAGGCTATCGGCTTCCAACAGCACACGCTCTTAAGAAAAATAACTTTAAAAGTTTGACAAAGAGTCGTTATAATGTTTCATCTATCGATTTAGTAAATTATTTTAAGTTATTGTTTTAATCAATATGTTTAGAAGATAATCACAGTACCGTATCGACATTTTTTATTGGTACTGATTTAAAAACATTCCTTTAATGTTATATTTCATATCGGTCACATAGTCTACTTTGTATTGTGTCAAACAGTGTTCATAAGAGCGTCAATCTTTACAAAAGTTTGATTGGGTATTATAGCTAGACCGCTTAACTCTGTTACGCGGACTAGCTATAGTAACTCATTATGGTAAAGGTTGATCTAGCTAGTGACATTAAATCGGAGATATAGGCCTCCTCCTACAACGATATTTGATAAAGACATACCATTACTATGTTGGCGTGTGTAATTTTAAGTATTTGTCAAACAACGAGCGTTGTATGTTTCTATTGTTAGAATACTTTTATCTATTTAGAAAGAAAGTAAGAATGTATTAATTACTGCTTAATAAATCGATTACAAATATTACAAACTTGATGGCGCAGTGTTTAACGCGCCTGATCTGCGAAAGTTAAGGTACTTTCGCAAATGCCGGTCAACGGATAGGTGACCATTATATTGTTTCATCTCGAGCTCGTCCGAGCTTTCGAAGGCACGTAAAGCCGTTGGTCCCGGCTGCATTGGCAGTCGTTCACAACCACCAACTTGGCCCGTTTGGTGGTTTATGGCCCGTTCTCCCAATAGGGAAGGCTCGTGCCCCAGTAGTGGGGCACAAAATGAGCTGTTGATGACTTAATAACAAGTTCTTATTAATAAGACCCAAAAACTTAAAACTAGTAGTAATAAAATGGTCCCCACTTAGCGTAATGTTGGGATATATATATAGCATTCCAACGCTGATCTCCTGTGGACATTAAAAAAGTAAGTGATGTTTATTATAATAATTGTTAGCTTGTCAAGAAACATTTCATATTTATGTCACGCCAGCAAGAGTTCAGCGTCCTGCCACGCTCTTTGTTTGACAAAAAATTTAACTTTTATGGAAAAATCTATTTATCAAACGTATGTAATTGTTACCTAATATATGCATTTTATATAGTTTTTTTACAATTTTTTTAAAATTTATTTTGCTGTTTAATTTATTGTGAAGAAAACGCAGGAGCTCGTTAAAAGTTTCTTTATTTAATAAAGTACATTTTGTTGTATAAAATTGTAATTGTAACCTATTGCTATCTACAAACAAGTATTTATTCATAGTCGTCTATTCATTGTACTTCTATTTGTGTACACATATTGTAATCAATCATACAAGTATTAACCACAAAAATATGTTAGCAAACTTAAATGTCGTACTTAAGAGGGTTTATCGTTAACGGTGTCTGAGCTCCAAGGTTAAATATAACTAAAACTTTCCATAGTATGTTTAAGTTCTTTTGTACATGTGAATTTTGGTAAAACTCTAGAAACGACAATATTACTGGATAAGCAGTTATTAAAATAGGTACTGCTTATTTAAATTCTCTGCATCTTCCGTATAGAAAGTTCAATAAGGATTTGGATGGAGTTTGTATAAGACACCGTTAAGGGTTACTCACTTAACAGTTATTTCAAATGGCACAAGTGCACTTTGAACTCGAGTGTATTATATAATCAAAAAAATATTTAATAAATACAATAGATGTGTTCACAGCCTTTTGTCTTTCATTTCAATATTTTAGGAAAACGTGAACAAAATTAACATTTAAAAGTGCAATCGAAAACGAACTATCATTCTAACGTGTACACCCCTCACTCACTCCCTTAATTATAATACTTTTCAGTTAAGTCACTTCATTAAATGTACAGTCGTCAACAAAAATAGCCACACGCATATTTTTTAGATCCGCATTACTACTGCTACGTACTATAAATTACACAAATAAATATAAGCCTAATGTTATTTCTACATTTCATGAGAATTACACAAGTTACTATCACAAAGCACTGGCTGTGGATTCATTGAACCGCCAATATTTATATCTAAACAATGCAACGAATACTTTTCGATTTTTTTTTGTACTACATGTAGCGACAGCACCATTCTGTTACACCAAAGCGTTCAGATTATCGGCATTTTTTTACAGTTATGGTTTTCATAAATAATTTTTTAATAACTGAGGTTGCTATTTTTACATCTTACTAAAGTCCTTGAAATTAATAATTACGAGAAATACTTTATGAAATATCATAGTTTTTACATTATTTACAATTAATTTAAGTATTTTCCGTTTGGGAATTTGCTGTGTAGAAATATTCAATGGTGACTCCTTGTACGAGTATTCCTTATTGAGGTTATACTCGTAGAAACACTATAAGAGAATCGCTTGTTGGTATTCTAGTGTGATAATTACCCGGTTTTATAGCATCTTAGTGCATAAGTATCAGAATCGCAGTTAAAACACACTGCCGATTGTATATAATATGACCTAATGCAAGAAAGTCCAGGTGCTGGGAAAGTGATAGGACTATCAAATTGAACTTATAATTAAATGTATACTTTTTACGAAACTATTGGTGCAACTGGCAGTAGCAACTGTTTCGCATCTGTGCGTCAGTATTAGTTCAAAAACAACAGTTTTTTACATTTGTCTTAAGGTGGGAGACTGACAGGAGCATTTTAACGTAACATGTTCGATGCGATCATTCGCGTAATTAGTATAGTGGTACAGTTAGCCAAGCCGCTCGCCGCGAGCTCCGCCCATGTTTTCGGTCAGTCAGCAATGTCATCAAGCTCGTCGTGAATGGTATGTTACGTTGACGTTACGATGATACGCTCCGGTCAGTCGCCACCATTACATAACTCAGATCGCTTAAAACTTATGGATACACAACACTACTCACCGTGCATCACTTACACGATTTTTGTAAATCGAATGTGGTTTACACTCCACAAAGTTTTAGTCTCTTTAACACAACCTCTTAATAGTCCGTCCCTACAGTTTTATCTCCGCATTAACAGATCTGTTAGCCGTTTCGATTTCCTGCTGCGTCTTCGAGTCTTGCTTAGTGTTGTTCCACCACTGCTCGTCGCCGGACGCCCACGCAACGAATACTAAGTTGGTCACTATGAAGACGGCTAGCGCAATCCAGAAGACAAGCCTCCATTGTACTAACGTGCTCTGTGGAAAGAGATGAGAGATTTTAGTTAGAACAACCAAGTCGTGATCGAAACCAGACGTGCAATATAGGAAAGTGAATTGTCCTACATATTGTAAAGGTCCATTTTTGCATGTTTTTTAATTCTGCAACATGTAACACTTGGCCTTTATCTTGGGGTGATTTTTGAATCTCACTTGTGATCTCTAAATAAAAAGTGTCATTAAATACACTATGAAATATTATTACTTTTACATTATTTACAATTTGATTTTAAAATAATTACCTTTCGAGAATTTTCGGCGTCTAAAATTAGTTACTAGTAACTTTGAATACGCGAATCGTAATTGATATCATAGCTTGAGAATTAGTCACGGGTTCAATAATCCCCCCTGGCTAACTTATCTAACTGTAGCAACACAACAATACTACTGTTATGGCGGCCGACTTAAATAAGATGGTGGTAGCTAGCCCAGCCACCAACCAAATAGAGCAGACAAATATGTACCCTCAGCTGGAAGTCCATATAAGCAATAGATTTCGACCCCTCCCATCCTCCCCATTGGTTGATTACACATCTCTTCTGCTTGTCTGCGTTTTAGTGGAGTCCGGATCTTCATAGGTAGGTACTTACATCAGGCGTCAACAGTCCCACTAAATACGGTGCGATGATAACGGTGATGGCTCCAATGCCGATGACTATCGCCATGATGGTACCGGAAAAGTTGCCGCTCAGATCCAGAGCGTTGACTTTCATGCCGGTGTAGAACGCCCTCATCAGACCCTTGGAGGCTTTTGGGAATCGTACCCAAGACCTTCGGGTCTTTTACCGGTAGTTTAAGCACCAAGTATAGAAGGCAATTAGTAATGTAGGTACTTACATCAGGCGTCAACAGCCCCACTAAATACGGTGCGATGATGCCGGTGATGGCTCCAATGCCGTTCACTATCGCCATGATGGTGCCAGCGAAGTTACCGCTCAGATCAAGCGCATTGACCTTCATGCCGGGGTAGAACGCCCCCATCAGACCCATGGAAAGAGTGAAGAGGATCACTACGGATTCGGTGTTGCAGCCCGAGTATGACGCTAGTATCATGCAGATGCCTGGGCCGACAGATGCTGTAATGAAAGACGGTGTACAGGTAAGTAAGAATTAAATTAGGCGACTGGTTGTATCAAACCTAAGTACATTTTTTAGTTTATATAATATAGTTGATAGGTAAATTTTTTAAAATAATTGTTTGGCAGTTGCTGTTTATTATACCACTTTTTATGTTACAAAATCCATTAAATTAAAAAAAATGTTTTGTTAAGTTTTAATTTGGTACTATTTTTATTCGTAATTAACAGTTATTTCCGCCATTTTATTTTGATCAAACTGTTAAATTGATTACTATTGAAGCAGGACCTAAAATCTCATTTGTAAGCTAAAGTAAGTCTTATTTAATGTCAATATAACTTTTTAAACTATCATGGTCACTTACATTAGAATAAATATTATTAACGGGATTATTACCATGTTTTTTGTTGTTTTCAAAAACAACAAAAAACATGATAATAATCCCGTTAATAATATTTATTTAATGTCAACCAGTATTTCATAACGATCTTATATATTTAGAAAGAATAATAAAAATTTGCATGAAAAAAACAAGTTTATGTTATACAACACAACATATCTCCTCACTTATACGTTCACAAAGAACAAAAACTCACCAATAGTGGTAAACGTCTTCCTCGCATTGGTGACAGTAAGCCAATTCCTCTTCACAATCTTATCGCACATCCAGCCGAAGATTATGGAGCTTATCCACATGACCACGTACGGGAGTGCCGCGAGCGTGCCCGTTCGGTGGATGTCGAACTTCAGCACTCCAGTCATGTATTTGGGTAAGTCTGTCACCATTGTGAAATAGCCGTAATCGTGGCCGATCTGTTGAAAAATAAAGGTACAAAATAAAAAATATTTCGTTAACAGCTTCGTAGTTTAACAGTTATGAAGATAGGAACTACCAAGTGAGCGTTGTGAGCATCAGAGAGGTTATTTTATTATTGTTGAGTATCCGACATTGGCTAAAAAACATAGAAAAATCCCCTTATTAATTACTCGCAATGCAATAGACGATGATAGTTTAAAAATTTGTTAAAAAGTTATGTTTGTCATCATTATCAGCCTATGAACGTCACTGTTGCTGGAGTGCTCGTTTTTTAACAATGACCTATAAGTTTTAGGTAATCCCTAAGCCATATTAAATGACTTGCCAGAGACCAACTTATAAAATGTACTTGGCGCAGTACAAATTCCTCATTGGGAACTACTTAAATAACGTTGTCAGGTGTGAGAAACCGGTAGTATCTACATTTAAGTATATGAGCCATCGTTAAATAAATGTTCATAAAAGCCGTCTTCTCAGAGTCCGCATTATTGAGATGGACTACGGAACCCTACACTACGCGTGGCCCGACACGCACTTGGCCGGTTTTTATTCCTCAACGGGGAAGCGCTTGGTGGGAAGTGACGATAAATCCGAAGGTGGAAACGCGCTTCACCCGGAATCACCGGAATGCTCAATTACTGAGGAAAAGGTTCTTATCTTATCTCTTACTGTCGGAACACAAATGCTACTAACATTACCACGACCGATATAGTTTTTTTTAATATGTTACGAGTAAGCATAGTAGTGCCTTCATCTCACGTGGTTGCCAAGTGCGAGTTTCACTCACGTTAACGAAAACGAGAATTTGTATGGCAATATTTTAACTCTTCTCGTATGTCGCTTCAATGCCATACTAATTTGCGTTTTCGTTAACGTGAGTGAAACTCGCACTTGGCACCCTCGTGAGATGAAGGCACTACTATGCTTAATCGAATGAATACGGATAGGTAGATAGTATACAAAACCCATACTTGGCACCCTGATGTTAATGTGATGATAAGGCCAATGGTGGAAGCGCATTTCACCCAGGATCATCAACTAGTGAGGCACACAACAATTCTATAAACATTGACGTTATGGCGACATATTAAGATAGATGGTGGTAGTTAGCCAGTCGGACAAACAAACCCTACCACCAACCAAACCGAGTACCTACACAGGCATGTACCCTATACTGGGAATCGAACCCGGGATCTCTGGGTCTGAGAGCGATGGTCGTAACCACTAGACCACAAAGGTGGTTAGATGTATGTTTAAACATACTAAACCCACAAAGCACTAATAACACAAAATTGACGAAAATCGAAGTTATTTGGATTTTGTGAAGGAAACGAGCAAATTTCGCAAACTTTTCAGTTTATTTGTGTTTACCTGAGCACAGACGAGGGCCCATAGAGGTACGGAGGTGAAGATAGCTTTCCAAGGTGTGGAAGAAGGCTGACTGCTGCGGTTCCTGCCGAGAGCCTCCTCTAGGAATTTCTTTTCCTTGTCCGATATAAACGGATGTGATTCAGGGTCGTTGTAGCAAAGGATGGCCTGTGAACAACATATATAATAGTATAAAATACGTTAGCACAAATAAAAACTTACAAATATTTCATAATGGGGCCTGCCGAGGTTTCCTTCTCGCAGCGCAACACTTCGACCCATCGGGATCTTTTGTGCAACCCCATCCTTTCACTCTTCTTCCTCTGTGAAGATAGATGCCATGAGCTTGGCAACGTCCTTAAGAGCGAAGAGCCTGAGGTCCAACGGTTTCGGATAAGCCGACGCCAGGAGTCCCATTCTTTTCCTAGCCAGTGGCAGTCACACAGTAGGTGCTGCATTGACTCCGTTTCCTCCCCACATGCCCTACACAAGCTATTTGTTGATAGATGCATTCTGTGGAGCATTTGTTTTGTGGCATAGTGCCCTGTCAAGGCACCGATGGTTAATCGGGCCTGCCTTCTACTGCCTCCGCATATAAACTTACTCCGTCCTGAGGCGTTTTCGCCTAGGAAGGATTTGGAGTCTTTCATACTGGCTGCTCTTTCCATTCGATGCTGTGCCTGTTTACGATGTGATCTTTTAAGGCCTTGCTCGTTGCCATGGATTCCCATATGGCCTGAGACCCAGATCAATCTCACCTTGTTATGTCCACCTAGCTTGTTTAGAGCTTTGGTGGTTTCTAGAACAAGGCCAGAGTCGATCCGGGGCGATATGAGTGACTTGAGCGCACCTTGGCTGTCACTCAGAATGAATATATTACGCTTTTTCATAGCTACTAACATACACTAACATAGTTATAAGTTATATATCTACTAACAAAAATTGTTTTATATTTAGTGTTACAACTGACCCCCAACGGTGTTACAACCGCCCCGGCATGGGGTCGGTTGTAACAATCACACACACTCATTAAAATGACATATTTCTGCCAAACAGTTTTACCTGACTGGTTTCGATACTCATTTAAAGACAAATGACTATGCTTTCATCTCAAAGGTTTTGATCATTGCTTACAGCTCTAGTAGCTGTGCTGTGGGCAATTAAAGGAAAATTGTTACAACCGTACCCAGTCTACCCTACCATAAAGTGTTAGGTTACCCAGTCCCGTAGTGTTTCTCATTCTTGTAAAGGGGATGGCTGTTGTTTTCCCCGGGTTTACAGAGAGGTGATGGGCATTGCACCATTCCTTCAGTAAACCCAGGGCACGTTGCATTAACCCCGATACCGTTGAGGAAAACTTTCCACTGACCGAGATGACCAGATCATCCGCATAACCAACCGTATGGAATGGTCCTTATATGTATAATATTTCATAAAACTTTGGGAGAGCTTGTAAGCAAAGAATGCAAATATAGACTTTGAAATATATACTAACTGTTTCGAATATATATTATTGCGAATTTGTATGGCTAAATTTTAACACACAAAAAGTTTCTCACAAGGATCAAGGCCATACAAATTTTCGTTTTCGTCAACGTGATCGAATGTCACTTGAAACTCGCACTAGGCATCCTGGAGTTAACTCTAGTTAGTCTAGTAGTTTAAAAAAAAGTAGTAGTAAAGTATTAGTTTAACGACATACTTAATGATCATGATTTACGAGTTTTTATTTGACCATGTAGAGGAACGGAAGCGCCGCATAAAATATGCTGTAGGTACTAAACAAGCTGAAAAAATCTTACCCATAATATGAACCAGAGTATTCCAATGGATCCAAAGAGGTAGAAAACGGACTCCCATTCTCCAGTCTCCTTCATCACTAGTCCTGAGAGGTATGTGCCAGCTATGTTGCCGATCTGCGCCCCCCCAAACACTAGGGAGCCCATTCGTCCCCTCTCAGACACGGGCGCCCACCGAGCCAAGAGGGCGTTAAGAGCTGGGAATGTTGTGCCCTAGGAGAAAAGAAAAACATAAACACAAAAATAAGTTGCCCTGCCCAAAAGTAACTATTTAATTATTATTTTATTTTTTATTGTGTTCTGAAAACCAACAGCATTTACAAATAGTAATTTCTAAATAGTTCAAACTTGAACTACAAGTTTAACAAAGGAACAATTTTTAAATTATTAAAATATATGAAAAATCTGTCTTATAAATTCAAAAGAGGTTTTCGCCCAGCAGTGGACTAGTGTAGCATGATGACGATGATGTGATGATGATAATGATGATGAAGTTCAAATGTGTGTTTTCCTATTTCAGACATTTAGTTGCTTTTGCCTTTAGTTAATCAATAGTAATATTGGCCTTCACAATTAATCTGGTTAAAATTTTGTAAGTATTGTTAGCTAGCAATAGCTAGGTTTAAACTCTATTGATACCTGCGCTTTGACCTCATATTCTAATTTAACTAGACTATTCAAAACCTACGTTTGTTAAAAAGCGGGCAATGCCAGTTGGTATTGTGGCATTATTATAATTGAATACTAAATGCCCAAACTGACAAAGATCTTCCTAGCTAGTTAGAACTGGTAACACTGACCATGACAATGTATGAATGACCTATTTGAAAACACTTAGTTGTAGTCGAAACAGGCTATAGGAAAGGATATAGTATGCGTGTGTATCAATAATAAAACATACCTATTTTATCAGTTGGGTTTAATAAGGCTTTAAGGGCTTTTTTATAAACTCCTTGCAGATCATATCATCGAAATAAATTGAATAATGAATATAAATTATTCATATATTATGAATATATATTAATAAAATGAATATAAATAAATTATATAATAATTGGATCCCTAACTTATCAATCAGTAGTTAATTTATAAGCATGTTTGTAAAAATTAGGGATTTTGAACTACTTACTTCCCCAAGTCCCTCCAATACCCTGAGCACAATCAGCCCAGTCGCTCCCCCCACATTGACAGTCCAAGGTGTCAGCAGCGTGAAGAACGCAGTGCTCAGCACTCCAAAGCCCAAGGAGTATTTCCCACCGAAGCGTTCAGCCAGCATACCCCCAGGCAAGTGGGTCACGATGTACCCGTAGTAGAAGGCGCTAAGAATTATGCCTTGCGTTTCTTCGCTCCAGTCGAAACCGCTTATTTCCTGTAAAACAATTGCCAATTTAGTTTAAGGGTTATAAAGCTTAATAAAGGCGTTGCTTAACACCAGGCAACCCATGCTATACACCCTAACGAGTCCATACTCATGTTTAAAATCGAAACTCACAAAAGACGCACGCGAAGGCAGGCACAGCTAACAGCGGCTTGGTACGTACTGAACCTACCGACAGAGTCAGACAGCCGGCCTCGTAGTCCCAGGTGCAAAATCTTACCCACTTGGGTAAAGTAGAGATATAAAGCGGGAGCAGAATGAACCACTTGGGTCGAGAAGATGGAGCGAAATGAGCTGACCAATCTTACAGCTGTATCTGGAGCAACCGCGACAGCGTTGGCTAGGCAAGTTGGAGTCTAAGGATCCATACGCATGTGGTATCAGCTGCTGCTGCTTATTCTACATACAATGGCATAGAAGAGATATACAGACAGGTTAGTAGATAGGAAGTAAGATCTCACAGCTGTATCAGGCGCGATCGCGTCGACGTCAGCTGGGCAAGCGCCGTCGTCGACCCCGCTGGTATGCGCGCGCCGCCGCACCATCTGCGTGATCGCGATGTTGAGGCACACGCGCATCGTGTACGCGTTGGCCACCGCCAGGAAGCCCATCACCGCCATCACCCATCGCTGCGGTATTATGAATACTGGGGACAATGAAAAAGGTTATATTAGATTTTAGTTTTCTTAAAGTTTTTAATCTAAGCAGCCAGTTACTTGGTAGCGGTAGTTGAGCTGAGGATTCCGGTTGTGTCACGTCACCATCAGTTGATATTATGAAAAGCGCTTTTGTTGTTAAGTCTTTAATCGCCGTGGTGATCACCGGTGACCGACAAACAATAATTGTGTCTGGTTTTGCGGCAGTCGTGTTAATTAAAAAAATATTTCAAAAATGTTGCTAAATGATCAATTACCGAAATAATAGACCACAGAGTGTAGCGGTTAGCGGATTCTGTGGCACTGGCCTCAGACCCAAAGAGCCCATTTTCGATTTCCAGCCAGACTATAATATTAGTGTACTCGATATGTTTCTCCGCCTTGCTAACTGCTTAATTCTGTCGTCATACTTAACAAACATTGTTGTGTTCCGACAGATAAAGATAAGATAGCCGTTCTGCATTAAATACAGATTCCAGGTGAATTGAGCTTCTGCTTCATCGTTTTAGACTTACATTTAAAAAAACAATAGTACCTTATTACTACAAGACTAGCGAAATGATAACTACGAAGTCGCGGTTCAACGCATTTCTTGATTCATGAATGATCGCATGAATGGATCGAATTAAAAAAAGATCCAGATCGCACCTCTCCTCAATCAATATGCATTTAGCAATAACGCATTTTGTATCGCGATCGTGACATTGTATGATTATCATCACACAAACGACAGCTCGGAATAATTGGAACTGCTTTGAATTTGATCGATAAATATTCATAGCTATTATTTACATAGGTAGGTGGTTGTTGTTGATCAATGATCGTGTGATCAATTACCGTTAATCTGAGTCGCATGTAGAGTAACGAGCCGTTGAAATTGTGCTGCCAGACTGGATGACGCGCGTTCTACAGTTACTTGCCTGCTCTGCTCTTGATCTGAACATTATAATCACGCCTCCTTGGTCCAAATTAAAAAAGGTTACAGTCACGTTATAACTGGGTGACTAGTGCGAACAATCGATCACTTTAACCATTTTGCAAGTAAAACGATTTTGTATTTTTTGAGAGCATTTGCGGTCGAATTTAAATATCACAAATAATCACAATATCAAATAACCTTTCAATCGTAGAATTAGAAATACATTTTCGGAAATACAGTAAAATCTAGTATATAGGTAGATATCAAATTTGGTGGGATTGACAGCTCCATGTTGTGTTTGTGTGGTCTCGGACCCGTTTCCCGTCGTCGTCGCCGGATTTTTTGGGGGTGGCGAGAAACTTAAAGGTTCCTCAAGCCATGTGATCGAAACACCGTCAGAGGCTTTCTAGAGGGAATGGCATTACGCACTAGTGCGTGTCCCTGTTTTCTACTAGATTATCCGAGGGGTTCGGATCGGGCCGAGGGGGAATTCCGATCACAGCTAATAAAACTGGCACTAGGCACCGTGAGCCAGGTTCTGTGTTTCATAGCGGTTCACATTCCTATTTTTTTACTGAGAGAGAAATTGCTTTGGCCTCTTTATCTTTTGGAGCGTTACCTTACTTTTGAGCTAATAATAATCATCTACGAGTATACTAATATTATAAAGAGGAAACCTTTGTATTTTTGTATGTATGTATGTTTGCAACGAATAAAATCAAAAACTACTGGACCGATTTTAAAAATTATTTCACCATTAGAATGCTACATTAGCGCTGAGTAACGTAGGCTATATTAAAAAAATCAATAAAATACTAAAAACGACAATTTAATTTTCCAATACTAAATTATTTGTTTGTTTTGTTGTCATGGAAACCATTGATATATATTTAACTTAATGATGGAAACTGTCAAAGCGAGGGTATGCAAGTTACCAATTAATTAAGAGACGACCAACACCTCAGTCTCCATGTGACCACGGATCCTGCAAAGGGTTCGAAACGTCAAGATAAAATAATAAAACCAATATATAAAATAAAGACGAGTATATATAGATCCGTAAAAGTTGTTTTATTTAAATGTGTAGTGTTCGCGTAAACTTTAGGAAACAATACTGTAATGTAGGTGACAGTAACTTCGCTACGGCATTGTTGTAGTCTGATGTTAGCTCATAAAGAGCAATTGCTCGCGTAATCAAGCCTTCAAATGAAACTCTTAGATGTCGGCAGTAATTGCACTAATTCCGTTCCATTCATACGATGGATACGGATACACGCTGCAAGCCACGCTTTTAAAACTGTGACTATGGTAATCGTTAATAGTACCTACCTACTCATTTGTAAAGAATGTGACGTATGTATGCGCCAAGTTAACAATAGAATTACCTAGTGACTAAAATTTCAGGAGTTCTAATCATAAAACTGTTGTTAATCGCTGCTGGAGTGTTTTAGTTGTACAAACGCCTGCGCATTAGATTACCGCAAGATGTCAAATTTCGTCAACAGACTTTGAACTTAACGTATATGGCTTATCATCCTCATCATCATCACCAGCTCATTATAAGTCCCCACTGCTGGTCCTCGAGCCTTCCCTATGGATGGATAGAGAGAACGGGCCATAAACCACCACGCGGGCCCAGTGCGGATTGGTGGTTGTTAACGACTGCTAATGCAGTCGGGACTAGCGGCTTTACGTATCTTCCGAAGCATGGAAGAGCTCGGATGAAAATTTTTGGTCACCCATCCAATGACCGGCCTTTGCTAAAGTTGCTTAACGTCAGCAACCGCAGACCGGGCGCGTTATCCACTGCGCCATCGAGCTCTTCTATAAGGCTTATGGTTGGTATATGCTTTAAGGCTTAGGCTTATGGTTGAACATTTATTTAAGGAATTTTTCAGTTTTGGTTAGGTTGATGTTTAGGCGTCTGCACATTTAGCATCTGTAAATAGGGTTGTGGCACCAGTTTTCGACAGGAACCAGTGATCAACATTTTTTTCCTTTAATCATTAAAAAAAAGGTCAACAACTGACGTTTGACTTTAGCATCAATAATTGAAAACAGACCACCAGCATCCAGCTACTGTGATCCAGTTAAATTTCGATGAAATTCTATATCATTTTTTGGTGACGAAAACTGGTATCGCATACGTTACTGTGCGGAAAAGCTTTATGAGAATACACTAAACATGTAGCATCATCATCATCATCATCATCATCTCAGCCAAAAGACGTCCACTGCTGGACATGTAGCATATATTGAAACAATTGAAATACTAGAGTCTTTGGTGAGAAAAAAACACAGTCAGCAATCTGAGTGCGGGCACCTAATGCGCGTTTTATTTACCATTTAAAAAAAGGATTTATATGGCTTTGAAGCAGCGCGTTCGCTGAAATACGAAGTGAGTAAAAAAATGTCATACAAACTCGTTACCATGTTTGAATGGCAAACAAAACATGCACTAAGCACTCTTGATTCTAACTTCGAGTTTTTTTTTTAATATTTACGGGTAAGCACAGTGCCTTGATCTCACCTGATGTTAAGTGATGATAAGGCCATTTGGTGGAAGCGCACTTCACCCGGGATCCTCCACAGTGAGGCACTGGCTATCTTATCTCTAGCTGCCGGAACACAACAATGCTACAAACATTGATGTTATGGCGACATATTTAGATAAGATGTTGGTAGCTAGCCAGGCGGACAAACAAGTCCTACCACCAATCACACCGAGTGGACACCGAGGACCCGAGTACCCGGGACCTCTGGGTCTAAACCGGTGGTCTTAACCACTAGACCACAGAGGCGGTTATTTCAAGGTTACTCGTGCATCTGCGTAAGCATTCAGTGAGGTAGACATATCAATGCGCTGTTCGATGCAGCTACAAAACTGTATTCAACGGACCGTGAGCTGGGAGTGTACTTAGTGGATGTAGGAATGCCATTCTAATTTCGAACAAAGAATATCAGCTTCAGCTGCCGTGTATATTTTTTGCTATTGATGTAGTTTTTATTTTATTTTGTTTTAATATCATTTCCTTGTAGACCGGTATGATGTCAGGAACTCAATTGAAACAAAATGATTTTAAATGAATTTTAAAACTGTATTGTACACTCTAGCTCTTGTTATACCTATTTCTTCACCGTAAGGTTTACAAGAGTATTATATGTACAAAATCGGTCGTTGTGGAGATCCTTGGGGGAGGCCTTTGTCCAGCAGTGGACGTCTTTTGGCTGAGATGATGATGACGATGATGATAATGTTCATATAAATTGAAAAAAGACAAAATGTTTAAAAAATTCCACGCCTGACACGAAGATCGTGACTGCCACCATAGCATAGTTGGTAGTGCACCTGACTCTGCATGTCATGGGGTGTTGATTGGAATCCCGCTCGTGGAAGTTATTCAACACTTTGTATTTTTTCAATTTGTAATTAGTTCGCAACAAAATTTGCGTAAAATTGTAGGTAAATTATCAATATTCATAATCATATACCTAGGAGACTAAAAATATTGGTTTTCAATATATTCTTTTAAACGATGACTAATAAAAAAGCAATAATAAATAAACGTGGGAGTACTTTGTTTGATTTTATTTACTTTTGAACTGAACATCAGATTTGTTTCGAGCGTCGCCTTAAGCAAAGCTTTACTCCAAGCAGTGGTAATTATCAGGCGGCGTTAATGTGGTGTTTCTATTGACACACTAATTGTTAATTGCCTCTAAACGACGCCTTTACATACACCTGACTGGAATTTGCTTCTCGTAACTCTGACATGCACTTTCCAAAGATTTCCTATGTTATTGTTTGTAAAGGGAAAGACACAACTGCTTTAACTATATCTACTTAAGTAAGTAACGTAAGTGACATCATCATCAGCGTAATCACGTCCCACTGTTGGGCTCAATTCCTAGTATACATACATGCCCCAGTACTTTATTTTTGATCCAAGTGTACTGTTAAATGTATAGAGGACAGCGTTATTTGTAAACACGGGCTCTTGAAAGTTTTTAATTGAAATTTATTAAATTAAATATGTATGAGTTGGTAGTGAAATACTTTTTTTAATGTCGTTACTTCTATTAAAGCTGTGGAGATTCTTGCGCCCATTTTTCTCTACAGCTAAAAAATAGACGTCCTGAATGGTTACCTACTTAGTAGGTAAAAAAATGTTTGGACGATTCAAAGGCACTTTTCTAAAGTATATTAGAATAAAAAAAATTACTGACTTTGACTTTTATGTGTCAACAATATCAAATAGGGAGATCGGGCCATAACAGTACCTAGGTTCTATTTCAGTTATTCTGTGCCGTAACCCACCAGCCGCAGGGAGTTTTAACTACGTTTGTCTTAAGGCAAAAAGCGACACCAAGGCATAATAAAAAACAATCGAAAAATGGAGAAGCTGGACTATATTTTTATTTGCGATATTATGGGCATCTGACTATTTGCCCGGTATTTGCGAAAGTTACTTAACTTACAAAACCCGATTTTTATAAGGGTTCCTATCAGAAAATCGCAGCATGTGTAAAAAAATTGTTTAATATTATGTTCATGATGAGTAATATATATGTCGGAGCTTCTGAAAGCTCTAGGACGGCATCAGGATAGTTCAAAATTCAAAAATTCAAAATTCAAAATCATTTATTCAGTTTGGGCTACAAGTAGCTCTTACGAATGTCACTATGACATTGGTTCGTAAGTCTACTCTGGGCGGGAGATCTAGTACTGAGAAGAACCGGCAAGAAACTCAGCAAGTGTGCAGCTCTTTTCTCCCTTACAGCGTCAAAAATATTGGAAAATGCCCTATCATAGCAGGACACTTTTCATTACAATAAACACAAAAAATATAGAAGACAACCACAACATGTAAAAAAATAAAAAATAAAATACACAATAAAAAATATACGTTAACAAATTTACTTAGTTTTCCATTGATCATTTACTAACCAAGTATTTGTGGGCGGAAGGATACGCGAACGAATGCTTAACAACGCTTATAGTTGACAATATCAACCTGTACTAAATTAACAGTGCTATATTATATTTTATTAACACTTGTTAGGTAATCTAACTTATGTAAAGAATAATCTATCTCAGTATCTACAGTATTCAACAACAGAAGTTCAAAGTTGTTACAAAGAAACATGGAACATCAAAAGAGAACGGTTGACGAATACGTGGGCTGCGCCTAATCAACACCGTGACTGAAATCCGACTGCCAGGATGCAGCCTCCGAATATAATAATTTTTTTTGAGAAAACATAACAACATAAACCAAATGATGTAGTGTTTTGGGAACAACCGTACTAACTTGTGCGTCGGGCGTCGCCGAACGTAGCCGTGGGAGCGCCTTAATAATCATTTTAATGACATAACTATAATTGGATTTCAAATAACAATAAACAAACAAACCTATACAAATTAATAAAATACAAATAAACCAATACAAATTAACAAAACAATTCACATATATTTTACATATTAATATCACCATCGTTCTCACACCTTCATAACTCAACCATTCCAATAGACTCTTATCATTAAGAGCCCATGTCGTTTGTTTCAATATTCTAGAGCAATTAACTTCAAAACATTAACAAAGGTGCGGAAAGACATACGTATTGATACTTAAGGGTGCGCCGACCAAATAAAGTCAAAAGTGTAAGGCACGGTTAAGTTGATATAATTAAAAATACTATCGTATTACATAAACAAAATATGTATTTAGTATCAAAGTTAAGTGTTTACAATTAGTCCGATCCATAAATTCATAACACACTATAGTTTTTTCTACAATATAATTTAAAGTTGGGCAAAAATCATGAAAACGAGTGGCGGGGCGTTTAGTTAATATCTTATAGTGTATCTAAATTATTTTATCCCTGATTTTGTCTAAACAATCACCAATGTCATAACTACAAATCGTCCGTCTCACGTTTTCGATTTATCAAGCGGTTATTTAAATTATTATTTTTTACTAAGCACCTTAAAATTTTGTATGGGAAAATACAAAATTAGTATGACCGCGCGTCATCAAATAAATATGGACGAAGACATTTCAAATAAAATATATGACACTTGTCACTTACGGACGGCGGACCCTTAATAATTTAAAATAGCCTATAGAAATAAATAAAAACCAATAATAATTTATTGGACACTGCAACGCGCCGACATATACTTATATGAACGACAGAACCACCACAGAACCCTAATCATCGTGAGGGTCGTCGACCTAGCGGTGCACATTAATGTATTATGCCATGTTTTTGTCAATTTATCACTTACGAGATGCTTATGAGCGGCTCTACAATACACTCTGCTCTAACAAAAAGGTGATGACAGATCATCGACCTTCTTCAATGTTAACGAGATTAAATATCTCGTTAACGAGCTTTTAACTAAACAAATAAATAAGAAAAATTAAAAAAGATAAAATAGAACACTTATTTAAAAAACACATTTTTGCAGGTTTAAAAATAATAATTCTGAGTGCTTCGTACATTTGAATACTACTATATGAGGAATCTTAAGTAAATATACGCCACCTATACCACTTACTAAATAGTTATTAAAATCGTTTATTCTGTAAAAGGCCACGAGGTACAGTAGCAATGACCAAAAACGATAAAACCGATCGAGTACTGTTCGCAATACTCTATACTTATCATCATATTTTTATCGGACAAGTAAAACTCAAGCAGATCCTGTATCCAACCGTGACGTCATCGGTCATCCAGCACCATCATCAGCTCGAGAACTAGCCACAGACTAGAGAACGGGTATAAAGGTCGGTGGAATTTATATTATTTATTTTATTGCAATCCGCTTGTGTAGATCTTTCTATATTTTGTCTGACTTTTCTATCACTTCAAAGATTTAATACAGTCAACACCTTTTCATACCAGCCATTCGTCCCAAAGAAGAACTTTTAAAAGCAGTGCCATTATAAGCCAGGATATCCCTACTCTTCTAGGTTCTTTCCTTCTTTGCATCTTTCCTAGAAAGATTAGGCCCACTTAACTAGAGTAATGCGCTTGTAGACTGTATTCCCACTGTTGGGCCTCCATCATTGAAATCAAGTCATCGCTACAATTGATGGATATTGGTTTCATCAACATCATTTTAATTTTATAAACGACTTACATAGGTACGTTATTATTATTTTCGAATAGCATAACAAGTTCGGACGTCATCGGACTAAATGGATTTATTGTTTCCGTTTCGGTGTCAACCATTATGAATTATTAAGGTCTCGTATGACCGTAAAGAGGTGCACTACCGTTATTGCTTCCATTCGAACAAATCGTATGGCGAAACGTGTTACTTTGGGCAGTGGCGTAACTATACCATCTGAGGCCCGTGGCAAATCCATTAGATGGGCCCCTCAGTAAAAAATATTATAAGATATTCCATCTTTTGATACTATGCCCAAAAAATTATAAATTTATGAACTGTTTCAAAAAATTTCTATATCAGTAACCTCTCTAACTGCATCAATAAGTACTAGATTTAAGTTATGAGCAGCACAGTGAACATACGAGTATATTGCATTTGGCTCGATATCTTTTATGAGTTTTTGAACTCCACCTTAAGTGCCTTTCATTCTTAGCACCATCATATCCTTGTCCTCGACACTTATTTAGAGGAATATTTTTGTCATTTATGGATTTATCAATATTCTACCATAGCCCCTTCCCCACTTCTCAATGAAATACCTTTTGATGGGCTAAAATTTTTCGTAGGTCACTCAGGTAAGTTATCTTAAAATAGTAATAAAGAAGCATCTACGCATGTAACTTAAAGAAGATTCTACAACTTTCTCAAAATATTGTAGATGTCTTATTAAATATTGCAACATTTTTCATTGCTGCTATACTCCTATTTATTAGTCATATGATGTAACATAGCCTAAAGCCTTAAAGAGCACCTGACCCGGAATGTCAGAAGGGTGCAGGTTCAAATCCTGCTCGTGGAAATTTTTTCAACATTTGTGTTTTTGTAATTTGTTCGCAACAAAATTTGCTTTAAAAATCATTTTGAACATTTTATAAAATAGCTTGCTTATTTCTTAACTGATCTTTAATATTTGTAAAAATATTATGATCGGATGTTAATGACGGTAGTTGTTGACATTGAATGGGCGCCTTTGGCTTACAAAGTAAAAAGTGTTGAATAATTTCGGCGGGCTGGTTAGAACCACGATAGCTCAATTGGAAGAGCACCTGACCCGGAATGTCAGAAGAGTGCAGGTTCAAATCCTGCTCGTGGAAATTTTTTCAACATTTGTGTTTTTGTAATTTGTTCGCAACAAAATTTGCTTTAAAAATCATTTTGAACATTTTATATATATTTTAAATAAACAAAATTACAGTGGGACATAAAAAGGTAAGTTTTCACCAAATTTCGTAAAAAAAATATTTTTTTTGTAAAAGATAATAAAAGACAAAAACTTGGTTATTTGAATTTTTCACATAAATTTTGAGGTTATGTGAAAAAAGTGTTGTTTCTCTTTTTACCATTTTCAAAGGATTCTGCCCTGGTAGGGATAACTCTGAAACACTTCATAATTTCTTTAAAAATGACAGTTTTCCGTATAATTTTCCTTCCCTGTTACATCTATCTAGGGAATGTTTTTCGAAAAATGTTACAACACGTCATTCTTTATTTTTATTGAGAAAACTAATTATCGATTAAAATAATTCATTTTATAGTTCTTACTTTAAAAATAACGTTTTCTCCAAAAAACACTTCTTCTCTTTTTTACTAATTTAAAGAAAAATAAACGAAATTATTTTCTATTATCTCTATTAATGCTCTAAGTATTCACTACATTTTGTTAAAAATGTTAGGTTACTTCTGAGCTCGCGGCCTCTCGGGCTGGGGGCCCCCTATGGCCCAGGGCCCGTGGCATTTTGCCAGCCCTGCCACCCTATAGTTACGCCACTGACTTTGGGACACTACATCAGTTATTATCAACTAAACATTACGACAATATGGCTAAGCAGTAGGCTAATATATCAAATTATAGGATTTCAAACACAAATTGTATTTTTAGTTAAAACAATGTAGTGCCAAGTTCTTTCTTATTTTTGTTTAATTTTAATTAGGGTTACTCCTGTTTTATACCTAAGTGCCTTACAAATAATCAAAGAATAAGGTCCGAATAGTTATTCCGTGTTTTGTCTCTTTTACTCTAATCTGAAATGACGTTTACATGACAGGAACAAAAGGAACTTCAGCGCGAATTCGGACCTTTTTCTTTGTTTGTTTGTAAGACACAAAGTATTGTATTTATTTGCCTTTAGGTACATAATACATTAATCTAATTACACTTTTAGTATGACAAAGAGGTAAAATTTGTATATTTGTAAGGAGTAATCTCTGGGAACTACCGATCCGATTCTAAAAATTCTTACACTTATCGAAAGCTAGCCTATCCCAGGATGATAAAGGCTACATTTCATTCCGGAAAAACATCATGAACCTACCTTTGTTCATTCATGTTGGTACAAATATCTCGCAGGTTTATGTAGATATAGGCAGGGAATCTTGCAGATTATAAGAGGAAAACTTAAGCATACTGTTGGATTCTAGGAATGGAACGACAAACATTTTTATGTCTAAATCAGTGCTAGATAAAAACATGTTGGAACCGTATCAAGTGCAAAGATTTCTATCTACATTATGGCAGGGTAGAGTAGAGGGATCGAGTGTCGACATGGTTGTCAATATACAAAACTTTCGCATTTAATTTGTTTTCTCCGTGCGAAAACTGTGAGCAAATTTGCAAAAAGATTTTTAACATTCCATTAAAAACAAAGTTTTTAACGCACCATTTTGTATTTTAAATTTAATACAAAAAAAACATTTAGTTAATTCTTGGCAAGTTAATAAATTCTTTCCTTAACAATAAAAACTGCGTTTCGAAGCAGCCCTAGGCTACGGACGACAGGTAGAGTACGCAGAGTACGCTAGACATCGTGGCGTGATGTCTACAACCCATATAGATTAGTATTTACATTAAAAATGTTAAAACTTATAATATATTGTTATTTATTGGTAATCATGACAAAAAATTTACTAGAAAATACCAGCCTCAGGAAGCTCGAACGGGAATCGAACCCACGATCTTTGGATTACCGGTCCAATGCTTATTTCTAGTAAAAATTTATCTTGTGACTATATAGTTGTGTATGCAAAAATTTAAAAATAATAAAAATAGGTAATCTTGATTTTAGTTTTGGTAACTAACATCAAATAAGGGCAAAATAAGAGTAGACTAGTACAGATAATAAATATCTTTTTCAGGGGTTTCCAATCTTATTGCAATTAAGTACTCGTTGATAAAATTCAATTTATGGTGGCATCTATGTTGCTAAAGAGTTTATACAACCCTTGCAATATAGATGCGATTATGATGATGTTTAACTAACAACATCATAACAAAGTAATTAGGTAGTATTTCAAAAAGACGTAGAAAAATGTTGTTAAGCTATTTATTTTTATGGCAAGCCAGCACAGTTATCAACTTTATTAGGTCACCTAACATTTTCCCCTTTCTACGCAATGTTTTTTTTAAAATTAATTATTCTCAAATTCTTTCCTTTTTATATTAATAAGTAGTCTGCAAACGAGCATTCTATACTTTGCATATGATATACAACATATATGGTATAAGACAATAACAGGATCACACATATAGCCAAAGTATTAGTCCACAGAAAAGCTAATCATCATCATCATCATCATCATCTCAGCCAAAAAGACGTCCACTGCTGGACAAAGGCCTCCCTCAAGGATAAATAATTTGAGGGGAATTTGCTATAATCGCCACGCTTGGCAGGCGGGTTGGCGATCGCAGTAAGGTGAGAATAATCACAGAGAGACGCTGCTGCCCATCCTCTGGAATGGTCCTATAGTGGCCTTCTACGACATCCACGGGAAGAGATGGGGTGGTGCAATTCTTTCTCCCCGGCATCACACAGGGAGAAAAGCTAATACGCTTATTTAATTGTATAGGTAGGTATGGATTCACGACAGTAGACAGAGCAGTCGTACGGAGCTTTGGGTATTGTATTGTTTATTGTTATGATTGTACCACGATTTCTCGCATACCGATCATCTATCCGTTCGGCTACTGACGCTTACACTACAGCAGCATACCCAGTGTTTTTAACGCAGGAATCGAACGAGTGCCAGTGTAATTGCCAGTTGTAAGAGTCGCAAAACAGGCTCGGCACCTTTCACCGCAGCTTATAAATCAGCGCAGGCGCAGTGCACTTTATTACGGAGTGGGTGGCAGCGACAACGCTTGATATTTTCCGATGCACCGCAAATTATATCGTGCTTATGACTTCTGACTTGGAAGCTTTGTTGTTACACGTACCGAGATATACTGCTTGTCTCTGTGGAAGACCATAAGGTGCCCAGTGCAAGATTCATTTGTCATTCTATTTTAAATACATATTTTTCAACTTTTGTCGTTGCAAATGCTATGCACATCTGAAATTGTCATAAGAGCTCGAGCGCGCGAATACCAGACACAATAGAATTTTAATTGTTATCGGTCACCTGGTGGTCGCTCGACGCTTGAGCGGCTAGGCACTAGCCATGTTTTCTTTATATTGCTAAACTACCGTGTTTATGGTATTGACGTGCCTTGAATAAATAATAAATAAATACTTAATAAATAAAAAAAACGCATGATACCTTAAATAGTGTCGCAAGCGTCCATGGGCTGTGGTCGCCGCTTTCCATCTTGCGGACAGTACGCTTTATTGCTGGTTCAGTATCACAAAAAAGGTATTGATTTAGAGTGAATCGTTTACCGAGAAATCCGTTTTTTTTTCAATTTGACTTTGACCGTCTCTAAAGAGTTAATTTCACAGCATTAAACACGAATCAAGCCAGCGTTCCCAGCCTAAATATAGTTGCTGAACTAAATTAAGTTTCGTTGTGCTCAGTTCATGAGGATTAATTGGTTTACTTAGAATACTTTTAGCATGTTGACATTCGTTTTAAATTCGTGCAAATTAATTTACTACCTACCTAGCGTACGTTTGAAAGTCTTATGTTTATTTACTAATTAATGATTCACTCTTTTGAAGATGGTAGCCCTACTAATTTGATTGTAGTGTAGGCGTGATGTCAAAACCACATTTTAAAAACAAATGTTATTTTCTTCAACTCTCTTAATAATATCACACAGTTTTTAATGAAGTATTTGAATTTAATTTAATTACACACTGGCACTAATTTACATTTTATAGTTATTTGTTCTGCATATTAATACTAGTATTATATATGTAGAAATAGATTCGGCCTGCGCCTTTGCTTATTCCCGAAGGAATATTTTTATATTATTTACGGGTTAATAAAGCTATGTAATAATATGCTATGTATAATATGCTAGTAGTAAGTCTAATTATTCGATTATAGCTGTGCAATCACTTAGAAGCGTGACTCAGTTTTGACGTGTCATATAAACATAAGCATTATTAACCGTTTCTCCTTTCCCAAGTATCGAAGTGGCACCAGTGGTCGACACAGTACCTACCCAGTGCTTGACAACAGATTTCATTGACAAAAAATAATATAGAATTTTAGTGAATGACACCTATATAGGAAGCAGCTGCTGGTCTGTTTCTAGTTTTCAGGTCCGTCGTCAATTTTGCTCATGTTGCTACAGTGAAAATTCAGTGTTGACCTCTTTTTTTCATAATTAAAGGAAAATTTGTCGAACCAATAACCGATAGGTAATATTTTTTATTTTTTTTAATACGTAACAAATGATTACTATTTTTTTAACAATCGTGATATGATTCAGTGACCTGATTTAGGCTTATGGACCATAAAAAAACAAGTGCGAGTCGGACTCGCCCACCGAGGGTTCCGTACAAAATGGGTACATATTATACATATAGTTCAGTAATCGAATCTCGAACTTTTCCCAAAATAAATCAAAAACTATCACATCATAAAAATAATTAAAAATCTGTTTAAGCTTGTGCAAATGAAGCCCATTCATGACACGGTAAACTTACTTCAAAATTTGGACCCCCGTTCCTTGCATAAAGAGCCTGTTTTTTTGGTGATTTAATTAAATATGTATAGTTCCAGATTTTTCCCTGTACTTGTAGTATAATACGATATTACTTGCCAAACTTTATAGTTATAAAGTTATAAGTCAACGGCAAGTACCCTTTGAATTTTGATTGTCGAAATGTTGAAATATACGTATTTTGCGACATAAACGACCGTATCTTTTTTTTTCGTTAACTTAGAAACTTGATTTATTTACAGCTTCAAGAGACTGCAGACTTGAGTATATGGTTTTAATTTCAACTAGATACCTCCACGCATTCCCGAGATAAAGGGTCTTGACAGACAGACAGACGAACAGACGGACAACAAAGTGATCCTGTAAGGGTCCGTTTTTCCTTTTGAGGTACGGAACCCTAAAAACGAAAGAAATAAAACAGAAATAAGCCACTGGGACAAGTTTACAAATAGCAAGCCCTTAAAATTACCATATTAAAAAGAATTTCTTCTTGGTTTGTATTAAAACTAATATTCCATAAGTGGATAAAGTTAATATAGCGGACGTAAAAGTGTATCAACTAAACGGTTCACCCAAGCGTCACCGTCTGAATGCACACCGGCTGCAGTCACGTGTCGCCACACTCTTTGATCGGTAACGTGTAACGTGGGAGCAACAATTATAGTAGTATATAGTATAATTAAGTCTTTTCTTATACGGCATTACAACAAAACAAATTTTTTATCGTTAGTTAATTTATATTTAGCCTTCTCTTACAGTCTCCGCCCGATCCTCTAAATGCCACCACACACATTTACAGAATACACAAAACATGCACACTAGATTAGGCCCAAGACACCGTACTCGTAGAACAAGCGTACGACGAGCCGGTTCACACGCGCTCTATACCAGGTACAGACATGTACCGGGGCGCTTCTCCCTACCTCCACGACCCGGTCAATCCGAGCCGAGGACCGAGCCTTTAGAGGCGCCCTCGAGTTGTTCCGTTGTTCCGAACCCCTCGGAGAATCTAGTAGGGCACGGGGATACGCACTAGTGCGTGATGCTGTTGGTGGTGCTTGAGGAACCCTTTAAGTTTCTCACCGCCTGCCCCCAAAAAAGCTCGATAAAGCCGAAAATGCCCAGTGGCAATCAGAAAAATCCTCAAAAAATCCCTTATAGTCCTACGCTGGTCGCTGACCTAATGCGGGTTGGTGGGTTTGCAAGTTACAGAATCCATTAATATTTGTATCAAATTGGCAGCTGTTATAAAAATGTTAATTGTTGCGAAACTTTGTTTGTTTAATCTTCTTAAGCATTAGGTAGAGGTAGTACTGATTTTTTTTATATTAACGGGCTGGCACAGTGTCTTGATCTCACCATGTTAACTGATGATAAGGCCAATGATGGAAGTGCACTTCACCCGGGATCCTTAACTAGTGAGGCACTGGCTATCTTATCTCTGGCTGCCGGAACACAACAATGCTACAAACATCGATGTTATGGCGATATATTGTATTTATTTATTTAGGGAATAAAATAGTAAGTTTCGTTGAAATTAACTTGTTCACTGGCACGGCGAAAGACATAGGTAGTCAAAGACATTCATATACTTATAGAAAGAAAACGGAAGTTCGTCATCTCCAAAATGGCAATACAATACGTGATATACGTTCACAAGCACTTTACGTGCTAGAATACTAGACCTAAGTAGTACTTTTATTAGGTATTTTTTTAACAAAATTTTATTGAGAATGAGGAAATAATAAATACTTAGTTCCTTTCTAAGAATAGACGGTAGCCAGTGGAACGTGCCGACAGCTAAAATGTTGAAGGACATAGTTAAATCATTGCCAAGTTGAACGACCATTTAAACAATTTGAAATGTAATTGTAATTGAATAAAACACTTTTGACAATTTTACATATTTTTATCTTTTTTGTGAACACTGACGACTACCAACAAACTGTCGCCAATAAAAGTGCAAATTTAAAACAAACTAACCAGTAATTAAATGAAAACAAACCATCAATTTAACTATTTTTATACATTTATGTACATACATATATTTGAACAATTTTTTTAAATAGACGTTTACTGTTTTCAACATTATTATATTTATTCAAAGGTATTACGTAGTAATAGTCTGTATTGTTTGTTACCACACCGAAACACCTGAGCTATTAGAATGGTTAAGAAAGCATTAGTTAAAGGCCTATTATATAATTTATATTATATGTATGTGAAGTTACTGATGCAGGTTGCATTTAGGAACGAGACAAATTCAAGCATGATGCCAAGGAATATATAGTCAATATACTACAACTGGCACGGAATAGTTACATATGTTTTTTGTTTTATTTATTTAACATAATTATTAGTTTAAATTCATCAAAAAACACGATAGAAATCATTAATTATTTACACAATACGAGGAACTCAATGGCACAGTGTTATACGCGCTCGGTCTGCGATTGCCGAAGTCATGCACCTTTCACAAAGGCCGGTCATCGGTTGAGTGTCCAAAAGAAAATACCAATCAAAAAAATGCCAAATAGAAATAAGTAGAAGCATTTATTATGTCCATCAAAGGACCGAGTGCTAAGCGATAGTATATTCAATATTCGATCACGTTATTGAAAACGAGATTATTTGAATGATCAAATTTTAATAAAATTAAGAATATTTATTAAAAGAAACAGATACTTACTTTGAGAATACGTATACGTATGTAAACAAAACAATAATAAAATAAACCTAAAAGGATATGTTCATTCAGCATATGTTGCAGCATAGACTAATATGGTAGCAGATATAAATAACATAGAAATAAAATTTAAAATAATATTATATCTATACTTCAACGCTGCTGGTCTCCCGTGGATACTTGCGAGTCTCATCGTTTGTCAGGCAGGACATTGCTTCTTGAAGCATTTGAAAATGCCGTACAAATCATTGTGTTCGTTAACACCTTCGAGTGGTGAATGAAACTTTATTAACGACATGTAACGAAAAATTTGTAAAGTAAAATTGCAAAGCAAAATTGCAACTCACCTAAAAATCTGTTTGTTAAAAACAGCGCTGACTCACACTTTTTTCATAATTTATCATATTTTAAAGACATGGCATTTATTCATTTATTTATTTACTGCACATGTAGCTACAAACATTAGACATTAGACTTAGGGCTAAACACTTAGTAATAGGTACATTGACCCTGTTTAAAGGGTGTTGCATGTAAATTTAAAATTAAAATAAATAATAATAGTCATTTAATTTTAAATGTAAATTTGCTTTTATGACGTGCATTACTAAAGAATTAGGGAAATTAAATTAATTAAGGTAATGGTTTAATAATGAAGAAAGTGTAACTAGTTACATTATAGAGTGAAAGCTAATAAAAGGTTAGAACACCTTAGGGTTAACATTAAAATTGGAAATACGGTTAATTATGTTCCACAACGGGGAAGCGCTTTGCCTTAAAATAATCTGGAATTCGATTCTAGTATTTTATTGGATTTTACAGTCTGCTTAAAGTAACCAAATAAGTACTAAGGATTTTATTGACGTACGTTTTTAACGTTTGTGAAGTTAGGTAATAAGACACTATATAAAAAAGTATTCCACCATTCACTTTTATTGTTAATTAGGTTACTAAACATGCGTTATTTATTGATTATTATGACAAATTAGTGCCATTTAATATTGTCAACTCTTATTTTATTATTTTTTTTTTTATTTATTTATTAGGACAACCAACAAAACAAGCAGAAGATACTACGATTTATTAAATAATAAATGTCGAATTAATATTCATGAAAACAAGGAAGACCATTCAAGGCTCTATTTACTTTATCAAGAAGTCTCAAGAACCTAGATTTTCCGTAGTATATTTTTTTATAAAAACCTCGTCGTATTTTTAGATTAGCTGTCATAATTTTACGACTTTGAAGGTGACGGGATTGCTCCTAGCTAAGATCGCAATCCTCCAGACCTTATTATTATTATTTAATGGAATATATAATAATAATATATAATAATAATAATAATACAAAATGGAGCGTGCAAGCGCGTTTAAAATCGATGTTATGAACATGACATATTATTTATATGTGACATTGTGTCATTTGACTATCAAAACCCATTTTGATATGTCAAATGTCTTCTAATGAGTATTAACAGCTTTTCTTTTATAGTTATAAAATGATGTAATACCTGACCCATTTTTTTCAGAATATAATGTTAAAATTGCTTATTTATTACTAAGGTGAGATGTCAAATGTTACACATCATAAGTATGCGACTACTCTCGTTTTTTTTAATGTCTCATCTAGCGGTTTAATACCTTGCTCGTAATGCAAAAATGCTTTAAATGGACTGGGGCCAACCAATTTGATAGTTATACGCGTGTAAAGAGATAAGATGATAGTTATTAAAGCAATCTCAAGAAATGGTATCGTTAATATTATTATTTTCTATTCTATTCTAATACAAAGTTTGGCGTTCATTTAAAGACCTAGTAAAAATGTCAATCAAAGCATTGTCTTTCACTTTATCTAGATAAAATTGTTAAAACTACCCATATTGAGAATAAGAAGGATACAATAATAAAAACAGCATTTGGAAAGAGGACTTGCATCAGGAGGGGCTTGAATCTACGACTTTCGCAATTACAGATTGCTTTTCTATCTGAGCTATCGAATTCTGCTCGTAGTTTCCTGTCGAATCTTTCATGGATTTATTTCTTAAGCTTGGCCAAGTAACTGAAAGAAATCGGAGGATTCTGCCCACAACCCGACTGGGTGGCCTTGATACTTTACCGTGGTATCCACTTGGTATCTAGTTCTACAAGAAAGCAGTGTTGTTTGATGGGTACTAGATCCTGTAAAATGATAGGGCATAAAAGTATTATAAAATAATAACTGAAACTTCGGGTCACCAACGCGTGCGTCACAGCTTTAGCCCAGTTTAAGTTTCATAGAAAAAACTAACATTCAATGATACAAATTTACTAGAAAAATTCAACCAGCCTCCTGCTCGAGTGGTATCAAAGCCACGACCTTTGGATAACCGGTCCAATACTCTGACCGCTGAGCTACCGAGGCTCCAGTAGTTTCCAGTAGTTTTCCTAGTAGTTTGTGATTTACGCTGCAAGCCAGCGGTATTACGTCACTGTGAAGTTACTATCCTCACAGCTTTTTATTTTATTGCGAATGCAAAATTCAAAATAATAAAAATAATATTATTAAATGATTGAAAAAGTGTTGAAAAAATTTCCACTAGCGGTACTTGAACCCACACCCCATGATATGCTGGGTCAGGTGTACTACCAACTACGCTATGCTATTTTTTTCAAATAGTAAAATTGTTCGCAACGCAGCGTAAACTTAATATCTATCTAATACCTTTAAACGAGCAATTCTTGTATTATATAAAATCTGAATCTAGGAAACGGCTCCAACGATTTTCATGAAATTTAGTATGCAGGGGGATTCGGTGGCGATAAATCGATCTAGCTAGGTTTAATTTTTAGAAAACGTTGTTTTATCCGTAAAAAAATACCGAGCAAAGCTCGGTCATCCAGGTACTAACCATAATCATTCGATTATCTATTAAGATGAAACTATCGATGAAGAGATGATTAAACATTATAGTAAGTATCATTATTCTAGATTCGAATGATGTATTTAAGTATTCTATTCATGGTACACATGACGTTGATACACATTTCACGCATTATTGTGAAAGAAATACCTTTTAGCCAGTATTGTGATACTGGATCGCATTTTCTCCATTGAAGCATGTCCTTTGTAATGCACATAATATAATTATTATTCATAGAGGAAGTTGTTATAACAATATCCATATGGGAGATTTGTTTACGAGAAATCGTATTAATTTGCTGCTTGTCGAAGGAAGTGCGGTGTGAAGCAAGGTTGGTTAGGTTGGTATTTCAGTAATCTGAATATTGCAATGGTGGTTTTGACCAGACTATGTCGGTGTGGGAGCCGCCGACTGCCGCCTGAGTGTCTACTGTGAGTTTTGTTTACCATCCGTATGAACGAAAATAAACGAAATTTTGTATGGCAAAATTTTGACTCTTCTCTTATTCGTATTTATTTTCGTTTTCGTTAACGTGATCGAATGGCAAATGAAATTCACACTAGGCACTCTGAGGTGTGTCTGCTTTTGCACACTTTGTGCATATTTAATTAACTAGTGGTCGCGCAGTGGTCGAAATTCAACCGTAATTTTATTAAGGCTGCACGGAATGTATCTTAGCAATGAAAAATTAAAAAAGATAGAACGTGAGTTTGGGTTGACAGATTTTGGCCGCTCTTCTTCCATTTTTGAAATTTTTGAAAAGAGTATATATGCGTGTGTGTCAAATACATGGTAGTGTGTGTAATGTTTGTTTTATTGATTTAATGTATTTTTTATACATATTTTTTTTAAATTAACATTCAGCAATCCTTTTTTATATAAATTAAATGTGTGCGAAATTTCATACTCCTCCGTCCGCGTAATCTTCGTAAAAAGGGGTTCAAAGTTTTTGCTTCACGTATTAATATATGTATAGATTATATTTTAATTTTGTTTAACTTAGATACTTTTTGACTTTCATCTGTATACTTTATTACATACATATAAGAAAAGTGTTGAAAGAATTTCGGAAATAAAAACGTGATTATTAGAATTTTTTTTAAAACTTAATTAAACATTTTGAATTTAGAATAAAAATACGTTACAAGTTCATTAGCACTGACTATTGGCGAACGATTCTCATTAGGGTCCGTTCATGCGGAACTACATTAATTGGAAATTTTCTAAATGTATACTGACTATGTCGAATTGAAAACTGTGGCTAATCAACAGATGTTTGGCAAACGTTTTATAATTAAATCGCTATATAAACAACACATACCTAACTAAGTTATACTAGATTTTCCGCACTAATCTATAAATATACTACTCAAAACAAAATAAGGGCCACGAGGTATTTTGTCTGTACCATGAAAATAATAAAACCAATATTAATTTTTTTGTCTCCATAACGAAAACTAATGTTGTTTTTACCGTGTAGACCAATAAATTTATTCCAATAATAATGATTAAAAAGTTTATTTGCTTTTGAAAGAAAAAACACATTTAAGGTTAAAAATAAAAACAATGTAAAGTTACTGAAAACAAAAGAAAATACTCCATGCTCATCTTTTAGTAACGGGTATGCCCTCGTTTCGTTACGCACTCCTGAAGCCTGGAGTGCATGCTCTCAATCAAATGCCTGACATTTTCCATTGGAATCTCTTCCCAGGCTCATTTAACAGCGTTGATGAGTTACTGTTGGATGTGGATTTCCTGATCACCGTCTCTAACTCTTCGTTTCAACTGATCCCACATGTGCTCTATTGGATTTAAGTCCGGACTGTTCGCCGGCCACGGCAAGACTTGAATTTGAGACGCTTCCAGTACAAACCGAGTCGCTTGAGCCGTGTGTGCACGAGCATTGTCTTGCATCAAGATGAATCCAGGACCCGCTCGCTGGGCAAGTGGGATCACATGTGGTCTGACGACTTCCTCAATATACCGCTGAGCAGTAACAGTACCCTCATTTAAAATAGCGAGCTCAGTTTTGCCGTGTAAGCTTATCCCGCCCCAAATCATTACATTTGGACCACCAAAACGATCGACTTCATGGATGCAGGCTTCTGAAAATCTCTCGCCGCGTCTTCTCCATACTCTAATACGCCGATCGTCGTTAAAAAATTTAACTTTGCATTCGTCTGTGAAGAGCACCATGCCCCATTGGTTTATGTCCCAGTCCAAATGTTGACGGGAAAATCTTAAACGATTTGCACGATGATTTCTGGTTAATGGAATACGGACAACTCGCCTTCTTGATGCCTGCTGGTCTTCATGCAATCGATTACGAATAGTTTGGTCACTGACACGAGTACCCGTTGTGAGCCGTAAACGATTTTGCAGCTTGCGGGCCGTCGTTGTGCGATCTCGGCGCGCACTTAATCGAATGTAACGATCCTCTTGAGCTGTTGTAATGGGAACTCTGCCCGAACCAGGTCTTCTTCTAACACTGCCGGTCTCTTGGAAACGAAACGAAATCCCAATTGCAAACCCACAGATCGCTGCGAATGACCTTCTTCAATCATTGTAACGGCTCTGGTTGCTGTCAGCGAGTCCATATGACGCCTGCGTGCTTGTGGCATATTGCAAAAGATGTTTCTGACTCGAGATATCAATGAACTCTGATAATTTCTAATAAACCAAGAAGCTAAGGAAAGCAAAACGTCAAAGAAAATGCAATCAAAATTTTCAAAAATAATTTTAAATCAAATTTTATTGTTGCCAGCATTAGATGAATACTACAATATTAAAAAGTTTAGGTATCAAAGAGTTTGTATACTCAATATTTTACTACTTTCAATATGTAAATGTTTAATAATTTACACCAAAATGAAAAAATACCTCGTGGCCCTTATTTTGTTTTGAGTAGTATATAATAAGAACGTAAGAATAAAAAACTCTGTAATTGCAAGATATAAAAAAAAAATTACACAGAGTGCCTTAAAATCACTTACAGAACATGATGGAATAGTTTAAAAAGAAATTGTTTGTTTCTTTGTTTGTTTGTTTGAACACGATACACTCGAGAACTACTGAACGTATTTTGATCCGGTTTTTACCAAAATGCTAAGAAAATTCCGGAGAATAAGATAGGCTACATAAATACTCGAAAATTGATAATTTTTTATTTGGTCTAAGCCGGGCTTTAATCCTTGGTTGTTTGGCAACTGTTGTTTATTATGTAACATAGGGGATTTTTTTAATGAGTTTTAGTAATGGCTCTGGCATCTGAGGCTCTGGGTTCTTTGCCCATTTGAGCCTGTCATTGATAATTGTTGCCATGAGAATACCGATTTTGATGCGGTTATCACCAAAATGCTCAGAAAATTTCGGAGAATAACATACAAATCAAAAAAGTCGCGGGCGACAACTAGTATGCAATAAATCTAATATACTAATATTATAAAGCTGAAGAGTTTGTTTGTTTGTTTGTTTGGTTGAACGCGCTAATCTCAGGAACTACTGGTTCGAATTGAAAAATTAATTTTGTGTTGAATAGTCCATTTATTGAGGAAGGCTATAGGCTACATTACATCACGCTATGACTAATAGGAGTGGAGCTTAACGCAGGTGAAACCGCGGGACACAGCTAGTAGTATATAAATAATCACTTCGCTTCCATGACATCTTTTATAAAATTCGAAAAACTTTTACTTTAATGTACTTAACTGGTAATGATTAAGTATATTTTAATTAGGATTATTTGCCTTAATTGCTGTTTTGTACTTTATACTTAATTATCATTTTGTTAGATGACATTGCCTGTACCTATTAGTGTTCTGTCATGAAATAATTATTTTAATAAATCTAATGCATGTCCAAATCAAAGTCAAAATGTTTTATTTAAATAAACTTAAGAAAAGTGCTTTTGAATCGTCCAATATTTTTTTTACCTACTTCTCATTTAAGACGGACGCCCATACAAAACAAGAAGGATTTACCAGCAATAATTGAATTTGAAATCTTAATTAAACTTTAATGTATTCACGGAAAAAATGAATAGGAAAATGAATAGGTACCTTTATGCAGTGATTCAATTATTGCCCGGAGATTATTCTAAAATTATATATAATCTTGGCCATAACAATTTGCCATGAGTACAAATTAAATGAGGAGGAAACGGCACCCTTGAACAATATCCTATGTAATATTAAGAGTAGATTGTTTTCTACAATGTGTACTAACATTACACATTCAATACATATTTATTACTAGTGTATTACTAGATTTTTATATTAATAATGTGTTTTTTTATATAATAATAATTTTTAATTGATAATTTTATCGTTAATATAGGTAACAATTATGATTAATAATGATAGAAAAGTACTACTACAACCTATTAATTTTAAATCTCATGCAAATATATGTCACTTAGATTTATGCACCAATTTGTTTCGTGAATCAGTTTCGTCAACTTCAATTTATTTGTTTATGTGGAGATTGTGTAGATTTGCAAGTTGATTGTATTAAACATTATTTACGGCTATTTTGAATGCGATAAAGAAATTTAAATTGCTTTACTTTGTAGGACTTTACTGAACTAATTTCCAACGCACAGCGGCTTCATAAACTCGTATTTAACTTATAGGTATATAATTTTAAAATATTCAAGATACATTATAAATAACTTAAAAGTATGCAGGTATATTTAATAAAAAAAAAACTTACATTTCGATAGAATTAATTGCCACCCTGTCAACATTTTTGTAGCATACAAAGCACCATAAAGTCACAGAATTCAGCAACACAATGTTTTAACTTAAATTTTAATAAGTATCACATACACTTCTAAACTTCGCGCGTCAGTGTGCGGCGCGGGCGCGGCTATCTATCATGCGCGCGGACTCAAACTACAATCAAGCGCGGGCGCACGAACCTCCTCTCTATATACTGGAGGCTCTCTCGTAGCCAAAGCTAATTCGACAACCCACAATAAGGGTAAAAGCTAAATCGAACCACAAATTACCCAAACGCTGCCGGCATCATACAGATCCGATTAATAAACCTGTCCGTTTATGTAACATCGGAACGGTCAAGTTCATCGACAAATTATGCCGATCAATTAAACCGCCATTTGGAACTTTAAACGGTTCTCTTTAAAGACGATTTTAACAAATTGTAAAATTAAGCTTGCAAATATTGCATCGCATGTTAATGTCCGACAAGTAGTACGCATTCTACTTTCAATGCATTTTGTAGTTGGTGTATGTACATACAGATGTTTAGATTTAGTGAGTGTTATGTCAACATGCACAACGATTAATAAAACAAGACTTGCATTGCCACAGAGGATAGTAACAGGCTCTCCCATTAGATTAGAGAGGACGTGACACATAACAATCAGATGTCATAACAATAATATGATTTGCCATTGTAAATTGAGCATGAAACAACTTAGCTATTGTTACCACGTTAAATGTTAACAATCGTATGTTTTGATTTTATTTTTTATTGTTGTTAATTAGGAAACGATCGAGGCCTTTGTTGTAGTCAAACATTTTAGACGGATCTAGGCAGGCACTGTCATTGTAAACTCTATTTTAAGTCCAATGTTTCGGACTCTGCGGGATCAGAGTGCTGTTTTTTTAGAGAGTTTGCTGATTACCTTATACTATATATATATATATATATATATATTTTATATGATTACCTTTAAGGTAGCCTAAAGAATTTCAGCGTCACCGGATTTTATTGGGGGCGGCGAGAAACTTAAAGGGGTAATAAAGCCGTGTGATAGAAACGCCGTCAGAGGGTTTCTAGAGGGAATGGAATCACGCCAGCGTATTCCATTTCCCTACTAGATTCACTGAGTTATTCGGATTGGATCGGAACAGAGTGCTGAGTGCGGAGTACGAGTTTTTTTTACCATTCAATCACGACAATCACGTGTTGTATGGCAACTGCAAGTCACCACGTTTGACACTTAGGAGCCTACAAGCGCGGACCCAGCACACAAAAATGGCTGTGGGTATGACGACCCAAAAATCGGCCAGGTAGGCTACTCTTGACGCAAACTCAATCTCAATACAATTCCAATGCGATTAATATGTATCGATATTGGAATAAGTTTCGCAATTTCGGAACGCCCCATCTCGATATTAATTTGTTCACTCAATTTCCACGCAATTTAATTCCAATGTAGCGCTATTATCGCTTTTAAGAGTGCCATTTGAATTTTTTAGATTTGGGATTGGAAATTGATTATTGCAATTGTGTTTCAAGAGTAACCCACCTGGTGTGATCGTAATCAAAATGTTTTTGTTTTTTTCTTTTGTTCTTATTTGTTTTTTTGTTGTTTTTCTGGATTTGGTAAGGTTTTAGCTGTGAATGTGTGCTGCTCTACGTTTAGAATCACACTCGCACACAGTTCATTGCTAGTTTTTTTAGGGGTTGAATATAACCTCAGATAAAGAAAGAAACATTTATTGACCTGCACAACACATAACAGTACAACATACAAAACGGATACATAATACATACATATACATTAAAACTCGTCCAGTTTTAAAATTACAAATAGCACAAAAAAATATCTTCGATCTCAATTAAGGTAGTGGGCATGCCCACTATGCCCACAACGGTGGATCCGCGCTTGGGAGCCTAGGTGACAATAACATACAAACTCCCGTTTACATTAACGTAATTAAATGACGAATAAAACATGCACTCAGCGCTGGGAAGAGAGTATAAGAGTATACAGTGTTTAATTTCTATGTTTAGCATTTAGTTTACTTTTTACAAAATAAAAGCATTTTCTTTTGAGCTAGTGAAGTATGGTCGACGTCGTACTAAGGTATCGGGATAGATTAGAAGCATTTGAGATATAATGCAAGAAAAAATTTACCGATAAGAACTAATATTTTTTTATTTTTATTTATTTGGGTAAAAAAACAATGTTGAATACAATGTTGCTTAGAAAATTAGATAAATTAAGTAGTATTAATTTCTACACCAGCATCAATTACCACAGCTTAAGAGGGTGCAGCGCGGAATTTGAAAATTTACGTGTTTTTAAGTCACTGGTGCTGAATAGGTATTATACATTAAAAGGACTAGTGTAGGTTAGCTTGATCCTTTCACAAGGTCATGGTTGTCTTGGAATTTGAAACAAATACCCAGAAACTGCATAAACATTACGTAAAATAATGATATCTAAAAACTTATTTCTTCAGAAACTTTGTAAATATAGCCCAAAGGAAACAATGATCCGACATCAAAATGTTTGTATTGATATTCCGCAGGTCACTGTTGTCTTATTTTTCCATTAAAAAACATGAATATGAAAATATTAAGACTTTTCTTATTTTTTAACCAAACGCCTATGATTTTACGAAAGTAAACATTGCTCTAATTAAATCACTAGCCTACTCTGTACAGATATTAATGTGCGTAATTCGCATTCGTATTCGTAGTCGTGCGCCGTTGTCACACCACTACCACGCGCCGCTCGCTCGCTATCATAAAGAAACTTGAAACTCGCAGTTTTGCGTCCGCGCTGCAACCCCTTAAATTTACATTTTTAGGCGTTGATAGTGATATTAATTACTGCAAAACAAACAACCATAACAGAAGAGGTCTTATACCTAGAAGAAGAGAAAAAAAATATAGAAATTTAAAGAACATAGAAAGGTCAGTTGCTGCTACGTGTCATGTTTATGATAACTTAGAAGATCTTAGAAACAAAGAAGGACTTAGAAGGAAGAAAACATAATGCTGAACTATGGATATAAAGAATTTAGTGCTTTTAAATCAAATAGGGGCACAAGTTTTACTTTTTCCAAATATACAGGGTGGAAAGATCGAATGCCACATGGATGGCAAATACCTTAAATATTGGAAATAGCACATTCTGTGTAAAGGAGACTTTCCTTTATTTTTAAAAACAATAAATTCTGCATTTATGGATTATTGAAAAATCGCTTGTCTTAGGCGGGACTCGAACCAGTCAAATGCGACAAAAATAACATGCCGTATTTTATGACGCAGATCGAAAGGGTTACTGATAAGGTTCATTTTTCTCTAAATAACAAACACAATCAAGATAACGGAAGGCCATGAAAACTAGCAACTTTGTTTTCACCCGTCTCGTGAAATGCACAGCAACTACTTTAATTATTGGAAAAAGCAAATTGTACGTAATGGAGACTTACCTTTATTTTACAAAATAATACATACTTCAATTATGGATTTTTGAAAAATCGTCTGTCTTAACCGGGAATCAAACCGATCACATGTGGTAAAAATAACATGCCGTATTTTATGATGCGTATTTTAAAGTAGTTGCTGTGCATTTCACGTGACAGGTGAAAACAAAATTAAAAGGTAATTGTTAGTTTTCATGGCCTTCCGTTATCTTGATTGTGTTTGTTATTTAGAGAAAAATGAACCTTATCAGTAACCCTTGCGATCTGCATCATAAAATACAGCATGTTATTTTTTGTCGCATTTGACTGGTTCGAGTCCCGCCTAAGACAAGCGATTTTTCAATAATCCATAAATGCAGAATTTATTGTTTTTAAAAATAAAGGAAAGTCTCCTTTACACAGATTGTGCTATGTCCAATATTTAAGGTAGTTGCAATCCATGTGGCATTCGATCTTTCCACCCTGTATTTTACGGGTACCTAAGCACAGTGCCGCGATTGCACCTGATGTTAATGATGATAAGGCCAATGATGAAGCGCACTTCACCCGGGATCCTCAACTAGTGATACACTGGCTATCTTATCTCTAGCTACCGGAACGCAACAATGCTAGTACAAAACATTGATGTTATGGTGACATATTTTTTATTTTTAATGTTGGAATATGTTGATGATGATAAGAAAATAATGATTGTTTTATTAAAGACTGGTGCTGGTTCGAATACAACATGTGTCACTTAAAATATCCCAATTGTATACCTAGTTTAAGCAGTCTAAGAGACTTACACAATTACCCACTTGTTACGACACTTTCCATTTGTAATTATTACATATTCACACCATGCAGGTACAATTTAATTTGCAACAAGGCCTAAACCTATTTGCTGGGATGCGTTAATGTAAATCGAGTCGACGCAGGTAACTTTGAAGCAACTTCATTAATTACAAACGAGTTCTAATTAGTTTTCTAGTTGGCCAGTTATTTGTTCGCACGTGGCTCGTTGAATAAACATTCGAGCGCAGATGCCGGCTTCGACAGAGTGAAATTCCGCAGAGGCTTCGTAGGAAACTTCCACTGGGACTGGTATTCGCTTAGAACCATAGCATACGCATAGTAATACAACCCGATTTGTGTTGTAGAGCTTTGATGCTTTTATGTACTTTAAATGCGGGTAAGCTTACCTTTGATCATTAAAATAAATGTCTCAAACCTTAAATGGAAATAGAAAGACAATTTAAATATTTTGAATTTTTCCTTAACATCTTACTAAAAATTATAAAAAAAAAGAAAAGTTACTACATTGGAGACCAAACATCAGTATAATACCGTATTTAAACATAAAACCACAGAATTGTAAGGTTTTATAAAACTAACCATAAACCAGATCTCATGCTGACATTAAAAATGCATTTAGAAATTCCAAAACGATTTAAAATTATACAGGAATCAGACTAATACCCAAATATTTAATATATCCTCAAAAATTCGCAATACGTCAATGTATTTTTAATTTGGTTGACTTATTGTGCAGACTTGTATCTCCAATCTCATTTCCTTGGGCCGCTGCGTTTTTACAATTCCTTATCAAGGAAGCGCTTTGTCTTTGTGTCACCTTAATTTTTATTTAAACAACAGGTTGCAGTTAAACAAATAATTTAAATTATGTTAAAACATACGCTACAGACTAAAACCCAACAAGATGTGTTTGCATTATGAGCGAAAATTAATAAAATTGATTAATTTTCCATATTGAAATTAAACTTTTACGGATACTCGCGTTTATTTTATACATTAGTTTGTATTTAATGTTTATCCTGTTTCGAACCCTCTGCAGGGTCCTAGGTCACAGGGTAAAAGTACTTAGTTTCATTTCAATGCGTAGTGTTCCCGTAATCTTTAGAAAACAAAAAAAAAAACCATAATCAATTTGAGTGCAGTCAATAACTAAAAGCAATCAAACCATTTAAGAAAAGTAAATTAATAATTAAATAATAGTAGTTAAACATCGTTATGAATAGGTGCTATTATGATTATTATGAATATAAATAGTGGCTAGACTGGAGAGATGGTACTCTACCCGAAATGATTAACACTATTGAATTTTCTAAATAACTCTTCTATCTAAGTATACTATTAATGAAGAGGTAAAGTTTGTGACTTTGTTTGTTTGTTTGTTTGTTTGTTTGTTTGTTTGTTTGCGGAGGCTAATCTCTGGAACTACTGGTCCAATTCCAAAAAATATTTCACAGTAACATAGGCTATATTTTATTTTGATAAAAAAGAGTTTCTTGAGGAAGGAAGGAGGAGGGCCCTTTTAAAAATCCTTTAGAAGTTACACGACGCCCTAAAAAAAATCTGGTAACGATGTAAAGGCCGCAAACACTCTCAAAAAAAAAAGTTGCTGGACGATAACATAATGAACCGACAACATTATCGTTCCGTGCACTATGAGGCTACAGCCCCTGAACTATACGAGTACAGACGCCTGCGTCTGCAAATCAACCTATTCAAAAAAATTCTTTAATACATTTTCGACCATATTATTAAGGCATAAAGTACAAAGTCTATTGAGGAAATTTGACAGTTTGTGGTTGGTTGATGTGTCTACATGCGTGTGTACAAAGCAGGTGGGTTACTCTTGAAACACAATTGCAATAATCAATTTCCAATCCCAAATCTAAAAAATTCAAATGGCACTCTTAAAAGCGATAATAGCGCTACATTGGAATTAAATTGAGTGGAAATTGAGTGAACAAATTATTATCGAGATGGGGCGTTCCGAAATTGCGAAACTTATCCCAATATCGATACATATTAATCGCATTGGAATTGTATTGAGATTGAGTTTGCGTCAAGAGTAGCCTACCTGGCCCAGGCACGTGCCAACGCGCGTTTTTCTATGAAATCGAAACGGATTTCGGTTTTCCCACTGTTTGTCAAATCACCATTGACAAAATAAACTTGGTCAAACTATTATATTGTTTTCATACGCTCTTGCCCTAGAGTGTTTACTTTGCTGTAATAAATTTATTAAAGTTCTAACGTCTGGCAGTGGTTAGTATTTAGTTGCCTATCGTTCTAAAAAACTTGCATGTTAGGTAAATCTGATTGAGGTAGGTAAGTAATTTTACTATTGGACGGGTTCTATTGTCTGTAGAAAGACGATAGACGCTGTAGGTAAGGGAGAAAAGAGCTAGACACTTGCTAAGTTTCTTGCCGGTTCTTCTCAGTACAAGATCTCCCGCCCAGAGCAGACTTACGAACCGATGACATAGTGACATTCACAAGAGCTACTTGTAGCCTAAACTGAATAAAATGATTTTGAATTGAATTGAATTGATAAGATAGTTTTAGGTGCCTACCTAAGCAATATACTTGTATACCTGCAAGCTTGCCGATGACGATCTTCATGACACGATGAAGTAAAATAAATTAATAATTCAAGCCGAAGCTCTCTGGTTTATTGTTTACTTACCTACCTCGAACTAACTCATCATCTTCCTAACCAGACCTAATAAACGGTAGGAAGGTGATATAAGTTAGAGGTGACTAATACAAAAACGAAACAAACACTTACCTCAAGTATCCAAATTACTAGTTGCGATCACACGTAATCTATGCAGCGTGCGATAACTTCCGCAGGAAGGAAAATATCAATTTGCATACAACTGTGATGGGTCAACAGCGTTGCAGCCACGGCCACCGCTTCACCTTCGCTGAAAGGAAATCGGGCGACAATCCTAACGGGTCGTTGCGAAACGGCCAGTTGCAACATTTTGTACGAGTAGGTATTATCGCCGAATAACACTTTTGTTAGCTTTGGGTCCGACAAAAACTTATAAATCGGTCAAGTGTGGTACAGCGCAAGTCGCAAACGTGTCGTTCGCTGTTAAGACACTTTCCTACTTTATTATGAACTAGATGAGTCGGCGGACTTCGTACCGCTTTGACAGTTTCCATCACTGAGATAAATATATATCAATGGTTTCCATGACAACAAAACAAACAAATCATTTTGTATTGGAAAATTGAATTGTCGTTTTTAGTGTTTTATTTAATATATTTTTTTTTATATAGCCTATGTTACTCAGCGCTAATGTCGCATTCTAATGGTGAAAGAATTTTTTAAATCGGTCCAGTAGTTTTTGAGTTTATTCGTTGCAAACATACATATATACAAAAATACAAAGGTTTCCTCTTTATACTATTAGTATAGATTATTTGTAAAATATAGCGCGGTAATAAAGAAGAAAGTGCCGGCGGGCGTCGGGCTTGTGATTTTGTGATCTTGCAAGTAAAGAAAACTTTAATACCTTTTAGTTAATCTGTTTATTACATATTTATAAAATACAATGAAAAAATTAAATGTCTACCCGGAACAGGAATCGAACCGGGGTCTTCCGCAATCCGGGCGGTTGCACTGACCATTATGCTACCGGGAAGGCCTCACAATATTTTAAGTAGTAGGGATACGAGAGCTCTGGCTCAATGAATCATCGTGGTGCCAAACCTGTTTTGGGGTGTCGAAAAGTCGTTTCAAGGGTCGACCAAATCTAAAAAAAAGAAACCCCCCCATTTGAATCGATTGCGCTGGGTCCCAGATTGATATCTATAACCATTTCCGAGATACAATCTTCGAGCGTTAACTCTCAGTTGATTTACCAATGAACCATTAATGACTCCTCGGTCTTAATCACATCGTTCCCCATGCACCTCATTATCTAATGACGTACCGATGCCACTGTTTGTCCTGTTGATTTACTAATAAACCACTGTTAATAACTTCTCGGTCTTAATCATGGTAGCTAGCCAGACAGATTTTTTCAAGTCTTACCAAAACCGAGTATAAACATGTGCAACCCCTGCTGGGAATCGAACCCGGGATCCTGAGTCTAAGATCGGAGTGGTTGGTCCTAATCACTTAACCACAGAGGCGGTTAGTGAGTTAATTGTAATCATAGACATTCTGTATGCGTGAAATCTTCGCTTCATGGACCATCTCTCGTGATATATTTTTGCTATTATAATACACCCAAACTTACTAACTTTCTGATACGAGTGTATCTTATTAACTTTGTTCATTATATTTTGATAAACTCCACTTACTCCATTTCCTTGTACTTTGAAAGTAGTTTATCTGCTCGTTTAAAATAGCTACCGAACCTTTTTAGTCGTGATTGACAAACACACATTGTTTATTAAAACTACTTGTTTCGAAAGATAACATTATCCTAAATTAAAGTTCAACTAAACATTACATTAACTATCTTGTCTTGTTAAATAACATCGAGTTAGATATCTTAATTTGAGTAAGTTCCATTACTTACTAAAATTGGTATAAAACGCACTGAGTTTTCTATTTTCGATACTCGTGAATAGGAACCTTATACAGTTACAACTATTACAAGCGCTCCGTTCTCTATTCATCACAAGTACCATGGATGTAAGTAAAACGTTTTTTTTTTTTATTTTCTGATTGAATGTTTTGATTTATTCTGACTTCTGGCTAACGTATTAAGATGTGCATAAAACTGGTGTGATACCTAAGACAAAATTGTACTAGTTGTTACAGATTGCTCGTTCTACATTCAATGAAGACGATGTGGTGTTTCAAGAAAACACGTATAAACATTATTATTACCCACAGTCGGACGACGATGAACTTCCTTCGTTGCAGAAAAAAGATTCAATCGACGAATTTTTTGAACCGCCAAAGAAGAAGCCGAGGACAATGAGATCTTCAACAGTTGGACGTTGTTCCGGGAGAGATTTGACATCTTACGTGTCAACCAACACCGACGGCGGAGCAAGTGCACCACACCTAATTAAGATTGAGGTGTATGATTTGAAGAAGATTGAAAACATTGATCAATCGGACCATTGGAAGAATGTAAATGTTCGTGTGAAATATTACATGAAGTCAACCAATGACGATCATCACAAGAAAACTCGTCAGCTTATTTACAACATAACAAAGGGAATATCCAATTCTCCGAACTGTCGGAAGTACTCTTAAAACAACAAAGATAAAAAATACCACGCCTAAATCCATGGTATTCATGATATTATAGAACGGAGCACTTTCTTGTGTCATATCTTAATTACGAATAAATTTAGTAATTACCAGTGACTACTCTTCGAACTTTCAACAGTGATGTCAACAACAAGGTAATTAGGACACTAGCAGGTACTTAGTTCCAGGGTATAATGACTAACGCTTCATAGATATCATATCATTTGTCACTAACTGCTTAACCAGTTACGTTGTTTAAAGTTTGTGTTAGTACATCCCTATTGAGTTTTTATAATGTCTGACAAGGAGTGTGTGAGCATTTTCTTTGCATCGTCTGACGATGATGAAATCATGAACTGCTCGTATTTAAAACGATCTAGTAAAAAGTGTGTAAATGATGGTGAACAAGTGGTAATTTTTGAATCTCAATTTGATTAACCTCTTGTGGAGCTATGTCATGAAGTTGAAACTAGGTAAGTGTAAAAAATAATTATTATTAGTATGGTGTTATAACTGTTAGTATATTTTTAAAGATATTTTTAAGAACTAATTTTTTGTTTTTTTTTCTGTGTCCATAGTGCTAACCATCAAAAGAGAAGTTCAAAACGTTCACCAAAACTATGCTAAACGGTTACGAGTTTCCGTTGCCAAAGAATCGGCACTTTCCTACGAGGATAATTATGTTGGATTCATATTTTGATGAACCTCTTGTAGAGTTATGTCAAAAATTAGAAAAAACGTAAGCTAATCTATATACATATATTTATTTATTTTTTAATAAATAATATTTTATTTTATGTAATCTAGTCTTTATTACTTATGTAACTTTATTTACAGTATCAATATCCAAAGTGGAGAAGGTCAGAGTCATGAGGTTCGTGTTTCTCAAAAACACAACTCGCACATCAAGGAACCATCTACTTCACGAGGTGATCAACCATCAGCTTCGACCAACAATGATGTAAATCGTAGGATGGTCACGTGTTCAGTCTGCAACATAGAAGTTTCTAAGAGGTACATTACCAACCATTTTAAAAGCAACTCACATAAGAATAATGCTTTTCGCATTCATTCTATCTTGTCCAACGTAACGTTGATTGAAACTGCTTTCAGAAACAGAGCTTTTACTTACAAAAGTGGTATCTTCAACAGATCCTAAAGATCTTGTCTTGAAACCACAGAATCATTTGTTGATTCCATAACAGTCTTGATTCGAGACGGTATTTCAAAATTACAGACTTTTAAAGTGAATTTTATTTTATTAGCTAATTGTGTACAACCTACTAAAGATTTAACAAGTGATTTTAATTTTCAAACTCAAAATTATGTCCTTAACGGTTCGGATAATATTGAAATCTTTCTCGTATCTCTTAAAGAAAATTTTGCGCGAGTAAAGCGAGAAAGAGTAAATGAATTTGAAAGAAAAGATTTTTTTCACAAAATTGAAAAAAGAACAATAATAATAAAAATATAGGAAAGTAAAACTTTTTAAATAAATTAAAAATATTATCTATGTTAGTAACTTACTTTATCCTGTAATGACCCCAAGCTAGTGTGTTAGTGGAATTGGGTATAATGTAACGCTTGGTGTCTTTGTAAGATAAACTTATCTTATTTATCCTTTGTGTAAAAATCACCTGCTTGATAGATCTAAACCGATACATTTCTGCCAGTTTTATTTTATTATTGAATAAAACGTTTTTGTAGCCATCCATAACTAATTTTCTGGTAACGCTTTTGTTAATACCTTTAGCCTTAGCCGTAGTTTTATTACTTACCTTTGTTGCGTACATTTTTGATCGCAATCCCACGATTTCCTTGAAGATTTGACCGTTGTGTTCGTTTTTAAAGTAGCCCAACTTCTTTTTGTTCAATAGTGGAATTTCATAAATATTGTTTTGAAGATAATTGGATGTATCAAAATATTTATGAATATCAGGTTTGATTTCCTTGTAAAAATCTGCACAGAATATTTGATACACTAAATTATCAGTGTCGGTATACAATAATTTTAAATTGTGAAATTTACATTTCATATAATATTTGTAATGGAAATCATAAATTAAAGTTTTTGAAAGGTCCAAAATGATAAAACCTAAATAAATTGGTTTGTTATAAACAACTTTAGTTTTTTTCAATTGAATTGCTACTAAACTTTCAGAAAAAATAGATAAATTATGAAATTCCGGTTGTGCAATTAGACTTTGGACACCTTTTACTTTACCCTTATCCTCCCAATGAGTCAAAAGCTTTACATTTACTCGTTTTTCCACATTTTCTATCGTTTTCCCGTATATCGAATTATTCATGAGTTTATAAAAATCTTTTTCAAAGTCAGAGATAGCTTGAGTTCGTAAATTAGTATTTAAATCGATATATTTTTTAACCACTTACTTTGCTTAAATTTTAATACTCTATGAACTTTAGTTACTTTTAAACCCATCTCTAAACATTTTAAAGAATTCTATAATGAATAACATATATCTTTTTATTTTCTAAGTTTGGAACTAACTTAGGTTCCTTCGAACCATCGAAACATTTATTATTCTCTGGACATAATGGCAAATCGGAATGACTATCATGCAGGTGATCAGGATACTCTAAATCTACCTCTAAAATGTATCCTACATCAGATGTTATTGGTCTATGTCAACGCTTTCCCATTCAAAATGAGATATAGGTAAATATTGAGACATAGCCCATTCATACAAATTATTAGCATCTAAATAAGTTAAATATAAAATAGGTTGATCTACTTTGTAGTCATCCATATAGGGATTGTTGGCTTTTGCATATCTATAGCTACACTGTGATACCCCACCACGCATACCCGACTTGACAAAAGCAACCATTTCAAAATCAGTGAGCAGTTCTAACTGTACTTTTGTGAATTTAAGCTTTGCGTCCCAATTCAACCCTGGAGCCGTATAATAATGCGCAGGGTCTAGATTATACGTTTTTAAACATACTTCTCTAAAGTTTTCAAAACCTTTTGAGCATTTTCATAGTCCTCATTGGATATAGCTGAATCATTCAGACCATTAAAAAAATTATCTTTGAGCGGTAATGATGAATTTAATCTCTCCGATGACGTCATGTAATCGTAAGGATAGACACCTTTTCGCTTAAGCAAATCAAAGTCATTACTATTTGGATACTCATTTTTGAGTTCATGAAACTGATTGTCATTAAGGTTAAAAGATAACGAATGCAAACTACTTAGTAAAAATTAAAAAGAGTCAATAAATCGTAAACTAAGGCGATTAAAAAAACAAAAGAAAAACAAAAGAAATATAATGTTATGCCACAAATAATAATAAATTTATACATATATATATAATATATTATATTTATTTTTAATATAATTATATTGTATAATTATATTATTATAATATAATATATTTATTTTTTACGAATAATAAATTTATTCGTAATTAAGTTATGCCACAAGAAAGTGCTTCATTGCTCCAATACCATGGATTTAGGCGTGGTATTTTTTATCTTTGTTGTTGTAAGAGTACTTCCGACAGTTCGGAGAATTGGTTATTCCCTTTGTTATGTTGTAAATATGTAATGCGTCTTAGTTGGTCGTCAAGAGAAAGCCCGGGCGAAGAAACAAAGAACACTTTTTAAACTAGTTGTTTAATATAATAAGGTTATTACAATGAGCTAGTTTAACGCTAACGCGACTTCACAACTCGAGGTTTGAGGATGAACTGAACTAATTGTATTATTCTAATTGTTATGTGGCGAATAGCAAGACACTTTTAAAAAATATATACTTTATTTAACACACAAGAATAGTAGTGTACAACTTCGATGATTGATTATATCTGCCTCTTGTATACAGTTACAAAGGTATTTATAATAGAATGTTTGTGGGAATAGTAAATAACACGTTGTTTAGCAATCTATGGAATATCCAATATTAACTTAATGACTAAACTTAATGATAATGAGTTCGATAATGTAAAGTGAAAGGAATATTTTGTAATCTAATAACAAAGGAAATGGAATATCCAATATTAACCTAATGATAATGAGTTTGTTATTATTAGATAGATTATAGACACTAGAATGTTCACAATGTTGATAATAATATAATATAGGTATTGATATGACAATAGGTATTTATAGGTATACATAAGGTACTATAATATAACACCTCCCCCTTAGAATAAAGATTGGGCATTATTGCCGGATCTTTGAGAATGTGATGGTGTTGGGATGTCTTCGTCTTCGTCATCTGATATGCATGAGGTTTGTGGTAAGTTTCGCATGGGAATAGCAACTTGAGTTGTTCGTTGTCTTGAAGAGTTGTCGAAGCAGTTGTTAAATATTTGAATGCAACTGTTTTCGTGGTTGTTGGTAGAATGATGTCTTCTTATAAATCCATTGGGGTAATGCTTGCAGCATTTGTAGATCAAATATGTTAGTAGAATTGTTCCTATTGTAAATTGAATCCAGAAGAAGCTTCGATTATGTTTTTCAATGAATGGTGTTGTCATAATTTTATTTAGTTTTTCTTTGTGCAGGTCGAGATGGTGACGAATTTGTTTTAGTGAATCTAGTGGTAACTCGTTGATGGCGATAGGAATCAGGTTCGGAGCTTCTACGTTACTTATCTCTTTGAAACAGTCGTCTGTTCTTATATCAGGAACTATAATAGGGTAAGTGATATTTTCTTCGGATGATTGGAATGCTGTTATCGTGCTATATCCAGTGTACAGCTTACAATATTCTGGCAGTGTTAAAATACCAGTTCCTTGTATCTTGTGTTGAGAGACATCTGCTGAGCATTGTAAAACACACTGTGTTTCATTCGTAATTATGTAGAGCCATTTGTTATTACCAAGGCTTTGAAATGTATTTATAGATGCGGCAAACGTGGTAGTAGTACATGTCTTCGGTAGTGATGCTGAGAAGCTGTATAATACTTGAAGTTCGCAGATGGGGCGTGAAACGGAATCGTAGACGATAAGATCAGTGCAGACTTTCTTCTTTGATGCATAGGTTTTACAGCTGTCCAGGGTGCTCGTAGATATGTATTGCTGTCCATTTGGATTTGTGGCAAGATAAATGTGCTCGGGAAGGATGGTTGTATAATATGAGGAATTAGGATGTTGGATGGGAATTGAATATATATGATATGATTTAAATGGTTCGCTTTGTATAAGAGGAAAATCGAGTATATATACTAAGCGGTTGGAATAGACGTATGCAGATAAGGTAGATGAATCTAATATGGTATGAATATTGTTTAGTGTAACTGAAGTGACTAAACGTTTACTAGTACGAATATGGTTAGATAAGAGTAGTTTTTCATATAATGTTTTTATATTTATTATAGAAGGATGTATGGTATTGGATTTGGCGAATAAGATACTCATTAAACAATCATTAATTTCGTTTTCTAAGCTGGTTACAGACTCTAAAATTTGTAAGGAGATTGTTGTAATTTCTTCACTAAGTTCAATGTTGAAAATTATTTTTTCAGTAGTATTTAAATATGTGCTTAGGCGATTAAGGTTTTCATTTATTATCTGTTCATCATAGGATATCTTGAAAATAGTTTCATTGAAGTTTTGTATAGTCGATGATGTTATTTGGATTTGATTTTTCATTAATGAGGTTATATCGAGTTCGCGTTTTTCAAGTTTATCGATGCATTCATCATACTTCTTAGCGTCTTTCGCATCGGGAGTTCCAATCAGCCATTTTAAAAGTGAACTAAGACCATCGGCTATTACTCGCTTTTGTCTGTGATTTTTCCCTAAGTACAGGTTAAGTTCTGAGAGTCGATTTTCTATTTTATTTAGATTAGTATTCAAAAAAGATTTTGTTGATCGTATATTAGGAAAATCTACGTGTTGTGAGGCAATTGATTGGAATTTTTGAGAAAGTCTTACTAGTGATTGCTGAGCTATAAATAGTGGTTTGAGATCACGATATATTACTAGTTTCCATGATTCATCTGACGGGAATAGAAGGCTTTCTTCTTTGAAAAATAACCCTGAGTGGTTCGGAAGTTTCTCTAATACTTCTATACCATTTGAGGATATGACGGCACCGAAGGCCCTGGAAGTGACAAAATTGTCTTGTTAGATTTATGTTTTTTAATATAATTTTTAATTAAAACATATGATTTGTATAATAAGATGTAGAATAATAATTTTATAAAAGAACAAATAATGAAGCTAATATATGGATTATTCATGAGTTTATGAAGGGTATCCATGGTTGAGGCATTTACTGCTGACAAGCAACAGGTCCTGTAATTAAATTAAATTATTAGAGTATGAAACTAACCTAATCTTAATCTAGATTCTTAGTCGCCTTTTACGACACGCTTTGAATGGGTGTTAGTGCTATTCTTTATATTGCCGGCCACTATACGGCAAACGTTCTAGATTTATGTCGCGGAGTCATTCGTATTGAACGGCCGAAGTCGATTAGCATGAACTAATTGATTTTTTCCTCCTTTCCTAATTAAATAATTTTCATTAAACCCGATACGCATTACGTCATAAGGACCATCCCATTTAGGATCTAAGTTATTGGGAGATGGAACACGTAACATTACTTTTTCTCCTAATTTAAAATCAGCAATATTTTTTATTTGGTTATCATAGCGTTCTTTAGCCTTTTCCTTCATTAATTCTAGGTTGCGTAAAGCAGAATCTCTGGATACTCTTAACCGTTCATTTAAATCCTTTAGATAATCGCAAGCTGTGTAATCGGGGATAACCTTAAGAGAATAAAAAGGACGTGGCTTGTAGCCAAAGAGCAACTCATGAGGAGTATAGCCAGTGGATTGATTAACCGAGGTGTTGTGACACATGATAGCAAAGGGGATAATCTGATCCCAATTCTTGAGTCTTCGGTTATTATACATGCGAATGTGGTCTCTTAGTGTTGCATGAAATCTTTCAAGAGCACCGTTTGTCTGTGGATGGTAAGCGGTGTTGAATGTATGATTAGCGTTTAAGAATTTCATTAGTTGTTTCATGAGATTATTCATAAATTCTGTACCTTGATCAGAATGGAATCGCTTAGGAACTCCGAAGTGTTGACAAAAATGAACTAATTGTTTTGCCACGGTAATAGCCTCTTTGTCTGGGATAGTCTTGGACGTACCTAGTTAGCTCGTCTTGTAATGTTAGAACATATCGATTATTATTATCACTTATATCTGAATATGATACTAGATCTATCGAGACTCTTTCGAACGGTTCGGTGGCCTGGGAAGTAATGACCATTGGTGCTTGAAACGTTTTTCTTTGTATTTTGTTGCGTTGACACGTGAGGCATGAATCAATATAGTTTTTTATATCATTAGTAATACCTTTCCAATAATAGAGGTCACGGATTTTTCTAGTAGTCTCTAAGATGCCACGGTGTCCAGAAAGAGGGTCATCATGATACATTTTTAAGATTTTAGGGATATCAGAAGGATTAGGATTAGTTACTTTATTTTCGCATATACAAATTTCGCATTCAAAAGTATCAGCTAAATATGCAGTAATACGTAACTGTTCATTACCTTGTAGTTTACATGTTTTATCGGATTTTAAGTCGTGTACGTAAAGGGTTTTTATATCGTTTTTCTGTAGGCAAGACAAAAGAGTCTTGAAATAGCTTTCAGAATCCCAGGGATCGAGTTGAGTTGGTTTGGAGCAACAGAAGAATAGATTTTGACCGGTGTTGGATATAAGAAGATCGACATCATAAAGTTTTTTACATTTTTCTACATATTTTTTAGTTTGAGAACAGTTACTTATGGCTTCATTGAATAAGGAATCTTGATCTGAGTTTTGACAAGAAACAGGTATAAATATATTTTTATGTCGCGAATCTAACAGTCTATCTGGAGAGATTTTGAGCCTAGGAGTATCAAAACTTCGTCGTTGTTCTAAGAAATGTTCATAATTTAGTTCTAAATAGTCGTCATTTTGTGGTTCGTGAATGGGAGAGTCTACGGATTCGTTTGTTAGGTCAATGATGTTGGAGTTCATTATAGGTGGTCTCGAAAGAGCATCAGCATTAGTGTTATTTTTACCAGCTTTATATATGATCTCGTATTCGTACTCCTCAAGTTTTAATCGCCATCGTACAAGACGACTACCAGGATCTTTGATTGAAAATAACCATGTTAATGGCTTGTGATCGGTCACGATTTTAAACTTTCTTCCGAATAGATAGGGGCGGAAATGTTTTACAGCCTATACAATTGCTAAAAGCTCGCGTTCTATTGTAGAATAATTAGATTCGGCTTTATTGAGTGTACGTGAGGCGTATGCTATTGGTAAATCTTTGCCTACTTCACCTTGCGATAATACAGCACCAACTGCATGTATAGACGCGTCCGTTGTGAGGATGAATTCTCTGCTGAAATCAGGATATTGTAAGATAGGGCTTTTCGTAAGTATGTCTTTACAGCAATCAAAGGTGTTCCAAATACAATGTAGTTTTGATACGGCATCACAGATGGCGCTAGCCGTCTGTTAACGCCTTATGAAAAAGAGTGCGGCGCCGCCCGGTCTGCGCGCACGCGAGCAGATGGCCGCCATCTTAGTGTCTCGGCTTCCTTCGTGTTAGACACACGGAAACCACGCGTTTGGAACGCGCCCTTGTTTTGTAAAATATAACTGGTGAAATCGGTCGATTCGCGTTTGTTCACGTGCCCTTTGGGAGTGCCGCGTTAAACGGGACAAATAATTATCAAGGAACTGTCCTTTTATGTGTGCGGAATAACAATTCGCCTACTGGTAACAGTGTAGGCGCGTGTGAGTGCGTGAGTGCGTGGTCGTTCAGGGTTTGGAGCTCCAAGGGGGTCGCTTAGGGTTAGTGACATTGCCACCACCTCGCACAGGCGGTCGGATCTGACCCAGGGAGGGTCGCTCGCCGCTTCTGCCCGTGAGTACACGGGAGTGCACGTAAGTGTCAGACATTGGATTAGGTTAAGTAGTTTAGTTAAGTATTATTATATATAATATATAGTATTAAGTAGAATTGTAAACATTTTCTGGTAGCAGAGCGTGGTTAATCTCGCCTCAACATTGTTAAATTCAACACCTTTTTATTTTTTATTAGTTAATGTAGGTAGGTATCTCAACTTGTTGTTAGCTAAGCACTTTATAGTGACGTCGTTAACGTTAACGACTTAACTTTATCAGCCTATACACGTCCACTGCTGGACATAGGCCTATCCAAGTTGGTTATTGTATTTTGGTTATTTGATATTGTTATTTTTTGTTGTAACGTTGTAATAACATTTTGTTATAAAGTTTATTCTAGCGGCCTAGTTTAAGTTAATTTTAGGTATTACCTTTTGTTTTGTTTTTACGAGTGTGGCACGTTACTTGTTGTTGCATTGTGCACCTCACAATTTGGGAAATTGTTATCGTAGCCATAACTTGTGTTAGGTACTACCACTGTCGTCTGTGCTATTGTCGGCGGTTTTCCCGCTCCCGCTAATATCAACTAGGTAGTTGTTTATTTATTTTACATCTCCCTCAACGCGATGGCGAAGGCGGTCCTTGCGAAAGAGTTGCGTTGGTTCCTGGCAGTACGGGGGTTATTGACCCGAAAGGATAGGGAAGATGCCGTGTTGGCGCGGGCGGAACAGTTGGGGTCGCGGGTGACCTCGGCGGAATCGGCTATGATGGCGGTGTCAGAGGCCACCCCGCCTCCAAGCGAGGAAGTCTGGGCGTTTTGTGAAGCGGATTTCGCCCAGATCATGGAGATCTGCGACGAGGTCACGCAGGTGGCTTGCGACATCAGACGCCGCAGGGAGGGCGAGCCCGTACCTCCAGCACCATCGCCAGCGGGAGGAGCGGCGATTGTGGGTAGGCTTCCCACGATACAGCTGGGCAGTTTTGACGGCTGCGTGGAGGAGTGGGTCGCCTACCAAAACATGTTTGTGTCGCTGGTGGACAGCCGGGACGACTTGACCCGGGGTCAGAAGATGGCGTACCTGCTGTCCACACTGCAGGGCGAGGCAAGGGCACTCGTCCAGCACCTAAAGGTTGAGGATGCCCAATATGGGACGGCATGGGAGCTCCTCACCAACCGCTACCACAACGTCCGGCTGTTGGCAGATGCCCATGCCCGCCAGCTGTTGGCGTTGCCCGGGGTGCACAGTCGGGCGGACATAAGGCTGCAACTGTTGACGCCGGTCACCGTTGCATGCAACGCCTTAAGGATGTTGGGGTTGCCGGTGGACCAGTGGTCCTTCCTACTGGTCCACATCATCCTGACCAAGCTGCCCACGGACGTCCGCTCCCGCTTTGAGCGCGAGGCGGCAGAAAAGGAAGGGAGTGCTTTGCCCACATTGGAGGACCTGATGAGGTTCCTCGAGTACGAGGCAAGGGTCGTGGAGACCTCGCCTCCGGACCTGCCGCCACTAAGAGCGCTCCCGTGTAGGTGCGGCACCACACAGGGGCGCAGGACGCCCCAGGCTGCTCAACAGCAGCGGGCACCAGGACGCACGACGGCGCGGTTGGCGGCGCTGACGACAGCGGCCGGCAGGGAGCCGGCCTGTTTGCAGTGTGGCCAAATGGGCCACCCCCTGCTACGGTGTCAGGAATGGCGGGGGATGCCGGTGGCGGATAGGCGGCGAATGGTGAAGCGCAATGGCCTATGTTTTGGTTGCCTGGGCGACCACTTCGCCCGAGACTGTACCAGGGCCCAGAGATGCAGCGCTTGCGACGGGTCACATCACCTGCTGCTCTGCGCGAACCGGTCGGGCGCAGCCCCACCGACCCCCCAGCAGCGGCGCCCCACGGGCGGGGGTGCTCCAGGGCGGAGCACATCCCCACCCACTCAGTGGCGCAATCCGGCGCGTGACGCGCCCCCACCGCGGGAGGTGAGCCGTGGACAGGCGCGTGCACCCATGGAGGGCCACGCGTCTGCAGGCTACCAGGCGGCCGGCCCAAGTGTGAGCTGGGGCCCTACGGGCGGGGGCCCGACAGCTGACCCGGGATCCCCTCCTGCATGGGCATCTGTGCGCGCTAGCGTGGAGCAGCGCGACCCGCCGGGGCCAAGGCGGTTCTCTCCGCCGCTCTACGAGTACCCCCGGCTGGAGTACCACCCGCCCTATTCCAGATATGGTAGGGCGGCGGACTACGCCCTTCCGAGGATGGCCATGTGCACCCGCCGGCCATACTTTTATGTGGGGGCCCAAGAGGGGAGGGAAGCCCAAGGGGCATAGCTAGCCTGCCCCCCTTCGAGAGCAGACCCGCGGACGGTTCTGCTCCCTACTGCGGCTGTCCGCGTTTGGGGCCCTCAGGGAGACTCGGTCACCCTCAGAGCCTTGTTGGACTCAGGGGCCCAAGGCTGCCTGTTGTCCACTCGAGTGGCACAAAAACTGGGTCTGGGCATGGAGGCCCCCTCGATGCCGCTACTCGGGGTTGGTGGCATGGAGGTTAGAGGTTTGATGGGCCAAACCCAAGTCACCTTCTCCGCGGTACATTCCTCTACTTTGAGGATTTCGGTAGCAGCCACGGTGATGGACACCATTGTGGGCTGGCAGCCTTCTACCGATCTGCCCTCTAGTACACGCGCAGTTACAAAGGGCCTAAATCTGGCCGACCCACTATTTGATCATCTGGCTCCGGTGGATCTCCTCTTAGGGTCGGATGTCCTTGGATGGATCCTGCTAAGATCCCAAAGGGCTTTGGGTCCCTCTTCATTGGTGGCAGTGTCCACGCTTTTTGGATTTTCAATTATGGGACCGGTCGTTGACGACCCGACTCCGGATGAGTCCAAGATCATCTTGTCTGCATCCTTGGCCAAGACGATGCAGAGGTTTTGGGAGATTGAGGAACTCCCCCTGGTCCCTAGGGTGGATCCCGACCATGTGGAGTGTGAGGCCTTCTATCAGGCTAACACGTCACGATCTAGGTCCGGGAGGTTTGTGACCAGGCTTCCTTTTATTGCCTCCCCTCCTGTTCTAGGGCAGTCCAGGGCTTTGGCGGAGAAGAGGCTGCTGGCCATGGAGCGCATGCGGCGTGACCCAGTCCTTCGGGACAAATACATTGCGTTTATGCGCGAGTATGAGGCTTTGGGTCACATGTCTCCGGCTCGAGTTGATTGGAGCTCAACTGGGCACTACTTCTTGCCTCACCATGCCGTGGTAAAGGCTTGCTCGGGCAAATTGAGAACCGTGTTTGACGGATCAGCCCCCACGTCTACGGGGGTATCCTTGAACCAGTGTCTCCATTCTGGTCCCAAGTTGCACCGGGACGTTGTCGATATCATCCTGAACTTTAGAAGACATCAGGTGGTGTTGGGAGCTGACATCCGGATGATGTTCAGGCAGACGGTCATTCATCCGGATGACAGGCGCTACCAGCTCATCCTCTGGCGTGAACACCCGGAGGACCCGGTGACCGTCTACGAACTCAACACCAACACATATGGGTTGAAGTCCAGTCCATACATCGCAATCCGATCCTTGTTGGAGCTGGCCGAGCGAGAGCGGGCCCGCTTTCCCCGTGCCGCCGCCGTGCTGACACGTGACCTGTACGTCGACGACGTGTGCACCGGGGCCGAGAGTGTCGAGGAGGCCCTCACACTGCGGGATGAACTGATCGCACTTCTTGCAGCCGGGGGATACGAGTTGCGGAAGTGGCTGTCTAACGAGCCGGGTCTGCTAGAGGGGATACCAGAGGAGCACCAGCAGAACCCCACTTTGTTCGCAGATGCGGAGGACCCCAAAATGATAGCGGTGCTGGGTATGCAGTATCAACCCGTACACGACATTTTCACTTTCCAGGTGGACCTGGAGTCCCGGAGCATTTGGAGCAAGAGGACGGTGCTGTCCACTATTGCACGCATGTTTGATCCGAACGGGTGGATTAGTCCGGTGATCTTTTTAGCTAATTGCCTGTTGCAGCAGCTGTGGATGCTAGGCGTCTCATGGGATGAGCCGCTCATCGGGCCGCCATTGAACACCTGGCTCGAGTTAATCTCCACCATGGAGGAAGTCAACCGGGTTGCCTTACCTCGTCGAATTTTGCCTCCGGGCAAATCTCAAGTGAGCCTGCATGGCTTCTGTGATGCTTCCGAGCGAGGGTACGCTGCGGCAGTGTATCTACGCACCGTTGATTCCGAGGGCCGGGTCAACGTCGTACTGCTCTTAGTCAAGAGCAAGGTTGCTCCAATCCGAACCCGTCTGACCATCCCCAAGTTGGAGTTGAGCGGGGCTCATCTTTTAGCCAGGCTGTTAAGCCATGTTCGTCGGGAGTTAGCCGCCACCGTAAACATCCGGGATGTCTTTGCGTGGTCAGATAGTCAGGTCGCGCTGGCATGGTTGCGCGCGTCGCCACATAATTTGGAAATCTTTGTAGGGAACCGGGTTTCCCAAATACAGGAGATCGGAGTTCTAATCACTTGGAGATACGTCCCAGGCGACATAAATCCAGCGGACTGTGCTTCCCGGGGCTGCACTGCTCCAGAGTTGGCAGCTCATCATCTCTGGTGGGGACCAGGGTGGCTGAAGTCGCCCGAGACCTCTTGGCCTGTCCAGCGGCTGGACAGGACGGTCCAGATTCTACCCGGCATGCGTGTGCATACCCTGGCCGTGGAGACAGATATGGACCCCGACTGGCTGCCTGAACGATACAGCAGTCTGGACAAATTGCTGGCGGTGACCAGCTGGATGAAACGGTTCATCCACAACTGCCGACATCCGCGAGATAGACTTTTGTCCCCAGTTGTAAGTGCAGAGGAGCGTCAGAGCTCGCTACTGCACTGGGTCCGGGTACTGCAGGCGGAGCGCTTCAAGGCTGAGCTGCGGGTGCTGCGTGAGGGTCGCGCCAAGCTGAAGGGAGCTGTCGCTCGGTTAAATCCTTTTACAGATCCGGAGGGGCTTTTGCGTGTTGGAGGCCGATTACGGAAAGCCGACCTGCCTTACAGGACTCGACACCCCCTACTCCTGCCGAAGGATGGACCGCTGGTTAAGCTCCTGGTGTCCGATCGCCACATTCGTAATGCGCATGCGGGGTGCGGCGCGTTACTGGCCATCCTGCAGAGGGAATTTTGGATTTTGTCGGCTCGAAGAGCCGTTCGAGGAGTGCTGTTCCGGTGTCTGCCGTGTTACCGGCTTCGGGCTTCACTCATGCAGCCGCAGATGGGGGATCTGCCATCGGACCGAGTCACCCAGTCTCGTCCATTTTCGGGGGTAGCCACGGACTTTGCCGGACCGTTTTCTGTGAAGACGACCACTCTTCGCAACGCACGGGTCGTAAAGGCATACTTGTGCGTATTTGTGTGCTTGGCCACGAAGGCCGTCCACCTGGAGGTGGTCTCCGCGTTGTCTACGGAAGCTTTCGTCGCCGCGTTGGATCGCTTCGTGTCGCGTAGGGGTCTGCCCTCACTTATCCGTTCCGACAATGGCACAAACTATAGGGGTACCGCTAACTATCTAAATGATGTCCACAAATTTTTAGAAAATAACGTAGATAGTTTAAGTCAGACGCTCGCCCGGAAGGGGGTAACTTGGCGGTTCAGTCCACCAAATTGCCCACACTGGGGAGGAATCTTTGAGGCGGCTGTTAAGTCCGCAAAGACCCACCTCCGCCGCGTCATTGGAGAAACGGTTTTAACCTTTGAGGAGCTTGCCACCGTGCTTTGTAAGGTGGAAGCGGTCCTCAACTCTCGTCCTCTCTGTCCCCTGTCCCCTGATCCAAACGATCTGGAGGTCTTGACTCCTGGACATTTTTTGATCGGGCAGCCGCTCACTGCTCTGCCGGAATACCCTTGGAGGGAAGAACGTACCACCCGGTTGTCGCGTTATCAAATGCTGCAGCAGATGGGCCAGAATTTCTGGTACCGCTGGTCCGTTGAATACTTGCATTTGCTGCAGCAAAGGGTGAAGTGGACAGACAGGACTGAGCCCCCTCGGGAAGGGGATTTAGTATTATTGAAGGAGGCCAACTTGCCTTCCTTGGTTTGGCGCCGGGGCCGCATCTTAAAGTTATTAATGGGTCCCGATGGGACTCCACGCGTCGCGGAGGTGTTGGTCGGTGGTTCGATTCTGAGACGAGCCATGGCAACACTCTCTCGTCTCCCGGTTGAATGAGCTAACGGTCTGAGCCTTCAGCCCGGGACGGGGGAATGTTCCAAATACAATGTAGTTTTGATACGGCATCACAGATGGCGCTAGCCGTCTGTTAACGCCTTATGAAAAAGAGTGCGGCGCCGCCCGGTCTGCGCGCACGCGAGCAGATGGCCGCCATCTTAGTGTCTCGGCTTCCTTCGTGTTAGACACACGGAAACCACGCGTTTGGAACGCGCCCTTGTTTTGTAAAATATAACTGGTGAAATCGGTCGATTCGCGTTTGTTCACGTGCCCTTTGGGAGTGCCGCGTTAAACGGGACAAATAATTATCAAGGAACTGTCCTTTTATGTGTGCGGAATAACAATTCGCCTACTGGTAACAGTGTAGGCGCGTGTGAGTGCGTGAGTGCGTGGTCGTTCAGGGTTTGGAGCTCCAAGGGGGTCGCTTAGGGTTAGTGACATTGCCACCACCTCGCACAGGCGGTCGGATCTGACCCAGGGAGGGTCGCTCGCCGCTTCTGCCCGTGAGTACACGGGAGTGCACGTAAGTGTCAGACATTGGATTAGGTTAAGTAGTTTAGTTAAGTATTATTATATATAATATATAGTATTAAGTAGAATTGTAAACAAAAGGCTTGTTGTTGTTCGGCACCCCATTTGAAGGTAACATCCTTTTTTAAAAGACTAGTAAGAGGTTTGGTTAATTTGCTAAAGTTAGAAATAAACCGTCGATAATAACCTGCGAGACCCAAGAATGACTTAATGTCTTTACATGACTTTGGTATTGGAAAATCTTGAACGGCTCTTACTTTCTCTGGGTTTGGTTTGACCCCTTCACTTGAAATAATATGGCCTAGGTATGCTACTTCTTTCCTAAGGAACTCACATTTGTCTGGTTGGACCTTGAGACCAACTTGCCGAAGATGATTGAAAACTTCTTTAAGTTTGTCTTCGTGTTCTTGTAAACTCGAAGCAAAGATAACTATATCATCAAGGTAAACAAAACAACGTTCACCTTGTAAGCCGTATAAGACGCTATCCATAGCACGTTGGAAGGTAGCAGGTGCATTTTTAAGACCGAAAGGCATTCTACAAAATTCATAGTGTCCGAAAGGTGTGTTGAATGCTGTCTTAGGAATGTCTTTAGGATCTAACTCTATTTGATGGAATCCTGATGCTAAATCGAGCGTTGTAAAATATATAGAGTGTCCTAATTTGTCTAGGATATCGGTGATGTTAGGAAGAGGATAGCTGTCACCCACAGTTACTTCGTTTAGTTTACGATAGTCTATGACGACTCGCCATTTCTGCTTTCCAGAGGCGTCTAACTTCTTGGGTACGACCCATATTGGACTACTCCATGGTGAAGTACTGGGTTGAATGATGTTCTGGTCTAACATTTCTTGAACTTGGGTTTTTACTTCTTGCTGGTGTATGTGCGGAAATCTATAAGTCTTTGTATTTATTGGACTATCAGAAGTAGTAGGTATGGAATGCCTTGTGTGATTGGTAAATGTTAAAGGTTCACCTTTGGTATAAAATATATCTGAATAATTAGTTATAATTCTATCAAGGGATTCGCGTTCTTCGTTATTTAAATGATCGTTACGAATGGGATGTCTAATTGGTTTTTGTTTTTCGGGGTCGATTTTATCGTTGCTTATTGAATTTACTGAATATTTATTTGAGGTTGGTATTTCAAATGATGATACTTGAATGATAGGAGTTGTTATAGTTCTGTCAACATCACTCGAGTTGATACAAGTTATTAGGAATCTGTTATTTTCGACTGTAATTAACGCATTAGGGATTGTTAGGTCGTTACTGATGTGTTGTTTTTCGACGATGGCTTGACCATTTTGTAGGTCTTTTGCAATGCATGTAATTAGTGTCTCGGAACGTTTAGCTAAGTATTGTTCATTATTGTTAGTCTTTATTATTTGTTCGTCCCAAGTAAAAAGTTTGTAGGATGTGTCACGTATGCGCATTGTTTTGGATTTTACATAGATATTGACATTAAACTTCGACATAAATCATTACCTAATATGCCGTCAGCTACTATATTTAAATCAGCGATATGAAACGTATGCGCTGGGAAATGATCAAGGGAAATTTGAGAAGTGCCTAAAGTTTCCGTTTGATATTCCTATAATAGAAACAGTTTTTGTCGAATTGATTGGATTGGTACCAATTTTGTCTTTTCGTAATATGGAGATTGCGGCTCCGGTATCAACTAACAGTGTTATTGGTTTACCGTCGATATGGAATTTACAGTGTAATAGGTTTTCAGGAGGTATATTATAAGATGAAATCCTATATGATTCTGAGTTGGATTTGGATTTAGTAGAGTTAGGTTTTTTAGATTTAATTCTTTTTTTTGATTTAGGATTGGATTTTAGTATGGATTTAGAATTGGTGTTTTGATGTATTGATTCAGTGGAAACAGAGCTTTGTATTTTAGTAGGAATATTTAATTGAGTTTGAGATTGATTTGATTCGGAAGACAACGATTTAGTGGGTTGATTTAGTGATCTAGGATGAGTTGAAGACTCCTCGACAGTTTGCGTACCGATGTCGCGATATTGTCTACGATAGACTGGAGGTGCATGATTAGTCGAGTGAGCTACATTATTTTGTAATAATGTGTTTTTGTTTTGTAATCTGGTTTCAGCTTGTCCTCGATGGACTGGTTGAAGCTTGGTACCAGAATATTTTAATATTGACCGTGTTGGTGGTTTTATATTTGAAACTGGATGTCGCTCTGCTGATATGAATCTGACATCTGATTCTCTGAGATCGTTGTCGGACTCTGGGCGGTCGAGTAATTGGCTGAAGCGGTTCCCGGAGGGTACGCCATTCCCTCGGCCGCTTGCGAGTTTAAATGGTTAATCTTGGCTAGATTGTTGAAACGCGGAGGTGCAGGAAGTGCCGGGAGTGTACGATAGTTTTGTAAAGGTGTGTGGGGCTGAACATTATTTTTATTATTATTAAACGCTCTTTTTCGACATTCTGAAATTAAATGCCCTGGTTTTTTACAGTAATTGCAAATCTTTGTTTGTGGTGGCGGTGTCTTTTGGTAGGCGTTGGAAGTGTTTAGATGAGTAGGCTTGGTTATAGCTTGTTTGTAAAAGGATTGTCTAGCACGATTCATTAGTCGAACTTTGTCTTCTTGCATGGCAAAGTTACCTGCGTCAGACAGTTTATGAAAGTCTTTAGTCCTAAGCATGGTTCCTATGTCAGAATTAAGCCCGTTGATGAATACATTTAGTGCAGTTTCCTCTGCAGTTATCTGACGCCCTACAATTGTTTCGTCGTTTATTTCAGCGGATAATTTTTCTAGGATTTTATTACGGCAAAGATCTACCCTGTGAAAATATTCAGTTACCGTTTCGTTTGGTCTTTGAAACATTGTCTGAAGTTCTAGATTCAGATGTCCTAAAGTCTTTGTCTGTGAAAATTTTTGTATTAGAAATGGTTTTAACTCTTCCCATTTGTTAAATTGTATTGCGTGGACGTCTGAAGATGAAGCCCCAGTTATTTTATTTAGTGTATATACTAACAGGATTTCTTTTTGGGTTAAGCTGGCTAACTGGAACGCCGAATCGCATGAACGAATGAATCTATAAACTTGGCCGGGCTGGTTCGTATCGAAGTCCGGGATTAGTTGGAGTAGAGTTGGTTACCGTGGTTTCTTCTTAATCGGCGATTTTTATTCCGTTGCGAATACTATCACGTTACGACTTTGTCTTTTTAATTCACTCGCGATCCTACCGACTGCGCCAAATTTGTTATGTGGCGAATAGCAAGACACTTTTAAAAAATATATACTTTATTTAACACACAAGAATAGTAGTGTACAACTTCGATGATTGATTATATCTGCCTCTTGTATACAGTTACAAAGGTATTTATAATAGAATGTTTGTGGGAATAGTAAATAACACGTTGTTTAGCAATCTATGGAATATCCAATATTAACTTAATGACTAAACTTAATGATAATGAGTTCAATAATGTAAAGTGAAAGGAATATTCTGTAATCTAATAACAAAGGAAATGGAATATCCAATATTAACCTAATGATATTGAGTTTGTTATTATTAGATAGATTATAGACACTAGAATGTTCACAATGTTGATAATAATATAAAATAGGTATTGATATGTCAATAGGTATTTATAGGTATACATAAGGAACTATAATATAACATAATGTCTTAAATATTATTAGTTATCTCTAAGTATATTATTGACAATTTCAGAGAGGTTCGAGGGTCACAACGACAAGCTCATTAGATAATAGAAAGCTAATATTCTAAAGTCGACGGGAAAAACCAATAAAACAAAGATAATGATATCTTAATATAACAATTACTGTTGTCGACAGGAAGAAAAATATGGTGATAATATAATCACTTAACTATAAACTATTGTTAATAATATTGTCTTAACACAAAGGAAAATTTGGTACATTACAAATAAATGACGAGTTTTCTTGCGATGATCGTCATTGGTTGACTTCGTGTAATATTTCACACGAACATCTGCATGCTTCCAATGGTCCGATTGATCAATGTGTAAACGATTTATCAAATTTTTCTGAACGTAATACTTCCTTTTCACATATGTAACATGTAGTGGATTGTTCAATATGTTTTTATCCTCAGGTGTAAGAGGAAGAGGTTGTACTTTGCAACAAGGTTTTTACAAATGATTTTGAGGTCTTCTTGGAGTTTCTCAAAGAAAACATCTGAACAATCCACTACATGTTACATATGTGAAAGGAATTCTTTGGCGGTTCAAAGAATTCGTCGATTGATTCTTTCTTCTGCAACGAAGGAAGTTCATCGTCGTGCGACTGTGGGTAATCTAGTAACCTTAATGATAATCAGTTTCGTGAACTCAGAAATGAGTATCCAAATAGTAATGACTTTGATTTGCTTAAGCGAAAAAGTTATCATTTATCATTTTTAAGGAAAAATACCAATAGATGTATTTATAATCATAAAGTTAGTCAAAGTGTATTTTCGTCTGTTTGTAGTGAATATTATTTACTTTATTTGTATTTCAAACTTAGAGGTATGAGTGTGACAGATTTTATTGATATGTTTACTGGTGATACTTTTCAAAATGATGTAATGTTAAAGCAGATGTTTAAGACTTTCATAGTATAAGTAAGCAAAATTTGTAAGTAAAAAAAATGAAATAAAACTGTACAAAATTTTTTTAATGCCTTTTTATCCCCTACCTTAGAAAAACCTACCAAGGAGTAATACAGAAAAAACAAAAGAAATATAATGTTGAATAAATTTATACGTAATTAAGTTATGGCACAAGAAAGTGCTCCATTGCTCCAATACCATGGATTTAGGCGTGGTATTTTTTATCTTTGTTGTTGTAAGAGTACTTCCGACAGTTCGGAGAATTGAATATTTCCTTTGTTATGTTGTAAATAAGCTGACGAGTTTTCTTGCGATGATCGTCATTGGTTGACTTCGTGTAATATTTCACACGAACATCTGCATGCTTCCAATGGCTCATACCATACCATCCAATGCTTCATACACCTCAATCTTAATTAGTTGCGTTGCACTTGCTCCGTCGTCGTTGTTGGTTGACACGTAAGATGTCGAATCTCTCCCGGAACAACGTTCAACTGTTGAAGAACAAATTGTCCTCGGCTTCTTCTTTGGCGGCTCAAAAAATTCGTCGATTGAATCTTTCTTCTGCAACGAAGGAAGTTCATCGTCGTCTGACTGTGGGTAATAATAATGTTTAGGTATACGTGTTTTCTTGAAACACCACATCGTCTTCATTGAATGTAGAACGAGCAATCTGTAACAACCAGGACAATTTTGTCTTAGGTATCACATCAGTTTTATGCACATCTGAATACGTTAGTCAGAAGTCAGAATAAATCAGAACATTCACTCAGAAAATAAAAAATAAAAACGTTTTACTTACATCCATGGTACTTGTGATGAATACAGAATGGAGCACTTGTAGTAGCTGTAACTGTACAAGGTTCCTATTCACGAGTATCGAAGATAGACAACTCAGTGCGTTTTATACCAGTTTTAGTAAGTAATGACTATTTGAACTTACTCAAATTAAGATATCTAACTCGATAGTTAATGTAATGTTTAGTTGAATTTTAACTTAAGATAATGTTACTTTTGAAAACAAGTAATTTTAATGAACAATGTGTGTTTGTCAATCACGAATAAAACGGTTCGGTAGCTATTTTAAACGAGCAGATAAACTACTTTCAAAGTACAAGGAAATGGAGTAAGTGGAGTTTATCTAATTATAATGAACAAAGTTATTAAGATACACTCGTATCAGAAAGTTAGTAAGTTTTGGTGTATTATAATAGCAAAAATATATCACGAGACATGGTCCATGAAGCGAAGATTTCACGCATACAGAATGTCTATGATTACAATTAACTAACTAACCGCCTCTGTGGTTAGGTGATAAGAACCACTCCGACCTTAGACTCAGGGTCCCGGGTTCGATTCCCAGCAGGGGTTGCACATGTTTATAGTCGGTTTGGTTGGTGGTAAGACTTGAAAAATCTGTCTGGCTAGCTACCATGATTAAGACCGAGGAGTCATTAACAGTGGTTTATTAGTAAATTGACAGGACAAACAGTGGCATCGGTACGTCATTAGATAATGAGGTGCATCGGGAACGGTGTCATTAAGACCGAGGAGTCATTAATGGTTCATTAGTAAATCAACTGAGAGTTAACGCTCGAAGATTGTATCTCGGAAACGGTTAAAAATATCGATCTGGGACCCAGCGCAATCAATAATTTTTTTTTTTAGGTTTGGTCGACCCTTGAAACGACTTTTCGACACCCCAAAACAGGTTTGGCACCACGATGATTCATTGAGCCAGAGCTCTCGTATCCCTACTACTATTTTACAAATATTTAATTCAGCTTTAGCGCAGCAATTAGCACTTAAAAATAAAATGTATAATATACGTTTATTATTATAATGCACACAAGAAAACAGTCATAAAGTCAAATAGACACAGAGACAGAGTACAAATAGGCGGCTAATAAAGCCGCCTATTTGTAACAATTTGTTTGCTAACAAGAAATAGCAAATTTCAAGATAGTATTGTTTTACTTCTTAATTAAAAATATTTTATTGATTACCTATTATTAACTATCATTTGTAATACTTTTTAATGTGCAAACCTGTTCAATAACTAAGTATTATAAGCTTATCTCGATTTCACTTGCCGAATGGTCACATCTGTCTTTATAGACTCCGGGTTAGTCATGATAGACTTCGGGATATTTTATTGGAACTAGTAAAAATTGTCTTTGGCCTTCTCGGGCCCTCCAACTCCAAAAAAGTCACGACCATTTCTACGAGCTTACATAAAGCTTCGATAGTTCAAATAAGAACCAAAACAAAGGCCGCACAACGCTAGACAGAGAAGTGCCACTAAACCACAAATAGTGAAACCTCAGAGTCTTCAGAGTGGAACCAAGGCATAGACACATAAGACAAGTAGCATGATTATGGTAGAAGAATAATAAAGAAACAGCTGGTTTACAACACTTTACATTAGCACTAAACATTAATGAAAAGCTTCATTATTTTTAATTTTCTTCATGGTTCTTTCATAATACAAAGACATATTTTTTTAATAGACCAAACTTAACTTTTGATTTTACACACATTGATTTTCTTTGGCAACCGTACTCTACAAAAAGGGCTCGTAACATCACCCGAAGGAACTCAAATAGATATGATATTATATTTATTTGAGTTCCTTCCTATTTCATGTCAACGTGTGTTGTTGGTAAATATTTTTACGAATTTACCGGGTAGTTACTATCAAACAAGTAAGTGAGAAATTCTTTCAGAGTTACCTCGATCGGAAAATATCCACAGATTTTCTGAGAACTTGTAGTTGTTGACAATAACCAAATTGGTTAGAGCGTTAATAAATACTATAAATATTGTGAAACACGGCCTTGTTCAATAGACTTAAATTTTTTCAGTAGTTATTTGAAATTGTCATTTTGGACAACAGCCGTTTACTATAAGAACCAATCATTTACTCGCTAATTATGTTAGGAACTTATTAGCATAGAGCCATCATAATAATATGACTTCAAAGTGTACCGGTTGTTATCGAAAGATGACTGAAACCTGACCCTAACACTACTGTAATTACAAAATGTTTAAATAATTTTTAACGCAAATTTTGTTGCGAACAAATTACAAAAACACAAATGTTGAAAAAATTTCCACGAGCAGGATTTGAACCTGCACCCTTCTGACATTCCGGGTCAGGTGCTCTTCCAATTGAGCTATGGTGGTTCTAACCAGCCCGCCGAAATTATTCAACACTTTTTTACTTTGAAAGCCAAAGGCACCCATTCACCCGGAATGTCAGAAGGGTGCAAGTTCAAATCCTGCTAGTGGAAATTTTTTCACCTGTAATTACATTCATAGGTTGTGAATGAACTGATTAACTAAACCTGATAAGATAAACGCAATCCAAATATTTACCAAAATAAATATTTTTAAAATTTTTCATCTTCTTAGTCGGGTGTTCTTGTGTGTGACTATGGGTCCTGGTTGAATGACAGCTCTTGCAAAGCCCCCTCCATTCAGCTATATTGGAAGTATTGTCTGAGCAGTCTGTCATGGTGGATTGAGCGAGGGAGCTAATGAGGTCTACCCATCATATTTTTCAAATACGTTGTGTGTTATAAAAATATTTAAATCATAAGCGTATGGCCGTATGGGAAGTAATTATTATTTAATGTACGTAATTACGTAAATGACGTAGTTCGCGTGTACCGACTACCTTATATGTAAGTACCTACAGTAAGCTATGGATAGGTATGGGTTGCAGCAGTGTCGGTAGACAGCTTGGCTACACGTATGTTATTTGACACAGAATTTTAAAGGTGTACCGTACCCGCTGCATAAGAAGGACGTATCATGTTGTGTGGTTGCACCTTTTTCCTTTGAAAATAATGTGTAAATTTGAAATAACTAGGTATAGTTGTTTTAACTATTTACGGATAGTTGTAGAATTGGAAAAATCGCAAAAGAAGTCGTAGGTAATATATCTTCGTTGATTGCGGTCAAGTGAGTTTAGGGAAAACAAGAATGCGCCCATTTATTTATGCAAGATGCAAGATAAACAAGTGTGAAAAGGCATAGAAAATATTTTGAGTTATTATAAAGAAAAAAACAGTACTTACATATTATTTTATAAATCGTTATATTGCATTGTATTTATACGGAATCTGAAAATAACATGTAAAAATATTGTTCTTAAAAATATAAATAATGCTTTATTTTAATTTGTATTAACCTATTATTTGGATATTATTATATATATGGTATAATTAGCGAGCCACCTTACGTACGACTGCGAGTACATATGGCGTGCGAGGGTTTAATCAAAACTATGATTTAAGTTTTTTTAAATCAAGTTGTAAACTTAATATGCACGTGTAAGTTACTTAAAAAATGCCATACAAATTAAAACGTAGTAATGATGACGTAATAAAAGTACGAAAAAACGACAATCACTGCCAATAAAAAATATATATTTCCTTATTCTAAAATTATATCTAGATAGGCGACAAACGGAAGGTTAGATAGATCTTGCTTATTATTTTTCCTAGCGAAACTTTGTACATGTTTTAACATGAAAAGAGTCTTAAACCATTGTTGCTGGCAATATAGATACCTTTATTGCTTTTTCAGCTTACATATTTTTTTAAACTTGTACTTCCTTATTCCGTTTGTTGTGCCAAGTAAAAGAGTAAGCGAAGTGCGTTATTAAATTCATTGTAAAAAGCAAATTGTGGTTTTCTATGTTATAATCAACGACTGAAGAAACAGTCCACTTAAGAAAACAATCAACATGCCTTGTGCCAGTTTTTTTACCATTCGATCGCGTTAACGAAAACGAGAATTTGTAGATATAATAATAGTTACTGCTTAGCGCAGATTTTATTTGGGATTCGATCACGTTGACAATTCGATCCGATTGCGTAACTTACATGAACACAAAAATTCATTTAAAAATACTTACGTAAAGAGAACATAATCTAGAAAAACCTTTTTTATGGCTTGCCATGGTTGGAAAAAAAAACAACTGTCCAATTTTCCAATTAGAGCTTCAATCCTTAATAGCTTTGCGTTGATGAGTTATTCAGTCATTCGTTCGTTTAGTTTATAGCTTTCGAGGAGCTCGATGGCGCAGTGGTTAACGCGCCCGGTCTGTGAGTGCTGAGGTTAAGCAACTTTCGCAAAGGCCGGTCATCGGATGGGTGACCAAAAATGTATCATCTCGAGCTCCTCCGTGCTTCGGAAGGCACGTTAAGCCGTTGTTCCCGGCTGCATTAGCAGTCGTTAACAACCACCAACCCGCACTGGGCCCGCGTGGTGGTTTATGGCCCGTTCTCCCTATCCATCCGTGGGGAGGGCTCGTGCCCCAGCAGTGGGGACATAAATGAGCTGATGATAGCTTTCGATATTTGCACGTTATGATAAAATATTATATTTGTTTATGAAAGTTGTTTAGTGTCATCACGAGTTAAACAAATCCCTAAAGGGTTGTTAGGATTTATGAAATGTATCACACTGCTAAGTCCAAGTATAGTATCAAGGTTAAGTGTATATGGCGCGTAATGTATGTTGTTAATCTCTTTATTATGCCGATTTAAGTTACACAATCGCCCGCTTCTATGGCCAGTATATGTGATAATAAAGACCACGAGGTGACCTGAAGAAAGTGCATTAACATTAACATAACGACTACTCCTTATCTGCCGCTTAAGGCAAGGCTAGTCAAAACAAAATAGAGCGAGCTAGAGTGATTTCATAGAGTCGTTAATTAGTGTGTTTTGGATTGTTAAAATTTGATCATTTTTAAATATGATTTGTATGCAAATACTATTGATTTGACTAATTTCTACCCCTACTTATTAATATACTCATACATTTTGAGTCCTACCCCTCTGAGGTAAGTCGTTTTTTTTTTAGGTGCTAGTCGCGTGAATGTAAAATTATTTTTGAAATGTAAAGGTAACACAGTTTTAGTTAACAAAGCGAAAATACTTATTTGCGATCAACGATTTTGAAGTTAACTGTAAAATAGTTAAAAGTAATGGAATTTCCCAAATCCTCTCTTTCGAAATTAATTTTCTCTTTTTCGCTCCTCCCCCTTTTTACCTAGTGAATCCTTTTTATGTCATCTTCCCTCCCCTTCAAATCTTTTTAAATAATCTCATGTTATGCAGTAGTGTAGAAATGGATAGTGAGGACAGTAATAAAAAAATACTGTCCCTGTAATGCTCTACCTATAGTGCCTTACAAATAAACAAAGAATAAGGTCCGAATAGTTATTCCGTGTTTTGTCTCTTTTATTCAAATTTGAAATGACGTTTACATGACAGGAACAAAACACGGAATATCTATTCGGACCTTATTGTTTGTTTATTTGTAAGGGGCATAGTGTAGAAGTTGCCTAAATATTTTTTTAGGAGAGAGTTTGCTGATGGCTTCAGATGGCATTTTCAGCTTTACCGGGCTTTATTGGGGGCAGCGAGAAACTTAAATGGTTCCTGAAGCCGTGTGAAACGAAGCACCTTCGGAGGTTTTCTAGAGGGAACGGCATCACGCACTAGTGCGTGTCCCCGTGCCCTACCAGATTCTTCGAGGGGTTCGGATCAGATCGGTGAACGGAACAACCCGAGGGCGCCTCAAAAGGCTCGTACCTTGGATTGGGTTGACCGGCCCATAGTGGTGAAGAGAAGCGCCTAGGTACACGTCTGTACCTGGTATAGAGCGCGTGTGAACCGGCTCGTTGTACCCTTGTTCTTCGAGTACGGTGTCTTGGGCCTAAACTAGTGTGCATGTTTAGTGTAGGTATTCTGTAAATGTGTAGTGGCATTTAGAGGAGTTAGGTTGAATACGTAGTAATAATAAGAGAGGCTTCGCTTTAAATCCAACAGTGGAATGTTTTGTAATTCTATTCTTTATCTATCTATACAAAATACCGTAACATATCTACTTACGAGTACATCCATTGGTGTAAATATTGTAAATTGGGCTAGACGATAAAGCTTTCAAAAAGGCCAATAGATGCATCAAGAGGAGATCAATATTGTAACAATCCCAAATTCTAATCATCACCATCAGCCTATAAATGTCCCACAGCTGGGCTCAGACCTTCCTTCATGAACAATACTAGCACATAAGGACATAACCTACCACGCTGGCCATTGAACCACCCACAATAAATGACAGATGGTTCGCGCGCTCTCTCGGCGTTCTTTTCATAGTACACACGCCTGCTCGTCAGACTATATGGCATATGGTTGATTATTGACAGTTTTGAATAGATTGATGTGCGTCAGCACTTCTGCATTGTCTATAAACAAACGAACAAAACAACTTTTTAAAGCTTAGAAAATGTTCAAATAATTTTTAACACAAATTTTGTTGCGAACAAATTACAAAAACACAAATGTTGAAAAAATTTCCACGAGCAGGATTTGAACCTGCACCTTATCTGACATTTCGGGTCAGGTGCTCTTCCAATTGAGCTATCGTGGTGGGTTTTTTTTAAGTTTTTTATTTCTTAGGTTAACTTTCATGTAAGGATTCAAATTGTAAGGGTGTTTTCTGATTATCAGTTTATTAATATAATTTAATTGTGTCTATTTTGTAATGTTTGTTCTTTGGGGAATCGAAATAAACAAATAAAATATGTGTTAGTAAAAGTATGTGTTAGTAAAAGCGCGATCTCTACTGGTGAGTATTATGGTGGGAGATACAAAAACTGGCAAAAATATAAGAACAAATAGTTTACACTTAAATTTACTTACAGCTCTTTAGGTTCGTCGTCCCAGGCCCTAGTAGAGGAGTCCATTCCGTATATGATTCTGTCTCACTGTCAGGTAACACCGGATTCAAACCTCCAGACAGCGCTTTTGCTAACACATTCATTATGCGCCGTCTCACAAATAAGATTATTAATGCAAAATCTTTGGACTATTTGAAAGATTGTCATTCCACAAACGTATTTCTGCGATATTATCATCGAAGCGCGCACTCTACTGAACTAAGATGTTGTTACAATTTAATTGTGTTGTGTTTATAGATAAACAACGCTTTAGTAAAGTTATTTGGGTTATTCTTAAACTCTTAGTTTCAGGAGTTGTCAACCAATTGTTTGTTGATGTTGTAACTTGTAAGATAACAGTTTTTAAAACCCATTACAACAACCCTGTTTCAATGGGACAACCACATCAAAACTCACACTAGGCACTCAGAGGAGCTTCGCGCCCGGTCTGCGAATGTAAGATTAAGCAACTTTCGTAAAGGCCGGTCATCGGATGGGTGTGATATTTTGGTAATTTACAGAAAATTTAACACCCATACCCAATGCCATGTGATAACATCATAATAAACTGCTAAAGTCGTAAGTGGGTCTCACAAACTAACAAATTTTCTCAATGGACTTTGAACTTTATGTAAATATCATATGGTTGAAAATTTATTAAAGAAATTTGACAGTTTTGGATAGGTTGATGTGCAGGCGTCTGTACCCGATTATGGTGTGGTATATGGTAGCATAGTAAATGCTGTGTAGCTACAGCAAACAACCTGATGCAATTTTGGTATAAAAGTAGTAAACTATCGGGAACTGCCCTTTAATAAATAATGACGTGTAGAATAACCCTCATAACGGCCGTAAATCGGTAAGGTGAATTGTTTACAAACGGAAAAATACATAGTATCGACCGTTATCAGTTATCACATACAAACAAATACTGGCACGCCACACGATAATACAGCAATAGTTCCGCAATACACTTCAATTACTCAGTTATTTATTAAGACAACGACAAAATCTCACTCTGATAAACAAATGAGACAAACCTATCAAATTAGGTTATTCTATATAAATACATATCATGAGATCTATATACTTACCTATAGATCTATGCGAGACAGCATTATAATATAAAAAGGGTTTTTTTATATATTTACGGGTAAGCACAGTGCCTTGATCTCACCTGATGTTAAGTGATGATAAGGCCATTTGGTGGAAGCGCACTTCACCCGGGATCCTCAACTAGTGAGGCACTGGTTATCTTATCACTAGCTGCCGGAACAAAACAATGCTACAAACATTGATGTTATGGCGACATATTTAGATAAGATGGTGGTAGCTAGCCAGGCGGACAAACAAGTCCTACCACCAACCAAACCGAGTACAAAAAGATGTACCCCCCGCTGGGAATCGAACCCGGGACCTCTGGGTCTAAACCGGTGGTCTTAACCACTAGACCACAGAGGGATTTTACAGATTATAAAAATAAAACTAGCCTGTGTTATCCTTTGATAAAGTAACAACTACCTGCCTACGTACCGCAAAAAATAAAAATATCATCTTCCATTCAAGAAAAATCTGAAAATGACGAAACATTTTCAAAATGGCAGAAACTACCTACAATAACACACACTAATAGGTTCCATCGGAGCATTGAGAAATTAGCCAAAGGTTATAGTTAAATAGGAAAGAATTTTAGTTTCAACAGCTATTTTAAACTTCAAGAAGGACTTTGTGATTTTTTTTTTGCTTTAGTTGATGGCTTTGTGCGATTAGCACATTTAGCCAGTGTCAAAGTAATTTTTCTTACAAGTAATACATATAAATAAATAATATTTCCTTCCTGTATAATGATGATGAATGATAATAGAAATAATTACTGAGAAATGTTATACCCCCCAACCCCTTGAGTAGGTAAAGATGAGGGGCTCTGCTCACGTGGACTTTTTGAGAGAATTTGAAAAGTGTGGTTGCTCTGTTCATTTCGTGTTTGTCGAACGATTCTTAATCTTCGTGCCAACGTTTTATTTTCGGTAAAATATCTAGATACAGACAGACACACTTTTTATTATATCATCTATTTAAAAGACAGCCATAACCTTGACTTGAACCAAATGGTCGTAAGTCAACAATGTTCCTAGAAAATGTCGTTTCAACCATCAGGTAAATTGCTCGAAGTCGCCATTGCAAGAAGTCTGCAAAAATCATATTGACTTAACAAAATTGAGAATTGAAACAATTTTCTTCGATTCCGATATACATTTTTGATATGATCAGCGTCTTTATGGAAAACTTCACTGCACTTATTTTCGCCATTGTAACTTATCAAGAGGACAGGATTAGAGTATCTATTCGAAGGGAAAAATAAACGAATGTTCGTTATCGGTTTTGCCTGTATAAATTAAGTAACTTGTTGTACCATGAAGTTCAAAATTTCATTTGTTTTAATTGTCATTTGTTTCTCGTACTATGAAGCAAAAACTTTAGAATCGTTTGTAGTGAGTGATATTATAAAGTCGATGAAAAAGCCGTCAGTGGTAGTGGCTACGCTCTGTTGGTCATACAGTAAGAAAAAATGTCTATATTTAGTAATGTTTCTATAGAAATATTGCCTTTGATAAAGTAGAGCATTATCTGTGAGGTTAAAGAAACCGTTGTCAACACAATTATGCAGTTCACAGTTCTGTTTTTATGAAGGCACGTTCATTGTTTTTTAAATTTTAAGATAGATAATCAGAACTTCTGATAACCTAAGATTAAATTTAAAGGGTACATTAAAAATGTTTCATTAAACACATTATTTATATACATTTATACAGATTTGGCTATTAGTAGCTAATAACTATGTGATAAGCTCATAATAGTAGCCGCGGATCGTGCTCAGTGACGTGCACATCATCATAGGCTGATGATGATTATGATGATGATGATGATGATGATGAAGTTCATAATTCGATTTCAGGAGAAAAAGCTCAATTTTACTGGGATATCGCTGAAACAAAAAGCCCTCTTATCTCTACGCAATTTGTCGACATAGATCAGCCAAGTAAACCTCACGGTCAAGATCAACACTTGGTGTTCGTGATAGATCTTAGCTGTCAAAACGTAACCGAATACTTGGAAAAGGTAACGAACTGCTTTACTTTTTAAAAGGGTATTATTTAAAATACGAATTCACAACATTTCGCCATACAAATTCTCGCTTTCGTTATCGTGATCGAATAGTGAATGAAACTCGCACTAGGCACCCAGATCGTCTTTAGCAAAAGATGACGTTATGTCTAACTGTAAGGTGACATGGAGGTTTGTGTAAAATGGAAGATTTTTTTTAATGTTAAAAGGAGGCAAACGAGCAGGCGGGTCACCTGATGGAATGTACCTAATCACCGCCGCCCATGGACACCCGCAAAACCAAAGTAATCGCAAATGCGTTGCCGGCCTTGAGGAAAGAGTTGGATCTTGAGGAGGGAGTAGGAATTGGGAGGGGGAAGGGGTGAGAGATGGTCTTCCGGTACTTTCACTCACCGGACGAAACACAACAGCAACGACTGTCATTGTTTCACGTTGATATTCTGTGAGTGGGTGGTATTACGCTGGGTGAGCCGGCCCATTTCGTGTTGCAATGCAGCGTGGCTCTACCATTTAGACAAATTTACAAGTTTACTGCCTAAATGACTATAAGTGATGAACTCGCCGCTTTGTGTGGGTGGGACATACTGTTTTGGTGTCATAGTGTCATAGTAGTTACTAATGATTTCAAAATTGAAATCTTAGAGCTTAAAATTTATTTAACAACTTTCAACAATGCTGAAATTGAAGCCCTTGGTATTTTAGAAACAACAGGAAAGCTATTTTCGTTCGCCGTTCCGATGGATTTTTATCGGCGCTGAAGACGTTAGCGTTATAGTACCGAATTATTTGTCCGATATCGACATATTGCCGGAGTCGGAAGTATTGGCAGTACGAGAGATCAAAAGCAATTTTTTTGAAATACATTCTTGTAAGTATATATATTGATTTAGTAAATTAGTTACCTATTCATTAAGAACCGTTAACTTGTTAGAAATCTCTATATTAATAGTGGTGCAGCTTAAAATATTTACGTCTTGTATGTATTTGATGGTAAAAGAAAAGGTAAGCTGTAAGTAGATGTCTTTAGAAAAAAATTTTTTTTCAGTTTACAAAATAAGCGTCAACAATACATGGCGAACGGAAGTATTCGGTAATTGGAACGTGAAATCCAAATTAACGAAAATCAATCAAACATCCGAATCGATAGCGTTACGCAGATTGGATTTAGAGGGATTCGCAATCAGTATTTGCTACGTTCTAACTGACAGAGATAGCATCAACCATCTCACTGATGAAGTGTAAGTTCCTATACAGTACGCATCTACTAATTTTGACCCCATCTTAATGACCGGGTCAACCCCACCCCCACCACGATCCGGCACTTGAGCCGAAGTACTATGCTTTAAGGGCTAGAACTAGCGTAGAACTAGGCACCTTCGGGTTGTTTGGCTCTCAATTCCATCGCCTTAGAGATAATCTAGTACGAGACGGGGAACGAACGGATGTTTTATCAATACGCCCTTTATAAACATCAGTTACAGTATAAAGACTAATAAGTGGCGATTAGCAATCACTTTCCAAAAAAAACATTTAACATAAATGGGAGAGAAGCAAACGAGCATACCTGCCTGATTGCAAGCGGTCACCGCAGCCCAACGCTTGTAAGGCGCGAGTATTGTCGACCATATAGCTTTTATTCTTATGCATCTATGCCCTGTCATTCCACTGGATTTGTGGAATATTTAAATCGGAACATAGTCCAGAAAACAATACTGCATGGTGACAGAAATAGGTTTTCGGTGATTAACTATTATAGAATTGACTCGCAATTGCTACCTCAAAATAGAATCATAAGGTTTTAACCGGATTGAGATCAGTAAAGGTACCCGAAAGGTAGGTAAGTCAATTTCAACGACCCTTCTCAATAGGAGCATAGAGTAGGTAAAAAGAGGTTTTAACACTACAACGGGTAAGTTCTTGACCGTCATTTCGCAAATTAAGGTACGATGTGTTACAAAAACAAAAGTAATGAGAAAAGTTACATAATTTCTAGGAACGACCACATCGACACCATAACAAAAGTGAACTTTCCGACAACCAACCATTTGCTAGATTTTCTAAATGCGTCCCGAAGGTATATTTTTGCGGACACATGGGGCTACAAAGTCAACGGATCTTGGAATGGCATGACCGGTTATCTTATAAGAGAAGAAGTGGAAATTGGAGGTAATTGTAGAAGTTTATTTAAGAGATTATAAACTCATTCATTGAAAATATTTCGTTTATCTCTGCAAAACAAGATGTACGTTTACACTACACTAGTCAAGGCACGCCAACAATGGGTCAACATTACATTAAACTTTTTTTTATAAGCCTCTATTATTCAAAAAAGAAATTTGTTAAAAGCGCTAACAAAAAATAGCTAACATTTTTCCATTTAATGTGTAACGGAAGGAGGCAAAAGGCAAAAGGAGGACTGTATTTAAGGAATATGAGGCAAAGTAAAACGTACGAATATAATTAAAAGAATAAGAAATAATAACATAAAAATCCAAGTCAGCAACCACGATGTCAATCAACGACAAAGCAAAACAAAATAAAATATACCTACTTAGGAAAGAAGAAAAAAATAGAAATTCTAAAAAGAAGTATTTACTCCATATAAAATGCCTTATTAAATCACTCACTAATTTAGCTTTACTTTCTATAGGATCACCTATGTTTTTTACAACCGAAAGAATGTCAATAATCGACTACATCGCGAGTCCCACGCCCACTCGATCCAAGTTCGTGTTCCAGCAACCGAAGCTGTCCTACGAGAACAATCTGTTCCTGCTGTCATTCCAGACGTCTGTGTGGTACAGCAGTTTGGGACTGATAATTTTGATATTGATGGCCTTATTGTTAGTAGCTACATGGGAATGGAAGAAGGATAAGAGTAATCTTCAATCGGTACGTTGTCATTGGAAGACATAAGTTATTTCTTTGAAAAAATAGATAACAAAAAGATTTTTAAAAAAATATACAGATACACAGATACTACTACTTTTAGAAAACTTGTTTATATTTCTGACTATAGTATTTACTACACAATCTATTTCCAATACTTCTTTTAAGATTTTGACCCTTTATTCACACTTAAATTTTGATTTTAAATTAATCTTTTACTTTTAGAAAATAAAAAGTCCTGGTGTGTTGAGAGCAAACTTTGCAGACGTTGTAATTTTAATATTTGGCGCTGTTTGTCAACAAGGAAGTCCTACAGAGCTAAAAGGTAAGACATTATGACTTAAACGAAATTAATGCCGCTCAAACAAAACAAAACTCATCGCAACAAAGTAAAGAACAATTCCAAACTCATTTCTATCTATTAGTAATAATCGGGGATTTAAAATGAATTCCTGAGGCAGTCCAATAAATTGTTCTTTACAATATAAAGGTAGTTATCTTGGGAAGGCTTTTATCAAGTTGTGAACGTCTTTTTGCTGATATGATGATGATAAAGGTGTTTTGTACATGCAGGTTCTCTTGGTCGCACAGTGATGCTGATTCTCTTCTTGGCGCTCATGTTTCTCTACACCTCATACTCGGCGAACATTGTTGCTTTGCTTCAGTCAAGTTCTTCACAAATACGGACTTTGGAAGACCTGCTCCACTCGAGGCTTAAGTTTGGAGTCCATGATACTGTTTTCAACAGATACTATTTCTCGGTAAGAAAAAACACCACCTGAGGAAGGCTATGTTTCGCTATTTTTCTTCTTTACAAATGTTTTCATGAAATGTTTTCGGCGACTAAAAAACCTTTTTATAACATTATTATAGATTTAATCTTTTCAAATCTATAAAATAAGTAAATCAATGCGGTTTTAATAAAGATTTTCCTTCTTAGAAAAAATAATGAAATATTTATTATTTTTACTAGATTGAAGATATCAAAGAATAGTTACGTAAACTCTTCTTCAAGAACGCGCTTTAAATTTTTCATGGAGTGTCCTCTTTTTTGTAAAACAGCATGAATACAATTAAATAAGTAATGACAGATTGGCGAAAATTTTATAACCCAGAATACGTACCGATATGATTGTAGTATGAGAGTAGCCGCGGATCGGGCTCAGTGGCGTGTACTTGGAGAGGCCTTTGTCCAGCAGTAGACGTGTGTAGGCTGATGATGATGATGAACAGCCAAACGACCCTGTGATAGCCTTGCTCAAAGCGTTGACAAACGAAAAAAAAACAATAGTTTTGACGTATAAAAGAATAATATTTTTTTACAGACATCAACGGAGCCGGTAAGAAAAGCAATTTACGAGAAGAAAGTGGCACCGCCGGGTGCAACTCCTCGGTTTATCTCTATGGATGAAGGAGTACAGATGATGCGAAAGGTACTTCCTTACTACCGTTGATACTAAAGTACCTAGTTGTATCCGGAGAAATGTGTCGTATAGATTTTGGCTATTATCTATAATAGTTTTTGTGCTTCATTTGTTTCCAATTATATTAAACACTAATGACTTAGCTCTTCATTACACCGACCACCGCGAACTTCGATGGAACGAGCTAATTAAGAAGTAGCATTTTCTTTCTAGTTTCAATGGGCCATTAATAAGAAAATAATCACTAAGTAGGAATTTAATTTAGCTATAGTATTAGTTAATTGTAAATAATTTGCGTGTCATCATCAGTCATCGGTCAGTGATGAAACCTAAATAGGACATTAAATACCTCAATTTGTTTGAAAGGGTTTATTCGCATTTCACATGGAAACTGGAGTTGGCTATAAGTTCGTTGGAAAATACTTCAATGAGGGTGAGAAATGTGGCCTCCGAGAAATACAGTACCTTCAAGTTATAGACCCTTGGTTGGCTGTAAGAAAAAACACACCATACAAAGAAATGTTTAAAATTGGGTAAAGTAAAACCTTTTTGTGTATAAACTTTTATTACCATTTATAAAGTAATACCTAGATAATTAAGACAACTAAAACAGTTTTATTGCATTTAAGGATGAAAAGGATCCAAGAACATGGACTTCAAAGCCGAGAGAACCATCTTCTTTATGAAAAGCGACCTAAATGCTCAGGAAGAGAGTCGAATTTTGTATCAGTAAGCATGGTGGACTGTTATCCAGCTCTGTTGATATTGTCATACGGATGTCTTTTGTCTTTACTATTACTGGCCTTCGAGTATTTGTTATATGAGAGGCAAATTGTAATAAAAAAATTGTCATGTATCAATGAAGCCGAAGCTGAATTCTAAATTTTTTTCTTTATGTACTATGTAAAAATATCTGCTTAGATTATTTTTAGGCGAGCACTTAATTTTAATATACAAAAAAGATACCAAAAATAAACAGGTAGTCACAAAATAACTACTAATCAGACTAAAAAATGTTGTACTAATGAATGTTGCAAATAAAATTGTCGCGTAGCACTGTTTAATGTATACCTAAGTAGTAGTTTGTTTTTTTTATCAATTTGTTTGAATTTAGGATTAGTTTGACAGGAGAGAATATTGTTACTAGATGGCGCTAGTGCAAGTACCAAGCATTATGTAAGGCTAACAAAATTATTAAATTAACTTTGCTTTAGAAAATAGTGTTTTTCTTCCGTGCCTCGGAAGGCACGTAAAGCCGTTGGTCCCGGCTGCATTAGCAGTCGTTAACAATCACCAATCCGCACTGGGCCCGCGTGGTGGTTTATGGCCCGTTTTCCGTATCCATACATAGGGAAGGCTCGTGCCCCAGCAGTGGGGACATTAAATGAGCTGATGATGATACGTCAGTCGAGAGTCGGTCAGTCGACCGACCTTAGTCGTTAGTATGTATTCTGCAGGTCGTTGCGCGCGACGCCCGCCGCCCCAGATACCTTCGACTCCAGTCGAATGATCTAAAGCGCAGTCGACTTAGTCGAATGATTCGTGGAGTCGAATGATTAGTATTAGTATTATTCGAAGTCGCGCATCGCTAGTTCATCATCATCATCTCAGCCAAAAAACGTCCACAGCTGGACAAAAGATCTCGACAAGTATTTAATCACGGTCTCACCTGATGGTAAGTGATGATGTGGCCTATGATGTAGCATACTTGCCTAGATAATGCCTGTTCACCCTTGCTTAAAAAAAGGCAGGTTTTACGTATCAAGAAACAGATCCGCAGGAAGGGAATTCCACTCCTTTAGCTGTCCACACCAAAAGTGATGACGCAAAGCGCTTTGTAGGCGGTATGTCGACAGTAAAAGGATGTGATCTCAGTCCGCGTCTAGTTCCCGGGGATAAAAAAATAAAAAGTCCACCTTGCTGGAGGCCTGCCTACACTGCGTCTTCACTCGAGAACTACTCCTCCTCAACGGCAGCAGTCAGTCCTACGAGCGTTGTGCCCGACCTACTGCCACTTGAACCTAGCAACTCTTCGGGCTATGACGGTAACCTTTGTTCCACGGATCTCATCATTTCGAATTCGATCCCGTAGAAAAACCCTAAGCATAGCTCTCTGATGCTAGCACACTGTGTTAGCAAAACAAGGGTAGAACTCACGTGTTTCCGTCAAGACACTGAGGCCCTTTGTTATCCCTCTATACCCAGAAAATGAACTAGTGTACAGCAGTTTAAGCGGCTTAAAATATTTAATAACAAATGACTGTGTGCATTATAATCACCGAGTCTACTTTAATTAGTAGGAACCGCCCATTTGATTAAAGGAAAGCTCGATGTTACCCATATGTCGTGCCACAATAGTGTTTTGTCGTTTAATTATACACTAACTCATCTATAACCAGCAATTACAGGTGCATTAGCAAATTTTCATAATACATAAAGTTGGAAACTACAAATCAGAACCGGCTTATAATCTTCAATAGTTCTTAGTAAATCGAGCGTAGTCCTCGTGTCTAATGAAACGGTTCTTGATAATAAACAAAAGTCATGAAAATATTATTTCGATTGTGTTTTATTTTTCTTTTCGGCCATTACGTTCATTCAAATTCAGATTTTAGTTATGATATCGATATGATTGTGGACTTCATTGGATCTTCAGAAAGAACGACCTCCGTTGTTGCTCACGTCTGTTGGAAACCCTGTAAGTATAATTCACTGCCATTGAAAAGTTCATACAAGTCGCCTTAATAACATCTATACATATTTGAATACACAAAGAAAAAAAAATTACCCTTTTTTAAGCACATTGCGCGCACAGAAAATGTATGATATAGTTTAAGTTTATATGAAGGAGTGCAGAAAGATTAAATTAATTGTGTTAACTATATTTGTAAATAATGTTCAAATTTAGACGACTGGGCGACCACTAGTAATCATAAAGAGAGAAAAGAGAAAAACTTACATCATATATCCCGAGATGTAATTTTTTTACAAATAAGTAAATAAAAGTAACCACGTTTTCTGTTTCAGCCAAACAAGTGAAAATGATGAACCGCTTGATGAATATGAACAGTCCGAAAACTGTACGATTTGTCGACAAAAACTGGATTAACGACGAGCCATTGAACAGAGAACGCGTGCTAGTGTTAACCGATATAAACTGCCCTAACGTCAAAAACTTTCTTGAAATAGTATGTAATTATTGAGTAATTTAGAGGAATATGTGCACACACATTATATATAAGGTCACATTTTATCTACTGCAAATAATTTGAGGATAAATTCAACAACATATATAAACTATTTTTATGAAAATACCTTAAATTTTTATACGCTAGTTTTTAAGAAAAACGCCAAAAGACATTTCGATTAAGAAGAAAAATAAAGTACTTTCGGTAGTTTCAATTCAAAGGAGCCGAAACAGAGAGGCCGCAATGCCTTCACCGCTTACACGTGCCCCTAGTTCAATTCAAAAGAGCCAACTAAAGAAAGCTTCCAAAGATTATTCTTAATTCAAACTTTTTAAATGTGTAATATTACTATACCACCCGTTTGCACTAAACTTATGAATCGCCTAAGTCTTGGTTTAACTATTACCCGGTCAAGTTAACTCGGCACCTGGCTCGAAAACGTTGCTTACATTCAGGTGCCGAGTTAACTTGACCAGGTAGTAGTTAAACCAAGACTTAGGCGATTTATAAGTTTAGTACAAACGGGTGTAAGAAATGCTTTCTGAAGATTTTGTTTCGGTATCCAGGCTAGTGCTACGAAGAAACTAGGTTTTCCTTACCGATGGTTGATCCTTGGAAAATGTGTGAATGAAAGTAGCAGCGTGAGCCCCGAAATGTATAATTTACATATGCTACCAGATTCCGAAGTTCTCATTGCTCAAAATAATGATATGGACTCTTTTGTTCTGTCAATGAGTAAGTACTTACATCTAAATTCTTTTGCGATGCAAATGATACGGTTTTTAGAAATATTTCTCTATCACTGCAAATACATGATTGTAAAAATATAAAACACGACATTATAACATCACCTTTAAACGATTGTTGTAAAGTATTTTCGCTTTATATGAGTATTTTCATTCTTAGGCTAAATGTTATTACTGTACCTTTTTAAACTGTTTCAGTTTATAAAATTAATGTCAACAGCACTTGGGAATCGGAGAATATTGGCTTTTGGAGCCACTGGGATGGTCTTAGAATGTCGGAATTATCAAAGTCATCAATTTCCACTCGTAGGAACAACTTTAACATGACATCAATTAATACTGCCATGGTCACCTTTGATAATGAAACAAGATCTAATCCTTACGACCTAAGGTTCTGCTTCTTCGATAACTTATAAACATTTTTTTCTTATTAGAGCACACAAGACTTTCTTTTCTTTTCTTTTTTTGTAGCGATCATTTAGCTGACGCCGTTACGAAAAGCAGTTTTCGCTCGACCTACCCAATTTACCAATATTTAAACGCTACATATGATCTAGTGTTCAGTGATACGTGGGGATACAACAGAAACGGCACCTATGGTGGCATGATAGCCGACCTAACTGTGGGCGACGCTGAACTTGGAGGTTCGTAACGATTGTTGACTTTTTTCTTATTTTTAACTGACTTCAAAAAAGAAGGAGGTTCTATGTTCGTATATATTTTCTGCGGCTAACAATTTCAATGCAGTATTTAGAGAGGTTGACATCGATTTATTTAACACTAATTGTTTGCCTGCCGAGGTGTCTTTTGTGCCAGTTGTTTTCAATGGTTGAAGTGCTGTGCTGTTATTGTGTTGTCTTGTTTTTATTGAGTTTGTGTGCTATGCTTGTAACGTAGGTATATATAACCCTACTTTAATTTGTTGCTACATGTGAGGGCCTGTAATTGGCTTTTTGTTTGCTATTTTTAAGTTTCTACTTTGTTTATTAGCTGTTGGTTTTCCAAATGACTAAATAAATAAATAAAATAAAAAATATGTGGTTTGCTTCTCTCGCTAATCTTTTAAAACTTGTTCTTTACTTAGTCATAAAGCCTTCAATCCTTTGTCGCTTTAATAATAACCCACCATAAAATATCCACACAATAATGCAATATTGACAGTTCACTTAAATGCAGAATTTAATATAAAAGACATTTATTGATTGGTTTTCATCGGATTAATAAATTTCTTCATCATCCTAATCTGTTTTAATGTCCTAAAGGTACCGTTCTGATGTTAACTAAAGACCGGATGGAAATGGTAGACTACCTTTCGTGTCCGATGCCAATACCGATCAAGTTCGTGTTCCGACAGCCACCGCTGTCGTACCAAAATAACCTGTTTCTACTTCCCTTTAAAACAACGGTGTGGTATTGCATGGGTGCCTTTATGGTGATCTTTATTTTCATACTTTACATCAACACCGTTTGGGATAGCAAGAAGTTGAAAAAAGTGGAGTTGGTAAGTTTTTATTCGACAACAACGCTAATCCGCTGGTCTGGGATGTGAAAAGAATATTCCTAACTTCCCATACGTGTCGTAAGGGCCGACTAAGAGACAAGGATTCTGTGATGCTCGCACAAAATGCGACCGGCTAGCAAACTATCACTGACGTTATGTATTCTACCTACCTACCTACTTTGATTATATTAAATGTGGCGTCGAGGTCACTTATTGCGAGTATACTCCAAATTGGGGATTTGATGCTCTGTCTACCCCTTTTTGGGAGAAGTAGAGAGAGAGAGAGAGAGAGAGAGAGAGAGAGAGAGAGAGAGAGAGAGAGAGAGCGTGAGAGCATGTATGTAGGTGTGTATGCAACAACGCTGAAGCGTCATTTATCTCACCTGATGGTTCATCCTAGGCCTTTAGGGCACCCGCGGGTCCGCTCTCGTCATCCAGCAAGAACATAAGAGAGAATCTATAATAAGGTACGGTAAGATAAGATACGCTTGCGTGGTACGTGGCACGTGAAGTGATGTACAGTGGTTTTTAGTGGGTCGAAACCTTCTTTCCCCGAATCCCTGTCGAGACCCTCGGGCCTAGGCAGGGAGGCGACAGATGGAGGAGAAAACCCCATATAACCATCCGCGCCTCCTGGGCGGGGTGGTAGTCGAACGTCAAGTTTCCCACTGTCCAAAAAAAAAAGGTAATGTGCCACTTAAAGTTTACGTGCAGCTACTTGACTCGAGCTTCTAATTAGAGATAAACAAATTATATCTTTATCTAATGATAAGCTGATGATTCAGTTCATAAACGTCGAACTACTGAGCTCAGACCTTTCCACATGGGAAGACCAGACCACAGCCCACCCCACCCACTAGCCGAGAGTGGTGGTGGGTTTTTAATGACTGCTTTATATCTTATACAAACCCATCCTCTGCTAATTAAATAAATTTTGATTGATTTTTGTTGTAATTTTTAGAATTCAATGGATCCTACTGCTTTGGAACCTAGATTTAGTGACATCACAATATTTGTGATAAGCGCAATTGCACAACAGGGAAGCTCTACAGAACTAAAAGGTAAATTGTATAACGGCTTCTATACTTTAATATCAATTTTAAAATTTCCATGGCATTACAGAAAATGGTGTAATAAAATTTTTCAAGAACTAAGTACGTTTTCTAATGTTTTTCTCTTTACAGGAACCCTTGGTCGGATTGTGATGTTTTTATTGTTTCTGGCATTCTTGCTGCTTTTCTCAGCGTATTCAGCCAACATAGTAGCTTTATTGCAGTCCAGTTCCAACCAAATCCGCACACTGTCCGATTTACTTAATTCAAAGATGGAGTTGGGGGTAGAAGAAACGCCTTACAACCGCTACTTTTTTTCTGTAAATATCCTTACTACTTAATTGACAACAACTTTTTTATTTATTCCTTAGGGTTAGGAATTTGGCCTTCAGTAGGAAAAAAGGCAAAGGGATTGAGCCCCCAGCCTTTTTGTACCCACTGACGGGGCACGAGCCTTCCCTATAAACCACCACGCAGGTCTAGTGCGAATTGGTGGGTGTTAACGACTGCTGACCAGTCGGGACCAATGGCTTTACGTGCCTTCCAAAGCCGAGCACGATATGATAAATTTTTGGTTACCTACCCGATGACGGGCCTTTACGAAGGCTGCTTAACCTTAGCAATCATCGTGCTCCTCAGGTCGGTAGGTATTTGGCGGCTATTGTGGAGAAGCTCGAAATATTTTTCTTCCACAATCGCCATCCGAACGCTATAGTCGCTGCTCTATTAGTAGTTTAGCCAATTAAATACTTATTAGAATCGATAATTTTCAGTTATTTTATAGGTTGAAACCGAGCCTGTGCGAAAAGCCATATATGAAACTAAAATCGCACCAAAAGGCAAAGAACCAAGATTTATGAGTCTCGAAGAAGGAGTTAAGAAGTTGCAAACTGTAAGTCTTCATTATTTTTATTTATTTTTCTAAATTTTACTATAAATTGATTAATTGATTGATTCAAATGAAATACTTTACATCTTTACATACACTTATTTTGAGTGAGACCACTATCAAGCCAGCAAATAGGTTAGTCGAAACTCTGTTTTTTAGTATTTCCTTTTTCATTATTTTAATAAATTTTAATACCTATATTTAATTTTTGTAATTGGTCATGCAATCGTTTTAATTAAATATTAATACTTAAATAAATAATTTAAGGATAAAATGCTTTGTATAGGTACCTTATTTTTTTAAATATAAAATATTTTATTTGTTACATAATAATAAATACAAATAGAAAATGTATGTGTACTTAACAATTTTACAAAAAGTCTTTTATTTCCTTCATTTGTGTGCTTTCAGGAGGCCTTTGCTTTTAACATGAATCTGGGGATCGGATACCATTTGGTGGAAAAATACTTTCACGAAAATGAGAAGTGTGGGATGCAGGAAATCGGCTATTTGTTTACAACCAAGCCACATATCGTCTGTCGAAAGCATTCTCCTTACAAAGAAATGTTCAAAATTGGGTAAAAATTAAAATATCACGTTCATAAAATTTTACTTTTGAATTCTTCCACTTTGTTTGCGATAAGATAAAGATGATGTTCTACAATTTATTTATAAACATTGTTAATTCAAGCACATCTTGTGTCTAACGAAAACGAAAATTAGTAGGTGTGACATATAAATTTTCGTTTTCGTAAACGTAATCGAATGAATACGGATAGTAAACAAAACTCACACTAGGCACTTATAGCTTCGTGATTTTATCTACACCTTCGTGTGTGCGTTACAGCCGCAGCTATGGCCACAGGGTTTTTTGTTTACTATAGGTGTTCACGCCAGAAACGCGACGGTGCAATAATTTGAATAAAGGATGCGACGTACGAGCCGACGGCGGAGCTAGATTTATTATTCCGCTACCTACAACTACTTAATTACTGCTACCGCTGCATAGACGTGCAGTGTTCATTTCATAGCAACAGTTTTCACCGGGCGCCCCGCCCGTGACGTCGCGTTATACCATCAGCTCTCCGCCCCAAAACGGAGGTTCTGGAGCTATCTCGTGAATAGCCTACCGACCGGTACACCCCTCCATAAGTCGCGTGTGTGTGTGTGCGCCTAATAAACGAGCTCCATCTCCACGACAGTCATGTCGTGGCTACGCCGGCCGTCAACGTCAGCTCGCCGGGTTAGTCAACTCCCTATTCCTCCCCATCAGCCCACGTCGCTGTAACGGCTGCCTTCCCAACAGCCGATACAATAGGTATTCTTTCGATTAACATGTTTGTTCTATGGTTACAGCTTATTCCGAATAAAAGAGCACGGTATGTGCGGCCGCGAGGACCGGCTTATATACGCGCGCAAGCCACCCTGCGTTTCGCGCGGCGGCAGCTTCGACTCCGTCAACATGGTGGACTTGCGCCCCGTGCTCATGATGTATCTGTACGGCATCCTGCTGGCGTTCCTACTACTCTTCGCTGAGATCATGGTGCACCGCAACGTGATTTTACGTCAATTTTCCAATGGGAGCGTATAAAAATTAGTGTTGTATTCTGTTTTTAGAAATAAAAATGAATAGTGTTTGCTGAAATAGTTAATGTATAGTATAGGCATAGAAATGTCTAATATCTAGGCTTCTAGTCTTTTAGCATGTAACAATAAACTTTTTGTAGAAGACTTCTTTATACTGTCGCTTACTATCTACTTGACATTATGCCATAGAATCGGTAAGTTGTAACTTTTATGAATGTACCTTAATTTTTTGAGGGTTTGATCCAATCCCTGATCACAAGGATATCACATAAAAGTATCTGTTCGCGCCAGAAATGCGACAGTCTCATTCGCTGTTCACTCATTCAAATAAAAAATACGCCGCACAAGCCGACGGCGGAGCGAATGTGTTGATTGGACCGCGCGACCTTCACTCAGTTCCAAGGGCGTACGGCGTGCATTTCGGTGCACGGAGTTCTCAACGATCGGCCCGCCCGCCCGTGACGTCGCGTTCAGCACAAGCCAATTCGATCAGCCATAGAGAAATATAATTATACCATCAGCTCTCCGCTCAAGAACCATCTAGAACTACTCGTAAATAGAATACCGGCCGGTACACCCCTACATAAAGTGCGTGTGCGCGTGTGTGTGTGTGTGCGCGCGAAATAATAAGCGACTTCTGCAAGCTGAGCTCCATCTCCACGACAATCGTGTTCGTGTCGTGGCTACGCCGTCAACGTCAGCTCGCCAAGTAGTCCCAAATATCCATCACTCCTCAGCTCCTTAATCCTTCCACGTCCCACGTCGCTGTATCGGCAGTGCCTTCCCGGCAGCCGATACAATATCCTTGAGACATTAGCTTGCAAACCTGGCATCGAAAGTATCGTTAAAATAGGTTATGTGCGGCCGCGAGGACCGGCTTATATCCGCGCGCAAGCCGGCCTGCGTTTCGCGCGGCGGCAGCTTCGACTCCGTCAACATGGTGGACTTGCGCCCCGCGCTCATGATGTAGCTGTACGGCTGTACTGTAGTAGGAACGCCAGCAGGATGCCTCCTGCTGGCGTTCCTACTACTCTTGGCTGAGATCATGGTGCACCGCAACATGATTTTACTTCAATTTTCCAATGGGAGCGTATAAAAATTAGTATTGTATTGTAAATCAATAGTGTCTTTATGTTAGAAATTTCTGCAAATACAACTGCATAGAATTGTCTAATCTATACATATAAAATGCTTTGTCCTGTATGAATGACGAATCAACGCACAGCCTAAACCGCTGATCGTAGAGACCTGAAACTTGGAGGGTGTGTTCTTTGAATGACGTAGGCATCCGATAAGAAAAGATTTTGCGAAATTCTACCCCTATAAGGGGGTGAAAAAGTAATACGTCTCAGGCGGTAACTTAACCTCTAAAACAGTTCTGTTTACCCATCCACATAAGTTAACAGCATGGCTTCACGTTCAGGGATTGATTGAACACTATCTATCTGCCGGAACACAACAATGTTACAAATCTTTGATGTTATAAGTAGCGGCATATTTAGATAACATGGTGGTAGCTAGCCAGGCGAACGAACAAGCCCTAATACCACTGACCAAACCGAGTACCTACACAAACATGTAGTACCCCTACTGGGAATCGAATCCGGTATCTCTGGGTCTGAGACCGGTGGTCTTAAATAGATCACAGAGGCGATTGAATAAAAATAGAAATTTAATCAATAAAGAAAGTTTGAAAAAAATCCACCTTGGTTCATGTTACAAAAAACGTATCTAGAAACCCCTACAACTGTGAATTATCAAAAGACGTAAGAATTTTTCCATTACGTGTTACTTACAAACCATCGTAGGTATAGATAGGTAAACAGTTCGTGTGGAATGTAACCACTCCAGTCTGCATTTGATGTATAGTATTAACATAAAAGCAGGGATATTAACGTCGGTTCATACTCTTCAAAAGTTGCTTAACTGCTGCGCACGCACTCAGATCAGTCGTAGCCATACTGTCTGTCGCACCCACCATGTAACAAGTCAAACGGGTAATTGAAGTTTTTACAACAACCGATTCGACGACGACACGACTAGAATCGCTGACTTAGGTCAGCTAGGTATACCTACATTGGATTTGCAAAAAAGAGGTATTCCACAAAGCACACCTAAACGAAGCACACCCAGACGAAGCACACCCATAAAGTGTCACGGTAAATTCCATTTCGGCTCTTCTAGATATTAATATAAATAACTACCGTAGTGGTCTGACACCTGTGTTAGACACAGGAAACTAGTGTTCGACGCCAAACGTCGCCAAAAAATTATATAGAATTTCATTGGAATTTTACTGGCTAGGAAGCAGGTGGTCAGTCAGTATTAAACTGTTGCTAAAGTCAAAAATCTGTTATTTACCCTTATTTTAAATAATAATTAAAGGAAACAATTTTGATTACTGTTCCTGTCGAATACTACTATATAATAATATTAGTTTTGTTTTATTGAAGCTCGTTCATCTTGTAGTGATTTTAGTAATTTAAGATACAGTCAGCATCAAAATGATGGATACACCGCCGCCGCACCGTGTCGCATTATAGGTGTAAAACCAAATTAAAAATGTAAAAAGACACCGTCAAATATATAAAAGTATATAAGAATAAAACAAACATTTTACGTATATTTATGTTACCGAAATGTTTAGATACATAAAAGTGATTTACCACGTTTTGCGATCATTTTGATGCACAACGGCCAAATGACAAATTATGCATCACTTAATAATATTAATCCCACCAGCCTGCATTGAGCCAAAGTTGTGGGTTATGTATGGCCCGATTTCCCAACGTACTATTTTCATTCCTCAGCAGTAGGACCTTTTAAGGCGGAAGATGAGAATTGTGTCACATGTATTTATTAAAAAGAATCGTGATATAAAATCGTATGCTATAAAACTTACCAATCACCCGAGAATCGATTACTGGCAACCAGTTGATTGAAGCTGCTGAGATGGCGCAGTGAAATGCCAATTAAGTTAAACACCAGCACTGGCCTGGCCATTTGTATAAAGCGGCATGCCGCTCGTTTCCTGCTGGTAGCAGGTACCACTTTTTCGATAGATAGTAAGTACTTGTTATAAAAAAATATTGACTACTCTACATAGGTATCTCTTGATTAGTATCTAGTTAGTAAGTACTTTATAGTGTATAGAAAAAGGTATAAGACATATATGTATGCTACATCTTAGGATTCCTTGACCGCATCTTTACTTACCATCCTACTATCCTATCTACTTATAATCTAAACTTGATGTTGCCCGTTTTATTACTTTCATAGATTAACTGACAAAAATTGCGGTAATCTTCATTATCATCATCATCATCAGCTCATTTATGTCCCCACTGCTGGAGCACGAGCCTTCCCTACGGAAGGATAGGGAGAACGGGCCACAAACCACCACGCGGGCCCAGTGCGGATTGGTGGTTGTTAACGACTGCTAATGCAGCCGGGACCAACGGCTTAACGTGTCTTCTAAAGCACGGAGGAGCTTGAGATGATAAATTTTTGGTCACCCATCCGATGACCGGCCTTTGCGAAAGTTGCTTAACCTCAGCACTCGCAGACCGGGCGCGTTAACCACTGCGCCATCGAGCTCTTCTAATCTATTCTAAGCGGTAATCTTAGTGATTGGTAAATTCTCAAGAACCCTCCTCCTTACTTACTCCTTTTCTAACCCCATACTAGATTCTCCTCTGTTTTCAAACCGGGTATGGAGAGTGAAGAAACATAAAGGCCTAATAATAGTTATGCACCAAGAGTGTAAAGCAATGTCTTACGTCACGGGTGGCATATTGGACCCCGAGCGAAGCGAGGGAGCTATTCGCTTAGGAGTTATTTAGAGTCCTGAGTGAAGCGAGGGGTTCAAGCCGCTTAAGACGAAGACATGCTTTATCCCGATGTGCATATACCTACCTACTCTACTTTTTACACCGTTCTGCGAGAGAATAAAAGCCAGAGTTACATAAATAAAGCATTTAATTATACAAAAAAATCAAATTAAAAGTTAATGTGACATTAGTCCAATTATGGAGAGACAGATTAATATTCTTGTTAATCACATTTATGGATGTTGTAGCGGAATGTATTTGAGTACTAGTACTTAAAGATTCATAAATTTGTGTCTGTATCTCGTTTTATTCGGTGAACGTTGGTGAAGCTGCGTTCTTTGAAGTTGATGGCTGTGGTGTCCAAGGATCAACAACAGAGGTACTGTTCGAATAAGTTGCTGTATTTATGTTTTCATTGATGCGGAAACTTATTTTATTCTTGTTTTGAACTGAATCTTCAATGTTGCCCTCTGCTACGACATCGGCCCGCCAGCCACCGTGACGTTTTATTTGTGCTATATCAGCGCCAGAATCTGCCAAAATAGTAGGTGATGTCCTCCTAAAGCAATGTCCTGTGTAGTGTTCTGCATTCTGCAATTTTAGGAATTTGGCGATTTCCTTTGGAATTTTTTTTTTGCTAATTACTTGTTTGGTGCATTTGCCATTATTGTAAGATAGAAAAAATCGTTTAGTATTAATGTTAGAAGTACGTAGATCTAGATATTTTTCGACAATTCTTCCCTGCTCTTCATGGACTACAAACGACCGCTCTCTCTTCGGTTCAGTGTCAGGCAACTTTATCAACAATAAATTTGATTTATGTTTTTTTTGTATCGTCGACTTTTATGTTTAACAATTCGTTGCCGCGACAAGCGCCATTTACTCCAAAAATCAAGGCAACCTATAAACCTATAAGTAACCTATATATATCAACAAAAATAAGCAATTAGATAATAAAAATGAGATATAAAGAAAGAGTTTTTGGAAATTCTACAGTTAGTCGTACTATAAATGTAGTCAATAGGTAGATACTTAGGTATTACTTTCTTTCATGGCAAGAAAGCTGTGATCTGGTGCTTCATTCAGAAAAGTTTCCACATTTTATGTTGTGAATACTTTTTTGCTCGATGACCTTAAAGATAAAGGTATGATACGAAAAGTCTTTATTTGGCAGAAACAAAAAAAATACAAAAAATGTTGACACTAACATTTACACTATTATAGAAAACCAAATAACCTTTAGATTTCTTCTTTAAAAAAGCCAACAATCTGCTGTATGTATTGATTTGGATATTGTAGATATTTGATGCTTATTGTAGATTTGAGCATTGAATAAATGCACCATAGGCTGCATGACTTTCGAGTTAATGCTAAGTGTTCGAAGTAAACTAAGAGGACTGATTCCGTCACAGTTTTGACTCCTTTTGTTGTTCTTCATTTATTGAAATCTTCGAAGGCTTTATTATATTTATATTTTGACTTTTCCGGTAGAAGATTATTAATTATCCCTAAAGCGTCCGATTTAATAAACTCCCGGAGTCATATCACTATCGCTTGACGATATTTCAATAAAAATTAACCAGGTCATGGGGGGTCCCCACATTCGCAGCAGTATAAAAACAGGCCTTTTTATCTTTTAATTTCGCAAACTAGTAGCATTTGATCTTTATCTTTAAAAAACCTACTCGCCAGGCGGGTTTAAAGAAAGCTCTACCACCAACCAAATTGAATTCATAGTTTTTCAGCTGAGGTGCCTGAGACCTGTAATGCAACTACTAGACAACAAGACGGTCTTAAAAGAAAATACGGACGATTTTAAAAAAAAAAACAGACTCTACCTTTCTCCACTTCTAAGGGTATATCTCTTTTAGTCCCTTAGTGTTAGTTAGATCAGAACAATAACGACAGATACCAGATATTTTTAACTTAACTAATTTGTATCCAATAATGTATTTTTTACCTAGGTACATTTAGGCACTGTAAAATTTAGGACTCCTCATAATATTAAGAAACCCGTTGTTTTAAAGATATAAGACTTAAACCACGTTTAGTTACTCCTAAACCGCAACTGCTACTAATATCTTAAGAATATTGTATCTAGAATTAAAAAAAAAAAAACAAATTATTAAAATAAAACAAAAACTGCTAAAACAACTAAGTATATAAAAAAAAACAATTATATACTTGCTCGTAAAAACCGGACTAACATAAAAAATAAATGAAAAGAAAAAAGCGGCCAAGTGTGAGTCGAACTCGCCCATTAAGGGTTCCGTAGCAGCAAGTAACATAATATAAAAGTTCTTGTAGTTCGTTGATTGAATGAAAGGTAAATTGCGGTTTACGATTTATGACGTATTAAAAAAAACTACTTACTAGATCTCGTTCAAACCAGTTTTCGGTGGAAGTTTGCATGGTAATGTACATCATATATTTTTTTTATTAGTTTTATCATTCTCTTATTTTAGAACACACATTTTACCACTTTGGAAGTGTCTCTCGCGCAAACTATTCAGTTTAGAAAAAAATGATATTAGAAACCTCAATATCATTTTTGAAGACTTATCCATAGATACACCACACGTATGGGTTTGATGAAAAAAAAAATTTGAGTTTAGTTCTAAGTATGGAGAACCCCCAAAATTTTTTTTTTCTATTTTTGTGTGAAAACCTTAATGCGGTTCACAGAATACATCTACTTATCAAGTTTCAACAGTTCTTATAGTTTCAGAAAAAAGTGGCTGTGACATACGGACGGACAGACAGACAGAGAGGATACATAAAGGTTCCGTTTTTTGCCATTTGGCTACGGAACCCTAAAAACAAGTTCTACGATCCAAGAATTCAATTTGAGCAATGTTGAATGCAACGTGAAATATTTCCTTTTCCGATATAGGATCGGAATAAAAAAAATCTATAATAAATGAGTATTTATAAATACATTGAATATGGATAGTTGTCGCAGGCGGGGACAATCACCAATCAAAGAGAGTGCGGATTTTATTGAGCTAGCCACGGCCGCTTGGTTGATGATTGCCCCCGTCTGCGACAACTATCAATATTCAAATTCAATGTATTTATTTATAAATACTCATTTATTATAGATTTTATTATTTAATTACTTATAGGTATCGTACAAGGAAATATTTCACGTTGCATTCAACATTGCTCAAATTGAATTCTGGGATCGTAGAGCTTGTTTTTTCTTTTCAATTTTTTTCTCTTTGCAGTTGTTTTTTATGTTAGTCTGGTTTTTAAAAGTATATAATTGTTTTTTATATAGTTGTTTTGGCAGTATGGTTATTTGTTTTATTTTAATAATTTGGTTTATTTCAAACTTTATAGTTTTTTAAAGTAAATAACCAAGCATTTCAAAAGCTACATAAAATAATTATATTAAAACGCCTTACTCTTTTAAATAGCAAAGTCATAGCGCATACACCAATAACTGTCAATAATCTGATTATGGCGTAAAAACGAAACTCTTGCTTGACGTCTAGTAGGTACTAACTAACAAGTTCTTTGAGTTTTTTAAACATAAGAATATAATCTGCTAACATTCCCGAAAACAAAACACCATAAAACATTGCTGTAAATGAAAATTATTAACTACATCTACCTACGTCCATAGAAAAATTGGCCATATCCTTTATATTCCGTAGACGTTGTACTTAGTTCGTTTAAAGAATTTTAGTCATGTGGGCGATCTAACAGTTTTTTGGGGTCAAAACTACTAATAGCTAACCCAGCCAATGTTTTTACTTTTTTATTTTTTTATTTTTTTATTTTTATAGCCTATGTCACTCACTTAACAACAATAATAATTAATTCCAGAACATTAAATGTATAAATAAAATCACGTAACAGTTCTTTAAAACATTACCCAAAATTTTATTTGACTAAACCTGATTTATAGTTAACTAAAAAGTTTTTAATGAACTCAGAACAAAATTGTGACGTCATACTTTCCATTTCCGTGCAATTCCCATTCCCATGAGGAGCTCGATAGCGTAGTTGTTAACTCGCCCGATCCGCGAGTGCTGAGCAACTTTTAACAATACCTTAGCAACTTCCGTTCATCGCATTGGTGACCAAAAATGTATCATCTTGATCTCCTCCGTGCTTCGGAAGGCACGTAAAGCCGTTGGTCCCGGCTGCATTGATAGTCGTCAAAAACCTGCACCAATTCGCACAATGCCTGCGTGGTGGTTTATGGCCCGCTCTTCCTATCCATCCATAAGGAAGGCTCATGCCCCAGCAGTAGGGACATAAATAAGCAAATGATGATGATGTTGATGACAATTCCCATACTCTTTCACCTGCAAAAAGTTTTGACAGTTGCAAAAACGTTGCGATCTCTCAATTAATAGAGTCAGGAACCCTATGCAATAAATCTAAGTCGCTCTTGATCCTTAAATTCTATACTTAGTTGACCAGATAAGATATCACTTCGCTTCATCAACAAGTTGATTAGCAGCCAATGGTTTTATTATTGCTATTGATACGGATAATTTCACACTGTCTTTATTGTCTTCCTTCGTGAAAAAGTTTTGTTACGAATATGAAATATAAAATAGCGTTGTTAGTGTTTTGTTTTGTCGTTGGAGAAGGAGTTGGTGAGTGAGTCTTTTAATTTAATAGTATTCTTACTTTGCTTTTTACAATTATACTATATAATACCTATGAATTTGTTCAGTTGTAAAATTTTTATAAAATAATAGGTAAATATAATTACAACAAGAATCACACAATATTTATGTTTATTCTATCCTATATTGTGCGCATCTGAATTTCCATTCTTTGTGTGCTTTCCATTTGGCCGCATATTGGAAAAAAAATTGTTCTGAAATACCTTTCTACCGCTTACTGTTTTTTTTTAAATTGTTTGTGTGTAACTTGTTAGAATATGAATAAATAAAGTTTTCACATTCTCTATTCTCCATATAACTTTCGGGAAACTTTTGACTTCTTTATCGTCTTCGATCTACTCCAGACTTAGCAGGCTGAGCAGATACTTCTTAGCTATACCAATAATTAAATTTTCAGGATTAAGATGTTATACCTGCACATTTACGTCTGTGGATTCGGATCGTTCATGTCTCACAGTGACGGATAAAATGCGCACGGTGGAATGCCCTTACCTATATTGCACCATAATGCGACAAGAGTTTTTGGTGAGTGTACAGTCTTTGAGTCTCCTTATTTACAGGGTACAGAGTACGCCTGCACATCAGATTACCACAAACTGACAAATTTCCTCAATAGATTTTAAACTTTATGTATACGTCATAATGGTTGAACATTTGACATGAAAAAACCGGCCAAGTACGTGTCCGGCCACGCGCAGTGTAGGGTTCCGTAGCCCATTTCAATGCGGACTCTGAGAAGAGGGCTTGTATGAACATTTATTTAACGATGGCTCATATACTTAAATGTAGAAACTACCGGTTTCAAACACCCGACAACGTTATTTAAGTAGTTCCCAATGAGGAATTTGTACTGCGCTAAATACATTTTATAAGTTAGTCGACTGTTACTTGTAATCTTGTAAAGCCTACTTAGCTGTGATAGTTTTCCTTTTAACTTTTAAATTTTTTCACGTATCCAAAAACAACCATTTTGCACTTTAAAGCAATTATTTAATAGTTCACAAACGGATGCCTCAATGAAAAATCTGTTTCCACAAACCCGTAATATTTTTGAGATTGCTATCCAATGATACCCCACACTATGGGGTAGACAAGAAAAAAAAATTACATCCCTACTTTTTTGCATACAGTAGATGATCAATAATAATATTTTATATTGTACCTAACCCCTCAAAATAAAAATCATTTAGATAATCATTTAGATTTAAATTACAAATCTCGAAAAAAATATCCTTTCCGTCAGTTCCGTTTCCATTTAATGTTTAATTTTGTCCCCTTTAAAGACCTATTCTCCTTACATCCTGGACAAATTATAATTTCTATATGATGTTTAGGATCCATCAGGTGAGGTGGCCAGTTTCGTGCGAGGATGCGAAGACCGTCCGGACTATTTGAACCATGAAGTCACCGACTCATCATTCCGTACATTCTACCGGGCCTGTACTAGTGATCTTTGTAACATTGGTACGTAGCAATTTAATTAATTATTAGGTTTAAGCATGACTAATTGTTTTGTGTAATATTGATAGCAGAATAATTATTTTATTTTATTTTTCGTGGACGCCTTTAGGTCTATATACTTAAGGCGAAGGGTAAGGCACACTAGCGCCACCAATTGATAATTTGACAGCTACTAACGGACCGGATCTTTTTTTAAACATTGCGTACCGTCAGATAACATGAAAGCATCCATAGTATTTATTTAATGATTGTACTTTTTGTTGCGTGGTTTATTCACAAAACGGGCTATCGCATTTATTCACAAACAATGGCCACTTTTGGTATTAGCGAATGAATATAAAAACAAACCTAAAAGTAGTGCACAATTAATAAATAATAGATGTTTGCCTAGTGTCAGAAGGTCCGCAATGTTTGAAAAAAAATCCAGTTTAGCAGTTATCAAATTAAATCCATTAGCGGCGTTAGTGTGCCTTACCCTTCGCCTTAAGTGATATGTGTAGAGTAGTTTTTTTAATATCTTACGGGTAAGCACGCACGGTGTCTTCATCTCACCTGATGTTTAGTGATGAGAAGGCCAATGATGGAAGCGCACTTCACCCGGAATCCTCAACTACTGTGGCACTGGCTATCTTATCTCTAGCTGCCGGAACACAGCCATGCTACCTTCTATCAATTATGTACCTACTAATTGGACGAAGCATGCTACAAACATTGATGTTATGGGGAGTCCTACCACCAACAAGTCCTACCACCAACCAAACCGAGTACACAAACATGTACTCCTCACTGGGAATCGAACCCGGGACCTCTGGGTCTGAAGCCGGTGGTCTTAACCATTAGACCACAGAGGCGGTAGTAGTGAGTTTTATCGCCGTGGCCGCATAAAGCTGCGTTTCCACGTTTGTGCGAGGTAGCTAAGCGGTGTGCGAGGTAAAAATCTACCAATAGGATTCCTTCATTGTCCTTGCAGGATAAAATGGAGTAAAACCTCGTACATCTCTGGTGGAAACGCAGCCTAAACCCTTGTTCCGAGTAGGTACCACCGCGCCCAGGAAGGCGCGAATGGTTATGTGGTGTCCCCTCTAGCCCAAGCCCCACCGATCCAGGTCCAAGGGCCTCGACAGTGATTCAGAAGAAAGAGCGGCCTAACCACTAAAAACCTGTCACATTCCACTATGGTAATTGAGACCACCACAACGGTTTGGCAGTCACCAGAAGCTAGCTAGGTATCCTGTCCATTGTCAGTACCTACGGTACGTAGAAACATTACCAGCGTTACACAAAAGAAAAACATCTTTTCCAGGAAATGGTATTCAGTCGCTGGGCGGTAGCAACCTGTCCCCACGTCCAGTATACGAGGGAGAAAATCTGCTAGTCCCCGGAACGGGCAGCGTAGGAACCCATCGAGCCTCTTTGGTGGTTCCCCTCTTGATGTGTATCATAAGTCAAGTGTTAAAAGATAATTAATAATATGATAGTGTATAATTATATTAATGACGTAGGTAGGTAACGTACCTACCTATACCCTAATTAAGTACGAAAAAATATTACGCGTCAATAAATTGCTAGTTTATAAAATAATTCAATTACGTTTTTATTTATTTTGTACAGCTATCTTCTCTATAAATAATTAACTAGGTAACAGAAGTTTCACTATAATTTCTGTTTATAACTTAAAATAATTAAAATCGTTCTTCAAATCCCCTGTGGATGCTTCTTATGCGTTATAGCAGTTAACTAGCAATAAATCAGTGTTTATCCCAGTTCCCAGTGTAACTTTTCAAAGCGCTAGAGCCGATGCCGATGCTGATAAAACACATATAGGTATAAACATAGGTATATAACCACGCACGGTATTTATTTCTAAATGGATGAGAAACTATGTTTATATTAGTCGTTGTCATAGTAACGCAGTTAATGCATCATGCACATTTAATTAATTAACATTGTTTAGATTCAACATTATTTAGATTCAATCGTGAGTGTCAGAGTCAGAGATTTAACTGAAGTGACTCTAGATAACCTTCGGCAGAATGATAAGATGTTCGTGATCACTGAAAAAGTAGTTTGACAGTTTACTTACTGTAAAACGTCATTTCAGAGACGTAATAGGTTATGTTGTCTTTATTTAGTAAAAATGTAATTAGTAACATAAATTAGTTGTTATTGTGGCTTTAATCCAACCATGACAACGTCACCCACCAAAACTAAACAGAAGTTGTCCCTACGGAAACGTCTGTTCGTCAAAAAGTCACCAAAAGTTGGATGTTATGTAGATACGGATTCCAACGATGAGTTCAGCCAGTCTGCGTCCAGACCGATATCTCCGGCGGATCCGTTCATAGCTCACAGTGCACAGAATGCTGATGTGAGCCTCGAACATTACGATAATCACCGTCTTTCGCCAACCGAGCCTCGGAGCAACAGCTCAAGTCAAAAAAGCGATCACGTCCACCAAGAGGACGAGAGCTACCCGAAATGTTGTCGTACCTTCTTCAGGAGGTCCCGTCCAAAGAGCCTCGTCGAGGGACATCCGTCCAGAGATTGTACCTCGAAGCCATGTAGTCCAGTTAATAACTCTAGCAACAGTGTTAGCGAACACACCATCTCTTGTAACCAATCAAAATCGGAGGAATTGCCCAAAGCAACAATAAAGTTTCCTAAAGATGATACCAAAAAGTATTTCGAACATTCAGGCTCATTTGAAGGAATAAAAACAAAGAATAAGTTATTTGTTAAGAGATTATCAGCTGATCATTTGATATGTAATGAATCCAAACCATTATACCGTTCGTCATCACCTGAAAGCGATAGAAGCAGTTCACTAGACCGTAAAAAGAGGTAGGTCAGATCCTTATAGCATTATAAAAGGAAGTTAATTCCATTCATAGTTTATTACTGATTAAATGTCATAAGAATTTTATAAATAATTAAATTATTTTTTTGTTGCTTTTCTAATATGAATTTTATTTTAAAAGAAACAAGGCTACTATTACAAGGTCTCGTGCTGGAAGTACAGACAGTTTGGCTCGAAACTCATTACTAGCTGCACAAGTGTTACGTCTTATACCTACACAAGAGGCTCGAGAAAGGTAAGGTTTTAAGTTTTTTTTAAAAACTATTATGTTTATTTTTATTACATTCTTGATCTACACTAAACTAAACAGTACTTCTCGTTTGGTTATAAATGGCATTGTGTTATTCAGTATCATATCACATTGATGTGATGTTTGAAAGTAGATTATAGGTGTTGAGTAAGTTCATATAAAACATGATTTTCTTCTTTGTATATAGCTTTATCTAAATTGACAATCTTGATTATCTTTTGTGATTATTATTACACAAATACATGTAAATATTGTGATTATCTTTACATTTATCTATAGGTGATTAATTTATTGAATAAGTAGCTTCTTATCTCAATGAAATATCTTACGATTTCTTAATCAGTTGTCAAAACTAACTAGCGTTTGATATGGTATTAATTCCATTCAATATCATTATTGCCTGATGCATGGCGGTATAAGTTGACAATCTTAGAACTAAAAACATGCCATTTTATTTAATTTAATGTGTTCTTCAAGCTTAAATAATTACATTACTATTGAAATCCGAACCCTTGTAGAATTCAAAGGGAAAAGATAATATGCTTGCATGATGCCATTCCCTCTAGTAACCCTCTGACGTTATTCTGATCAGAGGGCTTGAGGAACACTTGTAAGTTTTCCACTGCCCCCAAAAAAGTTTGGTGACGTTGAATAGGCTGTCTGAACCCATCAGCAAACGAATTGCAGTTGACTTTAATTATTTGTTCTTAAAATAATAATTGGTGTAAGTATAAAATGTTTTTGTTTTGTTTATATTTTTAATGCAAATTTTGTTGTGAACAAATTACAAAACCACAAATGTTGAAAAATTTTCCCGAGCAGGATTTGAACCTGCACCTTTCTGACATACCAGGTCAGAGTCTCTCCCAATTGAGCTATTGTGGACTAACCAGCCCGCCGAAATGATTCAACACTATTTACTTTTTTTACTTTGAAAGCCAAAGGCGCCCATTCAATGTCAACAACTACCGGCATTAATTAACATACGATCATAATATTTTTACAAATACTAAAGATCAGTTAAGAAGAAGGCAAGCTATTTATAAAATGTTTTTGTTTTGTCTATATTTTTAACGCAAATTTTGTTGCAAACAAATTACAAAAACACAAATGTTGAAACAATTTTCACGAGCAAGATTAGAACCTGCACCTATCTGACATACCGAGTCAGGTGCTCTCCCAATTGATATTGTCAGAAGGGTGCAGGTTCTAATCCTGCTCGTGAAACAGACAAAAAATTTTTTTTCAACATTTGATGTTTTTGGTGTAGGTATACTATATCTGTACATTGTACATGCTATTCTGCATTAAGGATAAACATAACGTTAAGCAAAAGCTCCTCAATCTATACTAATATTATAAAAAGGAAACCTTTGTATTTTTGTATGTATGTATGTTTGTAACGAATAAACTTGTTTGTTTTGTTGTCATGGAAACCATTAATATATATAAACTCAATGATGGAAACTGTCAAAGCGGTACGAAGTCCGTCGGGTCAGCTAGTTTATTATAATTAACAATTTAACCATCATCATTATCAGCTCATTTTATGTCCCCACTGCTGAGGCACAAGCTTTCCCTATGGATGGTTAGGGAGTGCGGATTGGTGGTTGTTAACGACTGCTAATGCAGTTGGGACCAACTGCTTTATGTGCCTTCCGAAGCACGGACGAGCTCGAGATGATACAATTTTGGTCACCCTTCCGATGACTAACCTTTGCGAAAGTTGCTTAACCTCAGCACTCGCAGACCGGGCGTGTTAACCACTGCGCCATCGAGCCGAGCTCCACAATTTAACCTTACAACTATTGCATTAAACCATAAGGGAATTTATAAAATTTTACGTATTGAATTATAATAGTGATCCCCTTTCTAGGAACTACCTCTACGGAAGACTCGCTTCTCATTCTTTACTAGGAGCTGCTGAGTTAGAACATGTGTTTCCTGATAGAGAAGTGAAAATTTTTGTTGGCACATGGAATATGAATGGACAACCACCTCCAAGGTAAAAAAACATTTATAAGCTATAAACCAGGGCTAATAGATATAGAACCTTAGGTGCTATCTGGTTACAGGCAGTAATAGGTAGATACATGTATAAAAAATAAAAAAGCTCTTATCATTTAGTTCCAGTCGAGGGGGATAATGGAAGCTGGTGTTATGGCCAGTTTGACCAGACAAAATGATAATAGATAACCAGGCAATTAAAAAACAGGCCAGCCAATAAAGAACCCTCTTGACAAATCCAAACTCTGGGATCTCTGGGTCTGAAACCTATGGTTGTTTAGAAATTAGAACACAGGCATTAATTTCCTAGTGAGCCTAGCTCTGGAATCATATTAACAGATTACATTAATTTATAAGTCAACTTCAAAGTCAGCTACACTAATCAGCGTCAATGTAACACTTATAAAAATTAACACACTAAAAATTACTTATGAAAGTACCCTAGTTTAACTTGACTATTTTTATGTTGAAGTACTTTGTAAATAATTTTGTATAAAAACCGCTTTCTTCAAGTTTATTTGTGGGAGGGTCTAAGAAGATTTTTTTAAGAGATTAATTTGAATAGACCACTCGCCACTAATCAAGAAATGATGAAATTGATCCTTAATTTTATAAAATTATTAGAAGCTTTCATTAACCTTTCATTTCATTTATGTACCTCAACTTAATGTTGACAGGGAGTTAGCAGACTTTATATTTCCGAATCAAGTGAAGCATGTACCAGACATCTTTGCTATTGGCACGCAAGAGTCGTTCTCTGAACGTTCAGAATGGGAAATCACAATTCAGGAGGTGTTGGGACCATCACATCTTTTATTACACTCTTATTACTTAGGTAAGGCTTACACTTAATATCTAAACTTATTATTAGATTTGATTACTGTATATGTCCACACGCCTGTACTGTCAAATTTCCTCAATAGACTTTGAACTTTATATATATGCTATTATGGTTCAACATTTGGATAGGTTGATGTGCAAGCGTCTGTACAAAGTAAGTAGTAGTTAATTTTCTTTGTTGGTTGCATGCACCACTTTGCTTGTGTTAAATGTTTATATTCAACACTTTAACAGCCGATTATTTTAAAGCGCGCCTTTCCTAATACGCCGGCAATTTTTGCTGATATTGTAAGATTTATAAAATATATTTTTTTTAATTACACCGGGGTTACACGCAAATCACGTATCACGGACGTCATTTTAAAACAAATGCTAAGAAAGTCTGCAGTACAGAGGACGTGATCAGCGTCCTGAAACGATCCCACCCACCCGTACCCAGTACGTGATCGGCTGTTAAAGTGTTAAGCCATGTGTTAAAAAACATATCAAAATATCAAAGCGTCATTATCACCATTTCTAAGCATTTAAAAAAATCGATTTAGAGATCCGATCAGAGTATGTTCTTCACAAACTGACAAAACTTTTGACTCAAGCAAAAATAGACACAACGCTTATGTGAATTCGATCGTGATTAATAGAGTAAGAGAAATTAAGTTAGATATCTTTCAAAGCAATGGTTGTAATGTCCTTTTGAGCCTCAAAATATCTACCTATAGCTGTTACGACTTACGAAAGCAAATTATTAAAGCGAATTAACATTAATCACTACATTGTTATCTGACGAAAACGGATATCTAAATGGATAATCATAATTCATTAATCATAATACATACTAACGTTTTATCATCGAAATTGCATTTTTAGCAAGTTGCAAAGTTGACTGTAAGTTGTAAGTAATAGGGTTCAATTTTATACTCTACTCTTTTAAATACTTATTTGCATGGTAATAAAACTGTTTGCATATCTAAAAGTAATTCTAAATTTTTCCTTTTTATCCAAATTAGGAAAAAATATTGGCAAATGTAATTGTTATTATTGTATTTCACATAAATCATAAGTAAGTACTAAAGAAATAATAAGCAATAGTTATAAAAAATCTTGGCATTGCATTTGTAGCCTTATTGTCATCCACCATGGTGTATCCCACCAATGATCAAGTACAATATTAAAAGCGTATATCATTGTCCAAAAAGTCTGTCAAAGTCCTAAAATAAAAACGTGTAAAATTAGGTAATCCTTTTAACTCTAGAACTTACTACCTAACTAAACACAACAACTTAACGAAACATAGATACTCCTAGAACGCCCACCAGTGGTCATTTTGACCCTCTTCCTAACTTGTCATAAGCAAGCCTAGTATTTTAAGCTACCTTACTTTTTTTTAAGTGCTGGTAATAATTAAAATCACTTTTTATAAATTGTATTGTTTGTCAGTCAGATAAAGTTGATAGAGTTGATTGCGTGTCGGACGTCAACCTGCCAGAAGGGCTGATGACGGCGGGAAGGAAGTGGATGCGAGTGGCAAAAGATCGGGCCATGTGGAGTGATCATGAGGAGACCTACACCCAACAATGGGTGAATTATGGTTGAGGGGGAAGAAGAAAGACAGATAAAGTTCAAACATTGTTGATTTTGACGAATTCAAGTGTGTTGTGAGTCTTTTTCAAAGTTATTTTTGTATTTCAAAAACCATGCTCAAATACGTAGTTAAACGTCCAACGAAATACAACAATAGCTGGGATGACTGAGAAACATTTAAAAAAACAATCTGATGATGAATTCGTTTCCAAACCCTTCATCAACGAATATGATGACATGAGTTGCATCCCACTTATACATATACTATATGCGTTTTCTTCTTGGACATTTCTGATTCTGAGGGATCAGAAAGTAACAAACCTGTATCTGAAGATCCATTCTAAACTCTGTTCCGTTCAGTTCAATTTCGTAAAGATGAAACTGTGAAGAGATTAGAAGGTGAACTGATTAAATCTCAATAGAAGGAGAAACGTTGGTAGTACTAGATGGCACAGAGTGTCAACGTATCCCTGATTCTTGCTGATCAATTGCAGTAAAAAACTGACACACACCGCCTTGTGTCACATAATAAACCGAGACATCTTTCAGGGCCCACTTACATCATTTATCTGCATTATAATATCATAATATTATCATTAAACATATTTAATAAGCATAGTGGTCATTTTGACTACCGTCGGGCGGGCAAGGTAGTATCAAAAGCCTGGGCGTTCTAGTGTTAACCATTGAACAGGCACAGCATGTTGCATTTTTTCATTGGTTTTTAACCTTAAGATAACGGAATAAAGTTTAAATTATGTCGTCCAATATATCGCCAGAGTAAAGAGTTATGTGTTCAGGTTTTCAGTTAAACATTTGTAATGGTTCCAGGCACTATCCATCTAACAGTTTTCGTGCGAAGGGACCTGATATGGTACTGCTCTTTGCCTGAAGACGCCAGTCTTTCGGTGCGGCCTGGCACCGCGTTTCGGACCAAAGGCGCTGTGGCAATATCATTCGCACTGTTCGGCTCAACGTTTCTGTTCGTCACTGCACATCTAACAGCGCACCAGGAGAAAGTTAAAGAAAGAGTTTCGGATATAAAGAGGATAATACGTTCTATAGACTTGCCGAAGAATTTGCCGTGCAGGCATAGGAGCAAAGGTGACACTAAAAATATATTTTTTAAATCTTTTTAACAAAAAGCGATGACTGAACATAAGAATTATTTTTGGATTTTTTATAGAGATATTGACGTTGATTGTGAATACGCCACTGTTGCATTTAATGGTCTTAGCTTAGACCATTGGTACAAGCTTGCTACTGAGGCGATTAAAAAGGCTAAAGGATTATATATATCTTCGTTAGTTTAGTATGTTTCTATAAATATTTTTTTTAAAATTTGGAACTAACAAAGATTATTATTAACGGTAGCGCGATAACATTACTTAACGCGCGAACTTCCAGTATTTTGAAGTGGCCTACAAGGCTCCATACTTTTTTATTTACAAAGCATCTAATCTAATGAATAAATTGTATGTTTTTAGATGTAACCAGCAATTTTGACTATGTGTTTTGGTGTGGTGACCTTAACTTTCGTCTGGGCGAACCGAGGGCCGCAGTACTGCGATGGATAGAACAGACTCGGGTTAGTGTTGGTGTCAAATTATCAAATTATGATCAAAAATAAAAGAAACGTACAACCGAATTGAGAACCTCCTCCTTTTTTTGAATTCGGTTAAAAACCTCCAAGTACGAGTATAGACAACATAAATGGTACTTGTATTTTTTATGCACTGGCAATCAGGCATACGGCCCACTTAATAGTTAGCGGTTTGAAACACTTGAAGATAGTAAGGATAACTTACGCGTTGCGGACCCTGTGGTATCGTTTTCACGCCCTTTTATGTACTTTTAATACAATTTTAAGATGCAATTAAATTATTCCGTGATGGTCCAACCATTAATCCTTACCGAGCCCGCGTGATGGTGTATGGCTCACTTTCCTTGTGGCTGTGGCGTTCCCAACTTTCCATTCATTCCCTCCATCATGCCTCTGAAGGGAAACAAAATGAGTTGATAGTGATTATGAATTAAAATATTAAATAAATGCGTAAAAATAATTGATTATTGCCCAACTATAACTAGCCAAACTCGATAAAGAATAAATGTAAACAAACCAAATTAGGGTCATCACCAGTGATCGGAATAGGTAGGGCTAATTCACCTAAAATTTGAAGAACGGACAAAAATAATGGAGACTTTCTTATGACATTTTTGGAACAACTGTCCGGGTTTCCGGACATCGTATAAGAAGAACATTAAAAATAATATTATTAATACAGTAATTGATTTTATTACTTATTTTGTATCCTGGAATTGCCGAAAATCAGTAGACGCGTTTTTTATTGTTTAAAAAAATGAAAGACAATCTCGCTATTATAGATTACTGGTAAACGAACGGCATTGTTCCACTTCGTAGAAATTCGAGGCTGCCCAAGTCTTGCGAGACATGAGGGAGACAAGAATAGATTTAAACACGCCCAAAAAAAAGTTTAATCCAATATATACTACTCAAAACAAAATAAGGGCCACGAGGTATTTTGTCTGTACCATGAAAATAATAAAACCAATATTAATTTTTTTGTCTCCATAACGAAAACTAATGTTGTTTTTACCGTGTAGACCAATAAATTTATTCCAATAATAATGATTAAAAAGTTTATTTGCTTTTGAAAGAAAAAACACATTTAAGGTTAAAAATAAAAACAATGTAAAGTTACTGAAAACAAAAGAAAATACTCCATGCTCATCTTTTAGTAACGGGTATGCCCCCCTCGTTTCGTTACGCACTCCTGAAGCCTGGAGTGCATGCTCTCAATCAAATGCCTGACATTTTCCATTGGAATCTCTTCCCAGGCTCTTTTAACAGCGTTGATGAGTTGCTGTTGGTTGTGGATTTCCTGATCACCGTCTCTAACTCTTCGTTTCAACTGATCCCACATGTGCTCTATTGGATTTAAGTCCGGACTGTTCGCCGGCCACGGCAAGACTTGAATTTGAGACGCTTCCAGTACAAACCGAGTCGCTTGAGCCGTGTGTGCACGAGCATTGTCTTGCATCAAGATGAATCCAGGACCCGCTCGCTGGGCAAATGGGATCACATGTGGTCTGACGATTTCCTCAATATACCGCTGAGCAGTAACAGTACCCTCATTTAAAATAGCGAGCTCGGTTTTGCCGTGTAAGTTTATCCCGCCCCAAATCATTACATTTGGACCACCAAAACGATCGACTTCATGGATGCAGGCTTCTGAAAATCTCTCGCCGCGTCTTCTCCATACTCTAATACGCCGATCGTCGTTAAAAAATTTAACTTTGCATTCGTCTGTGAAGAGCACCATGCCCCATTGGTTTATGTCCCAGTCCAAATGTTGACGGGAAAATCTTAAACGATTTGCACGATGATTTCTGGTTAATGGAATACGGACAACTCGCCTTCTTGATGCCTGCTGGTCTTCATGCAATCGATTACGAATAGTTTGGTCACTGACACGAGTACCCGTTGTGAGCCGTAAACGATTTTGCAGCTTGCGGGCCGTCGTTGTGCGATCTCGGCGCGCACTTAATCGAATGTAACGATCCTCTTGAGCTGTTGTAATGCGAACTCTGCCCGAACCAGGTCTTCTTCTAACACTGCCGGTCTCTTGGAAACGATTCCATAGATTTTGAATAGCTCTTCGAGAAAATCCCAATTGCAAACCCACAGATCGCTGCGAATGACCTTCTTCAATCATTGTAACGGCTCTGGTTGCTGTCAGCGAGTCCATATGACGCCTGCGTGCTTGTGGCATATTGCAAAAGATGTTTCTGACTCGAGATATCAATGAACTCTGATAATTTCTAATAAACCAAGAAGCTAAGGAAAGCAAAACGTCAAAGTAAATGCAATCAAAATTTTCAAAAATAATTTTAAATCAAATTTTATTTAAAATTGTTGCCAGCATTAGATTAATACTACAATATTAAAAGGTTTAGGTATCAAAGAGTTTGTATACTCAATATTTTACTACTTTCAATATGTAAATGTTTAATAATTTACACCAAAATGAAAAAATACCTCGTGGCCCTTATTTTGTTTTGAGTAGTAATAACGACGAGATTGTCTTTCATTATAGAAAACAATAAAAAACGTATCTACTTATTTTCGGCAATTCCGGGATACAAAATAAGTAATAAAATCAATTACTGTATTGATAATATTAATTTTTAATGTTCTCAAATGATGTCCGACAGTTGTTCCGAAAAAAAAAATTGTCATAAAGAAGTCTCCATTAATTTTTGTCTATGTTCTTCGAACTTTAGGAGAATTAGCCCTACCTATTTCGATCACGTCATCACAAACTGGGCAAAAATTTTATTTTGTTTATCGTATTATTACTTGATTACTGCATTTTACATAAAAGATCTTGTAATACTTATTATTCTCACTACACATCTCACTTAAATCATTGTCTAGATTGTGTTAGAGTGTTTAGATTTCGTTGTTAGTTTTTATGTTTATCATTTGGATGGTATTGAGGATGAGTGACTCATTACCCGGGCCGCATTTTGCTGCATACAGAAGTTTTCTTCTCCAAAGAAGAAACAAACAAGAAAGTCGTCGTTGAGTTCATCAGAGAAGACTGTTTGCAACATTTATAAGCTGGTGGAGGAGATGTGGCCGAAAGACCAGTTTATGTATAGCAAAGATGTTGCAATGAAAACTGTTGGTTTACATGTGAGTACAGTGTACAAAGTACTAGAGGAGGTACTCACATAGGTTAAAATTAAGCGATATAATTAATATGATTATCGTTTTTCAAATTTTCATACAATATTTAATATAAATCTTTAACGAAAAATCTTTCTTGTTGTCCAACTGGAAGTACTGAAACAGGTTGTTAATACATGCCAGTCACTGGTCGCTAGGCAACGCTTTGTTGGTAAACATTCTTTATCCAATTTGGCTAGATTATAGAATGGAGTGTTTCCACATCCTCCTACTTACAGAATATCTGTTATATATGTTCGTACAGTTTCCGTTGCCCGCGCACCTACCGCATGGGATTCTACACGCTGACCAGTTGACCGCAGTTTTGGAAGATGGCGCTGCGTTCAGAGACTTCAGGGAGGCCCCGATCACGTTTCCACCTACTTATAAGGTAAGTTATATGTGAGGTCAAGGAGCTCGATGGCGCAGTGGTTAACGCGCCCGGTCTGCGAGTGCTGAATTTAAGCAACTTTCGCAAAGGCCGGTCATCGGATGGGTGACCAAAAATTTATCATCTCGAGCTTCTCCGTGCTTCGGGAGGCACGTAAAGCCGTTGGTCCCGGCTGCATTAGCAGTCGTTAACAACCACCAATCCGCACTGGGCTCGCGTGGTGGTTTATGGCCCGTTCTCCTTATCCATCCATAGGGAAGGCTCGTGCCCCAGCAGTGGGGACATAAAATGAGCTGATGGTGATGATGATGATAAGGTATGTTTGATGCGTCGGTAGCCGAACGGATCGATGTATAGCTCGGGTTAAATGCGATCTTCTTATCGTGTCTATTGACACTATAATGGTGTCCATTGAGGCCATTGCCTTATGTCTTGCCGACCAAAAAACCACATACGCGCACGGCAACGTCTGTAGCTTTCATTAGGTTTCCCTTATGCACAAAATAAGAGGACCTCAAAAGGTAAGCTTAATTCATACCGCACTCGAGCATCGCACACATAGACCCTGCCACGGAATCTTGGACCATCTCAAACCGGTCCGATCGCAGCTGTTGCAAGATTCCTCCAACTTGTCTCCCTAAAGGCCCCTACACGTCGCACTAGGCACACACAGTTATTTAACGTTTAACGTTCCACCACATACCATAAACTATGGCCAGAACTCCGTTTTCTCCCGTTTACCAATCACATACAATAATAATTTCAACGACATTGATCCGTTTGTTGTTTCAAAACAGGATCAAACAATACTTTCTTGATCCGAGCGGCTGCCATGATATCAACGATTGTGAGTCCCCGCCCGATCCTCTAAATGTCACTACACATTTACAGAATACACTAAACATACACACTAGCTTAAGTCCAAGACACCGTACTCGTAGAGAACAAGGGTACGAAGAACCGGTTCACACGCGCTCTATACCAGGTACAGACATGTACTGGGCGCTTCTTTCCTCCTCTACGGCCCGGTCTACCCGAGCCGAGGTCCGAGCCTTTAGAGGCGCCCTCGGGTGGTTCCGCTCCCCGATCCGATCCGAACCCTTCGGAGAATCTAGTAGGGCACGGGGACGCGCACTAGTGCGCGATGCCGTTCCCTCTAGAAAACCTCCGAAGGTGATTCGTTTCACACGGCTTGAGGGACCATTTACGTTCCTTGCCGCCCCCAAAAAAAAAAAGATTGTGAGTCATAGCTTATGAATATTACTTTTAGGCTAGTAGGTAATCAATAGTTGTTTTTTTTCTTATTTAGTTATTTATTTGATTTGTATATAGTTTATGTATATCTTTATATGTTTTTTAACATATTTAGCAGTATTCTATGTTTATTTTGGTAATGTATGTAGAAACATACATAGATACATATCTATGTATGTATAGATGTTCAAGTATTTATGATACATATATATTTCAAACCTATATATTCTGTTTATAATTGTCTGCTTTACTCCCTCATTTAGAAATAGTTCTGTGATAAGATTTATATATATACTTTTTGTAAAGTTAATTGTCAATGTTCGCCTACTATCTATTGATAATGTAAAATGTGGATAGTCATAATTGGCCTTCAAATTGTAAGCTAGTTGTAAATGTGCTGTGTACTATCCCTAATAATAATAAATAAAATAAATTCCGGGTCCATGAGAGATTGTCTATGTGTGCTTTGCTCGAGCGCTTTGTATGAAGCTTACAGTGCGATTCAAATAGGATGGCGGCTGTGAAGTTAGTCACAAGTCGCGTCGCAGTAGCGAATTTTAGGTCGACACCTTACTGCGGGACGTTACAGGTAGGCTACTCTTGACGCAAACTCAATCTCAATACAATTCCAATCCCAAATCTAAAAAATTCAAATGGCACTCTTAAAAGCGGTAATAGCGCTACATTGGAATCAAATTGCGTGGAAATTGAGTAAACAAATTATTATCGAGATGGGGCGTTCCGAAATTGCGAAACTTATCCAAATATCGATAGATATTAATCCCATTGGAATTGTATTGAGATTGAGTTTGCGTCAAGAGTAGCCTACCAGGGCGGGGAGTTTTGACTGTACCTGCGCACACCGGCGTTCGCAGCATACTTCACAGCCGCCATCCTATTTGAATCGCACTATACCTTCTGCTATCTCCTTATTTTGTGACTTGTGCAAATGACTGAGTACAAGGGGCAGAAGAGCAGGTGGGTCGTTTCCTGAATTGGATCACCACAGTCTCAGCCGGGCTCCCTGAATGCGATAAAATCGTAGCTCAATGCCCATAGCTCCACTAGACTGCTCACGTGAACCCATACCTAACACAAGCATATTAGATTTTTTTTTTAAAGTTCATTTATTTGAAAAAGACAATGTTGAAAAAATTCCACGAGCGGGATTCGAACCCGCACCCCATGACATGCCGGGTCAGGTGCACTACCAACTATGCTATCGTGGCTCAATCTAACTCGCCGCGAAATTAATCAACACTATCTACTCTTACTCTGTAAGCCAAAGGAGCCCAATTCAATGTCAACAACTACGTCATCAACATCCGATCCTAATATTTTTACAAATATTGAAAGATCAGTTAAGAATTAGGCAAGCTAATTTATTTGATAAGATTGTATCGATAAATTACCATTTCAATAGAAATCGTACTTCATATTCGGGGCATCCCTTACGATTACAACTACGATTAATTCCAAAACAATAAACTTGCAAATGACGTCATTGTATCGACTCTTCAAAACATAATTTATTTCATGATTTGACCTAAAACGTTGTTAAGAAACACTCATACCATCATATGAAAAAGGATCTTGCAGCGTCTTACGCATTCAAGTTACAATACTTGCGATAGTGCAAGCAAAGTAGCTTTCGCATTGCCGCGTCCTCGTACTGGTTAACAAATCAAAACATCTCCAGTTCCTCTATGATTTGAAATGTATGCTAGATCCCGATTCTCGTAAATTTGGCAGTCATATAACAACCAACCCACATTGGGTCAGCGTGGCAGGTTACAACACAGTATCCCCTCGTGTAATTGTGTCATGTAAAGCTTGCCAAATCACCGACTAGAAGCGAAAAAAAAATACAAAATAACGTTGACAGTTAATAAAAAAAAAAAAAAAATTAAATTTACAAAAAAGTATTTACTCCGTAATATTATTTCCCTGCCCTGGGACTCTGGGACGTTTATAAGCTGATGATTTCCTATAAATGCCATTAAAAAACCGTATTTGTGTTTTGTTCATAGGACTGTGACTGACTGCAACTCATAATCATAGGACTGTAGGTTTCACTGGCAGTTACCACTACCAGGCGACTAAATGCTGGAACGATATATCCCCTTTCTTAAGACTTCTTTCGTGCAGACACACCTTTAAAAAATATCTAAAAGTTGTGTTACTTGAAGTTCAAAAATCAGGGATTAGTAGTTGCTTCGGTAGCGAAATTTTCTTAGTGTCTGTATACATCAATTAATGCAGTTGGAGATTTTAGAGTTCGTATTATGAATATTTATTATATGGCTTGACGAAATGATTTATTTGCTGTTATTTTATTTAATATGAATCATTAAGATGTAATTCTGATTTTATTCCTATAGTTCATTAATTAATTTATTAAACAGTTCTCGATGCATTATAATTTATTTTAATTCTAATCACATTGATTGAGCGACCTCGCAGGTTTTGTTCGGGTGAAAACTGAATCGAAAACTGAATCTGATTTGCTGCATAAGCAAATGTTTCACTGAGTTTTCACCTTTTTGCATCGCTGCTTTACAGCACACAGTTGATAGATAACCAATGTGTGTGCTTTTTTATTATTATTTTAATTTGAATTCTTCTGTTTTGTATTTTTATTATTATTGTATTATGTTTTAATTGTGTGCATGTTTTTTTGCAAATAAATAAATAATCTATTTATCTACCTATCTTATTACAGTACGATCCAGGCAGTCAGCAATTCGATACTTCGAGTAAGCAGCGCGCGCCAGCGTACACAGACCGAATACTTTTTAAAGCGAAATCTATGGCCAGCAACTCTTCCGCCTTTTCAGGTACCAAGTTCACCATCTACAACAACAATAATTCTAAATTCTTTTTTTATTGTCAACAAACGCATTTCCTAGAAATTGTTTTCATTTAAAAGTACATTTACTTAAGGGGGTGCAGCGCGGACGCAAAACTGCGAGTTTAAAGTTTCTTTATGATAGCGAGCGAGCGGCGGCGCGTGGCAATGGTGTGACAACGGCGCACGACTACGAATACGCACGCACACTAATATCTGTACAGAGTAGGATGGTGATTTATTAGAGCAAAGTTTACTTTCGTAAAATCATAGGCGTTTGGGTAAAAAATAATAAAAGTCTTAATATTTTCATATTCATATTTTTTAATTGAAAAATAAGACAACAGTGACCTGCGGAATATCAATACGAACATTTTGATGTCGGATCATGGTTTCATTTGTGCTATATTTACAAAGTTTCTGAAGAAATAAGTTTTTAGATATCATTACTCTTACATATTGTTTATGCAGTTTTTGGGTGTTTGTTTTAAATTCGCAAGACAACCATGGCCTTGTGAAAGGATCAAGCTAACCTACACTAGTCCTTTTAACGTATATGACCTATTCAGCGCCTAGCACCAGTGACTTAAAAACACGTAAATTTTCGAAATTCCGCGCGGCACCCCCTTAAATGGCTTTCTATTTATATATATCTGTCTATATATATACTATTAATAAAGAGGTAAAGTTTGTGACTTTGTTTGTTTGACTAGTGGTCCAATTCCAATTTTTTTTTCTTTCTTATTGATATATTCCTGGCGGGTAATATAAACTATATTTTTTATTTTGTTAAAAGAACAATGATTTCAAAAATAAGTAATCAACGTGGACGAAGTCACGGGCAAAGTGCTAGTCTATTTTTAAGTAATAATGTGTAAAAGAAATGAAATATGTAGCCAGGCGTACAACTGTAGTTTCTCTTTAGTCATCTATACTAATATAATAAAGCTGAAGAGTTTGTTTTTTAGTTTGAACGCGCTAATCTCTAGCTGCTCTAATAACTACCAGTCAACAAAAATTTTTGCATTTTTGTGGGAGGCTATTTGCTATAACGCTTAAAAAAGCTAAGCGTATACGAAGTACTAGAACATTCGGGCGACGCAATGTGACGCGGTAGGTCGGGGAACAGCTAGTTTGGTGTAAAAAGTCTGCCTTTTGTCAGGGCTCCGTCGCATCAGCTCGGTGCCTCCGTCGTCTGGCCTCAAGTGCCAGGCGTACAACTCGGTGCAGTCAGTGTGCACTAGCGACCACAAGCCTGTATGGGGGCTGTTCTCGGCTGCGTTGCGACCAGGGACTGACGTGTAAGTACAAAGTGTCACTTATTACATATTTTTCATATTTTGACCCATGTCTCTAGGATAACATGTTCAGTTCAAGAGGCTCATGAAATATCCATTTAAGTTCTTAAGAACAGTTCCATAGAAACCTATGCTTTTTAACGCGCCGCGCCCGCCGCCGCGCCCGCACCCGCGGACGTCCAGTTTGCAGTCTTTCTCAGATTTTTTTATATAATTTGACCCATGGAAAAGGTGTTCTGTTCAAGATATTCGGGAAAATTTTGAGCTCTCCAATGCTTCGGAAAGCATGTTAAGCCGTTGGTTCTGGTAGTTATCGTGCGGCAGCCATTTAAATCGGCCAACCTGCATTGGGCCAGCGTAGTGGATTATGGTCTGATCTTCCCATATGCTTTCGTACATATGGGAAGGCATGAGTTCAGCTGTGGGACTTTGAGGCTGCTTTTCCACCAGAGCTGTGTGAGGTAGCTAAGCGGTGTACAAGAAAAAATCCACCAATAGAATAGCTTCCTATTCTTTGCAGCTTAAAATGGAGCAACCCTATTGGTGGATATTTCCTCGTGCATCGTTTAGCGACCTCTCACAACTCTGGTGGAAAAGCAGCCTTTTAGACTGATTGTGATAACGATTTAAACATCTGCAGACTCGCTTTTCAAGAAAGTATTAGTAAGTAGTGATCTGAGTATCAGAGGCCTTACGTACGATTCGCAATTTGCAGGGTCCCGTTAGCAGCCGGACTGTTTAATCGGGAGGTATACTTGGAGGGCATAAAGCGTCGGCGCGCCCTCCTCGACCATGCGCCGGGGACTTCCGCCGTATGTAACGTACAATAACATTAACTCACTATGGTGAGTTAATGTTATTGTACGCTATTATATTAGCTATATAGCTATCTATACATCATAATCAGACTGTGTGACAGACTGCCTCCTTGTTTAGCGACCGATTTGTCAATAAGCTTTGCCAAATGTGTTAATTTAGACCTTAACGACCACTTGCAACTTAATGTTAAATCTTGATTCAGTTAAAATCTTATTTTCATACCCTCTTACAAACACACAGGGCCTTACAAATAAACAGACAGATAAGCTTCGAGTAATCATACCGTGTATTGTCACTTTAACTCTAATCGGAAATGACGTTTACATGACAGGAACAAAACACGGAATAACTATTCGGAGCTTATTCTTTGTTTATTTGTAAGGCACACAGAGTATAAGCTTGGAACAGATATAGTATTTTGTTACAGTCTCATGTTAACTTTATTTTAAATTAGAATAAAAGAAACAAAACACAAAAAAAACTACTACTACTATTATTATACAGGTCGACTTTTTTATCACCGTCCAAACCTTCTGAGATGACTCCCGTGATACAAACGAACAACTTTTACTATTGGACTAACTTCCTAACTCGAAAAAAAAATCAGCTGTTCCATACAAAACATCAATATTCATTCGACCAAAATGTATGGAACAGCTGATTTTTTTTTTCGTGTTAGGAAGTTGGTCCAATAGAAAGAGTTGTTCGTTTGTATCACGGGAGTCATCTCAGAAGGTTTGGATGATGATAAAAAAGTCGACCTGTATACTATACCTACTATACTCTAATAAAGTAGAGTATACGCTTGGAATAGATATTGCGTTTTGTTACCGTCATATAAACTTCATATCGAATTAGAGTTAAAACAAATCTATTCGAAGCTTATATTCTGTTTATCAGTACGGGGACTAGATATTACACGATTAAAATGAAATACTTTATACAAATGCACAGAGCACAAAATACTAGAGAAAGGCCAAACATACAAACATCTCAGATTCGTCTTCAACCTTATAGTGTTTTATTTTATGTTATTCACGCTATAAAAGACCATTTCGTCTCTATGAACTTTAAACAACTGACACACAGTCATGTTTAAGCAGGTTTGGCGTTTAGATTTAACTTTTCGGTGCAAGTCGTCCCAAATTGTGTGTTTTCATTGTTTAAACAAAATGTATTGTGGTATAAAATTTGTCTGTATCTAAATGTGATTTTTTTAGCGTTTAGTAAAAGATTGGTTGTTTTTTCTTGATTTAAATTAAGCGGCGGTGAACAAAAAATAGTTTTTATCATATATACTTAATAAGTTTTTCTAATTATTAGACAATATTAGAGAAAGAAATTATGAAATATCGTAAACTAGTGCAAGGTCTCAGTTAATCCCCAAAGAGCAGTGATAGTTTACTTTTGTTTTTATTATATTTTGTTAAGTGTTTTCTTTACAATTTTGAACGAATATTTTTATTTTGTTATCGATGATTTTATTTACTACCTAAGTTAAAAACGGCTGCCAGCTGCGGCGAATTTCTGTGCAATGAAGTAAAAGACGTAATTATTGTTTTCAATATATTTTTTGTCAATTTAATTGCAATTATTTATTATTTTGTATTATTTACTTAAGGACACTTGATTTCTTCCAGAGACATATGATTAAATTAAAACTATTGGAACTTAATCCAATTCTTTCGCAATGTATTAATTATTTTGACACAAAAACAAAGACAATTAGAACTTAAGTCATTTGATATTTTTTTTAAATTTTAAATAAAAATATTTATTTACTGTTTGGTATTAAATATTGCTGTGTGCAACGTTTTCGATAGGACATAACTGTGTTACAATGAGTATAATTATGTAAGTAATTAAAAATGTACTTAAACGAAACCAAAAGACATAATATTATATTGTAGTTAAATCTAGTCAGTATTATTATTTGCACAAATCTACTTATTTAAATACATGTGATTTACTTTACAAAGACAATGTAGAATATACAGAAGCTGTGTACAATTTTAATTAGTTATGATTTTGTTTTAATTATGTAAATAGTTATTATTTATGCTTATTATGTCAATCCAATATCGGGTTTAACGATATACCGGTACGATATTTTAATACCGTAACTTAAACGCTTCCCTAATTTAGATTGCTTGCAAATATGGTTGTATGCTCGCTGTTAAAATTTTATACGTAAGGTTACAAAAATATATATGATATTAAATTAAATTAATTTTAATCTGCTACTCTCGGAGACGTCAGTTAACGTTAATTGTTATTTAACAGATATAATTTTTCATTGTTCTCTAATAATGATGTGGTCAAAGAATTGACAACCTTGTCCACAGAGACGGTATCGAATCACGAAGTCCCGGATTCGATTTCTATCGGAGGATGCATATTAATCCAATCTATTTAGTTGGTGGTAGTGTTTGTTCTCGAGGGATATTTTGAATCGTCCTGCCGTATAGTTCGATGACTTCCAACCACGGAAGCAGGCTGGGTTTCCAAAAGGCTACAGCGCCGTGGACCACATACAAGTGCTTGGCCAAATTGTACAGAAAACAGAGGAGTAGAACGAGCCTTTACGCCTTGCATATGTGGACTATGAGAAAGCCTTCGACACCATCGAGACCTGGACTGTTCTGAAGTCCATGCAGAGATGTCTTATCGACTGCCGATACATCGAGGTGCTGAGATGTCTTAACGAAAACATAACGATGACTGTCCAAGTACAAGAAAAGAGCACAAGGCCAATCCAGCTTGCGTCGAGGCGTAAAGCAGGGAGATGTTACATCTCCGAAACTGTTCACAAACACTTGTCTGTCTTCAAGACACTCGATTGGAATGGTCGGGGCATCAATATCAATGAACAATACATCCCACTCCTGCGATATGCAGATGATATTGTCATTATGTCGGAAACTGCATGATCTGGATGAAATGCTGAACATTCTTGACGAGTCTTTGCGACAGGTGGGTCTCAAGATGAACCTGGACAAGACCAAGGTCATGTTTAATGGTCATATATCCTCGAGACCTATAGTCGTAGGCGACGCTACTCTTTAGGTTGTGCAAAATTACATCTATCTTGGCCAAACTATACAACTCCAAGAAGAGGTGGACAGGATGATTCGTTTTGGGCTGGACGGCGTTTGGGAAGCTACGCAGTATTGTTCAGTCGTCGATTCCCCAGTGCTTGAAAACGAAAACCTGTCAATCAGTGCGTCCTGTCTGTAATGACGTAAGGGGCAGTAACGTGGATACTCACGATAGGGCTGGTCCATCATATCAAAGTCGCTTAGCATGCGACGAATTATTCGACAGAGAACTAAGGTCACATCCCTCGCAGAATCAGCACTTTGAAGTGAAAGTGGGCCGGTCACGTCTGCAGAAGGACCGATGACCCTTGGTGCAGACATGTCCTAGAGTGGAGACCGCATTTAAGCAAACGCAGTGTAGGACTCCCTGAGGCGTGGTGGAGTGGAGGAGTAGAGACTTGAATAAAATGGGTGCGGACTGTGCAGGTCAGGGATAGTTGGCGCTCTTTAGCGGCGGCTTACGTTCAGCAGTGCACGGTAATAGGCTAAAGAGAGAGTTGGTTTTAAGTCCGCCCAACAACCGGCTACTAAAATCTTATCTGTCTGTTCGTTACAAAAACATTATTACTAGCTAAGTTCCTCAGTATTTTAGCGATGCCGAATAAAGTGCGTCTGTAACTTTCGGCCTCATCGTCATTTACTACCAGACTGACTTTAGCGAGTTTTTTTTACTTAACGCTTTCACAGTCAGAGGAATGTATATTCCCACCAATCTCAATCAAATTATTTTGAACTTAATTTGATTGAGATAAGATTGAAAACCAATGAAATATTCAAACATGTTCTGTTTATTAAAGGGTAATAAAAAGTACTTAGAATTTACTAACGTTCCTTGACGTCTCTAAGTGCAGTATTAAGTTTCCTTCTGGTGCATGTCAGTAGTATTTTACGTTTATAATATTCAGTAAAAAAATCAAACCAAGTTTGCAGTCTAACAGATCACAGTCGTGTCTACGTTATGTATTGTAAAAACAATCTGTAAGATGGTACTGTTAAATACTTCTAAAACGTTATTTCTAGTACTAGTCATCCGAACAAGAGCTTTTATAAAGTGTACTAATAGTATAAATTGTGTATGTATAAACGTGTCTAATACAGTATAGGTACTATACATATATTTCATGCCTTGACGCTCTGTGTTAACTTAGCCGTCTTATGAAATGTTATGAACATTTCCAATTGATTAGGTGCTGTGATTAATGTACTGATCTAGTCGTGAAATTCATTCCAGTGCAAAAAAGACCTTAAATCTTAAATTATTATCACCTATGAACAAACTCTATGTTGACTGTATATAGGTACGTACATTTTTTAAACTAGTAGGTACTCTTGTTTTCTCTGTAAAAGTACAGAAAACATGCGCGTTATTGATGTCAGTTGTGTTTTTCAACACTAACTGAGCAACGTCGTTTTATTATTTGCCCGTCCAATTCGAAGCAAGCATACTTTATGTATCGTATTTGTTAAAAAGGAAATGTTTGTAAAATATGTACGTGTATTTATTTGGTTTTGTATGGTTTTGCTAAAGCAATAGGTATTGAAATACATTCGTTGGTTTATAATTATGGTACGGAGTCGTAGCTTCAGATGGTAAAATACGGAAACAAAACCACATTGTCAAAATAGGAGCCACAGCTCACTATACTCGCTCGCTATTGGTTGGTGCTGGGCGAATTACACACCAGCCTCCCGATTCTCATAACGAAAACAGTAACGATATTGTAGCGACTTTGTCGTTGAAACCATTTTCATACTAACATCCGATTTTAAAATCGTTCGAACAAAATTCCAACCAACCGTATACAGTAGATCTGAATACGATTGGTAGGAACTTCACTCGAACGAGTTTAAAATCGGCTTGACGAATATGGATACAAAAATGGTTTCAGCGACTAACAGCCGAAATTAATAACCTATCTCTGGTAAGAGATAGGCCTATCTTAGTTTAGTTACCTAGCAACCACTGTTATTTTCCGATAATTAACAGAAATAACTAAGCAACAAAGCTCTAGTAGGCCTATCTTTTGCTCTGTTACGGTTATCATTACGAGAATCAGGACACAGATTGACAACGTAATGGTTCCGTGCAGTATGAGACTCCGGCCCTTGTTTTTAGTAAATAGATACCATGTCTTAAAAGTATCAAAACGTATCATGTACAATTAAATTATAATATAATTAAAGATGTGACTCTGGAACAAAAAAACTGCCACCCTGCAAATGTATAGAGTATACAATAGGATAACATATGTATCCATGTGATATGTATCCAATAGGATATGTAAAACATAACTGTTAAATGTGTAAGACATTGGATAACTATTACATTTTGATAAAGACTATGTTATGCTATAATTAAGAACCTCTCTGATTGACTCAGTCGACTGTCAATTATTGACCAATCAGAGAGCTTTATTATATGATATTGTTGTGTGGTATTGTTCTGAGGTAGGTAGTTGTGAATTTAGCTAATCAGTATAGGCGGGTTTAGTGATTAATGGTACACAGACCAAAACTGATATTTTTTTCAATTATCGTAAATAATAATAATAACTTGATAAAGTTAAGATGATTTAAGAAGGGTCAATCAAGGTAATTGCAAACGGGGTAATTGTATATGCAGGTGGTATTACAATGGTATTGCCATGTTGGGAGATTATTCTTTCTGCTGTTTTTCCATCCATAGAGAGAATGCTCGTGTCCCAGCTGTGGGGACATAAAATGAGCTGCTGATAATGATGATAATGAATAGGGGCATCTAATCGGAAACTACAGCTTTAGAAACCATAAGTTTCTCGCCCCGGTCAAACTTTATTTCTAGATCTCCTAGCCATCTCGTCCCTCCGTATGGAAAGTTGGAAAAATGTGAAAATGGAGCTGATCACCATACCAAATATTGTACCCTATTTGCAATTACTGATACGCTAAGTAGATATAGGAACTTTTAATTAAGAGAGAGGCACTCCAAAGACAATGTTACAACTCTTAATTAAAACTTTTTGCACTAAGGTTAAATATCCCACCCTTGATTACATTGAATATGTACACGTTTTATAAATTATTGATGATATTACATCACAAATACCTCCAAACTGATAATAATAAAAAATATTAAATTAAATATTGATTGAAATAGTTTTGTCTTTGCTTATTTATGACAATTTTAATTATTTATTGATATGTAACAAAAGATACTAATATTTATATTTGTTATAAATCATTGTGCTATCTACTGCGTATCTTAGCAAACAATTTTTTTTTAAACAATAGTTGATATAATTAAATACAAATTCAAATTCCAAATCTTTATTGCAAGTCACATAGATGGTAGAAAGTTGACAATCTTATAATAAGGTACATGTGACGCCCTTATTTATGCTACCAGACGTTATTTTACAGGTTTAAGTCGGATATTAAATTAAATTGCTAAACTGCCTTCAAATGTGTAACTAAAACACTTTACGCAAATTGTTGCTTGTTATAAAAATAATAAGGCATCATAAGAACATTTATATTCTTGCAATGTACAGTCGAAATCTTTAATTCATGAGTTTCTTGTATAGTCGGCATCAAATTAATCGGCCAAATGCTAAGCGGTCAAAGAGATTTTCACATTAAAGTAAAATAAGATTTAATGTGTAAGTTTTAAATCGCTTTGTGGAAAAATCTTAGTCAATAACATACTCTAATGCATCACTATAAGGTTTGTTTTCTTTAATGCAGATATTTGACTACTTTTTTGCATCGCTCAATTTAATGCCGACTGTACTTTGCCGCAACACTTGTTTGACGAAAGTCATTGCTATGACAATAAAGAATTTACAGTTACAAGGTGCGTTCGCGTTCAGACCGGTGAAACGTAAAATGAAATATTTATATAAAAAAGCAGCATATAAACTGTAGTTCCACACACGCCTCACTAGATGGCGCTGATAATTTTTACGTCGCGTTATAGAGATTATTTGTGTCAAAAAAACTCAAATCTTTATTGAATCACAATAAAGATTTGAGTTTTCCGCTGAGACCATTTATTCCTTAACCTCGAAACATGCAATGTAACATTCTACGCGCCACTCATCAGTCTGGACGCTGCTGTTCCGCGCACAATGCTTTTTTTATAGTTTGCTGATAGCCTTAGACGGCATTTGCAGCGTCACCTGACTTCTTGGAAGAAGAGAGAAACTTAAAGGGTTCCTCAAGCCGTGTGACGTTTTACAAGCACCGTCAGAGATTTTCTACGACGGAATGGCATCACGCACTAGTGCGTGTCTCCAGTTCCCTACTAGATACGTAGTAACGATTATAGAAATTTGTTACAAACTGTGTTACCTTACATGGTTACTCTTATGATACGTTTCACCAGTCTGTACGCGGCTTAACGGGCTCGACTGTACCTGTAGTTCAATATTCAACAGAAGGAGCAAATCAATCTGTCTTCCATATCTTATTATGACTTATGTGAAGAATAAATTAATACAAAAAATACCTGAATTAAGTATCCTAGTCTCTAGTCTATCTAGTGTAATGTAAATTTTCCCTTGTGTGTATTTGTTTTAAATGTTACCTAGCTAAGATTCAAGGCTATTAATGTTCTGTGTTAAAAATCAAAAAATCTTGGGTCCGTCGTGTTACAAACTTATAATTTTCATTTTATATAACAATTTATTGTGAAATTATGCTGATTGTTCGCATACGTGTTAATGTTTATTTACCGTGTTGTTTTAAGTTTGTTTTTATGAACAACTTACATCATGTGTACATTGTAAGTATCTGTATTTTAATAGTTTTCTATGAGAAAATTTTGAAGAATCGTAGAAAGTTAATGGTATTTATATGAATGTATATTTACGTTTTCTATTACGATACTATAAAAAAATATTATATAAAAGCTATGATATATAAACATAATTTGAAAAACTGTAGATTTGTCTTATATGTACATTAATAAAACCAATTTATTAGCATGTAGTAGTTACTTGCAAATTATATGTTATAGTAGTATACGCGGTAAATTGTCTTCGATATATCAAAAAACAAAACATTTACATAAACGAGATGAAGGCGGAAGTCAAAGTCTTCAACATTTATATTCAAAAAAACGTTTGAATCTTCCAAAAATATTTTTACCCATTCAGGACGTATAGATTTAGCTGTGGAAAAGAATGGGCCAAGCAACTGCACGACAAATGAAGTAAGATGAAAAAGATACAAATGTGCATATCACATTTGCATCTTTTTCATCTTACTCCGTATCAATAATAGATTCATGTATGTGTAGGGATCCACTAGCTTGCTAAGCGTTCTCACGCCTTTAAAATCATTTTAATTTTCCATATGTTTTTTATATGCATACCTATTGGGTTCCATTGATTTAATATAAAGTGTGAGCCTTCTCTAAAACCTTTGAAAATTTACCGTGTATACTTACGGAGATGAGATAAGAGTGCAACACCCAGAATCGGATGTTACAAACAAGCAACTAATGGCGTCCGCTGAATTAAGCGGGAGAATGGCGCGGGCGCCCCGTCGCGGGGACCCGCGTCGTGCTCCGTAGAGGACAAATATAACTGTCATCATGTGTCAAAAGCATATCAGTGATTTGTCCCGCAAACGAACGAGCGTGCCCCATAACTTCAAAATCGTGATGATCTTATTTTCTCAGAGAAAAAGTTGCTTATTAACTTATTATTGATGAGTTATTTTATGTCTCTATCTAAACAACAATTTCCTATATTTTTTATCACGTACCGTGTTCGTACATTAGTCGACATCTACTTTTAATTTATTTTATTAGTTTTGGTTTTTGGCAAAGAGATTGGTTTCGAGTTTGGGTATTAATATTCAAAACGATTACCTACCGCCTAAGTTTACTTGAATCTTACGGAATTCTATTTCAATTGTGAAGAATAATTATCATTAAAACATTTACTTATTATAATATTATGCAATAAAATGGATAATAATTGAAAAAGCTAATGACCAAATGAAAAAGATATTATAGAAATAATTAAACGCAGTATTATTTATTAGTTTTAAATGTGTAAAGAACAAAATGCTGATATTTTGACCAAAGCGAAAGAAATAGTTTCAAGGCCAATCTAGCACTCCTTAAATAATAGTAATTGATAAGAATATATTTAAGATATTTAAGATATAGTTTTATATTCTTTCATTGCTTAGGACAATTCAATTACTTTATTTTTACAATTGTTCTGGATCTGAAATCGTCAGAATTCGTCGCATTTCAGATAAGTCATACATATATCATTGGTCTTAACTCGATTTTTAAACTATACAAAATGTATATGTTTTTGCGATAAAGTAGATATTAATTCTGCAAATGTGTTTTTATTACATTATCGTATCAAACATATATGTTTATTGTACAACCATGTTTATTTATAGTTAATTTGTAGTAGGAATTAATTAACTGAAATATTTAATAATAATAATTGTATTAATAGTTCGGTTTAACTTTATGGAGATGTTACGTAATAAAGCAAATTAGGAATGCAATGAATTGATATCAGATTTCAAGTCCGGGACGAACTTTTCGGTTCTGCTAGTTTGGTTTTGAATTAGTTTAGAGCTAATTATCAAATTGACTGTATTTGCTATGATGAATAAACATAAGTTTAAAGTTATAAGTTAGAGAAATGTTATGCTAAATATATTTATCTTTTCTCGCAAAATTGTTTATTATTTCTGTAGCATAATTTATAACACACGGTTTTAAGGTTACCGGTATTATAAACTAAATTGGTAATTTTATTCTTACGAACGCACGGCGCAAATAAGGGGTGTTTAAAGTTTGATGCCATTGTCTATGCGTCCGCCGTCGGTCTGTCTGTCGATCAGTCGGAGGCATCTAAGCTTTTAAATGAACCAGTTGCAATACATTTACTGAGGTTTTAGAATTCTTAGCTACTGGAAATTAAAGCACTAGCTATTTTCTAATTTCGACATATTCAGCTTTGAATAGTACTTTCAAAGTGATTTCGAAAAACCCCAAAATGGATAAAGTTGATTAAAGCTAGGAAGTTCCAGATTTTGGTCACCCTACGTTTTGATTGCTTTTCCTGCAACACTGAAACGGGCGTCTCATGATGGCCTGCTGTAGAGTACCTTTGATTTTTAATCTTATTTTATCTTATTATTAAAACTCCTTATAGCAAAAGCTTAAGTTACAGTTAAAAAAAAATGCAAAACAATAAAATGCCAAATGTTTACCCTGCACTGAAAATAAAGAAAAAACTTTATGTTTAACTACTTACTTCTAAAATAAAATTGATACACAATATATTATACGATTTAATTATAATATTAATTAATAATATAATTTAGCCTGCTAGTAGCTTTAGCAACAGGAAAGCCAACAGCATCTTTATAAATAAAGTATTTAGACTAGTTTCTAAAGTCAGCTCAAACTGAGGATGCCTTTTGTAATTACAAAGTCTGGTACAGTTATATATATTTCAATCGTTTTACAATTATACAGGGTCACTTTTTTATCACCGTCCAAACCTGAGATGACTCCCGTGATACAAACGAACAACTCTTACTATTGGACCAACTCCCTAACCCCTTGAGCGTCGATCGACCACCAGGTGGCCGATAACAATTAAAATTCTATTGTGTCTGGTATTCGCGCGCTCGAGCTCCTAACTCGAAAATAATATTCAGCTGTTCCATACAAAACATCAAAATGTATGGAACAGCTGAATTTTATTTTCGAGTTAGGGAGTTCCAATAGTAAGAGTTGTTCGTTTGTATCACGGGAGTCATCTCAGAAGTTTTGGACGGTGATAAAAAAGTCAACCTGTAATAACTTTAAATGAGTTATAATTACACGTTATCACAAGTCGATATAACCTTATTTAGCTATTTAACTTTCTTGGGCGCTTGTAAGTTGTTGTACTGCCATTCAACACACGCCCACCCTTTGACGCCGTCGACTTCAACGTCGCTCCATCTCTCGTAGAACTTTGCTAACCTATCTTTACCGATATAGAAAATTTCTTCGTCTTTCACTAGCACACGAATTGAGTGGAGTTGCCCAGCTAAAAATAAAAAAAGATTGAAACAATTTGTAAATGCAAGGTAACGTCTTATTTAACTAAACCATAACATGTCAGATGTTCATTAAGTGACGTAAAATGCTAAATTACTACATTCAAATAGTTTTTTGAGCATAATTTGATTTTCTATCTCTAATTACTAGATATGTTTTTTTTCATTGGCGGCGCTAGTGTGCGCCGCTCTTAATATATTTTAAAAGTTTCATCAACAAAATAATTATTTTACTTATAATAATTTTAGTATTAAGTACCTGCTTTGAAAACGAATCCATAATCGTTGGGCAGTACTTGTTGCTCGCCATGCTGGTAAAGCTGGAAGTCGCACGATTCGATCGGGTGCACGCTTTGGTCCGAGCGTCGACAGTAGTAGCCGATAGTTAGGCTGGAAAACAATCAAAAAACATTCTTCATAACCCGTTATGCCCCAGCTTGGGTAATATAGATTGGATATAAAAACGTTTTTATTGTGACTAACTCTATTAGTCTGGTTAGATCACCAGTATGCGTGAATAGTGCGTTGAGAAGCTTGATGGCGCAGTGGTTAGCGCGTTCGGTCTGCGATTGCTTGAAGTTAAGCAACTTCAGCATTGGATAAGTTACCAAAAATTTTTCATCTCAACCTCATTCGTGTTTCGGAAGGCTCGTAGAGCCGTTGGTCCCGGTTGTATCAGTCTTTTTATTATTAATAGTTTTATGTGGACATTTATTTGATTTGAAATTTTGAACGCATGTTTTTATATTTTTATATTTCGTATTCTCTTCAAAAGATTTGTTGTACTCGAGAACCCATTATATTCATTAACTTTAAGACCATCTATGTACACTTAATTTGCAAATAAATAACTTGAACTTGAACTTGTATTAGTAAGTAGTCGATAACAACCACCAATCCGCACTGAGCCCGCTTGATGGTTTATGACCCGTTCTCCCTATCCATCTATAGGGAAGGCTCATACTCCAGCAGTGAGGAGGGGACACAAAATATGAGCTGGCAATGATGATGCGTGAATATTCTAGAAAATAAAATGAGTGCCATGATTGTTATTTTCAGTGCTTTTAATATGATACCAGATTGTATAGTAAGTACCCCGCTGATGATTAAAGACCCCAAAAGTGTTTGGTCAAGTATACGCCACAAAGGTTTTAAATATATTCCATAGCATGGCAAAGATTCAAAACTTACTGGGATAATATAGCTGGCTGCGATACAGCGCCTACGGCCATGCAATCACCATTTTCAAGAAAAATAAAATGGTACACATAACGATGGAACGTGCGCCAGTCTCGGAACGGTCCTGAAAAATAAATCTAATAAATGAAAAATACCAAAAAAATCTTTATTTTATATTTACATTGGCATTGCAAACACTACTTCTGCAGAGCAAGTAATAGTTGTGTTAGGTTGATTAATAATTTAGTAATTTATATCCCAATTGATACTCGTATCCGAACGAGCTTTATGTTTTTATTTCACTGGCAACACTGAGTGTTGGCGGGAAAATAACATGGCGGATCGAGTCACTAGATGACGGTCACTTTTGGCTTGGGTGTTCGTGGTGGACGGTTGATTTTGAGCTGTACTGGTTGTTGGGAGAAATACACCTTTTAAAAGAATGTGAGTTTTATTGTGCTAATATATAAATTAATAATATTACTATAGGGTAAGAGCTTTTGCTACAGTTGTCTTGGCGTCTGGACTCCATTTCCATTTAACATCAGGTAGAATGGAGTCATTCGCCGTGCAATGCATTAACTCTTTCAGGGTCAGTGGTTAGCAAACTAACCACATATTTCATTTGGATTTCAATCTTGTCTCAATCACATAAAGTTCAAAATGTGGTGGGAATATACATCTCTCTGACCCTGAAAGAGTTAAAAAGTAACAGTAGTTTTGTGTTACACTTGCGCTGCGGTCGACCGTACAAAATTTTAAAACAAGCACTTTGGCTTACCGAAACTGTGATCCCTGACACAAGGCATGCTGACTTCATGTTCTTTGTCATCAATAGTCACTGTTCCTTTAAAAAAACCCATTTGTTCGTAGTGTGTTTGATGAAATCTGAAAATCAGAGGATATGCTGTTTTCAAATTATTTAACGAAGGTTTGTCTAATCCACCGCATTTCTTTGTTTTCCAACAGGGTAATGGCACCAGTGTCCGACAGGAACCAGTTATCGACACTATTACGGTTCATTAATGATTAAAATCATTAATAATTTGTAGCGGCGCCACCTACCGCATACGCCGCACATTATTCGACACGAAGCAAACCTACTCAACCGTGTCAACAGATGGCGCCACAAATTAATGAAATCATTAAAAAGTGGTCATGAACTGGTTTTTGACTTGATTGACAATTGAATGGAGACCACAAATGCTTCTTAGTTGTGTATAAAACTTACTTTTTTAACAGCTTGAAGTAACTTGCCGACCACTCCTCTTTAGCGATATCTTTGGCCATGGAACACGCCGACATCTGAGTGTCGTAGTTGAATGGGTTCCACATAGAACTCCATGTTAGATTCATCTTTACGTCGACTTTTTTTTCGGGATCGCTGCGAAGCCTGAAAGAGACAAAATGTAGGTATTCAATTGTAATTTTGTTATTTTTTACTTTATTTCATTGTTTAATCAAAACGAGGAAGGTCAAATCTGAAAATTGAGTACCTATTCGAATTTTATTTAAGCTTGTCACACGATAATTTAATTTTTTAAACTGCATGACCATTAAATTGGAATTATTATTAACGAGTGTTCTAATAATATGGTGAATAAAACTCTCGCACTCAGCCAGGGTGCATAGTGCAAATTTTTTATCTTTGATCATGAAATTACAAAAACGAGGATTTCTATCACAAAATTGTAACTCTCCTTTAGCCACCAGGAAGCGACCCTTCAATGTATGATGACGATGAAGTTACAGTGCCATCCACTTACTTCATTTCACCCTGGTAAGAGATGTTCCACGCACGCATAGGAATAATTTTCTGAATAGTCAATCCTTGAACTCTGTATTCCCCGACTTCTATTCCAGTCTGTTCCTGGTAACTGTCTGGTAAACAAGGCGACAGCAACAACTCTTCACCGGCGACCTAAGAAGAAAAATTGGCATTTGGGCATTTAATAAGCAACCAACTTATAGTCAACAATATCTTCTTGTTTAAGGGGGTGCCGCGCGGAATTTCGAAAATTTACGTGTTTTTAAGTCACTGGTGCTAGGCGCTGAATAGGTCATATACATTAAAAGGACTAGAATATATTAGCTTGATCCTTTCAGAAGGCCATGGTTGTCTTGGAATTTGAAACAAATACCCAGAAACTGCATGAACAATACGTAAAACTAATGATATGTAAAAACTTATTTCTTCAGAAACTTTGTAAATATAGCACATGAAACAATAATCCGACATCAAAATGTTTGTATTGATATTCCGCAGGCCACTGTTGTCTTATTTTTCAATTAAAAAATATGAATATGAAAATATTAAGACTTTTATTATTTTTTACCCAAACGCCTATGATTTTACATAAGTAAACATTGCTTCAATTAATCACCAGCCTACTAAGTACAGATATTAGTGTGCGTGCGTATTCGTAGTCGTGCGCCGTTGTCACACCACTGCCACGCGCCGCTCGCTCGCTATCCTAAAGAAACTTGAAACTCGCAGTTTTGCGTCCGCGCGGCAGCCTCATAAGTAAAATAGGTCATGCATGTAACGTTAACTTAGTCTGCTTCAAAAACAATCCAAATCTGTTTAAGCTGAATTAAGTTGTTAACCGTTTCTTACCGTTTCATGTTACTTAGGTCATGGACTAATAATATCTTGGGTGTAGAAATAAATACTCAGGAATTCAGGATGTTAATTGTGTATTTTATTATTTACCCTACATAAATGCAAAATTTACAAAAATAGAATGTTTGTGATGTTTTAATTGTACTGTGGATAGTTATAAAAGGTTGTTTTGGACATTACCTTCAGAAACAAGAAGGAATCACAAACTTGCGCTGGTCTCCGCGCTAACCCACAAACAACAGCATCACCATTCTGCGACATCCCATTGAAATACACAGCGTCAATTGCCTAGAAACACAAAATAACGACACTTTAATGTATGTATTAGCCACAACCAAAAGAGCATTTTTGAAGTCATCAGTTTTTTCTTTGTTTTTACGAGTATATTTGACAAAAGATCGAAATTGTCTGTAGATTACTAAGATTAATCTAGACGAGGTAAATAAAAGATTATCAATAATTCATTCTTAGGTATCATTATTAGATTAAAGCTTTCTTGACATATCAAAGGAAGGTCCTTCGAGCCATATTCTTGGATGTAGGTATTATGTAGGTACCTTTGGATTGTCTCCTAGGAAATATTTCTGTTCTAGATTAAGGTCGCGCTGATGTATATGTTCAGTGCCATTTGCGCTGCGACCCATCTCCACGTCCAGTATGTTTTTAAGATGGTTGAAAAACTGAAATTAAAGCATCAAATCATAATATCTAACTAAATCTGATTAAAAGTTCGGCTGGGGTTGGTCAAAGTTTTATTTCAGGCTCCAAAATCGTACCCCTCTGCATGGATTGAAATAAAAATAAAAAATGTACAGCAACATAATTTTAATATATGACGACCTCCGTGGTCGAGTGGTTTGTACACCGGTTTTCATGGTGTCGCCATCTCTGAGGTCCCGGGTTCGATCCCCGGTCAGGTCAATTTAGAAATTATTGTTTTTCTAAATCGGTTCGGTTCGGATACAGCAGCGTGCGCCGTGTCGTGGGCGCGGAGAAAACATGAGAGATTTTTGACTAATTCTCACTACTATGCTCTAACGCTATGATGATACCTATCGATTACGAATGCGTCTGCTCGCTCTTATTCAAAGTCACTGGTAACAAATTTTTAAAACCAAATATTCTTGAAATTATTATATTTCATAGTGTTTTTAAGTTACTTTTAATCTCAAGATCACCAATGAGACTTAAAAATCGGTCCATCCCTACTTTCATTATTAGGTGGAGTTACCATACACGTTTAAGTTAGCTTGAAAGCGATTGAATAGTGATAACACTCGCATTCGATTTCACAATACATTAAAAAACCTTTATTATAACAATAAAGCTTTATATTCATCCTTGTCAACAAAAATTAGTTGGAAAAATAATTAGTTAATTCATAGATTGGACTTGGTACACATAAAATCACAATGTCATCACTTATCAGTCAACACTGATTTAATGGGTAAAATTAAACCAGTCTGTCAAATTGATAACGATAGCATTGATGATTTCAGAAACTGGTATTTCCCAATAATAATGTAGAATACCTAAGTTGGACCAACGATGGGTCAAATGGAAATTAAATTTAAAAATGTCAGTTAGTACATACCTGTCTGAATTTTAAAGTTATGTACATAAACATAAACTTGAAACAGTAAGATTTATTCTTCAACTTGTACACTCCAAATATAGGCGGTTTACTTTTAGCATTTAAAAACTTAAATACCACCACAAGAAATGCAGGTATTAACACTGGAATGATGAATGTAAACATTTTGACTTAAAAATATCTTTAACACAACGCCGACCGGCTCACAATAATGTTTCGATTACAATAATTACTTAAAATAAAATCGGTAGCGCTTATCTTATCAGTATCCGCCAACAGACTTGTAGTGTTCGGCAACTTTCTTTATCTTTTAATTACAAATTAACAAAGGTTGCGGTTACTATATTTTGTAATGCATTAATCATTTCATTGGAATAATCCATATCTGCCTAAAAGGGATTACCGATGTAACGATTTATCAAAAATTCAACTTGCCGATGCTCATTGCAGCGACAGTAACATATGACCGACAACTTTTTTATTCGATGTAACATTTCAACGATATATCAAATAAAGATTTACTTGATATAACTTGTTACATACTGTACAAATATCATAATTATTTAAAAACATTAACGACCTCCACACACCTGAGGAATAAAACTAAAGATCGAGTCTCAATCATTATTGCATTTTGTTACAGGACCGGGCAATTCGAAAGTTGTACATTACTTTAAAATGTGGTTTAGCAGGATAACGTATTTTAAATGAAAAGTAAACAAAAAATGTATATTTATTAGACTTTTATTAAGAAAAACATACTTATTAATTGGCTTATAATATTCAATGCCAGCTTGAATTCACTCTAGAATAATTTTATGTGAAATCAATGTTTTTATTATCGACACAATAGGGTAGTAGTAACATTAACGTACAGTAAATTAATTAAAAATACGACTGCCGAAATGTTATCATAAATATTGTATGGCTGTCAGTTATTGAGCTAAAATACATTTTTAATCCTGTGATATGGGTTGACAGTTTGATAGAAGCTGATACCAATTTATCGCACGCATCTGCACCCGTGCTTTCATTGTGGTTGCAGACAGCCATACAAAGATGTTCGAGCTTTCATTCTACAGTAGCCAATAGGTGTTTATGGACACATTCTTCCTTGTTGATGAGATGCGTCGTTTTGTTGACGAGTTGCATCAAACTGTTGAGGTTATTGGACCATTCGTTGAGACGATCCGACGCGTCCATGTTCAGGCTGAAACAAAGATATTCCTTAGTTGATACGTAAAAACTTGTCTATTATTTACATTTTATATTATAAGTAACTTCCAGTGGCGACGTATTGCGCATGCGGATAGTGGGTATGAATTCACAGTCAGTTCGTTAGTGGAACGCCCGCTTGAACTCCACATAAGTTTATTATTGTCGAGTATTTGTTTCGTGCGCTGCGAAGTCCGCATGCACGATGCCACGTCATTCAAGACTTACACTGCGACGGTCACACTTGTTGCATGGCTCTTGCATCATTCTATTCAGCCACCGAATGCGTTATCTCTTAGGTCATTATCATCATCATCAGCTCATTTTATTTCCCCACTGCTGGGGCACGTGCCTTCCCTATGGACGGATACGGAGAACGGGTCATAAACCACCACGCGGACTCAGTGCGGATTGATAGTTGTTAACGACTGCTAATGCAGCCGGGACCAACGGCTTTACGTGCCTTTCGAAGCACGGAGGAGCTCAAGATGATAATATTTTTGGTCACCCGATCCGATGACCGATGCCTTTGCAAAGGTTACTTAACCTTAGACCGGGCTTATCTCTCAGGTACAGTCAGCTTCAAAACTATCTGAGCGTTCAAACACACCAAAAATATCTGAACATTTGACAATAATCAACCTTGTCTCAAGACGTAGAAATTCATTTTTATTTGTTGTTTGAGAACAAATGACATTGAATGAAAGTACATCTTTCACGTATTGGGCTAAGAGTGATTTTTGTCAAATGTTCAGATATTTTTGGTAGGTTTGAACGCTCAGATTATTTTGAAGTTGACTGTACTTTCTTTAAATCATCTGTAATAGATCAGGCGTTGATTGATATCCTATATTCACCTGAAGTGCACCACGCCGGCGGGGCGGTCGATCTTCGCGCGTACAACTGCGCTCACTACCAGCGCGCTGAGTGCGTCTTCCGTCTCTGTCTCACTCAGACCGAGCAGCTCGCTCATGCGCTTCACGGTGATGCGCGTGTAGTACATCGACATGATGCGGATGTTCTGTAAATGGAGTATCGTCATTATCATTTCGCTATAATTGTATATTATATTATAACACATAAGCGGTGAAAGAAATAGCTGTTGAAGAGTACTGAATTGTCGCTGAATCGCGTTCGTTGTATTTTTGTATTTATTTCTTATGAGGCTTAGCCTTCATCTCGCCTGATGGCAAGTGATGATAAGACCGAAGCTAGAACCGCAATATTTTTGAAGTGAAAACTTCTTTAGCGGCGTTGTGCACTTTTTTTGGAATGGGTAAAAAATGTTAAACTCGCGTCAGGACACGTGACCGTCAGGCGCGACTGTTTCAGGCAACGTTCGAAAGATGGCGCTGCTAGTTCTCCAAGCATGACTGTGCTTCTACAATCTTATAAGGTTATCCCAGCTGCCGACAGATGGCTCTAAACTTCAATTATTTTTATCTCTTGTACGAACAAAACTATTACAATTTCTGATATTATAGAAAATATACAAAAAATGAATGACAGGGTTTGTATATACGATCAAAGAGAACTTTTTTATTTTGATAGCTATAGAAATGCCAAAACGACTTCTTCTTTGGTGTGCATGAATCTTTGAAATGTCTTCTGTATACCTACTATTTAGAAAGGACTATATTATACTACTATAGGCATATATTAACACTACTATAGGCATATATGAATATATTACTGAAAAAAGCAACGCGACTTATAGTTGCGGTTGATAAAATAGAATAGAATATTTTATTTGCTAAGAATATGGTTGGTATTACAAAAAATTGGTCATATTTTTATAGTTTCACATATTCTGCCATGTAGACATGCAAAGTTTATAATAATAACTTTTTAATGTAATATAAATTGTCATGTTTGTGTACGATAGCCCAATAAATAAATATTGTATTCTACCACATAAATGAGAGTACTTTTATACTGATAATTAAAGTAATTCGTGCAAAATTATTCCCTAACCATTCCAAAATATCAAAAATGCACAACGTTAATATTCAAGTTTTCACTTCTGCCGGCACTCCCAGAGTGCAACCAGTCGGTTTTTTTTATTCCTTATTAGCTGCCCGGACAGATTTCGTTCTGTCAAAAGCAATTGCCGAATTGGTCAAGCCGTTCTCGAGTTTTGCGCTTACAACATTCATTTTTATTTATATAGATGGGTAAGCACTCGTTCTTAATTTCAACTGATGTTAAGTGACGTGATGAGTCAATTCATCAGTAGTTGAGGATTCAGGGTGAAGTGCGCTTCCCCCTTTTGATAACTCAACGTTTGATACTGACGAATTGACTATCTTATCTCTAATTATTGAAATACAGTAATGCTACTAACTTTGATGTAATGGCGATTGGCAAGTCTTGCAAACTTAAAGCAAGTCTCTGGTTCAGAGACCAGTAGGGTTACTCTTGAAACACAATTGCAATAATCAATTTCCAGTCACAAATCTAAAAAATTCAAATGGCACTCTTAAAAGCGACAATAGCGCCACATTGGAATTAAATTGCGTGGAAATTGAGAGAACAAATTATTATCGAGATGGGGCGTTCCGAAATTGCGAAACTTATCCCAATATCGATACATATTAATCGCATTGGAATTGTATTGAGATTGAGTTTGCGTCAAGAGTAGCCTACCAGTGATGTAACTACTAAAATAACGAAAGCAGTCAAAAAAAAAAGCTTTTGTTTTCCTAATCTTATGAGGTAGGTACTTTTTATTTCATTATAGGCAAAAGAAAGTAGTATTTAGGTAGGCACTATAAACCGGGGCTTGACAAACTAGAATAACTAACCTATTTTATGCATAAATATTTAAATTGGCAATGAAGAATTGATACTTACATAAACACAAATGTTGAAAAAAATTCCACGAGCAGGATTTGAACCTGCACCCTTCTGACATACCGGGTCAGGTACTCTTCCAATTGAGCTATCGTGGTTCTAACCAGCCCGCCGAAATTTTTCAAAACTTTTTACTTTGAAAGTCCTGCTCGTGAATTTTTTTTCAACATTTGTGTTTTTGTAATTTCTTCGCAACAAAATTTGCGTTAAAAATTATTTGAACATTTTATGAAACTTACATGTTCAACGACCCTATTTTTGAGGTCTTTCCAGCGTTCTTGTCCCTTCTCGTCAGCAGAATCGAAGTAGGGCGTCGCGCGCAACATCTTCTCGTAAGTGGAACACAGTGTGTTCCATCTGATAATCTCAGGGTTGATGAATAAGCCCAGGAGTTGCCTGTAAAAAAGGTTTTTCAGATAAGTACTAAAGAGTATTTTGTTATATTGCCATTTGGTAGAAAAATTTAAATTAAAATAAAAAAATATATAAATAATTACTTATTCAGTTTAGGTTATAAGAATTAACTCCCATGAATGTAACAATTTTTTTTTTAGTATTTACGCCTTGATCTCACCAGACGTTAAGTGATGATAAGGGATCCTCAACTAGTGAGGCACTGGCTATCTTATCTCTAACTGCCGGAACACAACAATGCTGCAAACATTGATGTTATGGCGACATATTTAGATAAGATGGTGGTAGCTAGCCAGGCGGACAAACAAGTCCTACCACCAACCAAACGGAGTACACAAAGATGTACCCCCCACTGGGAATCGAACCCGGGACCTCTGTGTCTAAACCGGTGGTCTTAACCACTAGACCACAGAAGCGGTTGAAAGTCGTGAAAGTCGTCATTGCGATCTTATAAAGTCTACAGAGTGGGAGAACTAGTACTGAGAAGAACCGCTTTCTTTTACGGCATCATTTTAATTGCTTTAATTCCATCTTGTCTCTGACTTTTTAACCTGGTTATTTAATTTGCAACTTAAACAAATTAAAAAAAAAATACTTTTTATTTTTAAGTGTTAATTGCTACACTTAAGCTGAATTAAATATTTTTATATAAAAATACAGTGAAAAAATTCAGCTTAAGTGTAGCAATTAACACTTAAAAATAAAAAGTAAAAATTTACTATAGTATTGTGTTATCAATTTGTGGTATTCGTCTGCAAAGATGAATCTGCATGTCCATCGGTTGCAAATACCTTTATGGCTAGTTAGATGGCACTAATGTCGCTCTAAAGCATTTCAAAAATCAAAAAGCAGTGACAAAATTCAGCGCTTACGTCAGCCTTCCCGGTAGTATAATGGTCAGTGCAGCTGCCCGGATTGCGGAAGACCCAGGTTCGATTCCTGGCTGGCTTCGGTCGGGTAGGCGTTTAATTTTGCACTGTATTTTTATATAAAAATTTAAAAAAAATCCTTCTGTACGTTCATAATCATAACTTAAGCCTATTATAATTTCACTACTAAAACTAGCCTATGCCGAAAATAATCATCATACTTGTATTCAGCTAGCTTATCCAGTTCTTTATCTTCATTAACCCTATGCGTGAGATCAGCCTGCTCGTTGTCATACGGCGCCAGTATGAGGAACACCACACTCCCGACCAGAGAGTCTGCGCCCGCCGACTGACCCAGCGCACGGAAGTGTCTGCACACCGCTAGATAGTGACCGTTGTGCTGGTCCACGGCAATCATGAGCCGGTAGAACTTCTCTTTAAGCTCCTGAAAGGTAATATATATAGTAGGTAAGCTGGCTATATATAATGTTTCGCATACAGATGTGGGATAATTTATTATTATTTTTATTAATTTAATTTCAAGTAACAAAGACTCAATGGTTAGTAACAACTAGCTGACCCGGCGGACTTCGTACCGCATTTCTTTTTTTTTTAATATATCCTATGTTACTCAGCGCTAACGTAGCATTCTAATGGTGAAAGAAAATTTAAATCGGTCCAGTAGTTTTTGAGTTTATTCGTTGCAAACATACAGACAAAAATATAAAGCTTTCCTCTTTATAATATTAGTATAGATGGAACTTAAGAGCTAGTTAGTACATAATTAAATTAAATTAAAATCAAACTAAATTAAAATAAAATCAATACACATTCAATTCAAATTTAAATTTAAATCAATACAATAAAATAACAATTCGATTATGATCAAGGATGTGGCTAGATGGAGGCATGCAGGTGAACCCAGTGGCGTAAGCGCAAACGTAAAAGCGAGACCCAATGGTCCGCAATGGCGCTCAGGATGGAGTTGCGCGAGGCACACAAACGCGCCCGAGTGGAGGCGCAGCGCTTACGCAGCGCTTACGCGAACATTGCGGAAGCATTACAATGTCTAGGTTTACGCAGCAATATCCTGAGCGCAGTTGTATTGGACACGGAGGACGCTGTATGTCTTCTGCGTATAATTGCCCTACAGACTGCACGTGTATAAGGACTGACGGTATGTTTTAAACAATTTGTACATTGCGCAAATCTATGGGCCAACATATTGCATCGAACAGCCAGCGCGCTTCATTCCCTCATGGTGTCCATGTCGTCTTTGAGGTCCTCGGTGACCCAATGGCCCAGATACTTAAATGCTGTAACCTTTTTAAGAGGAGTTCCGCGCAATGTCACCTACGGTACAAGGAAGTAGCATTTGGTACCAGCTTTAAAGACCATGATCTCACTCTTCTTAGCATTATATCTGAGCCCGTGTGCCTCCGCAAACCTATCGCAGATAGATAGTAAACGCCTCAGCGCTGTATCGATGGGCTGAGCAATACCATATTGTCTTGCGTAACTTATGTTGTTAATACACACTCCTTCTATATGACAACCGCTCTGTGTATTGCTCAGCTCAACAAGCAGCTAAGCATTTAGAAAATTAGTTTGATTACTTCAAACTGGAATAAGCTGTAACCTTTGTTTTGAGAAATACCATTGTTACTATTATTCAATATGAATGCATGGTAAAAAACAATTTATATATAATATAGTTAAATAATTTATATTTGCTTCTGATGCAAAAATCAATGTTTTATAATACAATTTAGTCCAGTATAGCAGTTATAGAAAAAAAATTACGATACTGATGCTTTTAGTTAATAAAACAGAAGCATTTCAAAACTATTGTTAAAATGTATTTACCAGAGTGTCAGCCTCTTCAAAGAATTTTGTGTTAATCTTTTTGGATATAATTTGAGTTCGGACATAGTCCTTTGTGGCTAAACACAACCTCATTTGTTCCAAAATGAGTTCTACTTTTTCACGCTTGGCCATCGAACCATACGTTTCTACTTGGAGCTCTTGAATGATCTTGGCGGCTTCTGTTACATTGTTTTCTTCTTCACGAATTTTAGCCAAAATGTGGGTTAGTCTGGCTCTTTCTACCTCCACATATATTTTGCCTTCTGTTATGGATCTTAATGTTTCAATGAGTTTAATTTTAGTCTCCTTATCTGGTGTCTTGTCAACGTAAGTATAACACTCTTGTACCATTTTGACAACTGCCTGTTTAAGTTGTGATCTGCAAATTATACAAGATGGTAGTGGCTCTGAACACTGAATGGTATAAGTGTAAGTTAACTTTTACACATTTTGACACTAATTTGTATGTATGTACTTGAAAACATTTTCAAACAAACTACTCAAGGGTGTAAAAAATGACGGAGTTCTGAGGTAACAAACATTTAAAAAAAACATACAACCGAATTGAGAACCTCCTCCTTTTTTTGAAGTCGGTTAATAAAGGCTAGAACACATCAAATGTGTGAGATACAGGGGGTATCTCACGCATTTGATGTGTATTACTTTGTGTCAAAATACATTTTCCACTACATACCATCACATAACATAAGAAATAAATGTTAAATGAATATGCAGTATGTAGTCTTTAATCTAACATAATTAAAATATTTAATAGGTTTAATATAGCAAATTTCATGTATTCTATTTACTTGTAATCTTATCTTAGTGTGGCCTGCCGAGGTTTCCCTCTCGCAGCAACACTTTGACCCATCGGGATCTTTTGTGCAAATTTACTTGTTATAGTTACATGACATTTGTGTGACAAAGTATGAATGAATGAACAATTAATAAAAGAATACCATTTTTTTATTTTTTTTTATAATATGAAAGTACTTACCGTCGTTTTGAGAGCAATACAATATGATCATTGAGTGCAGACCAATTATTAGCTTCAAAGCAGATTTGCACAACCGTTACTAAGATTCTAGCAGTAGATGCCATGTCAGCACCCTAAAAGTAAAATTTCTTTCTTTATCTATTGTGAAATATTATAATTTATATATTCAAAAAGTTATTATTATTGTGATACAACTACATAATTCAATAATTTTTATAATTTTGTCTAAATAAAAAAGCACTCTTGTCATGTTGGAAGCATACTCATGTTTTGGGATTCAACAATTCAAAGCCATGACTTGGTAAACCCTACTGTTGAGACCTTGTACCGAGAAGAAGTTGCAAGAAACTCGGCAAGGGCTGTTTCTTCTTCCGGTAGTGTTACAAGCAGTACAAGTTCATTAAAAAAAAACTAATGGTCATGTGCATACTGCATGACCACTTTGTAATATAGTACATTTGTTTTAAAAGTAACAACACATTTTTTTTTTGTTCTTGGAGTATTGTGCAATCAGTCCTCAGACTATAAGCAGATGCGCTTTAGGAGTAGACGGGCAGGTGGAGCTCGTTCCACAGCTGGAACTGCTCAATAGGAATCTGGAAGCTTATATGGTGTCATTCAACCCCAGAATTTGAAGTCTCTTTACGATTAAAGAGACGACGATTGAGAGAAAGAGAATTGATGAGACGATTCTCAACTGGTTGGGAATAGTAAGCTGCACTGCTAGCTGATTTGGGTGACGTTGAAAGTAAATACTGTACCGTTCGGGTTTGTTTCTCTAGAGCCAACAACTGATCAATAGCATCTTGGACCTTGCCTTTAGCAGCCCATGATTTCCACATGGGTATTTTTTCATCGCAAGTGGCACTGTAGTCTACCTAAAAACAGATTATCATTAATAAACACTCGAAGACGAATAAAGATCTTGTTTATCATTGTTAATAACCTGAAAATGTGCGACTTAATTTTGAACTTACTTCCATTTTGATGATTTTTCCACTGGCATCTAGCCCTCCGATATCGCCGTTCGTAGTCATTTTTAATAAAAATGCTGTAAATAAATATTAAATATGGAAGTTACTATAAATTCGATTGGAACAGTGACAAAAGATACTGAATGAATGGTTAATAGCTTAATGATAATTGTATCTTAAAATTACTTTGTTTAAATTTTAATACTTTCTAGGACTCTACACAAGACAACAGCTTTAGTATCTAAAATTTTAAATGCGAATTAATTTACAACTTCAGAACTACAAGTTGCAAGCTCATTTGAAATGACAGCTGTCAATGCTGTCATTGTTGGCTGACACTGACATGTCAAACTAGGGTTACCAGTGGAAAAGCTTGGAAATATTATGTCGATATTAAGTGACTGTTGTCACAAATTTGTCCTCATAGCTAATCACATCAAATGAAAATCTTTATTGCTTTTTCTTGCTTTATATTTTATTATAACTGAAAATAATCACATTGAAAAATCACCATAACTCTATCTATCACATCACATCTATTATTTAATTGCAACTTAGCTTAGCGGTATTCTAGTAGCTAGTATCTAGCTAGAAATATTTCACTTACCTTAGAAATACCCACATGCCAGTCACGCACGGCGACTTTGTAAGGAGCAAATCGCTGCGACTTTTTCACTGTGACTGTGTAGTTAGTATATCTATTAGTCTGTGGTTATCGCACGATTCCATCTTTATTATCTATGACTAAATTTTTTATCTGTGCACAGTTACTAGGGATGGCGTTTCTTTCCGAAAAAGATTGATGTTTTAATCGAGTCGAATCGTAACCTGATGAATCGATTAACAAAAATTGAAATTAAAAGATCGATTTCTGAAAAATCGATTTCTTAAAAGTTTATATTTACAACAAATATTTATTTATCTGTTTATGAAAAACAAGAAATACATCTTTTATTTATAGGCATTTAGTTTTTAATTTGCTATTTTTATTTCTGTTTTTTTTTTAAGTTCAAGAAATATATTATAATAAACGATAAATAAGCAGGGATTTTTCTCGTTCAGAGAATTCGATAATAACAATTATTTTTATTACTATATCAAAGTATCAGATCAGGTATAACAGAAGACATTTAATTTCTAAATGTATTTGTTACATTAAAAAAGTAAAAATTAAAATATTAATAGCAAAGATTCGTTTCATTAGATTACGAATCGGATCGATTTCAAAATAGATCTTTTTCGGAAAGAATCGCTCGGCACTCTTACGTCGACTAAGCGACAAAAACTGTACTACTATATTACTTGATTAAAATAAAATTGGAGTAAAATCGGCAGTTGATGTTTAAAAAGATAAAAGGAGCTTTACTATTTTGTATATAAACAAAATAAATAATTTGAGGCTATATAGACGAATGAAAATAATGTAATAGTAAAGTATGAAAACTGCATCAATTATGAATTCCACATAAATATTTCAATGCTCATTAGTGATTATTCGTATGTAAACTAATTTAAAAGACTCATACATGGTTAGATTTAACAATAGCAACTAACAGAATAAACTCAAAATAACGGCATCAAAGTAAAAAATAAGAAGCGTTTTACTTACCCTCAATTACTTATTATTCTGCAACAAACACTACATAAAAATAAGTATTTATTTCGCTAATCACAGTATGTATACTACGACAGCCAGCCTATCAAGGTATACATAAACAAATGAATGACGCAATATCAATCAACAAAGGAATACAAAAATTAAACTCAAAGATTACAAACGTAATTTGTTTTTTATTAAAGACAGAAGAAGGAAACTAAGCAAACAGCCATCTCGCGAGTTTTTTAGTAATTAACCCTTTAACCGGCAACGCAACTAATAATAATTGTAAATAATTTTATGGTTTTAAAACAGAATAAACGAATGTCGATTTTCAAGAGTGAGGTATCGATTCACTGAATTGATTCAATACTACATATCGATTTAAGAATCGATTTTTTGGTCCGAGCAATCAATTTACGATTAATCGATCTCATATCGCCATCCTTAGCAGTTACGTTTTTTTTTATAGTTTGTTGTATGAGAATATGGCTAGATGAAAGTGTTGGTTGATTATTACATTTTGTAATGTAATTGTTTTACTTTTTAAGACGCAAATCTCATCTGATTTAAGCTTATGTATATAGTAATTAAGTGTAAGGATCGTTTCTATGCGTGTGCAGTGTGTTACGGTAACACAATCTGGTAGCCTAGTTTTCCTTTGTTTTTGGAACATATGCTGAATACGTCTCAATAATATTGTAAATAGAAATAAATGTATACCAAAATGAGCGTAAGCCAAAGTTACGACGGGATGCAAAAATGTAATAAAAATACAACTAGATGCCACTCAGCGCAAGGCCTAGCAAGTACTATATCTAGTCCAGCTATGAAAATACCTCTGCCACCTCGTTTATGGATCACAGGTAACGATATGGATACATTGTAAACACGTTGTAATCTCAAAATAATAATGGTACTTTAATCAGTTAATTTAGAGGGATATTTTCCTCATTCATGACCCTTATTATAACAAATTATCATGTAATAACAATAACATTGCTTTTAAGTGTATATAACAAATATATGCTTTGATACTGTTATTAAACTATATTTTTAATTATTTTTTTATCTTATTTATCTTTTAACATTAAGATGTGATTGTAAGTAAATGTTTCACAATGTAGTACCTACTTAGTTATTTAGTACTTACCCTTATTTTTTCTAAATAACTACCACATGGTCTCATTTAATAATTCTTTCATACATTTTATTTTGCTTACATGTTCCATTCAGCTAAATAATGATTTGAAGAATTTTAATAATAGTTACAAAAATTAGCTGATATCACATGACCTCTGCAGGTTATACATAATCTGTTTATCATATTAAGAGAAAGTAGCTAACACCACCCATTCCTTTATCACATTAGTACATATTTCTCATAAAAAAAAATAATTCATGGTTAATACACTTTAAGGTGCGTTTAAATACTATTTATCTCATTATTTTGGACTGCATCAGCTGCTTACCATCAGGCAGGATGTGGTCACTATGAAAAAAATTCTAAATTTGTAAATATAAAAAAGAAGAAAATTTTGTAAAATTACTTCTTGTAATTTTTACAAAATGAGTTAATATTCAATATTTTCAGATGAAGAATATGAGTCGTCAGATGATGGAATAGATAGTACTAAAGATGATGGCCTAACGGGTGTAGAAAGACCTCGTGTTAGATCAAGGTTTCGATATCACAAACAACGATCATTTAACATACCTATAGGTATTTTTTGGGATATAGAGAATTGCCAGGTAATTCATTGTGTGCTTTATTTGATGTGATGGAACTAGGCAACATTCTTTTTTATATATGTATTATAAAAAGTTAATATCCTTTACAGGAATATAAGCAAATTGATTAGAAACACTCTTTACATATATTCTAGATTTAATTTTTACATTAAAAAACAACAATGAACTCTTTTTCAATAAAATATTTAAATATAATCATGCCGTATAATGCAGTTGTGTAAGTGTAGGAGAAAGTTAGTGATATTTGTTTCTGTATGTTATATGTGTAAGAGTGATTTGCAGATATTTTAAAATATAATCTATGTAAATGGAAACAGTTTGCCTACAAAATAAGGAGACCCCATAATGCAAGCTTATTTCATACCGCACTGCCCAATGCATACATAGACCCTCTCACAAACATGGAATCTCGAACCATATCATACCAGCTGCAGTGCAGTATATAAACTCATCAAGCTAACCCAATACTGGTTATGACAATAATAATCTTTAAACAACCTCCCGGATGTTACACTGCTTATTGCAACTTCTGGAGCACATTGGAATTTGAATACTAGTGGATTGGAAATGAAATATTTCATTTGGTCACTAGTATATTCAGTGACCTGGCATTGTAAAAGTTAACTTAACTTGCAAGAATGCAAACCACTATTAAAACCACTAAGTCATAAAAGCAACTAAATCAAATAATGTAACTGGTTATTTGTGTTTCTAATTTATCACTTTTTTTCAGGTACCTAGAGGTTGTTCAGCAATAGATGTGGTAGCGGCAATACGAAATAAATTCTTGACTGGTAGGAGAGAAGCTGATTTTGTAGTGGTATGTGATGTTCGGAAGGAATCAGCATATAGACTCCAAGAACTGAATGATGCTCAAGTATGTATAATTGTAATTCTTATATTCTAAAATAGGTATATTTTATAGATAATTATTTAACCAGCTTGCTATCCTGCAGACAACATAATCAGCGTAAACTGTGCATTGGCAATGCAAACAAACATTCATGAACAAATTTAATTGATATAAAAAAAATTTGATTGTTACAGCAGGGTCATTCCATGTAACGGGTAGCATTGATCTCGAAGGAAAACACGTTTTTTAATGTTGCAACACCCACCTTTCACAATATATTTTCATAAAAACTTAACCAAAACGTAATATATCAATTAAAAGTTTGGAAAAGTCAAGCTTAAGTGGGTGTAACGGGTGTTACCTAATTTTGCTTGTAGTTTATTGATAGGTTTGCGTAAATGCAAAACTCTGCGAATTTAGCCAAAATAATATATTTTTAGCCACATTATACGATAAATGTTGAAAAGGATTGTCTGTTACGCCATTGATTGGGAAGTTTCAAAGTACATATAAATTTTAACGTTAATTTTAGCGTGTAACGGGTGTTACAAGCATTTGTAACGGGCGTTACGAGTACGAAATGAAAGCAATATCTATGGAAAATTACTTTATTTTTAAATAATTTACAGAATTTCTTTTAATCTTTATTACTAAATACTTACATAGAATACCTAGTTACGCTTACTTTTCTAAAATATCAATTTTATTGATACAACTATAATAGGTGCGATCACCTCTATTTTTAAGAGTTGGGTCCGGTAATATGCTAGAAATAGTTTGTCTCGATTTCTTTTCTTTTCGCATGATATCTCTTTCAGTTTTGGATTCGATTCGTGTTTATTCTTAATTTTTTCTCTTCGTTTTTGATCTCTTTCCCTCTTCTTTGCTAGATGTTCAGCGTGCTTTTCAGGTTTTTTTTTGATATTTTCCCGATATTTTTCATACGTAAGGAACGTATGAAAAAATATAAGCAGGCGCCATTGTGTACCTTTAGACCAAAACATAAACCACCACGCGGGCCCAGTGCGGGTTGGTGGTTGTTAACGACTGCTAATGCAGCCGGGACCAACGGCTTTACATGTCTTCCGAAGCACGGAGGAGCTCGAGATGATAAGTTTTTGGTCACCCATCCGATGACCGGCCTTTGCGAATGTTACTTAACCTCAGCACTCGCAGATCGGACGCGGTAACCACTGCGCCATCGAGCTCCTCTATAGCCCAGATAAGCCCAGATGAGTTACGATAAATAGGTAACACCCGTTACAGTAACGGGTGTTACAGATATGTATTCGCTAAAATATCTTAACTTATAAAGATTAGCAGCAAACAAGATGTTAAAGTTGTTAGTTTGCAATCATAACCTTACTTTCCTAGAGTTATATTATAATCATCACTATAAATAAGGAGCAATGCAAACTTATTTGCCTTTTCTGTAACGGGTGTTACAGTGAAATGTCTCACAATCAATCTTAAAAACAAACAAGTAAAAAGCAGCAATTACCTTTTATTTTCGCATTTCACAACAGTTCAAAGATCTCTCCTTACGATAGTTAGTCATTAGCTATCAATTTCAAATTTTTTAGGCAATTTCCAGTGTTACCAATGTAGCGGAAAAAATTACCATTGAGGCAATGCGTTTTGATGTCACTTCACTTTTAGAAATAATGATGAAATAAAGATTTTTAAGCAAAATTTTAGTCTAATTCAGATTCTTTGATGTTTGTTGATTAATTTAAGCCATTAATTAAGTAGATAATCGGTACTTTTAAATATATGATATTTTCGCGTACAAAATGGAATGACCCAGCAGTTGATTAATGTATGTAATAAATAAATTATTGAATCTTCTAGTGCAGTTTTTAAATTATTTTTATTCACTCAAATAGGTTAAAACTAAGCTATGATTGAACTATGGTTTATGGTTTTTAAATTTTTCATACAATAATTAATATAAATAAATCTTTCTTGTTGACCAACTGGCAAAGCTTGTCAATAAATGCCTGTCACTGGTTGCTTGGCAATGCTTTGTTGGTAAACATTCTTTATCGAATTTGGCTATAGTATAACTATATTTTTTTTAACACAAGATCATTTAGATTTTTATTGTCATGTCTTACTTTGTTTTGTCTTTGAGTATCCAATATTTCGTCTCTGTTTTTCGGATTGGAGGTTGTTAACGACTGCTAATGCAGCCGAGACCAACGACTTTACGTGCCTTCCGAAGCACAGAGGAACTGGAGATGATACATTTTTGGTCACCCATTCGATAACTGGCAATTGCGAAGGTTGCTTAACGTCAGCAATCGCAGACCGAGCACGTTATCCACTGCGCCATCGAGCTCTTCACTGGCTGTACACTCTAACTATTGAATAACTCGAAAATAATGAATACTCAATGACAACAAATGACAGTAAACATGGTTATAATTATTTCTAATATTTTATACATTTTTTATACTCTTGTTCCCTACAGATTAGCCTTATCCATGTGTGTGGCACGCAAAAGAATGCAGCTGATGAAAAGTTGAGACAATGCATGAGGCGGTTTGGAGAGTTACATGCAGCACCAGCAGCTTTACTCTTAATATCGGGAGATATCAATTTTGCTGCAGACTTATGTGATTTTAGACATAGGTAATTATAGGTTTTGATAATGTTTTAAAATAAATGAGCAGCATAGAAAAAATAGCTTTGTAAATTATATTAAGCTGAGATCACACTGCTAATTTCTGATGTGATCATATTAGTATGTTAGTTAATTCCAATAATTTTACATTTTATCTTGAAATTGTAGACTGTACTAGAATATTTTTTACTATTTTCCTAATTTTAGTATTTTAACAGCACACATGTTTTCATATTAATTATTGTAAATAATAACTACCTAACTTAAACAACAACTGTGCATAAATAATATACCAGAATACTAATATTCACTAATTTACATGTGAAACATGCTTATAGTTGTAACAAGTGTTATGGTTACAACTAGTTAAAAAATATCTATATAAACTGTTTCCTAAAAAGGCCACCTAAAGTATTTTACAATGATTTTACATACAAATGGTGGGGTATGAAAAGCTTCTGGACCAACATACATAGCTAATTATACTGATTCACACTCTTACCATTTGGCTTACATTTTTTTAACATCTGTTTTGTTGTAATCTAAATATTTATTTATATGTATCAGGAAAAATATGGAAGTGATATTGGTGCGTAAACAGAACACGTCGTCTGCCTTAATCGCGTGTGCCTCGTCTCATTACTGTTACAATGAACTGATCGCCCATCTACCAAGGAACCCTAAGGTACACCATATGCAATCATCATCATCATCATCATCAGATTAGACCACTGTTGGACAAGGCCTCTCCAATTGCATGTCACTGAGCAATGCATATAACATATAACAATATTTTTTACATTTACATTATACATTACATTATTTTTTTTTATTTTCTTTTAATATAAGATTAGTTGTACGCATTTATGAACTTCTTAGATCTAAGCAAATTAACAAGCCTCTCTCGCTACGTAAACGCTGCTACTATCTGCAACCTAGCAACTTTGCAGTAGAAAAACGTATGAAATGCCATGCAAAAAATTATGATGATGTTTTGTGAATACTGTTCAATAAAAATCGATAGCAAAAATATATTTACCACAACCAAAATACATGTACGGGTTTTACCACAGTTGTTCTCTTTACAAAATTGTTTTGACATTAGCTTTAATTTCTGTTCTTTATTTAGGTACTTCCGTATTGAACCAATTTATGTAAACTAAAAAGTGATACTGATATCATTATTTACCATCCAAGTTGTTAAAAAAACCTTTTCGTAATTTGCCCTTATGGTGTAACAATTAAGTATTCGGACTTTGGACTCTGCCCCTATAGGGTTACAGCACAAAATTAATATATAATATTCATGATTATCATCGTCTTTAGCTCATTTTATGTTTATTGCTGGAGCACGAGCCTTCCCTATGGATGGATGGGAGAACGGGCCATAAAACCACCACGCGGGCCCAGTGCGGATTGGTGGCTGTTAACGACTGCTAATGCAGCGGGACCAACGGCTTCACGTGCCTTCCGAAGCACGGTGGAGCTCGAGATGATAAATTGTTCCCATCTCCATTTTTTTCACCCATCCGATGACCAGCCTTTGCGAAAGTTGCTTAACCTCAGCACTTGCAGACCGAGCGCATCATCCACTGCGCCATCAAGCTTCTCGTATAATATTAACTTAGAATATTTGTAAGCAGGTTAGTCAAAGGGAGGAAGAACCTATCTGTGAAATGGAGGTGATGAATTTGCCTTTGAACCAGCCGCCGGACCGTGTGTTTAAAAGGTTGAGACGGCTCGCTGATAATTGTGGTGGAAAGGTATATATTAATTTTATTGTTTTGGTTTTATGAGAGAAATGAACAATAATATAAAATCGTATAAAATAGAACATACAAAAAAAAACTAAAACTTAAATCAGTAAAGTTTCTATAATTACATTGAACATTATTTACTTTAAATGTTCAAATAATTTTTAACGCAAATTTTGTTGCGAACAAATCAGAAAAACACAAATGTTGAAAAAATTGGAATGTCAGAAGGGTGCAGATTCAAATCCTGCTCGTGGAAATTTTTTCAACATTTGTGTTTTTATTATTTACTTTAATTTTTATTATGATCTATTATTAACATTGAGAATTTCACTTCTTCCTCATAAGAACGTAGTCTTTATTACATATCTATCGTATTTTCCTTAAGCATAAAAAGTTTCATTGGAATTGGCTCATTGGTTTGAAAATATGTAAAGGCTTAAGGGCTCTTTCGTACTTCCAGACGAGAATTTGGTCTCGGTAGGCAACATACAAGTTGGACGCATAACTAACTAACTGGCTTAGTATTCATTCAAGAAAATATAAAAATACCGTTGTAAGGTTTGAACTATACTAAAAATAACGTATAAATATATACTTTTTGTTCAAAAGGTACTAAGGGTGACGGCTCCTACCGCCATGCTGAGGTTCCCGACACCTGATCACGCTTCAAGGTGAGTTTAACAGTTTGAACTTTGTAAAGACTTTACTTGACTTTATTTTACATGTTCTTTAGCACATCATGTTTCACTGCTGGACTTACGCCACTCCAATCCAATCCTCCAATCAGCCTTATCGCTAGTATATCTGGTCCAGTTGTGCAATTTTGAATCTCACCGATGATTTCGAAAAAAAATTACCAGTGACTTATTTTTGACTTTTCAATAATTATTTAACGGTATGCATCTTAATAATCAAATTGTAGATAATGTCCACTTCCAATTTTGAGATCACCAGTGAGATTCAAAAATTCGCTCGCTGGACCAGCTTAGCGACTGCTTAAGCTGCGTTTCCACCAGCGCTGTGCGAGGGGTAGCTAGACGAGGACAAAATCCGCTAATAGGATTGCTCCATTTTACACCGCAAGGAAAAGGAAATGGTCTAGCGATACACCGCGCTCCCTTTCTTGGCCTCCACAATAGAACGCAGTTGCTCCATCTTCCATCATTTCGTCTACAGAGGTGACTATCGCAAATCTACTTCATCCTGCGCTCTGTCAATCTGTGAACTGCAGTTTTGTTATCTATACTATAATATTATAAAGCTGAAGAGTTTGTTTGTTTGTTTGTTTGAACGCGCTAATCTCAGAAACTACTGGTTCGAATTGAAATTTTTTTTTGTGTTGAATAGTCCATTTATTAAGGAAGGCTATAGGCTATATTACATCACGCTATGACTAATAGGATTGTAGCTTAACGCGGGTGAAACCGCGGGGCACAGCTAGTTTCATATACTTGTTTACTTTTTTGGGTACTTAGCAATGCGTTTGACGCCTTGGTGGCTGAGTGGCGAAGCGCTCGACCCGATATTCGTAGGTCCTGGGTTCGATTCCCAGATCGGGCAAAGTGTATTTCGTATTTATCGTACAGTTCGGGTCTTATGATCTCCAACCCGCGTTTAGTAAGCGTTTTTATTAAACTAATACCTAATGTAGTGATGACTTGATTTCAACGATGGAGGCCCAGCAGTGGGACAGTACATATAGTTTGTTTCTTACTTTTACTTCCTAATATGTTTTTATTATTACGTATATTCGATAGTCATCGTCAGTTGACGTGAAGTCCAAACATTATGAAGCATGACAATTAGGACTTAAAACCCGTTATGGAAATGATTTTTATGTGTTCAGCACATTATATGGAAATAATTGTTTATTGCCACTTAATTCAGGAGCTAGTGTTTGATTTCATGATTTCATATTACTTTTATTATATTGAGAGTAGCATCGTGCTCAGTGGCGTGCTCTTGGAGAGGCCTATGTTCAGCAGTGAACTAGTATAGGCTGATGATGAATGAGCGATGATGTACAGACAAAAGTTCGTTTAAATACACTTTAAAGTAAAAAACAAAATGATTCATTGATACTGATGCATGATGTAACTGATAAAAAATGTTACAATCATATTATTAAGCACTTTTTTATTTGAGTTGGTTTCATCATTGGTAATAACTGAGATGTTTATAAATCGTATAATTCAAACTCATTGTTTTGTAACATACTGTATCTCGTTGTTACTCGCAAAGTAAGATGTTGTTTGTTATCAATATGTTATCTCAAATTTATACGGTAAGAACAATACACAATACTGTATAATAGTTTTAATTTGGACGATATCACACAAATGCCCATGCACGGTGGCATACATTACAACTTAGGAATCTTCAAGAAACGAGCTTGTTCCTTCCTTAAAGGCCGGCAACGCATCTGCGATTCCTCTGGTCTTGCGGGTGTCCATGGGCGGCGGTGATTGCTTCCCATCAGGTGACCCGCCTGCTCGTTTGCCTCCTTCTAATATAAAAAAAATGCATATGGATAGGCATGTGCAGCAGTGGACTGAGGTGGGCTGATTATGATGATGATGATGACAAATGTGTCAGGGCCCAAGCTCAGTTAATACCATCAAGGATATAAGATATAAAAGCACCTTTATTTTGAGTCTACTTCTAATCAATAGGTATTAATATACATAAAACAAATGTGTTTAATTAAAAATTAGGAGATTTTACTATGAAGTTAACTAATATTATCATTTAGAAATAAGGAAACAAATATTCGAAGATATCAAATATTCTATTTATTTAGTAGTATGGATTGACATATTCGACGTAAAAAAACTGTAAGCATACCATCAGCGCTCAAATGATAATAAGTAAGTAATAGCAGTTCAGAAGAACCTCAACTCGCTCAATGTTCTAATATAAGATTATTTTTTGCCCTTTTTAAACAAACTCTTTTTATCTCAATAAGTTTATTTTTGCACAAACAACGCACGCCAACTTAGTAAAGAAGCTTCATTTAACACAATGTAAGATAATTCGATCAATTACGTAACTAACGGACATTTCAATCATTGACGGGCAATTGACGCATAGCTAAACGGTGTTATGATTTTAATAAATAAAAAGACATTAATATTATATCTACAAAAAATAAAAAGATTACATATTTTTCAAGCAGTATATAGTTAAATATTTAAGTGGTTTAGCTTAGAACTACATTTCAGCCTTTCTATTATTATTACATAATGTTCAAACACAGTTAAAATATACTTTTTTATGTTTTGGTTGTTTCAGAACGAAACATTGAAGTGGCTATTCGTATTGTTTAACGAATAATTTAAATTCCGTTAGTCTATAGATTTTATGTGTGCCTACCCCCGTCAATTTCAATAATTTGACAAAATCATCTGTTCGGATTTCAACTGCCATTGCACTATCAGGCACAAGCAGGAACACAGTGATCTTCAAAATTTTTACATTTTAAATCGTGTAAAGGCTTTTTAAATAATTAGTTTAAGTAATATTTAAAATTAATGTTAGTTGGAGAAATAACGTAGGAACAAATATGCTGCTTTCGGGGTAAGCTAATTCATATTTTTCTAAAATACTGACCGATCTTAGTGTGCCGAAGATTTAGGCTTTAGAAAGTAATCATCTTATTGTTATAGCAATGAAATGAAAATCGTTTAAAATATTGAAAGCATTGCTCTTCTCTTCCTGGTAAAGTAATTAATTTCAATAGTGTTCAAATAACAGTTTCTGTAAAATTATAAATTTTACTTGCGTTCATTGATTTTTATTGATTTCTTTCTTTGATGATATTACAGATCGAAAACATATTTCATTGTCGCTTCATGGCATATCTACACGATAATACGTCTTTAAAATTTAACATAATCTAATATAACTATTGGTTATAGTTTCGTATGTAGCCATAACCATGAAAATATAACGAACTTTTAATGTCAAAATCATATGATTTGCATACGGCTTTTTTTAAATAACCGTACTTTATTAACTTAGGTACATACTTGTTAAATACAGAACTGAAATTCTAATATACCCCTCGTTTCATATTGTTAGGTTTGTAACGTTTTTACCGAATGACAATGAAAAATGTTGTTAAGGAATGGCTTATTTTCCCGCCTAAGCAAAGATTTGATGCGATTACACTGCACTTTAAATAATTGTTTTACAGATTAACCATAGTCAAACTGTAAAACAGAAACCATTTTGTTAAGCAATACCTACCTTATTACAATTTAACTTCATATTTTGTTTTTTTAATTATTATTTTGTCAAAACGAGTATTCGAGATACAAATATACAATACAGCGACATCAAATCAATCAATGCATAAAACCAGTGTTAGCTATAGTTATTATAGCGGAAACAAGACTGTCTTTTTCATATTTTTTGTTTCAAAAGGTTTTATGTAAGTAATGAATATTATTTTAAAATTATAATTTTGTATTTACAATGCTATATATATAGACTACATTATTATAATATAATATAATATAATATAGCACAATATTATATTATAAACACGACTTGCTTCATCATCCCGGTAATTTAGTTCGAGCAGCTGTCGCTCGGATTGCGAAAGGTTGTGGGTTCGAAAACCACTTGATACAAGTAGTTTTTTTGTTCAAATGTAATAAATATAATTAAATATTTGTAAATATATATTATTTTATTCCTTACTTTTTACAAAAGTAATTCAATAAAAAAATAACATACGTCGAATTTCTATTAGAGACAAATTAACTGAATAAAAATAAAAGCTGATATAGAAATTGGGTTAAACATGCCTCTTCTAGGTTTTTGATTTATTATCGTCTATCGACATATTACCCGAACTTTTATTAAAACTTGGGAATACAATGACATGTATTTTATTTTCAACTTATTTTATTTATGATGATGAAGATACAATTGGCATTGTATACAAATAAAAAACCGACAAAGTGCGAGAACGACTCGCGTTAACACCTTAAACGCCATTTGACCGACAAACAATTGAATTTCTATTGTGTCTGAGCCCGGGCGGCGCGGCGGCCAACCTGTTAAGTGTTCCGTAGTTTAAAGTAGTACTTAATCATATTTTTTGATTTAAGTCACTACCTTTACACTAGATATTAAATGCATGCTATTTATAAACAAATGCAATTTTTCTATAAATAAAATATTTGAGGCCTTGTTTTTATTCATCTGTGCTAAATTGTATGTTTATGTGTAAGTTCAAATGTAATAACAGGCATTAATATAAAATATTAAATAAATCTTTAAAGCAAGCCTTTTTAAATTACAAAGTTTCATAGTATAACAATAATAAATTTATTTATTTTTAGAATTATTGTTTTAATGACTCAAAAAATGTAGGGGATGTATACTTAATTATCTTTTATAATCATCCTTTGCTACTTAAACCGCTCCTTATCGCCTCTGGTCTACAGACCTAGAGGTCCCGGGTTTAATTCCCAACGGGGGGTACATGATTGTACTCGGTTTGGTTGGTGATACTGATAAGGCTTGTTTTACAACCATTACTTTAACACCATCTGGTGGTAGCTATACAGGTGGACTTAAAACAGTAGTTCTAGTAAGATCAGATGATCTATTAGTAGAATGTTTAAAAAATATAAAGATAAGAAGTATTGGGATATTTAACACTCCGTAGTCGGTATTTTTTTCGTTGTACCTTTTGAATGCTATGCCTCCATCTGTAACACTTTCGAGTCAAAGTTATGAATGCACATTATGATGCTTACTTTGATTAGGGGTATGTTCCGATATACACTGCGAGCACTGTTCAGTGCTCTCACTGGTGAGAATTTTGTTCCGTTATGGACTGACAGTATACTGCCACATCATCCTAGGGAAATATATGACGTCATAAATCGTCGCCATTTTTGTACTGTATGCACTAGCATTAACTTAGATACATCAACCGATCACTGATGAATGAATCTAAATTATTATCTACCCACACATTGAAATATTAATTGTACAGCTGTTTTCCAACGGTAAATTATAAATTTTATTGACGTTTTATTTATACAATTTTTTACACAAATAAATTATGTAACTTGAAAATTTGCTGTTTCATATCGAAACTATCAATTTCTAAATGAATTACCGCGTCGCAGTCGGTATATATTATCATAATATATACCGACATTATTATTGTCATATTTTAGATACGTATTAGTTTTAGTTATTTTAGGTTATTATATAATCTCAGATATTACCGCGACAATGGTTTCTCCGACAAATTCCTCAGATGCTTGTTTAATAAGCTAATATTAGCCGTCGTAGTTTCATAATATTTTTTTTAACTGCTTTGAAGTCTAGTGATTAAGACCGCCGTTCTTACACCCAAACGTCCTGGGTTCGATGCCCAACAGTGGTTTCATGTACATGTACATGTTTTGTACTCAGTTGTGGTAGGGCTTGTTTTAAGTCCGCCTGGCGAGCTATCACCATCTTATCTAAAAATGTTAGTAGCATTGTTGTTTCAGCAGTTAGAGGTAAAACAACCAGTTTCTCAGTAGTTGAGGATTCCGGGTGAAGGCTAGAGGTAGGATGTTTTAGGAAGTTTGATACTTGGTTTTTTCTTACTTCAACTACTACCTACTTTCTTCTTTCGAGTTCAAAGATAGATTCAACTTTTAGGAGGCACTGACTTCGCAGCAAAGCAAATAGGTCTTACAGACCTGTGGGAATTAAAGCTTTTTTATTTCCATACTGACCGGTGTTATAGTCTAATAACCACTACATAACTAAAAAAAAGTTGTAGCGGAAATTGTTGACTTATTTAGAACTTTGTCACCAGATGTAGTTTTTTAAGTGCTGATGATTTTCCAGACGTGTACCTATCACAGGAAAAAAAGGCACTTTTCAAACAAAGCTTTAATTTAAAGGTGAAAATTCTACCAAAAAGAGTCCAATCAAAAAACACACGACGATATTTAAATCCCCGCATCGGAGAGGCCTATGTCCAGCATCTGACGACTTATAAGATCATAGGCCGATGGTCGTGTAGGTGATGATGACGATGATGATACAAACGTTCTAGATACGCTATCTGTTACTTATTTAGAAGCTGTGAAACCTGCAATTAATTTAATTAATCATTTTTTTGTCTTTGAACAGAGCATTGAAGCGTATGGATGGTGAAGACGTGTTCGGACGGAAGATTGGTACGCGATACGCACGCAGCGTTTTCCAGGCGACTTACTCGAGCGACGAGGGATATGGCACTGCTACGGCTCTTCAACCCCCGCTTAGGCCCTGCTATGTGCCCACAGTGCAACAGGTAATGATAATGCTGACTGACACTTTGTGAGGGAGGTTTGAGACAAGACAAAACAACAAGACAATCATTTTATTTACCACTAACACACAACAATATTATACATTTAATGTACTAAGTAAAACATAACTAATAAAAACAACTAACTATATACAAGCATAACAATAATAATAAAAACACAAACCGTTGTGCGCTACAGCAGCAAATAGGACTCGACTCAGCATTATACCTCTCTGCTAAAGAGCAGTTAGGCTCTGATTATTCTGCCGAGACCTTTCCACAGTCGCAAAATTTACTTTGGTACTCTTTAAGCGCGCAGTATTCCATGCAGTTTACTTGAGCGACAAGGGATATGGCACTGCTAAGGCTCTTCAACCCCCGCTTAGGCCTAGCTATGCATCTCCAGTGCAACAGGTAACATAATGCTAACTGACAGTTTGTGGGGGAGGTTTTACTCTTTAAGCGCGCAGTGTACCAGGCGGCTTACTCGAGCGATGAGCGATAGATACGGTATAGCGATGTCATAGGCCCCAGCCCCTTTTTAGGCCCAGCTAATGCTCTTTCAGTTCAACCGTTACGTGGCAATGACTATGCTTACTAGAATAGGCATGACGACAGTATCAAAATTTCAACATTTAATGATTTTAGGGGAAAATACATATTAAAAAAAATTAAAACATTGGTTTAGTTTTAATAAAAAAATTGAGATTATTAAGATTTTCAATTAAATAAAACATTAAAATACTGCAATCGGCCATTTTGACTGAAACACCGCATGACGTCACGCCTACATAAACTCCGCTGTCAATATTGTCCTTTGCTGTGTTTTGTTGTTGTCAATACTACTGATTACGTATTTGAATAAATTTTTTATTCGTTTACGTGTGATTTATCGACTCCACTGGACTATAACAATGGAACCAAGCTTTGTTAAGGCAAACAGCTCAAATTTGCTCGGGATTGATGTCTTGATGTTAGGCGATTTACTCGCAACAAATAAAGATTTTGCTCGTTTGAGTTTAGAAACGTGAAAACTTCCTTGTAAGTAAATTTTGTAATTATTTATTTTTACCACTAAATATAACCAACTTAGATATAATCAAACTCGTTTTGAACTCATGCGAGTTTATTTTATTTTACTTTCATAGGTTATTTTTACATTAAACTTGTAAGTTGTTACTTTAGAGTTAATACAATGTTAATACCCGATAAAACGATTATTACCCGATAAGACGAGTCAATTTCTATAACTATTAAGCACCTACTAGTACTAGTAGAATTTTTCCTCATAGTAAACACCTAAAATTTCGCCGTAAGAGTTTTAACCACTTAACTCTTATTATTTTCTTGTTTGGAACATGTATAAACACTTTGTTGGGTGTTCTTATTTATGTGTTTTAACTTTGGAATTAATTTGTATCACACGAATTAATTTAATGTTTGGTTTGATTTCTTCGCTACGCATAGACATAATGATATCATTGCAAAATGTTCAAATAATTTTTAACGCAAATTTTGTTGCGAACAAATCACAAAAACACAATAGTTGAAAAAATTTCCACGAGCAGGATTTGAACCTGCACCCTTCTGACATTCCGGGTCAGGTGCTCTTCCAATTGAGCTATCGTGGTTCTAACCACGATCGGTAGTTGTTGACATTGAATGGGCGCCTTTGGCTTTCAAAGTAAAAAGTGTTGAATAATTTCGGCGGGCTGGTTAGAACCACGATAGCTCAATTGGAAGAGCACCTGACCCGGAATGTTAGAAGGGTGCAGGTAGGCTACTCTTGACGCAAACTCAATCTCAATACAATTCCAATGCGATTATTATGTGTCGATATTGGGATAAGTTTCGCAATTTCGGAACGCCCCATCTCGATAATAATTTGTTCACTAAATTTCCACGCAATTTAATTCCAATGTAGCGCTATTATTGCTTTTAAGAGTGCCATTTGAATTTTTTAGATTTGGGATTGGAATTGTATTGAGATTGAGTTTACGTCAAGAGTAGCCTACCAGGTTCAAATCCTGCTCGTGGAAATTTTTTTCAACATTTGTAATATCATTGCAATGACATGTTTACGTGGGCGTGAATGTCATGTCATTGGCAAATATTCGTATTCGTTACATACTACCTTTTAAAGTAATGTGGTGTACGTTGACACAGGTGTGCCCGTCTCCACGCGAGACGCCTCGTCCTACCGTGCAGTGCGTGAGTGACTGGGCTCTAGCGCTGCAGCATCTGCCGGCTCCTACACCCCCGCCCCCGGACTTCGGCCCACCGCCCGCGCCCAAGCCCAGGAAGATCAGGGGCACGCATGGTATGTACTTACTCTGTTTAATATTATTGACATCTAAAATGATTTTGTGTTCTCTTCAGTCAGTCAAGCTTCATATCGAACTGTGACTGATATCTTAATTTAAAACGCTTTGTTTTGTGGGTAAAAAGGTTTTTTCTTTTAACTCATCAAAAATTAACAGCAACTGCATAAAATCATTAAAAAGGGATTGATTTATGATCGAAGAAGATAGAAAATTGTTTCTTATTTAAATAATTTAGATAGGCTGTATTAACGCCTTGCCCTCGATCTGATGTTATGCTTTACTTCACACTACACTTCTGTATTCTCCAGTACTGTAAAGTTTTTGTAAAGACTACACATTTGAATGAGACACTTTGTACCGATTTACTTACGTATGATTGACGTAACGTAAATATCGCGTTAAAAAAACGCTACATAAGCATGTTGTTACATTAATTTCCACCTTTAGGTTCCGTGAATCTCGACCGCTCCGGTTGCTCTTCAAGCAACAGCGGCGACGACATCCGCCACCGGGACAACAGCCAGAGCCGCGCCATGTCGCCCTGGAACTCGTCTGCCAGCTTCAGCGAGCAGAGCGAGGGGGAATGCGAGACCACAGCCGAGCTCACTGTAGCCAACCTGCCACCGTACGAACCGTCCGTTCTGCAGGTAGAATGAAATAGTTGTTTAGGCATCATCATAAGTTGTAATAGCTGATCTGCGCCATGTCACCCTGGAACTCGTCCGCTAGCTTCAGCGAGCAGAGCAAAGGGGAATGCGTGTCCAGTCTCAACTCGCTGTAGCCAACCTGCCGCCGTACAAACCGACCGTTCTGCAGGTAAGATGTTATTGTTGTTTAGGCATCTTCATCAACTGTAACATCCAGAGTCGCCCTGAAACTCTTCCCTCAGCTTCAGTGAGCAGAGCGAGGGGGAATGCGAGTCCACAGCCGAGCTCACTGTAGCCAACTTGCCGCCGTACCAACCGTCCGTTCTGCAGGTAAGATGATATAGTTGCTTAGGCATCATCATTAGCTATAACAGCCAGAGCCACGCCATGTCACTCTGGAACTCGTCCGCTAACTTCAGCGAGCATGCGAGTCCACAGCCGAGCTCACTGTAGCTAACCTGCCGCCGTACGAACCGTCCGTTCTGCAGGTAAGATGATATAGTTGCTTAGGCATCATCATCAGCTATAACAGCCAAAGCCGCGCCCTGTAACTCTGGAACTCGTCCGCCAGCTTCAGCGAGCAGAGCGAGGGGGAATGCGAGTCCACAGCCGAGCTCACTGTAGCCAACCTGCCGCCGCCGTACGAACCGACCATTCTGCAGGTAGGATGTTGTTATTGTTGTTTAGGCATCATCATCAGCTGTAACAGCCAGTCGACCTGGAACTATTTCCTCAGCTTCAGTGAGTGGAGCTAGGGAGAATGCTAGTCAACAGCCTAACTCACTGTAGCCAACCTACCACCGTATGAACCAACCGTTATGCAGATAGGATGTTCAATAGTTGATTAGGCGTCATCATAAGCTTGAACTTGACTTTTAATATACCAAACTACCTGTTTTACAGCCTCCTGGTTCTATTATTTAAAGTCACTTGTTAGAACCGTAACATTTTTATTGTACCTTTGGAAGGCAGAAGAGCTCTAATATTTTACAACATAGCAACCCGTACGCGCTGGCTGAAACGGTTCCCTTAATTTCTACGAACTCCCTAAATAGGTTAGTTATGTCATACTTGTGGCTGAAAGTAAGACAATGTTCACAGGAAATGCTGACGCAACTCTTCAACCAATACGTTCTGGTAGTCCGCGTGTCAGTATGGGCGGCCAGCGAAGGTCCTTTGGCGACCGTCGTGCTGCGCTCCGAATGGGACGCTCGCTTAGCGATCGCTCGTGTGCACAAGCGCCGTCTCGAGAACCAGTGGACGGGACGCAGGCTCGAACTGTCGTTAGGAAGACCTTCTCCAGCCCCAAATCTAGATGTACTACGCGCGAGACTACGCGCCATACTCCTGGACCAGCAAAGCTATACGCTACCCCTACTCAGGCTGAGAGATGCGTACGCGAGCAGGCATTGTTGCGCTCTCACTACCTCAGATATTGCTAAAGTGAAAGACACTGTTATAATACACGAAGGCTTCGGACGCATGGTGCAACTCATTGATCTCACTCCTGTATTGAACACCGAAATTGAGGAGGCACCTTGGAAGTGCCATATTCATGCGTCGATCAACACCGGCTATGAAGACGGAAGCCGCATTTTGCAACCTATTTACATGGAGATCTCAGTTTTAGCTAAGAATACTCATATGCTTTTAGAGAAGCACTGCGGAGTTTTGCCTTTGTTGAGGTAAGTTTCTTTTGTCATATTTTATTTTAAAACTTTTCCTAGTTGTCATGTAATACTATTGTCTTTTTTTTAGATTTGCTTTTGTTGTTGTTGTTTCATGCTAAATGTGTCCATTTTGCAAAAAAAAAACTATCTACTTTAAATTAAAAGAATAAAATAAAGCACAAATCATATTACAAAATATGTTGCGTACTGTTGTTACGTACTTGAGCCCTTTCTAACAATAAAGTTCATTATTTCTAACAAACTTCTTGAGTCCCGTCACAGTAACAAAATGTAGACTTCAAACAAGGTGTGCGGGTAGTTGCGCTCGCAGCCAACTTCACAATCGCCAAGGATATGCATTACTCATCTATACCAACTTATATACGGGTCTGTAATTCAATTTCTTTCCGTAGCTTCGTAGAGTGCTACGAGGCGATGTTCCCGGCGTTCGTAGCAGAGCCACGGCGTGGCGTAGCCCTGGAGCTGCTGCTACGTAGCGTGCCGGGAGTGGAGGTGAAAGAGACTCCATCCAGGCATCTCACGTGGCGCGCCCCGGGTGCGGATAGCCCTCCGCCGCATGGCAGCCAAAGTGAGTAGCCATTTACAGCAACTCAAATGTTTTTTTACAGGAAAGAATTTGCTCTTTGATGCCTCCATGAAATCGGCTCTGTACCTATACTCTAGCCAAACTCGATAAAGAATAAATGTAAACAAACCAAATCAGGGTCATCACAAATCTGGGCAAAAATGTTTTTGTGTTTTTTGTATTATTACTTGATTATTGCATTTTACATTAAAGATATTGTAAGATAAGTCTTAGAATAATAAGTTATTCTCACTACACATCACACTTAAATCAGTCGCTCAACGTCGATAAAAACGTTATAATACGAAGGACGTAAAAAAACGTTAAATATTTTTACTTGTTAACCCTATTAAACAAATGTCATTACTAAAATTGTGGTATTCAGAATAGACTAAACAATTCCGTTATTATAAACTAGCATTCCAAATGAAGATGACACTAGTGTCCATATGGGGTCGATTATCTTAACTACCTCTGAAATCTGCAGTGTAAATAGTGCATTTGCAATGCAAAACAAACATTCATGAACAAATTGAATTGATGTTAAAGAAAATTAAATTGTAACAGCAGTTAATTAATTTATGTAATAAATAAATTATTGAATCTTCAAGTGCAGTTTTTAAATAATTTCAAAGTAGCTAATATATTCACTCAAATAGGTTAAAACTAAGCTAGATTGTACTATGGTTTTTAGTTTTTAAATGATTTATACAATATTTAATAAAAGTGCATCTTTTACGTAAAATCTTTCCTTGTCATTATTGTCAATACATGCCTGTTACTGGTTGCTTGACAACGCTTTATTAGCAAACATTCTTTATCGAATTATAGAAAAGTAGGTAAGGCAGACCCTGGTTATGTAGTAGCGGATACTCGTGGCCGCATGTAGCTCTTACAGCGTAAACGGGTTTATAGGCACCGAGAAACCTACGTTTCGTCAAGTCACACAACAATCTCCGGAGGATTTTTTGGGATGGCTTCATGCAAGCGTTTCTCTATACCTTGCAAAATTCTCTGGGACTTACCAACCGCACCACAGAATAACTAATAGTTCTAGTAGTAATTCTATACGGATAGAAGACTCACTCTCTAACAAAAGTCAAGTTTAGGTATAAAAAATTGCCTACTTTTACGACTTTCACGCGAATTTGAAACTTATCGTGTGACCCGAGCGTTCATATTCCGTTAGGCAACGCTGACTCGATATCGATTTGACGTCAAAAGCGCAGGGTTAGGCGTTAGTGTTATTAGGCGTTTAATTTTAGGTACCTACATAAAACTATATTTAATCAAAAAGGGAATCAAATATTTGTGATCAATACGAAAATTTAAGTAGGTACCACCTATCTATCTACTAACTACTTAGGCTGCTAAATAATAGTTAATATCTACTTATTTCGCTTCAGACGCCCTAAACCGCTTACCTATGTAGTATAACAATCTCGAGTAATCGTACAATAATACAAAACAATTGGATATGTGATGATTTAAATACAACTAAATAGCTTACCTTTTAATATCTTTATCTTTATCTCGAAATTTAAAAAAATACTAATTTTTATTCATTGTTCTGTTCTTTTTTATTATTTTGATACCCGTAAACACAATAGTATCTTTTATACGGATTATAAGATCGTTTAGTAGTCATTGTTCGATGCACAAAAATCACAGAAATGATCGTTCGTTTTAAGCGCGATGACGCGCGACTTGGAGCGTGCGAGCCGAGCGGCAACCTACTGCCATACGCCTGCCCGGGAGGCGCGCCGGCCGAACGTACCTAAACTGCGGAGTGACCCCCTGACCGTACGCAAGCTTGAGTGAAAAGTGCTACGACATGGAGCAGTGCTACGATATGTGAAGCATGTCAAATGCGCAGGAGATATTTAGGTGCACAAACGTACGTGCAAACGCAGGTGTACACTCTCGTCCCCCCCTCCTTGATCTAGTGGAACAGAAGACCGCTACGACATGTAACAGTGCTACGTCATACATAATGCACTCATTGCACTAGTGCTACGAAGCTTTAGTGCTACGGCGCTACAAAACATGTGTTGTACAATTTGTGTATTAAATTCTTAACCGCTTATTTCCACGTCTGCAATAACATATATCAATGGTTAAATCAATTGTTACGTACCATAATATGGCGTTTCGGGGGGTTAAAGTAAACCCATCTAGAATAATCTTTTTTATTTTCAGGTGAAAGTTCACGGTCAAGTGGAGAGCGGGAACGGTCAAGGACCGCGCCCGCTCTGGAGCCAATGTTAGCTTTATTCGAAAGAGAACTGATAGACTTACTGCGTACCGCCCCACGATGCACTATTCCATTTAGCAAGTAAGTACACTCGTTTTTATTTTTCATATTTTACTGTGAGACTTAGTTCTTTGTTTGAAAACAGAAATTAAAAACCTTTTAAGTTATTTTTTGTACAAAACTATATTCGTTATAGTTAATTTTTTCAAAACAATACATTAAATAATAACATACAAAAAAAATTAATTAAGCTCTCCCAATGTGTATAGCAAACGTTCGAATGTCTATATAACTGTGACCCTCCTTTGCAGACTCATTCCCGCATTCCATCACCACTTCGGCCGCCAGTGCCGCGTCGCCGATTACGGATTCACGAAGCTGCCAGATCTATTGGCGGCTCTAAGCAATACTATTGTGGTGAGTACTCGTATTTTAGGCTATCATTATTTTTCTTTACTCTATAGCTCATTGTGTATTTTTCTGTTTATCGCCAATAACTAACTTTACGTTATCTAGAATTATATGTTTTTTAAAAGTAGAAATAATTAAGATTGATACATGCTGCTCGAAAGATCTTCTATTCCATTTAGCTCGAAAGAGTCTTTGGAGCTAGTCGCCATCCATGCGATACTGTATTGAGTTTATTTTAAAATCGCTCTGCAATAGGCTCCGCCCATAAACGTTTTATACTTATTACAAAAGAGACCTTATTATCTAACTGTTAGATACTAAGAGATACTAATAGTGCTCGATGGCGCAGTGGTTAACGCGCCCGCTCTGCAAGTGCTGAGGTTAAGCAAATTTCGCTAAGGTCATCTTAAACAATTTTTTGACAAAAAAATTTAATCTCGAGCTCGTTGCCGTTAGCCGTTGGTATTGGCTGCATTTTCAGTCGTTTACAACCACCAATCCGCACTGGGCCCGCGTGGTGGTTTATCGCCCGTTCTCCCTATCCATCAATAAGGAAAGCTCATGCCCCAGCAGTGGGGACGCAAAATACACTGATGGTTATGACTATGGTGAGATATGAGTATGGTATCATAAAACAGATCGTGTCCAAATAATTCAGTGAAGCAGCGACGCATCGAAGAATGGTTACACTTCACGATCGGGATATATTTTATCGGTAGGACATGCAGATCGAGTAGGCAGAGAAGCACTTTTAATGTCTCTTCACATTGTAGTAACAATAAATATCCACTAGTTACATCCACGTTCCTCAACAGGTCCTCGGCTCCGGCTCCTCCCGCGTCATCACCATCTCAGCTACCGCCCAAAGCCGCCGCTGGTCTTCCGATCTCGTCAAACTACTAAAAGCTCTACCGGGCCGTGCGATTCTCATATCCGACATACCGCAGTTGTACCAAACCACGTTCGGGAAGCAGTTCTCGCCCGTCGACTATGGGTTGTGCACGCTGCATGAACTGATGCAGCGGGTATCGCCGCAGGCTGTGGTTTTGGGGACGGACGGGACGGTCTCGCTGCCGAGACGCACTCCCACGCCGGAGGAGCGATTGCGCACTGTGCAGTTCGCTTTGCAGGTTAGTATTTTTTAAACTGTCACGTGATTTCGTTTGTGTGTTGTTGGAACTCTGGCTCCTTCCGTTGTCATCAACATATCGCTGCTGCAGCTTTGACCTCGACAAATTAAAAGCACAACCAGGCCGCGCGATCTGTGGACATCAGCAATTCGCTTTGCAGGTTAGTTTTTTTTAAATATATTTTTGCAGAATTGTCACTTGATGTCACTTGTACGGTTTTGGGCTGTGGCTTCTTCCGCGTCATCACTATATCAGCGGTCGTCCCTAAGTCTCGTCAAACTACTAAAAAGCTCGAATCGGGACGCGCGATTCTCCTATCCGACATATCGCAGTTGTACCAAACCACGTTCGGGATGCAGTTCTCGCCCGTCGACTATGGAGTGTGCACGCTGCATGAACTGATGGAAAGGGTATCGCCGCAAGCTGTGGCTTTGGGGACGGACGGGACGGTCTCGCTGCCGAGACGTACTCCAACGCCGGAGGAGCGATTGCGCACTCTGCAGTTCGCTTTGCGTGTTCGTCTTTTTTTCATTTTTTTTTTTACAAAATTGTTACGTGTATTCTTTTGTGTTTTGTTTAATTTGTAGGTTTTTTGTTTAACAAAATCTACAGCAAAGCTTACAAACTAAACTTGCAAAAATAACGGATTTTTATTTTTTGTACTGTGTTTTTAAACATACAGTTAATAAGTAAGCACATCTAGTTATATGGTAAATATTGTGAAGGTACCTAAAGTGACATATAGTGATAGGTACAGATCAAAGTAAACTTCTAGTACGTTCTGAACATAGCGCGATTCATATATTTTAACTGTCATAATCATAAGATAACAATGATAGCTATCTAAATAGCCCAACTAATGGTGAAAGCGCACTTTTCCCCCTTTGGCTTTACATCATGACCAGCATAAATATATAGGAGGTAAGCGAAAAAAGCTTTACCGTTGTAAAACATAAGAAATAAAAGGAAAACTAATCGGTTTCATCTGTTGCAGGCGGTAGAACTGCTTTGCTACACATCGAACCTCCGCATGGAGTTCGCCCGCTTCGTTCCCGCCTACCACACTCACTTCGGCCGTCAATTACGCGTCGCTCACTACGGCTGCGTGAAGCTGGTGGAACTCTTCGAGCTGATACCTGAAGCGGTTTCCGTGTCTGTGGAAGCTAGCGGCGAGAGGAGTGTGAGGCTGGCCCCGTCGGCGGCTAAGACTGTGATGGCGCAGAGGCTGAGGGCTTTGGGAGCGATTCCATTGGCCGCGTTGCCGGCGCAGTATGCAGCTCAGTATGGTGCCCCGCCACAGGTGATAAAATAGTTTTTAGTAAAAAAACACAAATGTTTAAAAAAATTCCACAAGCAGGATTTGAACCTGCACCCTTCTGACATACCGGGTCAGGTGCTCTTCCAATTGAGCTATCTTGGTTCTAACCAGCCCGCCGAAATTATTCAATACTTTTTACTTTGAAAGCCAAAGGCGCCCATTCAAAGTCAACAACTACCGTCACTAACATCCGATCATAATATTTTTACAAATATTAAAGATCAGTTAAGAAGTAAGCAAAATTTTTTCAACATTTGTGTTTTTGTAATTTGTTCGCAAGTGTTGTTGGTATGTACTTATTGTAGCGTCAGGCCTTTCTTTAGTGAGTCAGTGATGTTAGCTGAGTGTAAGAGCGGCCCCAATGGCCTCTAAAACGGTAGATGAGTGGTAGCGCATTTTTGTGATTGCCCAGTTAAGCACTGTGGCCGCCAGCTGCCAGTCGCTCACTACAAAAACTAAAGCTGGTGAAACCCTTCGAGCTCATACCAGAAGCGGTTTCCGTGTCGGTGGAAACTAGGGGCGAGAGGATTGGAAAGCTAATAACACTTTATTTAGATATATTGGCGTTAATTTTACTTATTTTTCCTTAGTGACCACGTCTTCTTGGTTTTTCTAGCAGAAGGTTCAAAACACTACCATAAAATTCGTACAAAGTGTTTCTAAAAACAATATTAGATGCCTTTTTTTTCTATTTTCTTTTTTTTTTATTATGCCTTATAAGACAGCTCTTGACCTTGATCTCGCCTGATGGTGAGCGTAGATGAGGTCTATGGAGCGAGCTGTCCCAGAAGAGGCCTATTAACTCTCGCTTTGAAGGCATTCAGGTTATAAGTTTTTGGGAACACAGACGATGGCAGAGAATTCCACTCCCTGCCAGTGCGCAGTAAAAATGATGACATGAAGCGCTTAGTGCGACATAGTGGATTTCCTGCCTACTTTTTGCCCTTTTCATGTTTTTATCAATTTTACTTTGTGTGTATAAAAGCTGTGTTGAATAATAAATATTTCACTAATTTATCTTTATTTTTGTTGTCACAGCCCGAGATGTTAGACGCGCTGTCTCTAGAAGCACTAGTATACGCGTCAGGCGGTTGCATCGAAGCCGGTTTAATCCGCCCCCCCGGCGAATCCCCCCGCTGGTCGACCGCCGTACTAGCCGCGTGCGCCGTTCTATGCGCCGACAGAAGCGTAGCCAAAGGCTCCACCGACGACTACTTCGCCACCGCATTCCGACGTTTTAGAGGCGTCGATCCCGACATTAGGGGACTCGCCAACGCCGGCGTGATTGAAACGTCGGATCGCTGTATAAGGCTGACGGCCGCGTGGCGCACTGTGTGGCGAGTGGCGCAGATATTCGCGGATCGGATGACTCCGCTCACCGCTAAGGACATCTATGGGGAGTACACGACGCGATTTGAGCCGATGTTTCCTAGTGTTGATTTAGGTGAGTTTTGTTTTTTTTTTTCAACCAAGTTTGCCAATTTTTTTTTAATTCAGTCCAATTCGGACTGGTCGAATTGAATAGTCATTCAATAACGCCTTCCTTTTTTATAGTTTGCACGGCAAATGAATCCACTCCAGTGGAAATGGAATGTAATTTTACATTTACTGTTTACAATCCGTTTAAACGTAGGCCTATGTTACATTGAACGTATCTTACACTAGCGGCCCGCCCCGGCTTCGCACGGGTATATTTTTATTTTAATTTATTTTCTTTTACAATTATAATGTATTTTACCAAAATATAATTTCGCCAAACTGATTAACAGTTTATTGGCGAAAATTGCACTCATTTTTCACAAAAAAATAAACTGTAAACTACAATAATTAGCTTACATTTTTAAAGAATTTCAAACTATTTCAAGAGATCTGTCTATCAAAATACATTAATAAACTATTTTTTAACTTTTTCTTAAATATGTTTAAACTAGTACATTGTTCCTCAATATCTAAGTCATTAAAAATTCGTGGCACCAGATACCTGCGAGTTCTATTCCCATAATAATTGCTTGCGCTAGGTTCCTCAAACTCAAACAATATAGCCTATGTTACTCAGCGCTAATGTAGCATTCTAATGGTAAAAGATTTTTTTAAATCGGTTTAGTAGTTTTTAGTTTATTCGTTGCAAACATACATACATACATACATACATACATACATACATACATACATACATACATACATACATACATACATACATACATACATACATACATACATACATACATACATACATACATACATACATACATACATACATACATACATACATACATACAAAAATACAAATGTTTCCTCTTTATAATATTAGTATAGATATCATATCATATCTTAAAGTCATATAAGAACTTTTTGGCTAAACATCGTTTAGCTGCTTTACAAAAAAGCGTTAGCGATAGAGTTAAAAAAAATTTTAAGAAACAACATTTGGGACTGCCTGATGACTGATTTATTAACCAAATAAGAAGTTTACATAGACCTTAACACATTTCACATCACCATATTACCCTCTCATTTTATGTTCCCACTGCTGGGCACGAACCTTCTCTGTGGATGGATAGGGCGAACGGGCCATAAACCACCACGCGGGCCAGTGCGGATTGGTGGTTGTTAACGACTGCTAATGCAGCCGGGACCAACGGCTTTACATGCCTTCCGAAGCACGGAGAAGCTCCAGACGAAGTTCTAAGAAACATCTTCGTTCATAATCCATAACTGTGTTCGAGAAAGTACAATGATATCACTTGGCCAGGCATCGACGGCGTAGTGGAGTTCCTCCGCCAGTACCGCGAAGTGTTCACGGAGTCCAGCCTCGGCTACTGGTCGCTGTGCGAGGGCGTGACGGTGCCCCACGGCAGAGACTTGGCTGCGGAACAGATGGACTACTCGGTGCACGACACGCCGCCCGGCCAGAAGGTTAGTCATCATCATCATCATCATCTTATCCAAAAGACGCCACTGCTGCCTACTGCCCACAGCCCACTGCTGGACAAATGCCTTCGCCAAGGATCTACATAACATCGGTTTTGTGCTGCTCTCATCCAGTGGCTTCACTAGATCGTCGGTCCACCTTGTTGGAAGTCTGCCTACACTGCGTTTTCACTCGAGAACTGTTCCGCCCCAGCGGCCATCAGTTCTACGAGCGATGTGCCCTGCTCACTGTCATTTGGTCGGTAACCTTTGTTCTCCTTCGGATCTCATTTCGGACACGCCGCCCGGGCAGAAGGTTAGGTACACTCTTAATATACACTTTGCCAGGCATCGACGGCGTTTCAGAGGAGGCCGCTTACCGGACAACTCCACACGTCCTAGTCACACTGCGGGAGTGGGGCACACCATCCTCCCCACACTTCGCCTGAACTCCTCAAGGTGTCGTTAGCTCAGAAAAGGTCTCAAACATAGCATAGCAACAGCATATAAAGCAAACAATGGCAGGAAAGCAGATATCCCATTAGACGTTTGTCGCACCAAAGGTATCGCTCGCGCGTCCGACTCTATGAAAACCTTTTGTCCAACCTTGTGAAATTATTAATTTTATAATTCACAGTAAGGCAAACGAGTCTGCATATATAAATCATGGAACTGGATTAACACGTACCTAGGGTAAAGCCACGTAGGAAGGGTAAAGGCTCAAAAGAGAACGTATAGGATTAGCTGATTCATGGATTAAGTGTTGCTAACCGAAATAATCTTATCATTTTATAGCACTGTTTGTGTATTTAGTAGATATAATTAGTACTTGAAATGGCAAAAAGCCGAAACTTACTTTGCTCGACCTGGGAATTGTACCAAGGACGTCCGGTACCAAGCTGATAGGGTAGTTGATTTACTACAATAATTAATTCCAGAACATTAAACTAAAATACCATTAGTTAACAGTTAATTAAAACATATCTATTTTTTATTTGGTCTATGCATGAATTTCTGTAACCTAAAAAGTTATTAATATAATAGAATAAAATATAATAGAAATATTTTTATTGACACACACAAATTCATAATGGAAACAATAAAAAAAAATACATTTACAAACAAAGACAAATAAAATAGAGAAAAAAAAAACATGAACAATTTATATAAGATAGGGTGAACTTCTTGGCGGGAAAGTGAAGAGTCATGTCTGTGGTTCTGTTTTATTTTTTAAATTTGTGTTATATCGAATATTAATGTGAAATAATGGTGGATTATTAACCGTTAAGTGTTCGTGAGTGTCCATGAGTGTTGGCAAATAAAACAAAACAGTGCAACATCACTTTTCAAATTCTCAAGAAGTCCGCCCGAGGACTTAAGTAGTAAAGCGCAACATCTTTACTAAGATACTCGTGGGGTTGGGGGTATATCATTTCTCACTTCTCATTTCTATTATCATTCAACATCATCATACAGGAAAGAAATATTGTTTATTTACGTATTACTTGTAAGAAAAATTACTTTGACACTGGCTAAATGTGCTAATCGCACGAAGCCATCAACTAAATGAAAAAAAAAAGGAAATTGGGTGTGTGAGGCCAACAAGCATAATACTCTTACGTCACTCGCAGTTGGGCACTCCTCAAGGCGACGTAGCTAAAGGGACAACCGTAGCTAGTGGTAGCCTTATCTCCCCTAGGAGATAGAAAACCTTTTTTTAGAAAAAAAGTATCAACGTCGTGTTAGATGCGAGCCCCGGCTGCAGGTTGCTGTTGCTGCTGCAGCAGGGACTTCGTTGCTTACCAGATGGACTACTCGGTGCACGAATTCACATAGCTTTAAAGCGATCTCTTACCCTAAAAATGGGCATTGCCTTTTGCGGAATGTCGGTTTCGGACCCAGAGGTTCGATTTATCAACGAAGGTCGATGTTTGTATTCGGTTTGGTTGGTGATAGGGCTGCTTGTTTTATGTGCACCTAGCGAGCTACCACCATATCTTATCTAATTATGTCGCCGTTACAACAATATTAGTAGCATTACAACAATATTGGACCTAAACGTTTCTAAGTGTAGCTATATATCGTTTAGTCGTAAACCTGAAATAATTGATTATCCATACGAACTTAAGGGACTGATGCTTGATAGAGTTAACGAGATACGAGATTTAGGTGTCATACATGACTCTAAACTTACATATGAAAAACACGTAGATCATGTCGCCAAAAAAGCCAGCAGGAACATTGGCTTTGTCATCCGATCATGTTCTCAGTTCTCAGGTGTGAAGGTTACTAAAATTTTGTATTGCTCATATGTGCGTAGCATCCTCGAGTATTGTTCGCCTATTTGGAATACTCAGTATGGTATTTACATTGATGGTTAGAAACGTAAGTTCACAAGGTTCTTACAATTTAAGTGTTCGACCTACGAGAATGGGTACGATGCGAGGTGTCGAAGGCACCATTTATTGCCTCTTCAAGAAAGACGCAAAATAGCAGACATAGTTCTCTTATTAAAAATAGCCCAGTCATTAATAGATTCCCCTCATCTTCTTTCTATGGTAAAACTACGAGTTCATAACAGAAAGCTGAGACGACCGATCACTCTTTCTGTACCCTCTAGTGCCACCAACTATAGACAAAATTCTTTTTTTATTCGATCAGCAAATTCTTTTAATAATCTAGCAGAAGCTTCCGATTTAGATCTCTTCTTTAGCAAACCTAATAGTGCTAAACAAAGTCTTTCTAAACATTGGTTCAATGTGATTCTTTGACTGTTTACTGCAGATGTCGATGTCGAATAGTAATTCAATAGTGATTGTCAAATATTTATTTTCTAAACGAGCTAAGTAAGTTTCTATATGTGAAAACAATGTAATTGTGTACTCTGTTATGTTATTTTTTATGTCTATCTGTGTTTTTCGTTACTGTATCGTTTTCCAAATAAAATAAAATAAATAAATAAATAAATTGATGTGTTCCAACAGTTAGAGATAAGATAGCCCGTTCATCAGTAGTTGAGGATTCCGTGTGACTGGCTCTGTCACCGTCGTCTTATCAACACTTAACATTAGGCGAGATAAAAGCCTAGCTTGCAAGCATGCTTACCGTTAGGCATAAAAAAACATCTGTTGTTATTTTCCGATAATTAACAGAAATAACTAAGCAACAAAGCTCTAGTAGGCCTATCTCTTGCTGAGGATAGGTTATTAATTTCGGCTGTAAATTGATAATAAAAATGTGCATTTTTGTCTTAGGGATCGAGGGTGTTTGAATCTCCCAGAGGCAATATATGGTGCTCTCCTCCGGCCAGCGCTTTGCCAATCCCGACATCATTACTCACCCAAGAAAAACGTAAGTTGTTAAATCTATTCAAATTACTACTGTTATAGTAATTTTTGTTCCATCAGTTTATCAGTATCAATAAGACCGTTTTAACTTATGTGAATGTGTTCTAGCTTGTTTGAATATTTCATTGGTTTTCGATCTTATCTCAATCTCATAAAGTTCAAAATTAGGTGGGATTATATATCCAACTGCCTGTTAAGGCGAAGGGTAAGGCACACTAGCGCCGCTAATGGATTTAATTTGATAACTGCTAAACTGGATTTTTTTTCAAACATTGCGGACCTTCCGACACTAGGCAAACATCTATTATTTAATAATTGTGCACTACTTTTAGGTTTGTTTTTGTATTCATTCGCTAACACCAAAAGTGGCCATTGTGTATGAAAAAATGCGATAGCCCGTTTTGTGAATAAACCACGCAACAAATAGTAGTGAACAATGATTAAATAAATACTATGGATACTTTCCTGTTATCGGACGGTACGCAATGTTTAAAAAAATGTCCGGTCCGTTAGTAATTGTCAAATTATCAATTGGTGGCGCTAGTGTGCCTTACCCTTCGCCTTAAGAAAAACAAAGTCAAACTATAGTGAATACTACTAAAAATAAGATAAGTATGCAAGAGCAGACCGGCCTCCACAGGCGGCACCCGTTCATGAGTATGACATTGAATTAGCCATCGCATCGCTCAACCATATTTTAGGGAACGTAACGACCCGACACGCCATCACCACAGAGACAATAAAGAGAGCATGACACACTCAAGATACTCTAAATAAAAACTTAATGATCTATTAATATGCTTTCCAATCGCAGGTCGTACCCGCCTGGCAGCGCATTTCAATGCTCCCTAAACACGATCCCACCAAAGCAACGTAAACCAAGATGCATTCCTTTTCCAATATTTTATTCGTACCAAGTGGAAATTGCATGTGTTCTTATGATAATGGAAACTGTGAAAGGATTGTACCCAGGGTTACTACGAATTTTATTATCTAGACTAACAAAGTGTCCTGAAAAATGTGATGTCTATAACAATAATGTTTTAGATCGCGTATATATTTTTGTGCGTATTTTAGGTTAAGTAAAGTTTAGTGCATTCGTAAAATGTTATCAAGTGCAAGCTATTTGTCCAGTCGAGAGCTCGGCGTCGGCGACTAATAGGGTAATTGACACTATATTTTTTATAAAAAAAAACTTTTTTTTTCTATTTATTATAAAAATCGCCAATATTATTATATTATTTGTAAAGCGAAATGCAAAGAGAGTCTATGCAGAGACGCATATATATTCGTAATATCCTAAATAAAATTGTATGCTAGCAATTAATAATACATTGTTAAATCGTGAATTTAGTGATGACTACATTAAAAATTTAATTACTGAATATCCACAGTCCTTTTGCAAGTTTTTATAAAACTGTGAGTTCAGAATCAAAGGTGTCATGTCATAGCGGCTAGTGTATTTCGCAGTATAAAATACGGTCTGTAAATAAGATTAATCTGTATTTATGCAAATACTCTTTCATTGTGTCAACTATCTTATTGGCTTGCTAGACCTTTCTACCACAAAGTGGTTTATCTTAAAACTTGACGTATGTATTATAATATTTTGAGTAGTACTTAATTTATTTTATATTCTAGTCTGTTTTCATCTAGAATATTTAGGTTGATTAGAATTGTGGCTCATGTTATAAGTTCAATCAATCGTAATTTTATCTTTTGACATTTATTTTTTATTCTTAGGACTTTAATATGGGACTGAAACATAGAACTTCTATCGAATTCCAGAAATGATATATATTTTTATTAATGCAGTTTAGTATATTGTGTCGTATAAAAAAAAAGTTTTATCATTTCGGAAAGATGAACAAATATACATATCATCTTTTATGAATCTAGGCTCAAAGTTACGTAAGGAATAGTGTAAGTTAACGAATCAAACATTGTGTACGCTTATAACATTTTTCGAATGCCAACAACAAAGTACAATAAATCATAAAGTTGATTTTTGTCGAAAATTTTATCCTTTGATATGTGATCTCGATCTATTTTGCATGCGATGGCGCTTATCTGTTTATTTTTTTAAATTTTAGCGTTTGTTATTGTAAACAGGAATTAATTTGTCTGCCCTAGAGATATCTCTTTCGAATTTATGTACTTTTAGATAACATTTACATTGTATAAATGTTTCAAAATGTATTGTATAATTCCAAATCAAACGACGGGTAATTGAAACTTGTCTCCTGCGACTGGCCTTGAATATGAATTCTTTCTTACCACAACATCGAGTCAATTATAGGACGTTCAGAGGTTTTTTAATGATGTCGTCTAGTTGTAGAATTATATTGCTTTAAAATGGAACATGCTTGTGCCAATGTGCCAAAAATGTGCAATTATTATTTTAGTTTTTCGTGTATTAAATTTCGTAGTTCCACATTGATACAATAATCTTATTACATAATTGAGTGAACACTAAATTATTCACTTGTTCATATTTTGTTAAGATTTTTTGTAAAAAAGCTGTATTTAAAAAAAATTCAAAAGACAATTTCACTTCTTAATGTTTTGTTGTTGTAAAAAAATTATATGAGATGTAATAAAAATATGTATAAACTTTTTAAAACGTGACTGTATTAAGTAAGGATACATTATATTACTATTTATTTTTTAAGATATCCTTGCTAATAAAAGTTGTATAAGCAGACGACTTGTAAAATTAATATTTAGAAACGTTAATCATTTCTAATATTGGAAAATATAGTGATAAATTATTTTAAAAAATGTATTGTGTTTTTGTGCTTGTAAAATTTTTATTAGCAACTAGAGGCAAAATGCGTAATGCCGGTCCGTCTGTAATTTGTTAAAAAGGACGGCCGATTTATGCTACCTCAGTCTGGGGGCACGGCCGTGCCCCCGCCAAGTCGAGCAAGATAGCGGCACGGCCGCACCATCCTTTTCTCGAAACAGTTCAGGCCATTTTCGACCCCCTATAACTTCGTTGTGGATAAAACTAGAAGCCTGAATTTTCAGTAAGCAAGCAGGCATTGTATAAGCACGGTATATTTCAAATTTCATTCAATTTGAACCAGTAGTTTACGAATTATTACTAGTCAAAGTTTCTTAATTTTGTCGCTCACTCACTCACTGACTGACTGACCGATCATCAAAACTAAGGCACTTCTAGCAGACAGAACCTTCAAATTTAGAATACAATTAATGTTTAGTGTATAAATCAAGGAAAAACTAAAATATTTTGCAATTTCGGTCCAGTTTGATACACCAACTGCATAAATAACTTTATATATACCAAGTTAAATTTGCAGTTAATTAATCAGTGTACCTGTTTATGTATAATATAATGGAATAATAAGTGTAGATAGGTACCTAGATGGTACTGGAAAGGAAAAGACTAGGACTATCTACAAAAAAAAATGAGATGCCAAGAAAAACAAACCTGTAAAAAAAAACCAAGTCTCGCAACTCAGTTCTTCTATCGTAAAAAGTTGTGAGATCCATCCATCTGTCACCGGGTAATTGTACAAACCGTTAGTTTACAATTAATCTGGTAAGATTATAAACTGTTGATAGATTGTGAACGGACACTAAAATTTACAATCTAACGCTTATTTTTTCGTAAGTTTATAAACTGACCAGGTCCAGCCGTCAAATTGTGAATTTGCGTTTGACGAAACGCAAAGCACACGCTGATTGGCTGACTTGTCTTTCACCCACTCCCCTGCCGCCATTATTCTCTTACTGGCATAAACAAGTCGATCCGGTGCGTGTTTTATTCAATTTCAAGTTCCATCCACTTGGCCATTGCATGAAAACACAATGTATCTCACAAGTAATATATTATATTATATTAAATTAGATTGTTTAGTGCGATTGCCAAGTCAAATCTATTTATTTAAAACATAAAAGACTTTTAATATTGATATGGTCACTTTATGATGTTGTTAGGTTAGCTAATTACGTAATAACTTAAGACAGAAGGTCCCATAAGTAGGTACTGAATAAATTAACCGACTTTGTATTACATGGATCTCACAACTTTTTACGGTAGAAGAACTGAGTTGCGAGACTTTGTTTATTTTACAAGTTTGTTTATGATGGCTAGTTATATTCTTTACCATTTATAATATTTTTTTGCAAGAATGTATTAATCAAAATTTTAATATGGGGTTGCCAAATTTTATATATTGAATTATAAAAGAGGGGCAAGGGGCACATTTTTATAGAGAATCATAAATTGGATACAAATCGATTTGTAAGTACATAATTATTATATTGTTCATAGTTTTACAATGTATAAAAAATCATGCATGGAGTCATTACTACTGTGATACTAAAGTACCAATGAATGAAATTTCTATTACTTGTACAACATAAAAATATTTGTTCAATGTTTTTGTAGTTTAGAAAGTCAAAGATGGCTCATTACTAAAATTCACAAATTTTATGTATGTATATCGTAGTATCGTATACAATTGCAGTGTAATAAATGATATTTAAGACATTGGTACATATTACAATGTATTTGAGAACATAATGTCCAAGAATGATCATAATAGTTGTTCATTAATGTGGAACATCGATATTTTAATAATATTATTAAAAGCTTGATAATGTATTATTTTTTAGTAGGCAGGACCTTTTATATACGTGAAAGTGTATTGTCTAATGCAATATTTTTTTATGATTTCATATTATTTAATTTTTATCACTGCCAGTCCGCATTTTGAGTAAGAGTCGATGAATGGGCCAATACTTAATTTTAGCACACATATAGGTAGATCGAAGCCGCGTGGCTGAAAGATCACCACAATATTAAAGTTTATTTTCTCGGTGCTTGCATATATACTATGGCAATATTATTTATGATGATTCCTATAATCGATTAATTGTCGTAGTATTATTTATGATCAATACTATAATCGAAAAATATTGTCGTAATAGGCCGAACCTATTGCGAAATTAACTGATGCAATATAACGCACATTTTGTTGATCTTTCAGGAGCTAAGCTTAAAGATTTGAGTTTTTTTATTCATGTGACCGGTACTAAATATTTTAAGTATTAAGTCCTTATTTGTGTAATAACGTTCAAACTTAACAGAAAATCTGTCCACATTTAGAAGTATTTAAAATGATTATAGTTGAAAATCGATAAATTATTGAATTTCATGAGACTGTAAGCAGATACATTTAAGTACTTTGTAAAAGAGCGCGTTTTTACTTTTATGTGACCAATAACAAAGTTTTAAATTCTTAACATATAAGATAGATATAAGTATTCCAAGTACAGTAAGAGGAGATTTGAGATTGTAGTATTATTTTTTTCTACATCTTCATAATTCTGTGATCATTAATTTCTTGTTGTAGTTACAACTATAGAATCAATGTATGTGCGAAAGTAGTATCTTGTCAGTATTGCATGAAAAAAAAATGAATGTAGTGTTGGAAAATAAATGTTATTTTTTGGAATCTCCTTCGTTTAATTTATTACAATCTGTATCATGTTAATTTTGTCTGGAAAACCAATAATCAATTCAATCACTTTGTTTTTTGAGAAAAATTTGATAGAAATAGAGAGCTTTGATCTATGGCTCTAACTGACAACTACGTCATCAACATCCGATCTTAATATTTTTACAAATATTGAAAGATCAGCCCCCCAACCGCCTAACTCTCGCTTTCGATCGCTTTGAAGGCGAGGCCCTCGCCTCGCTTTCTAATATAATATCGAAATACAATACCGAATAATATCGAAAGTTATAGCTTATAGCTTTCGATATTGCTTTTATATTGCTTTCGAAATGACAAGATGACGCCTCCTCCTCGCCTCGCCTTCAATCGAAAGCTCGAAGATCGAAAGCGAGAGAGTTAGGCGGTCGACCCCCAGTTAAGAATTTAGGCAAGCTATATTTATGATTATTTACATATAACTTTACGCAAATATTGTAGGTATGTACCTAACCCGGCATGTTAAGGAGTGCGGGTTCGAATCCCGCTCGTAGATTTTTTCAACACTGTCTTTTTTCAAATTGTAATTTGTTCACAAGAATATTTGCGTAAAATTATATGTAAATAATCATAAATATAGCTTGTCTAATTCTTAACTGATCATTCAATATTTGTAAAAATATTAAGATCGGATGTTGATGACGTAGATGTCGACATTGAATAAGGCTCCTTTGGCTTATAAAGTAAAAATAGATAGTGTTGATAAATTGCGGCGAGTTGGATTGAGCCACGATAGCATAGTTGGCAGTGCACCTGACCCGGCATGTCATGGGGTGCGAGTTCGAATCCCGCTCGTGAAATTTTTTCAACACTTTTTCAAATTACAATATTTTTACTGTCTAGCAAAAAATAAAAATATGATAACATTTAATTACTTTATTGCATTGACAACATCTACTTAAGTTAAGGAAGTGAACATTTATTTGAACCATTAATAAATTTTACTTCTACTTAGTTTGTTCAGACAGTGGGCCATAACGTCTCTCCCAAATCATGCGGTGTTTTTGCTTCATATACGCTTTTCGAGCATTTGTATATGCACCCAAATCACCATCTGCAATTTTTTTAACATAATTTAATTATATATTAATATTTCATTAACTGGGTCTTACTTTTTTAGTTTACTAAGCATAACAGTTTTGTCAAGTCAAGCCAGAAAGGTTTGATTTGCAATTCCAAGATAGGCAGGTAATATATACGTGTGGCTCATCTTGGCATGGCCACCATCACCAACTCTAATTCTGCTTTTATAGATAGTATGTCGAAATATGTCGCAAATATCAGAGTTTATCGGACTACCGTTCAAAAGGTATAAGGGGTGCTTATATAAAGATTTTTTTCCCATAGATGTACAATCGCGTGCATAAAGTTTATTGATAAAGTGATTTAATAATTTGAATTTGAAAGATGTCTTGAATAAAGAGTGAAACTTGATTAATTATGTGTACGATTACGATTGTACTATGTTGCTGTTGTATGAAAAAAAGAAGTTGATATAACTTTTTATAGAAGCACTGATAAACTCTGGAGTTTTGTTGACATACTTCCTTTTGACATAGTGGACTTTATGCGACTAAAGGTTCGACATAATACTGTCGACATATTATTGGTGTAATCAGATCTTCACTACAACCTGTAGTCTTCGAGATACAAGGAGGCCATAATATGTCAAGAGTGTTTCGATGTATGTTGACAAAACTCCAGAGTTTGTTGGTGCTTCTATGAAAAGTTATACGAGTATAAGTTTGTGCCTCTTTTGAATGGTAGAACGACAAACTCTGATATTTGGCTACATATTACGATATTCATCGACATACTATCTATAAAGTCAGATTTAGAGTTGGTGATGGTGGCCTTGGCATGGCCAATGAGCGATGAGCAACACAACAGTTTGGTCAAGTAAAGCCAAAGAGATTTGATTTGCAATGCCAAGATAGGCAGGTAATATATATGTGACATACAATAGACTGCAATTTAATTGACTTGCAAAGTGATTGCTTTGTAAGTTATATCACTTTTTAATGTAATAGATCTAGAAAGTTTTTTATATTATGCAACAATAAAAAAAGGTGCTATACACATTTTATTTTCTATTTTAGGGCTTGTCCCAAGTCCACCTGGTTAGCTGTTTAAGCAATAATGTTATCAATCATAAAAGTATTGTTATTTAAAGACAGTATGAAATAGGATCGCATTACAAATAAAAAACTCCATTGCTTGTTTTAGTATCCCTTAGTAGCTCCAAATAACATCATTTTGATACTAAAAAATATAAATAATAATGAAAGTTAAAATAATTAAGATAAATACTTACATTTAATGAACCATGCTTCCTCAGCATTCTTATATCTCTCCCAGAGAGGTTTGCAGGTTGTGAGGTGGTCGGGCGACTCGTACACCATGCAGTCTTCATAGCGCTGGCGCAGAATACCCAATATTTCTGAATCGACCGCCCTGGAAGTTATTAATACTAGCATTACTTTTTATCAAGAATTTCTTAAATACTGCGGTAATAACATTTCTTAAAAAAATACATTGTTGGTTTTTGGTAAACTTAAGCTGAAGAAAGTTAATACAATGTTAGCATTGCTTAATATGAACAAGTTCGAAATGTGCTGTAGATAAATATTTGAGGGCTCAGGTTTCATAGATAGTAATAATGAACATGTATACAAAATTATCTATTTTTACTAGTACTGAGCCAGCCTGCTACATTCTGAGCTGTTATGCAGCAGCTCATTGCAGCTCATGATTCATGAATGCTTTTGACACTAAGGATACTGATCATTTTGTCAACCCTGAAGCTTCAGTTTTAAGCTTCTACTCTCTTCTTCTTCTTCTTAGTCGGTCACTCTTGACAGAGTGGTCATGGTCAATGAAGGGTCGCCCCTCTTGCTCGCAGCAGTTGCTGCCCCTGCAAGCCTTTTCCACCGATCACTGTTGGCCGCATGGCGAACGCACTCCGTCATAGGAGTCCCAGTGACGCATTTTATGGTGTCAGTCCATCTCGCCGGCGATCGGCCGCGGGATCTTTTGCCCTCGACTCTGCCCTGAATTACAAGCCGCTCCATTGAGTTGGTTTTTGTGAAGAGATAGCATCTCATTACATTTGTCTGTGACTAATGTCTATGACAGCATGACAGCAGCCGTTGCCTAGCAATTGTGTTATTGTTTACGTTATTTTATTGTATGTTATGTCAATCATTTTATTTACAATATAATTCATTTATATGTTCTAAACTTGTGTTCTTCCTGTTATTAATAGGGCCTAATCTCTCTAATAGTTTTACGTGTAACGTGTCCAAAGAATTTCAAAATCCGCAATTGCACAAGCGATGACAGTCTCTGCTTTATTTTGATTTCCTTCAATATGGACACGTTGGTGCGATGGGCGGTCCAGCTTATTCTAAGTATGCATCTCCAGCACCACATTTCCAGAGCATCGATCCTACGTTGGTCTTGGAGTCGCAGCGTCCATGTTTCTGCCTCATACAGAAAGATTGGAAAAACCAAGTTGTTCATCAGGCGTATTTTGGTATTCTTTGTTATGCGACGGTCTTTCCAGATCTTATCCAGCTTCTGTGCAGCTGATCGAGTGATTGTGCAACGTCTTTTTATTTCGGAATCACAGTCACCAGTGTCGGTAATAGTAGAGCCCAGATAGATGTAGCTGTTGACAACTTCACAGTTTGCAATAGTTATGATGTCTGGGTTGTTATTGTGTGTCCTATCTACTATCATCATCTTGGTTTTATCACGGTTCAGGGTGAGACTAAATTCGAGGTGGGTGAGTCTAGTTGTTCCCAATAGACTCAAAAACCGGGTGTCATCCTCTTCAGATGAAGCGAGAAGAGTTGTGTCACCAGCACAATCGTAAATTGGATATCATCCTAATTTAAAAGGATAATTGTTGTTACTGCTGCTATACGTCTTTTTGGATTGACAATATTATTTCACTTGGTATATACGCCAGTAAGAATTATCTTTTTTTCTTGAAAGTAATTAGGCTAATTTCATGATAAATTTAGAGGCGGGCTGTTGCTTAGATTAGATTCGAATAACGTAAAAAAAATAAAAACCCATTTTTGTTCATACATCCTTTTGACATGAAGCCTGCAATATTAATAGTATAAACAAAGATCCCGCCTATTCTGTCAGCCATTCTCCTGAGTCCCAGATCCTGGAGCATATCAAGTGCATCATGTCAACTCCGAGATCCCCCATGGCTTTTATGATTTCTACTGGAATCTCATAAGCATCTACTATGCCTCATTATATCACTGGATATTCAAATTGGAACAATATAAGGCTGATTGCAGGCAGAAATAGGTATTACATTAGTAGCCATGCAGTAAAAATCCTATCACCAGCATATGAAATACTAAGGGCCTTACAAGTAAACAGAGAATATGCTTTAAATAGTTAGTTTTTTTGTCTCTACTCTAATATGAAATAAAGTTTACATGACAGGAACCAAACACGGATTAACTTTTGGACCTAATTCTCTGTTTAATTATAAGGGGGACAGTGTATGAGAAATAAAATAAACTAACCTATCACGTTTGAACTGAGCGTTTGCTTCGAAGTCGCAAAGTACGTCGTCCGTGAAGCACTGATCAATGGTCGGCACTCGGCGGTACTTTTGGTGATACCATGGGTATTTTTGCTGGTTCGGTTCCACAACCGTTTCTGCAGCAAAACAAAACGATTAATCTGACAATTTCTTACATAACAACATGAACGTAAACTCGTGAATACCATACCACGGAACCATGTCACAGGAGAATCTATAGTGTTGTAAACCGCACTCGCAAAAGCTCTGAATAGATTATCATCTGGTTCCTTTTCTTTACCCATGTTGAAAGACAAATAATAATTTATTAGTTCACCACCATAGACGTTCTAAAAAATCTTTGCTCAATGTATTATTTCCGCATTAGACATTGACAATTCGACAGTGTCAATTTGAAATTGACACTTCTATTTAATTTCTTTTGACATACTAGAACAGCAAAGAGTTTGGCTCATACAGTGTGATTCTCAGCTGATTCCTAACTCTGAAAAATGAAACGGTAACTTTATGCCTTTTTAAAATTTTCATTATATTTATATTAAAATTAATATTTACAATATACTTTGTAATTAAAACATGTTTTTAAAAAAAATTGTATAATATTAAATTTTTCTTAAATTTAACATCATAGACAAGGAAGTTTTGATTGAAACCTCTTTGGATACGAGAATGCAACCTTTTTTTGAAAAATAAAATTCTATTTTAATTACGTAAATTGAAATAGATTCGTTATTATTAAAACAATTATAAAGTGAAAAATAATATGAAATAAACAAAATGTAAATAAATTATTAAGGAGAGCATTTTTTCGAACGCTTTCCGGTTTTTTTTATTAAAAAAAAGTGTAGTGCCAAGAATTTATTTTTTATTATTTTCGAAGTGTTGTGTTAGAAAACCTCGTCATGATGCGAAAAACTAATGGCACTAATTTCTTTTACAGGCAACAGTAACTTTAACATTTCATTATGAGGAAATACTAAGGTCGACTAATTATATGAAAAGTAGTCAAAATCAACGTTTCGTAGTTCCCTGATTCCTCCTCCAAAACTGGACAGATTTAATAACTTTTTTCATTAAAAATTTAAAAAGGCTTTGGCTGAGTCCCTATGTTTTGCCTTTTTATATAAACTCGTCTTTGTTTGCTGGATGTCTGAACTTGTAAACCAGCGGCTTGTATGCCGGTAGTTACCGAAACCAGCGGCTAGAAACGAATAACCAGCCGCTTGATACCGAGTAGATACCCGACTTGAGCATCGAAAGAAAAACGATTTTTATTACATTTTTTGAAGTTACATTTTATTTTTGTTATTGTAGGTAGCACTTATTATGTTCTGCTATTATTTTTTAAATAAACACCGAAGACACAATTTGTACCTACTAATTTTTACTTTAATACCTACTAATGTTAGTAACCAGCTTCACATCTATAGTCTGACTGAACATAGCGAAAATCTGGCCAATTTTTAAGGCTTTTAAAGGTTCATATGTTTTTTAATAATCTATTTATAAAAAAGCAATACATAGGGACACACTTAGAGCATTCAACCAAATGCTCTAAGGGACACAGCGACAGCCAAAGTCAAATTTTTTAATGAAAAATGTAATTAAATCGGTCCAGTTTTGGAGGAGGATCAGGGGACTACAAAACGTTGATTTTCTCTACTATACGGTGAGATATTTGTTCCGTTATGGACTGACAGTATACTGTCGCAGTACCCTAGGAAAATATATGACGTCATAAATCGTCACCATTTTTGTACTGTAAGCACTGGCATTTTCGAGGTAAATGGTGCTCTCAGTGCTTTGATCACGTGATCAACAGCGTCCAGAAATGATGACATGGACGACAGTATACTGGACTGCGTTCCGTTATAGCTAACTATAAAGGAACGGCTTCGCAGTATACTAAATTGACGTCACACTTTACAGTGCTCGCAGTGTATATCAGAACATACCCTTGGTGTTGCAAATTGGTGTTGAAAAAGCAATTGAGGCTGAATAATTTAAATTTGACTAAAATGATACAAATTATGCTAAGTGCTACAATGAGAATAAACTTATGGTCCATACACTTATTTCACTTGTTAGTGTAAATGTTGTATTTATTTCGTTATCTATCACTGAATTTAACACTGTTGATTAATTATTTTATATCACTGAAGTCCACATTTCTTAAGTCCAACTGCTTTGTCCCTTTCTTGATATCATCCTCTCATGCGGTTGGCATCCTACCGACTGCGCCAATTAAGATAACAAGCCAAACTTTAAATAAAAAAATATTTATTTATTACGACAGAGTACAGCAAGATACTTATTGCTACAATATTCGATTATAACTAGTTGCTATTGTCTATTTATACTAATATTATATATTAGTATAAATAGACTAAAAAAAATAAGTGAACGACAACGTACGATCACGAACTTGTTGCTAACGGACGTATTTAGTGGTGCAGTTTAATTATTTAATAAATTAATTTATTTGTGCGTGAGAGCCCCGGGCTTCGCCCTTCTGACTTCGAGAGAACTCACCTGGCCACCTTTGAAGCCCCCAGCGTTGGAAAATACAGAATTTGAACTAGTGCCGGATAGCTGGGATCGAACCTCGTGCCGTTGGAGTAAGCGTCGACGCGACGTCTTAACTGCTAGACCACGGGCGCTGGATGCGGGCGCGCGAAAATTGCAAACGCTTGCTACGGCGCATCGCTGCGACATTAAACGCCCGGTACCACTGTAATACTGCGTGAACCGATAATATCGCATTTCTATCGTAATCTGCCGTGGTACAAGTCACTATTCGCGTCGCGAAGATATAAGTGATTTTGTGGAAATTTTAGCAAAAAATAATATTTTTAAGTGCAATAAGCAGTGGTCGTTTAAGACACGTGGGGTTTGAAGGAATCAAAAGTTGCGCCTCAGCGAGGCCTAGAAGGAGACAGTTGCAGATTTTTCCGGCTAAAAACCTTTAAGTTATCGGGGTCCAAAGGCCGGAAATTGGATAACCCCCAAACACGAAGTCTGTCTTCTGGACGCGGCCGGGTGAGACCAGCTCACCAAGAGGAAGCAACGCAGCCGGGCGATTACGCCGACACCTTGCGCACCCCTATCGGAGCACCTTAACTTAAGATTTTTTATGTTCAAAGTTTGTAAAGTTAAATTTAAGTAGTTTCAGTAAATAATAAATTTCTTAGATAATTGTATATTATAGTAACCCGTAAATTCTATTTTTTGGCGAAAAAAATTTTTTGTGATCGCACCAGAAACTACGGAGATATGGATTTTTTCAAACTTAACCTTATAACTCAGGAGGCTTAAAACTCGCCCAATTTGATTTTGCGAAATAACTTTGTTTAGAGATATTTTAGATCATAATTGTGTATATATTTTGTGTTTTTTTTTTTTTTTTTGGCTTAGCCGTTTTTGTTTTAATTCATTTTTAATTCTTTTAAAAAATATATTCTTTATAAAATTTAACTTTTGATATTTTAGGGTAAAATTTTATTTAATTTTTTTTTTTTTGTTAATATTTTAAATCATATTTCGACTGATTCGACAATCAGGAAACTCACACCTGTCAAATAAATAACACTAGCGTACCTGTACATACGCTATACACTACATTATAAAACTTATACAAACATTGTAACAACACTCACTAGACGCACTCCAAAATGTTTCGGACGCCAAACACTGATTCTGGGAGAAGAACTAGCGCCACGGGGAACGTAACCAGGGGTGACCTGTTGACATCACCACTTGTGGGTAGTTCATCCACGCCCAGAGCTGAGCCTAAAAAAGCTACGTCGACCCTTAATACTACCTTTGAGGCCGACCGAAATACTTCTGTAGTTCGAAGACTCAGTGGCAAATTTGAAAATAAGCCTACCACCAACCCAGCGCCCAAACCACTAACGCAGCCGACTAAATCCTACGCTGCCAAAGTATCTCAGCCACTATCTCAGCCACTATCTCAGGGCGCTAGACCCAAACCACTACCCAGTAGGACTAGGCAACCACCTTCTGACGCACAAGCTATTACCGCAGAGCATGTGATCACGAACACTAATAGCAAACCGACTCTGGACGGACTTTTGGAAGTGTTGTCCTTCGCCACCAACAGAATGGGGGACGCACGCAACATGAAGTCGGAGATCAAACACGACCTGACTGAATGTCTCAAACATTTAACACATAGTTTGATCAAACTAAAGGCAACACAAGATCTCACGACAGAAGCATCGCCAACAATACATGTCGCGCTAACAGAAAACATCAAAACTGTGAACGATGAGACCAAAGCCAGCAGTGTCCACAATAAGTTAGACACCATCCTCAACGAGCTAAAACTGCTGAGGAACGAAGGAGCATCCACAAATGCGAAGACCGCGCCCCCCGGAGACACAGAACTCAAATCGACACTGCATTCAGTCATAGTTACCTCCACCAATGACCAGGATACAGGGGACTCAGTGATCGAGCAGATCCGGGAGGCAGTGGACGCCAAGGAGGGCTGGGTTGCTGTCACCAAGATCCGTAAGGCAAAAGGCAGTAAGGTGATAATCAGTTGTGACACTAAAGAAGAGAGAGAAAAGGTAAGAGAACGCATAGATAGGGCAGGCAGAAACTTGAAGGCGGAAAACGCAGTCAACAAAGACCCGCTAATCATTGCCAGAAACATACTCAAAGCAAGAACTGACAACGAAATCATGGAGGCAATGATTAAGCAGAATAAGAGCATTTTCCAGGGGCTGAATGAAGAAGAGAAGAGGGTCTCCGTAAAGTATAAGAAGAAAGCCAGGAACCCCCATACCCAGCATGTTGTCATGACGGTGACGCCTATCATATGGACGAGGCTCACTAAGGCGGGCTTTATGCACGTAGACTTGCAGCGTGTTAGGGTCGAGGATCAGTCGCCGCTCGTTCAGTGCTCTCAGTGCCTGGGATACGGACACAGCAGAGCTTTCTGCAGAGAGAAGGAGACCTGGTGCAGCCATTGTGGGACAGCGGGCCATATTGTTATGGACTGCCCCACATGGACTGATGCGGGGTCCCCTCCTTCCTGCAGAAACTGCTGTAAAGCACAACTAGCGCAGAGGGAGCATAACGCATTCAGCAACGACTGCCCCGTTCGCAAAAAGTGGGACCGGTTGGCGCGATCAGCGGTAGCATATTGCTAAGGGTGCCACAACCGGAACGACGACCCACCTAGTGCTGCAAGCAAATCTGCAAAGAAAGAGGTTGGCTACGGAGGAAGTTCTAATAGAGGCGCACAAAAGAAAGGCCACCATTGCACTACTACAAGAGCCTTACGTAGGAGCAGGCACCTGCATGAAGACCAGGAGCGGCGTGCGCCTCTACCAGTGCGACGGACCAGACACAACAAAGGCGACCATTGCCATCTTTGACCCGAATATAGCCGTCATCCAACATCCCGAACTCACCACCAACAACATCGTGGTGGTGGAAGTGAAGACCGGCACCGGTACCGTCGCACTGGTAAACTTCTATTTTGAACCCAACCAACCGATTGACCCCTATTTAGAACATCTGAAGAAGGTAGAAGACCTGGGAACGAAGAACATTTTAATAGGGGGAGATGCGAACGCGAAAAGCACATGGTGGGGAAGCACAACGATCGACCATAGAGGGGACGATATGGCAGGAGTTATCCATGAGATGGGGCTCAATATACTGAACAGCGGTGGCATACCAACTTTCGACACAATCAGAGGGGGAAAACGATACTCTAGCTTCATAGATGTTACAGCGTGCTCGGACGATCTGCTAAACAGAGTAGAAAACTGGTACGTGGACGAGGGCTTGACCAGCTCCGACCATAACGGAATAGTGTTTAGTATTACCACACACAGCATAAAAGGCATTGGAATAGAGAGAACAACACGAATCTTCAACACCAAAAAAGCTAATTGGAGTAAATTCAAAGAGTCACTTAATGAAATTAAAATAACAAATAAATTAGAAATCAAATAAATTGAAAAAATAGAAACCAAAAAAGAAATAGAAGAAACAGCAAAAACATTAAATAAAGCTATAACAGAGGCGTGTGGTCTCTCTATCCCAAAAAAGAGTAATAAAAGCAAAATAGCCTTACCGTGGTGGTCCGAGGAGCTTGCCGTTATGAAGAGGAGGGTCGCCACCAAAAAGCGGAGAGTCCGAAACGCAGCACAACATCGAAGGGCGAAGGTAATCGAAGAGTACCTCGAAGAGAAAGAAACGTATGATGCCGCTGTTTCGATAGCCCAGACCACCTCGTGGAAGAGTTTCTGTGGGAAGCAGGATAGAGAGTCCGTCTGGGACGGGATCTATAGAGTAATGACCCGAACCACGTGTAGACCGGAGGACCAGATGCTGGAAGAAAACGGAGTTATAATGTCAGAACGAAAGTCCGCAGAACTATTGGCAAGAACATTCTACCCGAAGGACCTGGAGGAGAGCGACGGCGCGACACACACAGAAACAAGAAGAAAAGCTAAGAGTGTAAATGACGAATCGTATACTGATGTATACGATCCGCCTTTCACGAGCACAGAACTGAAATCCGCCGTCGACTCTTTTAATCCGAAAAAGGCCCCGGGTAACGACGGCCTAACAGCAGACATCTGCCGCACTGCCATCAATGCGGATCCAGACTTCTATCTCTCCGTGTTAAACAAGTGCCTGGAACTCGGCTCTTTTCCGGCTGTGTGGAAACGAGCTACCATTGTCGTTCTTAGGAAGCCGGGAAACTTATAGAATATTATAGAATATTATATAAAGGAAAACTAATATGTGTGCGTGTTCGCGCTTGACCCAGATGGGGTTGCTGATGGTGTGCAAACGAATGATATTTGGCAGGGGTGCTCAACCTTAACTCGCGCGTCGCCTCTTCGTATGTGAATGGAACATAGACTTACAAATGTCATGACATTACAATAAAAGCTTGGAAAATCATTTTTAATTAATGTATTGAGTTATGATAAAACTAGTAGTTCAAATGTTGTTGTCCATGATGTTAGCTATCTAGTCGTGCGAGGTTGTTGATGTTTTTTCAAATAACCCTGTATATATGATGTATCCTGGAGCTCAAATACAATTGTGGAAATTCCTAGCAAGGTTTACATGTTTGTAATCGGTTTGTTTGGTGGTATACGGTTTAATCCTAACATTATGTGATTAAAAGAAAAAATTGACGATTACTGGTTCTTGTCGAGCACTAGTGCTCCTACCCTATTAACATAACCGGTAGGAGAAGTTTGAACAACGTCATCATCATCATCAGCTCATTTTATGTCCCCACTGCTGGGGCACGAGCCTTCCCTATGGATGGATAAAGAGAACGGGCTATAAACTACCACGCGGGCCCAATGCGGATTGGTGGTTGTTAACGACTGCTAATGCTCGGGACCAACGGCTTTACGTGCCTTCCGAAGCACGGAGGAGCTCGAGATGATAAATTTTTTTGGTCACCCATCCGATGACCAGCCTTTGCGAAAGTTGTTTAACCTCAGCACTCGCAGACCGGGCGCGTTAACCACTGTGCCATTGAGCTCCTCGACCTCGTGGTCGTGGTTCGTACCACGTGCAAAATTAGTGTTTATTTAATTTCTTACGGTTAAGCCCTTAGCTTTTATCTCACCTAATGGTAAGTGATGATAACGCCGAAGGTGAAAGCGCACTTCACCTGGAATTGTCAACTACTTGGGCACTGGCTATCTTATCTCTAGCTGCCGAAACACAACAAATGCAACAAACATTTATGTTATGGCGACATATTAAGATAAGATTGTGGTAGAGTTGGGCGAACAAACAAGTCCAACCACTAACCAAACCGTGATTGTTGACAAAAAATGATTTTTTCGCGCTTTCATTGTAGCTTGTTGACAACAAAAATTGTTCAATGAACACAAAGCTTAGAGCATTAAATTAGTTTAATACTCTAAGACACAAAGGGACAAGAACGTTTAAATGAATAAAGAAAATTATTTAGGAATATAGACCTTCTTTTTTTATTTATGCAAGGCACATCAGGCCATGGCAAGTGTTATTACTAATTTGCCCAATTTAAATTACGAAAAGCGTTTTTGTTAAAATTTTGTTTTATTCACATTCACACCCTAAATTTAATAGGTAATTAATAAAATAACTTTCACAACAATTATTTAGCACCAAAATAAATAGAATAACGGAAAAGGTTAGTTAGGTTAGGTGGTAAAAACATAGGTAAATACCAGTCAAAGTCCATGACTCGAGTGCAAATGCTCGTGTTCATTACACAAAATTTGCCCTTGCCGGAATTCGAACCCGGGACTTCCAAGGTGGCGACACCATTAAAACCGGTGTTTAACCCACTCGATCACAGAGGTCGTCAAAAATGCAATTTCTATTCTCTTTTGCTACGGGCCCCGCGCCGAAACATGCCTACGTTTGAATTTAAACTCGCCGTCTCCGAACATTTAACGTAGTATAGACAAAGCTCAAAAACTAAAATAAAACGTGGAGGTGGCACTTCTATAAGCTTACCTAATTCCCCGAAACCTGCAAAAAACCTCGAAAGACTCCTGCCAGTCATCAAGAACTCCCATTGAATTTAAATTTGATTAACCATTTCCCCATTTGGAAGAAAATAAGCAGATAGCTACTCGTATGTCACTGTTGCATAAAATTTTCGATATTTTACTGAATGTGAAGTTTTTTTTATTTATGTTATAGCTACAAACGCAATCGTTTTAAAGATTTTCACGAAATATACATAATTCATATTTTCTTCATCTCAGCCAAAAAGACGTCCACTGCTGGACAAAGGCCTCCCTCAAGGATAAATCATTTTGAGGGGAATTTGCCATAATCGCCACGCTTGGCAGGCGGGTTGGCGATCGCAGTAAGGTGAGAATAATCACAGAGAATTGCACACATATATTTTCTTAAATACATACTATTATTATTACATATATATATATATATTGTTTTTCTTTTATTTGGCCCACAGCTGGAAGACACCTTTTATTTATAGGCATTTAGTTTTTAATTTGCTATTTTTATTTCTTTGGTTTTTTTTAAGTTCAGTTAAGTTATATTTCTTTTTTGTTTTAAGTAATATTTAATTTAATTTATTTACTTATATGAATATAATTAAGATTGATGCCATACGAACCCATATGGATTCACATTACCAGACTGACAGACAACAGAGTCGGTTGTTGATCTCGGATTGTATGGGCAGTTTTAGCTCGCCGCGATGGCCGAGTGGCAAAGGTCTCGGGTTCGATTCCCAGGTCGGGCAAAGTGTGTTTCGTATTTTCGATACATAGCCCGCCGGGTTTGTGATTACCAACCCGCTTGACAATGGTCAAGCGTGGTTTTTGAAGTGAAAACTTCTTTAGCGGCGTTGTGCACTTTTTTTGGAATGGGTAAAAAATGTTAAACTCGCGTCAGGACACGTGACCTGATCGAAAATTCGTAAGACGGATGGAGAGTAGACAGCTGGCGCGGCGTAATATAAATTTTTGGAATGGGTAAAAAATGTTAAACTCGCGTCAGGACACGTGACCTGATCGAAAATTCGTAAGACGGATGGAGAGTAGACAGCTGGCGCGGCGTAATATAAATTTTTAATTTAACTTAATATAACTTTTTAATGTAATATAAATTGTCATGTTTGTGTACGATAGCCCAATAAATAAATATTGTATTCTACCACATAAATGAGAGTACTTTTATACTGATAATTAAAGCAATTCGTGCAAAATTATTCTCTAACCATTCCAAAATATCAAAAATGCACAACGTTAATATTCAAGTTTTCACTTCTGCCGGCACTCCCAGAGTGCAACCCGTCGTTTTTTTTGGAGAGAGATTGCTGATTGCCTCAGACGGCATTTTCCGCTTCGCCGGGCTGTTTAAGCCATGACCCATCAATTGTAGTGGTAACTTGATTTCAATGATGGAGGCCATTGCCCAGCAGTGGGACAGTAATAGGCTATTTACTTTGGCTTGCTAAATTAGCTTGGTTCTTAGTATGAATGGCACCAGTGTTCGACATTAATGTTCGACACAGTTTTATCGCCAAAAATAATAATAGTTATTTGTTATACAAGAGTGCAAAGTTGTTTTTTAACCGCGTGCTCAATTTTGATGACCGAGCAAGCGAAGGATTCTAAAATTGAATCACGAGCGCAGCGAGTGATTCAAAAATTAGAATCCTGAGCGTTAGCGAGGGAATCAAAAGAGCACCAGGTGAAAAATCTTTGCACTCGAGTGCAACACCTAACTTTTCATCCCACCTCAGCGAGGAAATGACTAAATGCAAAAAAAAACATTTACAATCACAAGATACTTTTATTTCAGTTTAGGTATTAACTACTACATTATGAAAGGTAAGTACTACAGAATAATCTTTAAATTATAACAAACAATACTTAGGTATAATTAAGAAAAATTGAAAGTAACGTTGCTACAGTTACTAAGTGTAATATTTTTGTTAGGTACTGTAATGTTGTTGTTAGAAACTTGTGTACTGTAACACCCCGCTGGGTCGTTACTTAAGGAACGGGGGGTTGTATCGAATAATAATGCTTTATAGCTTTAAATATTTATATTACTTTCAACATGAAATAATAACAATCAATTCGTCGTCGCGACCCGTCACCGAGTCCGCGATGTTCTTCTTTTTTCTCTTCTACTATATTTTAATGCAGGCCACGGTGGCTGCCAGTAAGTATGCCCGAGCAAGGAGTCTCGGTTGCTACAGTACTGATAAATTGGGCACCATGGAGGTAGAAGCAAATAGGTTTAATGATGTTTTGAATTCACAAACTTAGTGCACACGATGTTCTAAATTCAATTTACTTTATCCTCTAGGGGATAAAAACGGCTTTTGCACTCAGATATCGAAGAGCAAAAATACTCTTTCCGAAATGGGGGGATGAAAAGATTTTTTATTTTTTATGAGCTTTATCAGACTTGATAATGTCGCTCCGTAATATTATCCAAGTGTAGCTCACCTACATACAATTATTTATACACATGCAGATACAGTTTATAAAGTGCTTTGGCAGCATCCGACATAGCACTATTTATCTCCCCAATGTTGTAAGTGCCACTGTTACTCTGGCGTAGCCTTCGCATTTCTTCATTTCGGCCACACTCCATCAAGACATGATATACGTCATCCAACACGTCACTCCTCGCAATTAGGGGATGATGTTATACCCAACAGTGCTGTAAACTTCCTTGATGGGATGGGATGTGTCCGGTCCGAAGTCTCAAAGCAGTTACAATATTCGGTCTGATAAGGAGCAGTTATGAATCCACGACTTTATTAGGGCCTCGTGTTGAATAGTCTTTCACCAGGTACCCTTTAACATAGATTCTCATTGAAATTTTACATGATGACAGCTGGGAAGCAGGTGTGCTGTATTCAATTGTTGCTGAAATCAGTTGCTGATCCCTATTTTTAATGATTATAGGAAAAAAATGTCGATAACTGGTTTCTGTCGAACACTGGTGCCACTACTACCCTAAATACACATAACGTCCAAAATACCTTTGTTTTAAATTATAGTTAACAAAATACATCAAATAACAGTTATTTACTAAAATCATTCCAATCAAGTCTATTCCTAATCAAGGGATTATAAAGATATTTAAGCCTATTTTCACCATTGACCCCTAAGTTTTAGGTGGCCCCTAAGCCATTTTAGGTGACGGTTTTGCTTCAACAACTTCACCTAACATGGCTTAGGGGCCACCTAAATCTTAGGGGTCAATGGTGAAAATGGGCATTAGTCTATTTATTTTAGCTACACACTGTATGTACACTGTATCTAAGAGAAGGGCAAACTAATCAAGTCGAAGAATTTACTTGAGCGAAATTTCCACAGAGCTGGATATTTGTTCTTTGGGACTATGTTCCCCGATCTGATCCGAACCCCTCGAAATCTAGTAGGAAACGGGGACACGCGCTAGTGCGTGATGCGTTTCCCACTATAAAACCTCTGACGGTGTTTCGAGCACACGGCTTGACGGGACTGCGCGGCGGGACCCAATATTATACTCGTACATAGTCTATGGCGGGACCCTTTAAGTATGGCGGGACCCTTTAAGTATCTCGCCACCCCCCCTAAAAAGTCCGGTGACGCGCTAAAAATGCAATCAGTAAACTCTCTCCAAAAAGAAAAGGGATTATGTTCGATGCTCAGATTAATAAATAACTAAACTGTATTTGTCTGCTTCAATTAATTGTTACGCGCCGTGTTAATTAATTGTTACGCGCCGTGTTAATTAATCCATTGGTTTTTGTCTATTTTAACAATTCACAATTATTTTTGAGTACGTTACCCGGTTGTGTATGAGTGAGAGTTTAAAAAATATATGCAGTTTTACGAAGAGCCTCTTTTATAACTAGCGATTTTTTAAGAAATCCAACGGGGTTCGTTTTTTGGTTTAGTACGACACTTTATTTTTTTTAAAGGCCATAAAACAACTGTTATATTTTGGAACCTTATACAAACTTCAAGTTTTAATATTTTTAAGCTAGTAAGCCAATTCTAATGAAACTTTGTATACTTAAGGAAAATACAGACATTTAATGAGTTAGCGGACATCATTTGAAATATAGTTTTTCAACGGAATTTATGCGATTCATCTAATTATTGTTACGTTTTTGCACGTTCACGTTGAATCACGTGATTGTTTACAAAGTAATCACTTATTATAGTACTTATAGTAGTTATAGTAACTATAGTAACTATAGTAATCACTAATATATTTATAGTGATTACTATACCTACTTACTTATGTTACTTTATATGTTACTTTGCTTATGCGTTTATAATCATATTATTAACGCCTAGATGAATAAATACCAAAAAATTCAAGTATACTTTAATTAAATGACACTAAGAAATTGACCTTGATGGACTGCGTTACCGGGATACAGAATAGGTATTATATTACTGTTTATCTTTCTATTCATTTGTTTTTCAGCGACAACAACAGCAGTCTGTCATTATTCAAAAGAAAGTCTTGCCCTTATTTTTTAATTAAATTATTTGTTTATTTGTACAAATACTTTGAATACCTACAAAATTTTAGGTAAGTGTCCTATTGTATTGAGTAAAATTAAAGTAGGTCATACATACATACTCTCACGTTCTTCTGTCTGCCAAAGACGGGTAGAAAGAAAATCACCAATTTTGGGTAAACTAGCACTTATGTGATCTCAACCTCACATTTAGCATGATCAATGTGGGGTTTCGAGGAGTATCAGTGAAAACAGGTCGATTGCCTCTTGTCGTTTAGGCGGCTCCTACGACATGCACGATAAGTTCGGCAGCTTACATATTCTTTCACGACCCAGACCAGCATGGCACCCGGACTAAAGTAAAATTATCTTTTGTTATATATTTTCAAGTTACCTTGAGTTTATTTATTACCTGCATCTTCCCGTATTAAAGTACATCTCGTAGTACATACCTACGTAAACTCATAAAATGTTGTTTGCTACAAATTAAATAATTCTGTGTGTTAGTACTAGGGCGCGTAATTCTGTTTTACGTCTCAGCCATGAGCAAAAGCGCCTTGCGACGCGGCAAGCGAATGAATGAATGAATGAATGAATGAATGAATGAATGAATGAATGAAATTCTTTAATAAACTTCAAGAAATACGACATTTACAAACATAGCCCCACAAAACTATATTAATAGTTTGACTGTGGGTATAGAACAGTCTCGGGGACGAGAATCACGCCGCCCCGACAATTTTAGCACTTATAAGCTAAGTATCACTACATAGTATAAAACAAAGTCGCTTTCTCTGTCTCTATGTCCCTTTGTGTGCTTAGATCTTTAAAACTACGCAACGGATTTTGATGCGGTTTTTTTTAATAGATAGAGTGATTCAAGAGGAAGGTTTATATGTATAATACATGCATATAGTAGAGCAACACTGATAATATCAGCATTGCAACCGTGCGAAGCCGGGGGCGGGTCGCTAGTAGCTATATATAAGCAACTATAACAAACTTTCCAAAAAATGTTTCTTAAGCATGCTACCAAATTCGTTAACATTAGTTTTAAGTCTTACATCTTGAGGCATACTATTCAGTATATAAGAATTTCTAGTTCATTTTGCGGTAAACCACGTAAGTCTTACTCAGTGCAGTTCCATCGAAGAACGCAATGATTAAAGTAGAGAAAATCGAGAATGAGCAAGCTGGAGTGGCAGGGGACTGGTTATATTAGCCGCAGTACCGATAACCGCTGGGGAAAGTGTTCTAGGCTGGAACCTGCGACACAGAAGAGATTTTAATTTATATTATTTAATTTATAAGAGATTATAGTAGAGCCCGCGACTCGATGTAAAGAAGTAAGATGCTCTATTTCAGCTATTGACATTCATTCCACCTGATATGAACCCTTTAACAGACAGAACATGTTTGAATATTTCATGGGTTTTCAACCTTATATCAATCACATAAATTTCAAAATGAGGTTGGCATATACATCCCTCTGACTGTGAAAGGATTAAGTGATGATAAGGCGGTAGTGCGAAGGTGGAAGCGCACTGCACCCGGAATCCTCAACTAATGAGGCACTGGTTATCTTATCTATAGCAGCCGGAACACAACAATGCTACTTGTTATGGCAAATATTTAGTTAAGATGATGGTATCTAGCCAGGCGCACAATCAAGCTCTACCATCAACCAAACCGAAAACACAAACATGTTACCCCGCTGGGAATCGAACCCGGGTCCTCTGGATCTAAGAGCGGTTGTCGTAACCACTAAACCACAGCGCGCGGTTGATGGATAAGGTGGAGCGACAATATATACGCACAGTGGAAGCTGTTGGGTGGTTGGGTTCCATAAAAACAAATTTACAATTACTTACCTATATAAACATATTTTTAAATAGATTTTAAGTTTTTAATTAAATAGCCATGCGTTTGACTTATGGGATGCTTAACTTAGATTCCTGCAAAAGTAAATTAAAAGTGTACTGTTATTTGAGTAAGGTAGGATATCTAGAAAATATTTGTATTGAAGATAACAATGTTTTATTTTTTTAAACCTGCTGAAGTTTACCATAGTACTTTTACTGAATGTTCTTGTTAAAAATACCTACCTAGGTACCTACCTAATTTAAGGAACTATTAATTAGCTTTACAGATACATAGTTAAGTGTTTAAACAAAACTAATTAAAAGTGTAAGCTCTTTAAGAGCTTGGATTAATAAAATAACAATTGCACTGTGTATATAGGTCTGCAGAGCAGAGAAACATGAATGAGTTGTTTGATAGCACAAAAGGATTTGCAGGCATCAAGTCATTGAACGGAGGGCGGGCGGCGCGCATGCGTACAACTGCCTACGTGTTGCCACTAAGTAGACGACAAATTAAAAGTGGTGGAAAGTGCAATGATAAAAGTACTGAATTCGACGTCAGAAAAATATTTTAAAGGAAACCTTTTTAGTGATGCATAAAATGTTGCATTTGTACATTCGGTTGGTAAGAAACAATCATTAATGTTAAAAGAATTACGTTAATTTTATTTTATTATTACGCCTTTTTGGTCATAATACTAACCTAACCTAACCTAATGAACTCTTGACGCTTTTTTATGGCGGGGGGCTTCCTCCCGCTTCCCCGACCCGCTTTGGTTGAAATTATTCCAAATGGAAAACTGCCATCATCCATCGTAGTATGTATGCATACCGAGTAATCGTCGCACTAAATAAATGATATGCTAAACGAAATTATGCGTAATGTAATTTTGGACATATAAACATTCGACCAAATAATAATTATGCTAAATAATTTTTATGCATTAAACATATTCGTTTAAAGAAAATTATGCCAAGTGTGTTATGCCAAATAAAATTCGGAGCAACAAAATTCTGGCAGATAGAAGGAACCTCTATTGTACACCATACAAAAGACTTTGAGAGGACAGTACAAGAAGAAGTACAAATGGTGGCCTTATCGCTAAAAAGCAATTTCTTCCAGGCGTGATAAGATTTATTTCCTTCTTATATTGACGTTTCACCCTAGCTCACATGTTATATTCATTTACTGTTCAACGTTCATGTACAAATAGAGTAACGTAGGTATCTCTTTAATTTGTATTGTCTAACCGCATACTCAGCTCAGTAGCGCTTATCAGATTTCAAAAACGTAGTGTAAATAAAACTCGCCTTGAACTTGCAACACAGCGCTCGAGCGCTGTCAGTGTCCCAATGCGCGTCACTCAGTGCAGAATTTGTTTGTAGTGCGCGGGGCTGCGGACACAGCGCGCGCGGCATTATAGCGCGGCCCTAGTGAGTGAATGGTGACTAGACTAGTCAGTGTTGTGAGAGAGAGGCGCGCGTGTGGGCGACGACGACGCTGTCTCGAGCCCATGCGAGTGTGGTGCCGGCACGATGAGGTGGCGCGCACGCGCGGCCCCTTACCGCGCCAAGGACCGCGAACACATGAGCTTCTTGATATTTGTCATGTTCTTCGCCGTCTTCAGTGTCATAGTCCTCACACAACTTCTACTACTCGAACGCCCAAATACAGCTGGTTCCTCGCGTTTCCGCTACAACGAAGAACTACAGGTTAGAAATTTCTGTTACTAAAATGTTTACAAATCTGTACATCGTATCCTTTGTTTGTATACTCTGCTAAGTTGTATGCAGTAGTGCTACTTTGCATCTAAAATTATCTTCGTTTCAGTGTTGACAGTTTGATTGTTCGCCTGCTCTAGAATCCTTGAGATTGAACATTTTTCTCAGGCTCATTAATTCACTGTGATGTACCGTTTCCGTCAACACTGCAGAAATGTTTAGACAACACCTCATAATTGTGTTTTTAGACCTAAATAAAAACTTCCTTTAGCTAATAGAAGTCGCTTAGTTCAGTCATATTGCCTTGACTCTATCTTTTATTTTAGCTGTGCATTATTTAGCCTTTTATTCTGCTTTTATTGAATAGTTACTACATGAATGACCAATAGAATTGCCAGATGTGTCTTACCTACATCATCTTGTGAACCCAATGATTTCATAATTCCAAAAATATCTGTGACAGACAATAATAAATAGCTCACGAGTTACTGTGAACTTGAGTAAGCTAGCCAAAAACAGAAACTCGTATTATTGTTATTGATTGTAAGATTCCTGCAGTGGAATAAGTTGAATGAAGCTTATGAGGTGAATGCACTCTGTTGCACGCGCTTTTCATTGTTGTTATTGATACTGTTTATAAATGTAGGCGTTTTTTAACTGACGAATTTTATCCAAAAACTATGATATCTACTACCTTACTAGCGTGCGGAAATTGAAGACTCTTAAACGTCCCAATTTGATTGAGATGTCTTGCGATTAGTCTGTAGTGTAGAGTTGAGGGATAATATGTGATTAAGCATATACTTTCCTAAATATTGCGTGTTTTGTCAGCGTACTTAGGTAGGTACGATACGGAAGTAAATAAAAACAAAAGGGTTAAACTAAACGTTAATCAAACAATAAAATACATACCTACGACCCGATTTTAAACGTACCTACCTACTTTTTATTGTTCAAATAAATAATCCTCCAGAATAAAAGGATACATGTATTAAATAATAACTGCAAGTAATAGGTAGGTATTTATACCTTATGTACCTACCTACCTCTATTGAAGTATCAATGCTAGTGCATTGATACTTCAATTATTCTTTGATTCTTTATGATTTCCTGTCAATATTTTTTTTGTTATTTACATTTTTCTTAGCTTTCTTTTGCTATCACTAGCTACTGTAGTTGGTTGGTTGGTTATCTACGTATGCTATTAGCACAGTATTACTATTTCATACAGTAGGGCATCGCCTTTGATGTGGGGCGATGCCGCCGCCCGCGTAGGTATCCACGCGGTCGTTCGCCGATATGCAAGGGATGTCATAAAATTCGAAATCAAATAATCGTTATTTTTATAAAATAATCATTTATTAACAAGAATAAACTATTATACATATTTACAAATGTTGCACTGCTAAATATTTACGTGAAGGTTTATTTTAGATTTAAATTTTTAACAATATAATGAATTTGCATTCGGACTGCTTAAAAAATGAAAAATAACAAGCCCAGAAATCTTAAACATAAACTTTAAAGAATTGATGCTTATAGAACCTCGTCTGTATTGGCACGTATTAGTTAATAGTCATGTGTTGTAAAATTGTTCATTATTAATTAATGAGAAGTTGGCAAAATAAATAAATAAACTATTTAGTCATTCTGTTGTTGGAGCACAAGAATTCGGTCATTTATTCTTGTAGTCGGGGTACCCTGCGCTTCCCCAACAATATACATTTTACCATCCATGTAGCTACATACATTCCAACAAAGACAAAGTATAACTTATTACGAAATTATAGGAAAAACTTACCTTGCGTCACGGAGAAATTATATATGAAATTTTAAATTCTTGTTGTGTTTCGACGTCGACTTACAACCGTATACATAACAATGTGTATGCACCATTATATTCAATAGAAATCACTGAACGTAAATTAATAAAAAAACGTTTAAAACACGCAGTACGCGCACGTGGCTGCCCTTCACGGTAGCTCCCACAAACTGCGCTTGTTTGTGGGACACTCGCCGCAACGCCCGCTTCCCCGCGGGTTCCCTTCCATTGCTCTGCGAAGTACGTTCGATACCCAACTGTATGCTTTTAAAACTGTGCTATTAGTAGATGGGATGATCGCGCCATTTCGTCTGTGATATCGTCGCCAGATAGACGACGACGGCAGATAAACCTGGACCAACAACGGCTCTACATACCGGAGTACAGGGATGCTATTGATATTTTTTTTTCATCCATCCACCCATCTATGGATCTAGCATTGAGAAATAAGAATCTATGTAAGTAGTACTATGTAGGTACCTACCTAATTTTATGGCTGTGTAAAAATGCTAGAAGTGGTAAAAGAAGAATTTGCCCAACATTAAGTTACTCAAAGCTCTATGCTCTGCAAATTAATAGGTAGTTTGATAGGTTGTTTGAGAGGTAGTTTGATAGTTGAGGAGCTCGATGGCGCAGTGGTTAACGCGCCCGGTCTGCGAGAGCTGAGGTTAAGCAACTTTCGCAAAAACCGGTCATCGGATGGGTGACCAAAAATTTATCATCTCGAGCTCCTCCGTGCTTCGGAAGGCACGTAAAGCCGTTGGTCCCGGCTGCATTAGCAGTCGTTAACAACCACCAATCCGCACTGGGCCCGCGTGGTGGTTTATGGCCCGTTCTCCCTATCCATCCAAAGGGAAGGCTCGTGCCCCAGCAGTGGGGACATAAAATGAGCTGATGATGATGATGATGATGATTGATAGGTTACTACTAGTTGATTCATTCATACGGAGGATGCGCTGATGTTAAATATAGAATACCTATTAGGTACATAGGTACTTACCTACTTACCGAGATGTGAACGTGATTTTTCTTTGCAACAGAAGTTTAGGTAGGTACTTAAAGCTTTCTTAAAATTCTTACGAGATTTGCCGAAAAGGTAATTCTGTTAAAAGACAAAATCACACTAATATTATAAAATTAAATGCGAAAGTTTGTGTGTACATATATGTGTATATTTGTTGCTTCTTCACGCTGCAACGGATGGATGGATTTGGATGAAATTCGGTATACAGATAGCTTATAACCTGGATTAACACACTTTTTATCCCGATATTCCCACGGGAACGGGAACCACGCGGGTGAAACTGCGAGCGGCCGCTAGTATACTATAAAAATAAACGTATAATAGGTACATAATTTATAAATAGGACGATACTGAGATGATTCTGCTAAGGTTTTATGAAAAAGGAGCGTACAGAGTACGGATTTTCTTTTTAAAGCGTCACCACAGAATAATATACAGGAGTCACACAGCTTAAAAGCGTCACGACTCGTAAGTGCGTCACAGACTTTGAAGCTTCTTTATGCCCTTTTTTATCCTAGGAAAATTCCCACCCGAACTTATCCGCGGGGCTCCAAAACCACTGAATATGTTATGTGGGGTTTGCTTATTGTTAAGGCCGACCTACTAAAATCCTAGGGCACCCGTCGGTCAATCCCGGGAACAATCAGCAAGTTCCTAAGAACTCCGAGGAGGTCGCGCCAAACTTCTAGTCCCCTCTGAAGTTGGCGCGATTCGCGTCGCAGTAGTAAAAAATAGGCGTCAGTAGGGCGAAGGCGGGGACGAGTGGTAGGCCTGACTGTACAGCTGCGCAACGAAGCCTAGACCTATACCTAAGTATGTACCTAGTTCTTTTCAAACCTTCTTACCTGTAGGTAATGCCAATGCAAAACAAAGCAGCTTGGCGACAGAAAAAGGTGCCTTCAGAGAATGATCGTCATTATTTCGGATTGTGGGGAAAATATTTTTGTGATATTATAGGTAGGTAGGTACCTACCTATATCTTTCTTTGTTTAATAAAGTTGATAAAACTGAGTAAAAAGGATAGGACAACTAATCAGTCCTGACGTTTTCTCTATAGACAGCTCTAGACTAGGATGCTGATTAAGGATGCTCACCGCAATTTAATCGAACCCTATATTTTATCTGGGTCTGCGCTGGGAGAGGTAGTCTTTGTGCCGGCCGAGTTGGTAGGTAGGTAGATATTTAGTTAATCTCTAACGATTTGCCTCTTGAATTAAAGCGACTTCAGTTCCTCATGAAACTGTAAAAGTTATGCTTTGCTATTGCTTATCTATACTAATATTATAAAGAGGAAACCTTTGTATTTTTGTATATATATGTATGTATGTTTGCAACGAATAAACTCAAAAACTACTGGACCGATTTAAAAATTCTTTTACTTAGAATGCTACATTAGCGCTGAGTAACATAGGCTATATAAAAAAAAAATTTAAATAAAATACTAAAAACGACAATTTAATTTTCCAATACAAAATGATTTGTTTGTTTTGTTGTCATGGAAACCAACCGTCGGCGTGAGGCTACAGCACAGGGTCTGTGACAGGCTGCCTAGGTAGTGTGAGCTTGAAACTCGATCACGTTAACGTAAACGAAAATTAGTATGGTATTGAAGCAGCGCCTCCTAGCGATATACGAGAAGAGTTAAAATTTTGCCATACAAATTTTCGTTTTTCTAAACGTAGTCGAATGAATACGGAGAGTAAACAAAATTCACACTAGTCACTCAGATTATGGTTACCTACGGCATCAGCTATTCGATCACGTTAACGGACACAACAATTTGTATAGCATTGATTGAAGCAGCGCTCCTCTTTCTCGAAGATCTTTTAGTTTCTAAGCAAGATTTAGTTTCCCGCCGCTCACTAAAGTCCGGTTATGATGTAAAAGCCAACGGAGGCCGAAAGTTCTTACCAGAAAAATATAAAAACATGCACTTTTGTTGAATAAGGAGGCGAATTAAAATTTTGCTTTACACATTTTCGTATGGAGAATAAAATTTCCACAACGTACTCATGCGCCTCTTTCTTGCATGGTTAGTTTTACGAAGCGTGTTAGCCAGCCCTGATTTCTAAGTATTGTGATATTATCATATACCGAAATAAAGAGAAGCTTGTTAATTTGTTTGTTATCTCGATACTTTGCGGTAAAAAGATCATAGGATCCCATCATACGAAGACCGACGAAGACCCGGTTCACTTTACTTGGTACCTTACAGACATACATGTGATAAAAAAAAACACTGCAACTTGCAACTAATATATCGTACCGAGTTCTGTGAGTCATCTAAAATATTTATATTAAAGTCACCACATACAACTATCCTCTTTTTATAATTGTATAGGTACCTTTTGCAAGGCTTCTTCCATAATAGACTCAAATAAGCGGTAATTACCAAAGAAAGGCCATAACATATGTACTGCTGAGCTCCGTACATGATAGTTCAATATTTCGTTCAACTAAAAGAGATAACTATGTCTTTGCGCTCCTTTGATTGTAATGTATCGTTTAATAATGTCAGTGACCCACCTCTTATAGCAGACTCTCTTGTGAACGAACTAATGACTTTATAATTATCAATGCTTACTAAAAGTTCGCATTGTTTTAACCAGAGCTCAGTTAAGCATAAGACATGTACATTTTTTAAAAAAAATATATTATTCCAATTCTAATTCATTTCCAGAAAAGCCCTGAATGTGTTGATGAATAATGTTTATAAAGGTGGACTTTTAATTTGTCTTAATATTTAAGTCGCAAGAGTTTTCCTCTATTGTCTTTAGATCAATTTAAATTATTGTAAACAGATCGATTTGGAACAGATTCCAAAGTACAATTAACAATGTCAATATTCTGCCCCATAAGAGCAGATAGGGTAGCCAAATATTTGGCTGAGTACTCAATACAATATGATAGCGATAATGCGTAAGATATTTATTAAGATAAAATTTATCTTTTCTCAAATATAATTTATTATCTAAATACTTATCTCCAATATGGATCCAAGTTCTGTCAGATGCTATAACGGTATTTATTATAAGGCTTGCCTTTTTTATCGAATCCAGGAACACCATTTCCTGAAATGCATACACAATTCATCGACATAGTCCGTTCCACAATTTATGATCCGTAATAAGTTAATCAGAAAAGTACATTAGTTAATCAGAAAACGTTATATAAAACATTTATTATTATTTTTTATTTACTATTTAGCTTACTCAAAACATCCAACGAATGTATGCAGTTCACCCAAAAAAGCCAGTGAGAAACCTACTCACTCAATTAACCATTGAACAAACATACATCGCCCCACACATAAAGTGAACCTACAAACAAATTAAAATTTTATCCAGTAAGCAAACCTAGCTTACTCAAGACATCCGACGAATGTATGCAGCTCACTCAAAAAAAGCCAGTGAGAAACGTACTCGCTCAATTAACCAGTGAACAAACATACATCACCCCCTAACAGATACAGTGAACCTACATAGTTCGCTCGAGAACAGTACTGTCAAAATATGTATACTATGATCAAACTCCCTACCAACAAAATAAAATGATAACACTAAAAGACGAGTTGAAACGACGTCTGGAAAATGGGGAAGAAAACCTAATAACTAAATATATAAAGGGAGTTCCTAAAATAATCACAAAACAAGAGCCAAAAAACTAGATTCTAGAGAAAATACAAAAACACAAATACAATTTGTGCACAATGAAATTTGCTATAACTACAATGAAGTCAAAGTTAATATAAGGTCTCTAAAATATCTATCTATAATATTCAAATATTCGCAGTATAGTCAAACCTGGAAAGTTGGATGAACTACGATGCGTTGTCATGGAAACCATTGATATATATTTAACTCAATGATGGAAACTGTCAAAGCGGTACGAAGTCCGCCGGGTCAGCTAGTATATACGGTTTTTGGGTAAATAAGTTTTTCAACACATTTTCTTATTTTGTTATACGAGCATATGGAACTTGTTACATGGACGCTTTTAGTTAAACAGCGAAATTATTCACTAAATAACTATTTTTATAAGTTTCCACGAGATAACACCGCGGGACATTGGCGTTCCCGAGGTTTTGAAAAAGAAACTTATCGTATTACAATTTTCTCTCGTATTCCTAAAAGAGATAATTGAAATTTCATAAAGGTTTTTACGTCAACATACTACCCATACTTCAATTAGCAATCTGGGCCAAGATTGTATTCAGGATCACCATATAATGTGGGTCGGTAGGAACGTAGGTATATAGGTATATACTTACATTGATTACGGCTTTTTGTGTTTGCCTATCCCCTGTAAACAAATAGTAGATACTCGTGCTTCATTGCCATCATTAAACAAGAACTAATGGATTTGGGTGAAAATACTACGAGGTAGACGTTACATATAGTACATTGTAGTACATTAGCTACATTATATGCTTCGACTTACTAAGTAATAGATTGATCGACGTGGGCAATACCCAAAGATGTTCTAAAATAGAAAAGTATATTAATCAACCTTGAATGCTTAAAATAGATCTCGCATAACATTAGGCAATGCATAAGACTTCAGACCTTGATTATAATAGGAACAAAATCTGACATTAACCAAAGAAACAAAACAGTAGAATTCCGATCGGCGCGGCCGGCGGGCGGGGGGGGGGGGGGGGGGGGGCGTCCGTCGTCGTCGGATGTGTTGTATTGAGCGTAAGCGTAAGCGTAAGGGTAAGGGTGCAACGAAGCGTTGTATTGAGTGTGCGTACTTAAAGTATGCGCTACGGACTGCGGTACTAAACGCACTGCCTTGTCTGTCTGTCTGTCTATCTGTCTTGAGGCGTTTCTTTTTGTAACAAATCCCTCAGCGATGCAGTTAAGCGTTCTATCCAGCGGAAGAGCGGGGTGCTGTAGCGCACTGGTACAGTCGTCTTCTATTATCTTTGGTAGTGTTTGACTTTGCCTTTCAATACCACGTGAGAAAGGAGACGGTTAAAGTTTAATGTTCATGCTTTTTATGCCATTAACCATTGTTGTTTGGTATTGCTGTTTACCTAATACATTTATTAGCTAAACAGCAATACCAACAGAGTGCCTACTTTGGTTTTGTTTACTATCCGTATTCATTCGATTACGTTTACGAAAACGACAATTACTATGGGACATTTTTAACTCTTCTTTTATATGTATGTTTAACCAAAGAAACAAAACAGTAGAAGTACTTTTTTTTCTTTTTTTATATGTATGTCGCCAAGAGGCGCTGCTTCAATGCCATACTAATTTTGGTTTTTGTTAACGTGATTGAATAAATACGGATAGTAAACAAAACTCACACTACACTCTGCAAAGATTCGTTTTTGTTAAGTAAATAGGGGAGAAAATTGAGAGGCATAACTAAAGCATATTGTTCTGAGTTTGCCGCTCGTCAAATCTGTTACGTAATTTCTTTTCTCACATTCTTTTAGTGCCAAATCCTTGAAAAATGTCTTTATCGCACTTGCACAAAAGTAGATACAAGGCAATGTATTCCGTTGTTCTGTCTTTTTAACTTAAAGCTGACTGTAGGTCTGGCTCTGTCGATGCAAACACTAGCCTGTAGTCAATTAGGAAAGGCCAAGTCGGCTTGGCTAGTTACCGCCACCTTATCATGTCTGTCACCAAAACAACAATATTATAGCACCATTTTGTTTCGACAGTTAGAGATAAGATAGTCAGTTCTTCAATAGTCGGAGATTCCGGGTACAAGTGCGCTCCCATCTTCGGTTGAATCGTCAGTTATTACCGATTCAAATCATATCGAAACATTTATTCAGTTTAACATAAAGGAAAAGGACCCCACTAGCAGGCCTACGTCACTCCATGTACTTGCGCGCGTTAGATACCTACCGAGCGGCTTACCGCCGGCGGTATAAAAGCCAGTGGACTGTCGCAAGCGCTCGTTATCGTACGCTCGTTCGCTGTGCACGTTGCGTCATTCATAAAACATCGATCATTTGTAGGTATTCTGTAGTTATTATTAAATAAGTATTGTAAATAGTGAATAAGTTTAATATAAATGTTGATCGACATTTGTGTGGTTTAGATTATTGTAGTAAATAGTAATTAGGTGATTTAAAATCTCGTTTCAATAATATAAACCAATGCCGCCCGCGCCTGGAAATTTTTGTGAAGTTGATGATTGTAAATCTAATAAAAGGAATTAAAACCTGTCATTATTTAGTTTACCTGTTGATGAAGAAAGGTAAGTACCTACCTAATGAAACTCTTTTAAGTATATACATTATAGATACCTACTTATTTGGATGAATTTATAGAATAAAATAGGTTGGTTTTAATTACTTACTTTCAACATTAAAGACGGATTTTGAGTCACAACATAAAAATATAAATCTAAAAATGTATGAAACAATGTATGTATGAAATCGATTACGTTCCGACTCGCGTCGCGACACGACACGTCAGACAAATATAAATGACCTGTGACTATGTCTGCATTAAAGTTGTGACGACACGTTTGGTGTGGTGGTTAGTGACCCAGCCTGCCACGTCAGCGGTCGTGGGTTCGAATCCCGTTAGGGGCAAATGTTTGTATGATGAATGTGGATACCTATTTTATACTTGAGTTATGGGTGTTTATACTTGAGTTATAAGGAATATAATCCATCTCTATACCTACTCAGTTCTTTTTCATATCATAACACTTTCATACGAAGGAAAACCTATATTCCAGCATATTATGGACTGATGATGATGAAAATTTATAACTAAGTAGGTAATTCATTTAATATCATAGGTAACATTATAATGTTCTCTCATGGAACTCGGATTCATACTGATCATAAACAATTGAGCTTTTCAATTTATCATTCATTTTAATTTAGATTACAAAGCTTAAACAAGCCATTTAGACACAGGTTAATTTAGGTACAAGTTATTGTGTGTGAACAATATTTTTATCGTAGCAACAGCCCTATCATTACTACGATGGCAGCAAGGCCGCGCGGCTGCCAATCGATAACAACTCTATAGTCGAGCCTATTAGGCATAATTTAGCACGCAGCGGTCGCCGACGCGTCGCGACGAAATGAAGTAGGCTATTAACGCGGTAGGTATACGAATTTTTGTAGGGAGTGATTTATCTGTTACGTTGTTCTAGAAACCACCAAAGCTCTAAACAAGCTAGGTGGACATAACAAGGTGCGATTGATCTGGGTCCCAGGCCATATGGGAATCCACGGCAACGAGATGGCGGATGCACTTGCCAGGGAGGGCTCAGAGACCCAGCTTATTGGTCCTGAGCCGTTCGTGGCACTTGCACCAAGTACCATCAACAAGGCCTTAAAAGATTACATCAAAAACAGGCACGGCATCGAATGGAAAGAGCAGCCGGGTATGAAACACTCCAAATCCTTCCTAGGCGAAAACGCCTTAGGACGGAGTAAGTTCATATGCGGAGGCAGTAGAAGGCAGGCCCGACTAACCATCGGTGCCTTGACAGGGCACTATGCCACAAAACAAATGCTCCACAGAATGCACCTATCAACAAATAACTTGTGTAGGGCATGTGGAGAGGAAACGGAGTCAATGCAGCACCTACTGTGTGACTGCGGCTCTCTGGCTAGGAAAAGAATGGGACTCCTGGGGTCGGCTTATCCGAGACCGGAGGACTTCAGGCTCTTCGCTCTTAAGGACGTGGCCAAGCTTGTGGCATCTATCTTTACAGAGGAAGAAGAGTGAAAGGACGGGGTTGCACAAAAGATCCCGATGGGTCGAAGTGCTACTGCAAGAGGGAAACCTCGGCAGGCCCCACTAAGATAAGATAAGATAAGATCTGTTACGAAGTAATTATTACCTAATCTGTGCCACTAGTGCCTACTGCGAGTTTTAATTGCCGTTCAATCATGTTAACGAAAATAAGAATTTGTATAGCAAAATTTTAATTGTCCTCGTTTGTCGCTAGGGCTCGACATAGTGAGATAAGGGACGTTTGAGAGTTTGCCGTTGTGAGTAAAACCTCATCATTATTAGACACAATTATCAACCGGTCCCCGTTAATGTTTTATACCGTTTTAGTTCCTTCTTACACGACGCTACTCAAAACAAACTAATTACAAACTGTTTTGTAACCTACCAGTTTGTGTGTGATTGGTGATTGGTGTGTCGTGTACGAATCGCCATTGAAATATTAATGCTGTGACATTCTAGCACAGATTCTAGATCATCTCATCTCCAGCACATTTTTATGCTCCACTGCTGGGGCACGGCTTCTCTATTGGATGGATAGGTAGAACAAATGCAGCCGGGACGTACTGATTTACGTTGAAGGCACGTAAGCACGGAGGTCGCGATGATACATTTTTGGTCACCCATCCGATGACCGGCCTTTGTGAAAGTTACTTAAAATTTCATACATTGTGATTTAAACCGGGCGCGTTCGCGTTAACCATTGTGCCGTCGAGCTCTTCCAGAGTCTATCTAGACTCATTGACTCATTGATAATTTCGATTTGTAACTAGTCTGTTTTGAGTAGCTTCGTGTAAGACCGGACTTACTTATAGCAAGCAAGCACGCAAACCCTTTCGACAACTTCTATTGTGTACTCGTAGATAAATTAGTTTCCAAGCGGCTGTAACGTTCGTTGCCTATATGTAAATAATGATGACGTGTCCATTTTAAAGAGAGGGTGCACTTGGGCCGACCTTGAAAACCTCTTTGAAGGTTCCATCAATAAATTAACAATCTGCAATCGATAACTTTATTGATTTCTGTCACAGTTTTTCTATTGGACTAGTAGTTGTAGAAGAACATTGGTACGACACTGGATAGGTACCTGGCTGTGATAAAAATAGAAAAACATACAAATTGTTCTCTCTCTGGTAATCAAGTTTCGGAAAAACACGATTTTGAAATAAGCACTGTATTTTTAATGTAATCAAATCAAATCAAATCAAATCAAAATAACTAGACAAATTAAACATACAGATAATAAGTGGAAAAAAAAATTATAAGATAGTCCAAAAACGGTTCCGACTCAGCAAAATGCTAGCCTTAAGGTTAGCGCTGATCTTCCGTCGGAACCGGTTTAGGTGATGCTGCGATAGCAACACAAGCGTAACATAAAAAGTAATATAAAATAATAATATACAAAACAAAAATGGTAGCCCTAAGTACAAAAATATTTAGTTAGAACAAGAAATAGAAAATAATTGTAGGCTGTATACTCTGAATTCCTAACTCTATTTTTAAAAACGGTAAAAAAATTCAACAAATAATGTAGGTAATGTAGGTAAATGTACGATAACAACGCTATATTTCTCAAAAATCTAATTGTGTTTTAGCTCGCAATATGTAATATATCCAATAATATGGATTGAGGATTTCTGAACCGGTGACCAATTCTTATTTATTTATTTTCAGCCTATATCGCCCCATTCAGGGCAAAGGCCTTTCCCTTTTTCCAACATTCTCGGTCTGTAGCTTTCTGGGATTCTAAAATCGTTTAGGAGTGTTCCTTTCCTTCTTTACAAGGTCACTGGTAACTTATTTATGACACCGAAAACTCAGAGCGGTATGTATCTTAATAATCCAATGTATATAATGCAAAAAATATTATATTTCATAGCGTGTTTCATTGCACTTTTAATTTCGAGATCATTGGTTTTATTTTAAAATGACTAGGTATATCTTGTGTTGGCGGTCTGATTTTGACGATTGAGTAGTTGACTGGTTAGTCAACAGAGATACTTTTTAGCAACTATCAAAACAATTTTTTTATAGTATGGGAATGGCAAACTATGACTATTGTGTTGTGTTGTACACTATTGTGTTCCCACAATTGAGCGCTTATTAAAAACTGTTTTAAGATACAGAAATTCATGCTTAGGTCACATAATACGTTATGTCGTTAATGAATTATTTTAGTTGTCAACTTCCCTATTTTCCCATAACCCTAAAATCAAAATTATGCTACCGGTATGTTTGATTCATAAATCAAACATACCGGTAGCATAATTTTGATTTTAGGGTTGACTTAAAAATATCATAAATTAGACAATTAGAATAAATGTTGGAGTGGATCATAATCCACTCCAACATTTATTCTAATTGTCTAATTTATGATACTTATTTTTAAGTAATTGTAAAATGTAGATATATAATATAGCATAATTTGGTATGAATATATCATTTTGTGAATGAATGTCGTTACTTTTCTATACTGATATTATAAAGAGAAAACCTTTGTTTTTGTATGTATGTATGTATGTATGTATGTATGTATGTATGTATGTATGTATGTATGTATGTACATATGTATGTACATATGTATGTATGTGTCAACTGGGGAAGCTTGTGGTCGGTACTTACAGAGCTTGGAGTCCCCAACCACCTTACTGCACTTCTTAAAAGTTTGTACGTAAGGAGTCAGGGAGTGGTCAAGGTGGCGGGAATCACCTCCAATTCTTTTAAATTTGAAAAAGGCGTTCGGCAGGGCTGTATTTTGTCTCCCATTCTGTTTAATGCATACGGAGAATACATCATGAGGCGAACTTGCGACGACTGGGATGGAGGAGTGTGCATTGGTGGAATGAAAATCACTAACCTCCGCTATGCCGATGACACAACTCTCTTAGCCGCAACTGAGGCTGAAATGGTATCTCTACTGAGCAGGATGGAAACTGTAAGCAACGAGCTTGGTCTATTTGTAAACAGATCCAAGACAAAAATTATGGTGGTGGACCGTGCGAAAAAGCTTGATATCAGCGGAACCTTACAATTGGAAGTCGTTGATAACTTTACTTACCTGGGATCAAGCATCAGCAACAATGGTTCTTGCGAGGCTGAAATTCGACGGCGTATAGGAATGGCTAGGAATGCTATGTCCCAGCTCCACAAGACTTGGAAAGACCGTAACGTTTCGTTAGGGACCAAAGTGAGACTGGTGCGCACTCTCGTGTTCTCCATTTTCTTATACGGTGCTGAGACATGGACACTGAAAGCAGCCGATCGTAACCGCATTGATGCATTTGAAATGTGGTGCTGGAGGAGAATGCTGCGGATACCCTGGGCGGCTCATCGGACCAACGTGTCGATTCTCAAGCAACTGAAGATCAAATCGAGGCTCTCATCCATTTGCCTCTTAAGAGTCTTGGAGTACTTCGGTCACATTGCCAGGAGAAGTGGTGACAATTTAGAGAAATTAATTGTCACCGGCAAAATAGAAGGAAGAAGAGCTCGTGGTCGCAGCCCGATGCGTTGGTCCGATCAAATCCGTACCGCATTGGACACCTCTGTGCATGATGCTCTGCACGTCGCCGGCAACCGGTCGAGATGGCGCTCTATCATTAAGCGTCATATACATGGTGAAGGAGGTCACGACCCTCAGCAATGAGGATAACGATGCACGGAGGAGGATGTATGTATGTATGTATGTTTGCAACGAATAAACTCAAAAACTACTGGAATGATTTAAAAAATTCTTTCACCATTAGAATGCTACATTAGCGCTGAACCATAGTAGAATGAAACAAGTAGGCCGACTCGGCCCCCGAGCAAGCGATAATCACCTAAACTTGTAGGGCTGTCGCTTTTAATTAGAATGAGATAGGTATCTACATATAAAATAAGAACATACTTAGAAATATGAATTCATGGATTCCAGAGAACCCCCGATCTACCTAAACGTAGTTTGTTAACTGTACAACACAACAACTTACAATAGGTAAGTAGGTACGGTCAACAGCACATCACGGTAAACACTTGCAGTTCGATATTAGTACTTATGCCCACAACATAAGAGCGGTACAAAGTCCAAAGTGTTTAGTCTGACTGTACCTAATTAGTCCCTTGTTTTCACGGTAGGGTGTACCGTGTAATCTAATAAATTAAACTTACAAATCCTTAGGTACATGTATTTACTGGAAGAAATTGCTTTTTAGCGATAAGGCCGCCATTTGTACCTCTTCTTGTATTGTCCTCTCTAAGTCTCATGTATGGTGTACAATAAAGAATATTTTCATTTCATTTCATTACCTCTCTAATCCACGAAATCTGAAGCAGAACTTAACTCTTTCGGTACCTAGTAAATAACTAACACAAAATAATGTAATTAGGTTAGGCAGGAGGTACTCACCGTTCTTGTTCGGTAGGTAAGGTAAAGAAGGACATTTCTGGATTTGACAAGCTGCTATTTAGACATCCGTAAACACTGCAATATCTCCTGAATTTTTTTGTAGCCATCGTTGACTTACGTTTCACAAATTATATATAACCTACGAGCGGCAGCGGAGCGGCGGGCGCAGCGACGAAACAAGCAGGCGCGCGCGGCATTACGTGGCTCAGTCGCGACTGGCGCAGCATTATTAGCAATAAACTTTGTCAGTGTGTGCGTGCGACGATGCGTACGGACGGGTTGGCTCGGCTGCGCTCACATACAAGCCGCGCTCGGTGCGTATGTATGAAGATGGCCTACTTGTTTCATTCTACTATGGCTGAACTAACTAAAAACGACAATTTAATTTTCCAATACAAAATGATTTATTTGTTTTGTTGTCATGGAAACCATTGATATAAATATTTAACTCAATGATGGAAACTGTCAAAGCGAGCTGTACGAAGTCCGCCGGGTCAGCTAGTATTTAATATTAAGCTGTGCAGTTCATTGCGCCCATTCTTCTCCACAACCACCCACAACTACAAGAAGTCCTGAATAGGTGGAAGGCAAAATATTTTGTAACTATGCAAAGTTTTTTTTGTAAGTTTACTTGAATAGAGATTAATTTCATTTCTTTTCAACATTAAAACAAAGAGCTCAAGTTCAAATGATTAGTGTAAAAAACATCCTCAGTTACTGGGCTTAAAATAAACGTTTGCGTATCAATTCTGTTATCGTGGGATGTGACGACATCCACCAAATTATGTAGGAGTCTGTTTGTCTGGCTGGGACCATCCATTCGCATTGAGCAGTTAGCATACAGTTAGTAAATGAAAGAATTTAGTTATAGTGTAAAAGTTTGGAATCTTTATGATTTCAATAATTTATTTAGCTTATGGTTTGAATTTTATTTGTTCGGTGTAAACCCGTATTAAAAGTAAAAAAAAGGGAATTAATAAGAAATATAGTTTTTGTGTAGTTCATTTATTGTTTGGCAATTCGTATTCAATGCAATGCAATTTTAAAACCTACATTTGGAAAATATACCATAAAATCATCACTATATAAACACACTAAGTGGAAAGATTTGGGACTCAATAAAATATTATTTATTTTTCTATGTTTGTCCTCTGTTGAGTGTAGTTTTGTTAAAGGTTGTTGTAGTGTTGCATATATTAATAAACTAGAATTATGTAAATGAAAATGAAACAATTCCAATTATTGTTCAAAATGAGTGTTTTAACAATATTTATTTTATTTTATTTCTGATATGTGATTAGAGTATGCCAATGACTATAAAACTGTCATAAGTCATAACTTTTTTATTTAATCCGTCGTCTGCCGTGAATACGGACAATATAATTTTTATTGTTTGGCGACGCTGATCAGCGCTCGCGCATATCAGTGTTAATCGAAAAATACTTAAGCTTACGCATTTTCACTTATTTAACTGAAAAGAGAAGATCTTTTTGACCATTTAAATGCATCGATCATTTTGATGTTGTCTTTGACTGCAAGTAGGTAAATTAAAATTTTTAATAAAATTTGACCTTTTTATGATCACGATCTTTGACGAGCGCTATTAACGTATACGTGTTCTTCAAATACTACAGTGCTATGCTCTTATAGAGACTATTTGACTGATAGCATGATGCTTTTATGTGTCAAACCTATTAAAACATATCCATCCAGACAATTGTTCAGTAATAAACGGATATTGCAATCTGCCTGCCATAACAGGTCTTATAAATAGGAGGAAAAACAAAGTCAGTATTTGTTGATACGACTTTGAAACAACCTGCTTAGCGGACTTTGACTCGGGTGTTGCCTATGGCGAGTTTTATACGCAATTCTATCACGTTAACGAAACCGAGAATAGGTTTAGAAATAGTCTAACTCTCTTCGTTAGCCACCAGGAGATGCTGCTTTAAAGCCATACGCATTTTCGTTTTCTTTAAAATGATCAAATGCCAAAATGAAACTCGCATTAGGCTTTCTGAAGTGTGAAGCCTCTGGCAGTCTTTTATCAATCGTCCAGAGTCGTTCATTCATGCTTTTCATAATTGCCGCTTAGTGTATTGTTTACTAAATACAAATACAATGGGTTGTCATGTCACCCGCCTGATGTTTTGTTGATTTAGTTGGTGGGCCAAGCGTCGAGAGTGCCATAGTCTAGTTCATTAGATAATTCTTGTACAACTCTTGTAGGACAACGCGCTCGCTACAAGGTCACGCTTTTGTCAGGCCACACGTAAGTATCTCGACTCTAGGCCAAAGTATTTAAGATACTTTTCTAATTGCAGCAAAATCCCGATATTACCTATAGAGTCGATAAGAATATTAATTTATTTGCATAAAACACGGTATTCAATTTTCAAAGCATTAATATAGTACACATGTTTTGCTAATACTAGAATAAAATGCAAATTTATTCCAAAATGAATACGTTATAATTTAAATTATAATTTATTTATTTTTATTTTTGTTAGTCAACGATGTACCTAACTGTTACGTAGTAATCTGTTTAAAAAATCTGTGCCTCAGATAATATGTATAATTATTGGTCATAAACCTTCAAAACTACAATGTAGTTTGCAACCACATATAAATAGATGTTCAAAACAGGCAAATACAATAATAAACTGTTTTTACAAGAATCAACACCCACGTAAGATATTCCCATCATCTTTTCTTCTGTTATGTTTAAGTATGTTTATGTAGTCTATTTTTATTTAAGTTTTTTTTTATAGTATGTATATTATATTATTATCATTTAATTTAATAAACTCAATATGTATATTTTAGTTCTTATAAATTTATGTAGTATATGTTTCATTTACGTTCCTTGTCGCACCGCTTACAAATTTTTCTGTCTAGCCCTTAGGTCGACTGGTAGAGAATGCCATTTGGCATTAAGTCCGCCTATTGTACTTTATTTTATTTTATTGTGCAATAAAGAATAAATAAATAAATAAATACGTACTTACATTACATACGTAGGTATAGTGTAGGTATGAAACTGCCCAAGAATCTTGTCGTCTCTGCTGGCAGAATGTCCTTTATAATCATACTTCACAGAATATTAGAGATGACAGTTTGTAGCGACGAGGAGACCTTATGCAAAATGAAATATCTCTGCGGGCGACCGTTGGTAATGCCAAGGGATTGCGTTTTCTATCCGCCGGCTGCGGTTGGTCGGTCCTCCATTAATTTTATTAGGACGCGCTCGTAAAATCAACTTTAAGTTCCAGTCTATTTCGGTCTTAAAAAGTTTTAATACGAATTAATGGGCTGAAGAAAAATTTATCTCGGTCCAAGGAAGTGTTGCAGAGTGTTTCAGTATTAAAGAGTTATAATATGAATAAGGGTGTAGTAATTATTAGCCTGTTTACTGTCCCACTGTTGGGCAACAATCTTCATTATTGAAATCAAGCCATCGTTGCTATGTGTGATTGATGGGTGACGGCTTCTTCACCACGTTTGCCTAATGCAGGATAGTGAATTTCATCATCATCATCGTCGTCGAGTCCTCATGCCTGAGGGTCGTGACCACCAATAGCAAAATCGCGGACCAGGGGGTCGACCGCCTAACACTCTCGCTTTCGATCGCTTTGAAGGCGAGGCGAGGAGGAGGCGTCATCTTGTCATTTCGAAAGCAATATGAAAGCAATATCAAAAGCTATAGGCTATAGGTTTCGATATTATTCGATATTATATTTCGATATTATATTAGAAAGCGAGGCGAGGGCCTCGCTTTCAAAGCGATCGAAAGCGAGAGTGTTAGGCGGTTGGGGGGCAGGGCTCTCAAAGAGGTCCTATCCGGGGCTAGACGGATAGCCGCCTGCGTGTTGCATTTCAGGGCTTCCAGAATAGCATCCGTCCACCGGGCAGGCGCTCTTCCTCTGCTTCTTCTTCCCTCAACGTGACCCACCAGTATATACCAGTATATACCCCCAGTTATAGTGAATTTAAACACTGGCTATCGATTGAATCATCTAAAACTCACTTTGTAGGAACTGGGAATTGAACCCAAGATTTTGTTATCGGGCCGAGGCCAATCGGCCACCGAAGCGAACGCGATGTTTGGCGGCGAATTAAGTAATATGCTAAGAAATTTATCCTTTAAAGAGTTGCAGTAGGAACGGGTTACTTGGCCTGTCAGACCATCTCAGCATATTTTACACGCTTGGCAGCGCATAAAAGCTCTATCAAATCCTATTAGCCCAGGGAAATTGAAAACCGTCGGTTTTCATATTCTCGTTGTCCTGTGTTTGGAATAATGTAACTTTTTTGTCGCATTATCACAAAAATTTACAGAGAATTGTCAGTTGTGTGCTACCTCTTTAATCCATTTATATAATAAAATTTATGAATAAAATACAAAACAAGAAATGTTAAAATAATTGTTGCAGACTCTTTCAAAAACCTTTTTGATACTTTTTTTTTTTTTTTCCTTTAGTTGATGGCTTCGTGCGGTTAGCACATTTAGCCAGTGTCAAAGTAATTTTTCTTACAAGTTATAAATAAATAAACAATATTTCCATCTTGTATGATGATGATGAATGATAATAGAAATGAGAAGTGAGAAATGATATACCCCCCAACCCCTCGAGTATCTTAGTAAAGATGTGGAGCTTTACTAAGTCCTCGGGCGGACTTCTTGAGAGAATTTGAAAAGTGACGTTGCACTGTTTTGTTTCATTTGCCAACAATCATGCACACTCACGAACACTTAACGGTTAATAATCCACCATTACTTCACATTAATATTCGACATAACACAAATTTTAGAAAATAAAACAAAACCGCAGACATGACTCTTCACTTTCCCGCCAAGAAGTCTTTGATACTTTTTATGTTCTTATTTTTATACTTTTTTTTTAATATTGACATTTTTATAGATTTTCTTTTGGCTTTGGTTTTTTTGGCTGTCTTCTGTGTGATTGTTATCGTGTGTGTAAAATTAATATAATATAGAAAAATCCCACTTATTTCCTGTTTTTGATAATTTTAGTCCATTAGTTCCTACCAATTAATAGTTGTCGTTTTCAATAATGTTTACAAGGTATAATATAAATTATATTAGATATATGATAAAGTTTTTGTTTTATTCAATCGCTTTCCTTATCATTGATGCATATCTAAAACAAGTCGGAATTTTTCAAGCGTCAGTTCTGTTATGAGTTATACTATCGGGATTCGGGAACAAAGACTGTTTGCGCGCGCGGGTGCTTATCATGCCCATCTTACCCTTTTTTTCGTTAATTAATGGCTTGGGGCGGTTAGCATTAGCCTATGTCAAAGTTATGGAGATATTGTAATATTATCTTTGTTTAATAGTAGATTATAATGAGTAATGATAGAAATGTTAACTGATAACTAATGATATTCTATGCGGGAATCTCTTAAATAAAGTAATCCACCACCTTTTCTCATTAATATTCTATATAAAAGCAAATTTTAGGAAACTAAAACAAAACTGCAAACATAACTCTTCACTTTAAGCAGTTCATATCTAAAATGTCGCTACTTGTCTATTAATTATTTATTACTATTAGTTGCTAATCAACTATAAGTTTTTTGTACAGTGTGGTCAGCAGGAAATTGATCGAATCAACCAAACCAAATTCCATTATATCCCTTTTTAAGGGCACATACAGTCCCACTAGAGCTATTAACTCTATTTTGTAGTTCTAGAAGAGCTAAACTGCATTTGCCATTTCTGTCTAGCCTTGATGATGCAATAATTCTTTGAACCAAGATAAATTTTTCATTGGCCTATTAATTCGTACTTATTAAAACTTACTGGAATATATAGACTGGAACTTATAGTTGATTTTACGAGCGCGTTTTAATAAAATTAACAGAGGACCGACCAACCAGCAGCTAGCGGATAGAAAACTATTGTACCTCTGACACCTGTCACTGTCACTGTCACTTGTCACTTGTCACTGTTACTTGTCACCATCCATTATTACCAATTCCTGATACCACGCAAAAACAACATTACAATTTAGGAAGAGTTAAGCTGCAATAGCCATTTCTGTCTTACCTTGATGATCAAGTTGCAGTTTAGCACTTCTAGAACTACAAAAGCTCTTAGCTACGAGAGTTAATAGCTCTTAATGGGACTGTGCCTATAAAAAGGGATCCTTAAGCGATTGCTCGACTACCCCAACTCCGATTAGTCCCCGTTCCCCTTATTTGATTTACTAATAGTGCTTTTTACATTGTTACACAGCCCGATTTAGTAGCTATACGTATGTACTTATCTTGCCTAATGGCCAGTGATTTGTGAACATTTCTTTTTATATAATGTTTAATGAATGATTTTTTAAATTGAAGTCAAACAAGTGTGTCGGTATTTTCATATATTTTTATGTCGGGGATGGCGGTGGGCCGACATAACCCTTTTATTTAACACAAAAAGTTGTATTACATACACAGGCCATTGCCCAACAGTGCGACACAATATAGGCTGTTTAAAAAAGGTTTAACCTGTTTCGTTGTGAAATGCTTACTAAATCTTTTCCTTAGACATAATGTAAACGAATGTTGATGGCATATTAATTTGTTCATAATTATTGAACTTGTTTATGTTAAATTTTTTTGGAGTTGATTCGATTATTTTGACTCCGACTGTGTACAAAATGAACGACCGGACCGCTGTAGATGAAATCGAAATCTCGATACTTATCGGAAAAAGATTTCAATACTTTGTTTTGTATGATAAATAACAATAACGTTAATGTGAAAATGTCGTGACTCACAAAAGTGGAAATGTTACATAAAAAAGATTCGCGAGTCAGATAGGACAATTTTACAATGTCGTTCAAGTATGAAAGTGTATTTTTCTTTACGTTTCGTTGTTTTCAATTTGCTCGAGAAAGCACTCTTTGTATAGTGCCTATTCTGTTTTAAGTCTCCTACTGAGCTGGGTGCTTCACTCGTCCCGTATTAGATAACGTGGCCATTTTTATATTTAGTCAAAACGGGACATTCTCAAAATTACGGCGACGACTGACGCGACGGTGTATGGAAAATGGTAGAACAACGGCATATCAAAAATCGTTTTTACTAATGTCGTTACTGACGCACTTTTAAAAGTTTATTGAATAGTATAAGAGTGGAACTTTAATATAATTTAGTAATTTTGCATGAATTATATTTGGAATATTTTTTATTAACACCACAAAATGTAATTCTTAAGAATGTCTATTTGAGGTATGTTCGCGTCAATACTTTAAAATTAATTTCTTTCAAAAAATTGTGGGAATAGTTTATAAAGTGTTATACATTTCTAAAAAGCTCATTGTATGTAAATTTTAAAGCTATTATAATATCGTAGGTTTTATGATTATATTTTTATGAAAAAAAATAACAAAATCAGGGGAAAAAAGCAGTTTGTATGTAAATTTTAAAGCTATTATAATATCGTAGGTTTTATGATTATATTTTTATGAAAAAAAAATTAACAATGTCAGGGGAAAAAAGCAGTTTTTTTTAACTTCATCGAGACTTTTGACAGTTACCGACGTCTCCCGCTGTTTTACATTTAATGTAGTTTTGTAGCGTAGATATTCATAAATAACATTTATAAAAATCAGCTGCGGATACGTGCGGTTTCTGAAGTTATCGCGAAAAGTATGATACAAGTCAAGAAACAGAAAACCACTTTCTATTGTTTTGTTATAGTTTGCGTTATATTTTAAATTAATATTAGTTATTTATTGATAATAGGGCGTTTTATCTTCATTTTGCATTCATTTTGCGGTACAACTTTAATCATCAAAATGCACACTACCCTTATTAATCAAATATTATATAAATAATGGAATTATTTAATATCGCTATAACAAATTCGTAATAAAACTAAACACGTTTGACTGTTAAGTATCGCTGAATTGAAAAATGACAACTACTTTTAAGGTGGTGCCGCGCGGAATTTCAAAAATTTACGTGTTTTAAGTCACTGGTTTTAGGCGCTGAATAGGTCATAATGATAAACATTAAAGGACTAGTTTAGTTTAACTTGATCCTTTCACAAGGCCATGGTTGTCTTGGAATTTGAAACAAATACCCAGAAACTGCATGAACAATACATAAAAGTAATGATATCTGAAAACTTATTTCTTCAGAAACTTTGTAAATATAGCACATGAAACAATAATCCGACATCAAAATGTTTGAATTGATATTCCGCAGGCCACTGTTGTCTTATTTTTCATTTAAAAAATATGAATATGAAAATATTAAGACTTTAATTATTTTTTACCCAAACGCGTATGATTTTACATAACTGAACATTGCTCCAATTAAATCACCAGCCTACTCTGTACAGATATTAATGTGCGTGCGTATTCGTAGTCGTGCGCCGTTGTCACATCACTGCCACGCGCCGCTCGCTCGCTATCATAAAGAAACTTGAAACTCGCAGTTTTGCATCCGCGCGGCACCCCCTTAAGTGTTCTAAGCGTGAATTATTACTTTCATACATCGAAGGAGGAAAAAAACTTGAAGCTCTATCAACAGTTTTGAAAGGAAACTATCATGTTTCTAAAGACAACAAGTGTTTTTATATCAGTTCTAAAGAAAACATGTGTTTTTATATCCCTTTAATAGACGATCGGCAGAAGCGTCGAAGAATAAGGATTCATTTTTAAAAAAGAACAACAATTGTTCAGATTCAGAATATTTGGTAACTTTACTGAACTCGGAAGAAGTAACACCTGACTTCACGCCATCTACTTCTTCTGGGAAAAACAGAAGACCCTGTGTTTCTTATGACGACTCGTCATAAGTAATATTAATTAATTTAGGTGTCATTATGAGAAGTTGTAATTTGCAGAAGTTGGCATTTCAAGAAATTACCATTTTGAGAAGTAATATTTGCGAGCGGTTGGCATTTCGCGAAGTTGGCATTCTGAGCTGTATCGCCAGAATCTATGTGAGTAATAATGAGTACTATTCATTACATACCATCTTCAGTTTACAAAATATTAATTCATGGTGAAAGTATCATTTAAGCATTTTTCTGTGCTTCCTATTGGTCAACTTTCAGAAGATGCGTAAGAATCCCGTAATAAGGATTATAAAAAAAATCGCCTACATCATGCCGGGAACTGCTCTCGATCATGTACAAAGGAGGATATATTTCATACTCTTCTCTCTACACATCAGATCCGTGCATTTCCAGCCTTAAAAAAGCGCTTGATGAAGATACCCTTCAGATCTTTTAAAAGTGAGTGAACTCATTTTGGATCCCGAAGTTCACCAAGTATAATAAATTATATACTTTTAATTATATAATTTTTCTAGTATAAATTTTACTTATAAATTCATATTTTATAACTTTAAATATTTTATGAAATAAATATTTACAATCATAACTTTTAATCTTACTTATTTAAATAGGAAAGAGCTTTATTACTATTGTTTTATAATAAACTAATGTAATAATAACTTTTTATTCACAATATAAATAAACAAAATAAAGGCCATTTCTTCAAACTTTTTTTTTATCATTTTTAATTTTTTTTAACTTTAATGAAAGTATAGTACATGAACTTTATCTGAAGTACTCCATGCTTGAACAAAAATTTTATCAAATAAAAAAGTTATCTTTTTTTGATCTGAAACAGACCTCGATTTTCTTTTATATGTTGAGAACACAACTATATGAAAAAAAGGTTAGAATAAAAATAAAACCGAAGCAATTAATAAAAAGTAGTAAAAAATGATTAATTTATATTTTTCTGATGAACATATTTCTTTAATAAGTATCTACGTACTTGGTGATAATCTTAAATATGAATATAGGTATATAATATTTTGGCAGGATTTTTTGATATTAATTTTTGTTAAAAACAGCTTGGAGAACTGACACATGAAGCTGAGTTTTTGTAGATGTCAACAATTTTCCTAGTAATACTGGCACAGAAAAAATAATGTACTGATCGCAATGCACCACAGCATGCATGCATTCCCACGTATACCATTATCGGAGACTTTTACTAAGATTAACTAAAAACGGGACACTTCTTGGTCCCAGAGAGGACACCGGGCACCATTCCGGTTTACCGAAAAAAGAGACAGTCCCGTTCAAAACGGGACGTGTGGTCATACAGTATAGACATCACAATGTGTCTCACTTAAAACGCTAACATCTCTTCTGTGTGTAAGGGGGGAGGGAGGATACTAATGAAATTCTTTCGGTGAAGAATTACTAAGCAGCAGTGGGGTAAGGAGTGAAATATTCGCAGCTCTGAATGGCTCATACTTTTGGGAAACTTTGACGCGGATATAATATGGAATTTCTACACGGCACACGACCGTGTTAACTGGTAGAACTTTTAACATTATTTATTATGATTACACAAAAATGCAGGATTGTTAATTTCGCTGCAAATAGGTTTTAATGAACATGCTATATCATTAAATACCTAAGAAACTTAACATACTCAGAACCAAAGTAAAGAAGACCCCAAGTGACATATAAATAGACGTATGAATATGGCAGTTTGCTTTCGAGTTCCTATTTATCAGTATACCCGTAGATATGCGGTTAACCCCGATTTCCAAAGCGTATTTTTAAGACAGGGGCGTTAAAGTCATTTATAATACGAGATTAAAACTTCCCAGTGTGGTGCCCGCCTTCTCTGTGTACGCACAGACCTTTTTTTTAAACAGATAAAACAGATAAATAGCGAGCAGTGGACTAACATCAAGGTGGGGAGCCCTTTCGGTCGCATTATCTCTTTCGTCATAATGTAGTTTGGCATAACAGTTTCAGCATAAAGTTTTCTCACATAAATTATGATAAGCAGAGTGTTATAAACCCATAAAGGTTTCATCGGCATAAATGTAAAGAACATAATTGCTATACGTCTAAATTTATTTTATTTATTAGACATCAGAAATCTAACTCCCTACAAAAATTGTTGGGGGGCAGATGCGATAAAATATATGATGATGTACTCGTTTCACAATCACTTATGGTGATATGACATGGCTTTTTATTTATGTATGTTATGATTAGTAATCGTTATTGTAAAAACATTTATGCGTGAACATTTGATGCTGATATATCATTATTATAAAAGAAGTTATGAGGAAATAAAGTGTGCCTAATGATTTATTCTGAATGAACTTTTTATGCGAAACGAAGAGAATGCCAAAATACGTTATGAAGCCTTAAAATATGCCTCTTTAATTTATGCAACCCAATATGGACCCCATCAAGGCGTATTTTTTCTTATAATAATACTAATAAGGCAGCCCTCTCTACTGCCTGGATTGACTATGATTCGGTGCCACACTCATGGTTGGAAAGGATCTTAGAGTTGTATAAAGTTAATACAACTTTGAGATCCTTTCTCGGTGGGTGTACCAGTACCAGGAGGCAGTGGACCACAGTCCTTCGTCAACCGGGTGGTGAAGATAGCCCCTCGGATCCGATGGACTTGATAAGGGTTGAGCGAGGCATTTTCCAGGGTGACAGTTTGAGTCCATTGTGGTTTTGCCTAGCCCTGAACCCTCAGCAATCTACTGAAGGATTCAGGGCTAGGCTACCGCCTTCGAGGTAACGGAGAAATCATTTCTCATCTGTTCTACATGGATGACCTGAAATTATTTGCACCGAAACGCCCTGACCTGGTGAAGCTACTGAAAATCACAGAAGATTTCAGTAGTTCTATCAGGATGGAGTTTGGTGTAGACAAATGTGCGGTTTATGCATGTATATCGGGGGAAAGTTGTATATTCAACAAATTTACAACTTTCTGAGACAATGGCTCTCAGGTCTCTCTCGGAGGCGGAAACTTACAAATATCTTGGTATGTCACAGTCTCTGAATATTACAGATGGGGAAATAAAGCAGGCGGTGAAGGAGCGCTTCTTCTGTCGTCTGACAAACACTAGTCTTAAAAGTACCGGATGAAGAATGCGCTTCGGTGCGTCCTGATCTGGCGTTATGACCTGACGTAGATGGTCCCTTGTGTTTGCACAAGGATGTCTGACACCTACTTTGTGACCTAACGGTTGGTAGGGGGTGTCAGTATAAACTTTAAAGTAGTGTTAAGTTGGGTTGTAGTCTGACAAAAGTACTTAAAAGCCTTTTGTCGGGGGGCAATAAGGTGCGCGCTTTCAACGCTTGGGTGATGCCCCCCTACTCACGTACTCCTTTGGCATACTAAGATGGACTCAGACTGTGCTAGACGCTCTGGATAGGAGAGTCCGTCAACAGCTCACAGCGCACTGCATGCTTCACCCACGCTCATCTGTTATGAGACTGCGTTATGCGAGACTGAATGAGACCCGCGTATGTGTGGAGGTCGTGGCTTTTTAAACGCCAAGATTCTCCATAACCGCGAGGTGTGTAGTCTGAGAGATTACTTCCTTAACAATGAGTGTGGGATGCACTGCGACGTTGTAGCAGTAGATAAGAACCTAACGCCGCTCTCCTTGGCAAGCGAGAACTGGCGCAGACCAACGGTGCTGTGCACTGAAGACCGCAGGAACATATGGAAGAGTAAGGTGCTCCACGGGCGGTACTACCGGGCCTTAAAAGGGCCCGATGTGGATCTGCTCGCGTCGGTAAACTGGCTACGATTCTGTCTGTGTAATTGCAGACGAAGTCATGATGACGAATAATTATCGGAAGTATAACCTGAGGGACGGTATGGCCGACATCTGTCGGGCATGCCGCCATCCCGGTGAGTCACTCAGGCATATTATTTCCAGTTGTTCTCATCTGGCTAACGGTGAGTACTGGCACAGACATAACCTTGTAGCGAGGATTATCCATCAGCAACTTGCTCTTCGATATGGTCTTGTAGAATCTGAGGTGCCGTACTATAAGTACACGCCGGTGCCAGTTCTCGAAAATGGTTATGCAACGTTCTACTGGGATCGATCTGTCATCACGGACAGGACTGTTATTGCAAATAAGCCTGATATCGTGTTGACAGATCGATTGACGCGCCAGGCAATGCTCATCGATATCAGCATTCCGCATGACGAGAACCTTGTGAAAGCCGAGAAGGGCAAGCTTACTAAGTACCTTGACCTGGCTCACGAGGTAACCGCTATGTGGCATGTGGATTCGGCGATCATTGTCCCCATAGTCGTATCTGCAAACGGCCTTATAGCGAAGAGTCTCGACCAACATCTCAAGAGACTTTCGCTGGAATGCTGGATTAAGGGTCAGATACAGAAGGCAACACTCCTGGACACGGCACGCATTGTCAAGAGGTTTCTTCCTCTGCAGCCTTAATCGCCGGTAGCTTGAGTCCTGCTCCGTTGCTGGCGGTATTCTAGGTTTAGGTTTTTATAAAAGTTGTATTTTTTGTATGTATTTTATTATATTTTACTTTTTATATAATTTTTATAAAACCTAGATCTAAGATTAAAAATAAATAAAGAGAATAATGATAATAATTTGATAAAGCAGAAACAGCATAATCAGCGATTGGTGTAAGTTAGTGTTTATTTTTTTAACCTACTTAATAATATAATGGTGTAGGTTATCTCTACGACACGGTTTTGTGTGTACCTAATTATGATAATTACTTTAAGCCGTTAGCGCAGTATACTTGATAGTCTCCGACACGTAAGACATTCTTTAATATATTCATATCAATATTAAGGTTTAGGAACATTGGGAATCCACCAGCGTAAAAGCCCTGTCGGAAGAGGCGGCGCGGCGGGCGTTGCGTGGGGAGGTAATGTTGGGGGTGTCTTTGGACATCGCCAATGCTTTTAACAGCTTATTGTTTGGGTGTTTGGGGAAGCCTTCCGCTACCATGAGGTGCCCCATTATTTCCGCCGCGTGATTAGCAGTTACCTGAAGGAAAGACAGGTAGTCTCCTAATGACGATTCGGACGCTTAGTGAACAAGTCGGTGTCTTGCGGTGTTCCACAGAGGTCGGTCCTAGGGCCGGTCTTGTTGAACATTGGGTACGACTGTGTTTTGCTATAGTCGGACTAGCGACAGTCGGAGTTACCCACGTCGTTCGCAGAATTGAGAGTTAATTTGTGACAAATGTCAAAAGACTGATGAGTTAATGCTAACAATCGCTATACATTGTATAAGTGCGCCGGTCTTGCAACCAACAACTAGGTATCTTGTCTAAGTCCGTCGCCATATCAACGTATCTGACATTAATTTGTGTTAATACCACACCACAGGTACTCTGTGGTGTAGGATTTCGAGTTAATTGCACTAAATCTTCGGCAGTGTTCTAGATTCAGTATAATAGTGGCACTAAAAATATTATTATCTTTATTAATTTTATTGTTGGCAAAGCGCTTCTTTTAACTACTTTTATTAAAAAGCTCACAATCTTCAGCCAATTATGATCAGTTAAAAAGCCCAACACAATCTATCAAACGTAACAACAAAACAAAAGAACGATAATTTCTACTTATATTAGCTTAACATTTTGTGAGACAAAAAAATACAGTTCGCAGAAAAAATATACATGTTACTAATTGATGTTAAATGATGAGGGAAACAAACAATATATTTTCGTTACACTGAATAGACTAGGCGGTCTGATAACATAAAAGATATAATAATCCTTGCGAGCATTTAGCCGAGCTTACCGTAATGTTCGGGTGAAAAATCACCCGGCTCTCGTCCGTCCGGGTGCCCAAAAGCTGGCCTACAAAGAAATATCCCCACGTACATCCTTTCTATCAAAAGGGATGAGACTGTGCTGTATGTATTTGTTATATTAGTACAATGAGGTCTTAACCGCGAGCAAGAGCGTCTTGCGATACGGTCAACGAATTTCTAGTTCATTGAGCGTTAAACTACGGAAGTGGTTACATATCAGTGTACTCGGTTTGGTTGGCGGTAGGCATTGATTAGCTACCACCATCTTAACTTAGTTTGTCGCAATATCAACAACATGTTACCTGTAGTCGGTTTAATAGTTATTTGTTATACAAGAGTGCAAAGTTGTTTTTTAACCGCGTGCTCAATTTTGATGACCGAGCAAGCGAAGGATTCTAAAATTGAATCACGAGCGCAGCGAGTGATTCAAAAATTAGAATCCTGAGCGTTAGCGAGGGAATCAAAAGAGCACCAGGTGAAAAATCTTTGCACTCGCGTGCAACACCTAACTTTTCATCCCACCTCAGCGAGGAAATAACTAAATGCAAAAAAACATTTACAATCACAAGATACTTTTATTTCAGTTTAGGTATTAACTACTACATTATGAAAGGTAAGTATTACAGAATAATCTTTAAATTATAACAAACAATACTTAGGTATAATTAAGAAAAATTGAAAGTAACGTTGCTACAGTTACTAAGTGTAATATTTTTGTTAGGTACTGTAATGTTGGTGTTAGTAACTTGTGTACTGTAACACCCCGCTGGGTCGTTACTTAAGGAACGGGGGGTTGTGAATAATAATGCTTTATAGCTTTAAATATTTATATTACTTTCAACATGAAATAATAACAATCAATTCGTCGTCGCGACCCGTCACCGAGTCCGCGATGTTCTTCTTTTTTCTCTTCTACTATATTTTAATGCAGGCCACGCTGGCTGCCAGTAAGTATGCCCGAGCAAGGAGTCTCGGTTGCTACAGTACTGATAAATTGGGCACCATGGAGGTAGAAGCAAATAGGTTTAATAATGTTTTGAATTCACAAACTTAATGCACACGATGTTCTAAATTCAATTTACTTTATCCTCTAGGGGATAAAAACGGCTTTTGCACTCAGATATCGAAGAGCAAAAATACTCTTTCCGAGATGGTGGGATGAAAAGAAACTTTATTACTTATAAAGAACAGAGTTCACTTATAATGAGCTTAAATAACATAATCATCACATCACCACTAGCTCATTTTATGACCCAACTGCTGGGGCACGAGCCTTCCCTATGGATAGGGAGAACCACCACGTAGACCCAGTGCGGATTGGTGGTTGTTAACGATTGATAATGCAGCTGGGACCAATGACTTTACGTGCTTTCCGAAGCACTGGGGAACCCGAGATGATAAATTTTTGGTATTGATTTAGAGCCACCGCAGACATGACACTTTTAGCATCGGCGATCGGCGATTTTGCGACTCTTTCGATGCTGAATCACTCTGCGTTCCATCGCAGTAAAATCGTGAGATTCTTATCAATGCAGCATCGCGATTTCGCGACTTCATGCGTTCGGTTCGGACGCGGTATCGTAATCGCGCGTTTTAGCGACTGCTCCGATGCTGGATCGGCAACTCAATGCAAATCGATGCGACCAGGCATCCGAATGTGTGCGGAGTGTAACGATCAGAAGCTGTGTCGAGCTTCCGAAAAGCGACTGAATCGCCGCGTTTGGCGTTTTTAAGTGTGCGGTGTGGAATGTGTGGTCGCTGCATTCAGCTTTTAAAAAGCGACTGAATCACCGATCGCCGATGCTAAAAGTAGCATGTCTGCGGTGGCTCTTAGCACTCGCAGACAGGTGCGTTAACTATGCGCCATCAGCTCCTCATGTTTGTTTATTTGTAAATAATGAAAACTATTAAACAAAGCAATAGCACCGTCCCACCACACTACAACTATATATTTGCATTTAAAAGACTTGGGTTGCTACTTTTACTACTTTTGAGAACAGAATTACGTACGTCTCTCGTCTCGGTACTTACAAGTGAAACTTTATCCATATCGTTGCATATTCGATTTCAGGCTTTATGTAGGCTTTTTACCTACGTTTAACATTACATAGACCAATATTCAACCAACATTTCTCAAGAAAGGAGCAATTATCATAACTTTAACCGATCCCGCTTACCTGGGCACTTGTGTTTAAACGAAACATGTTTTGGGCGGAGATTTCAGCTTTATTGCACTTGATGGAGTGCCTTCTGAGTTGTTCATGGCATATGGTATGTGTGTGTGTGTGTGTCAGGTTCAGGCGCTTAAGAGAAATGAGGATGACGCTTTCCATTCACATCACTGGCAAACATACTCCTTGCCAAGGAATTATGTTATAGTTAGCGCTGCAGTCACTGTCAGACGTACTACTTGTTAAAAACTGATTTTCAGCGCTGCGTTGAATTTAAAGATTATTTAAATGAAATAAAAAAAAACTACTCAAAAGTACAAGAAAAGACCAAGTTGAATGGCACATTTTAAGTTGAAACTTTTAGATTTAAAAAGAGAAGTTACCGATTTAAAGTCGTTAAGTTCCGTTTTTTTGTACTTATACTTAATAACTTTGTGTGTGTCAAAGGTATCATCTTAAGATCAATTGAACTAATTCGATTAATCATTAGATTTATTCAATTAAAATGTTACGTCTCTTTTGTATTTTAATAACGAATTATTAATTAATTGGTATCCATGATATAAACGGGATAACTATAATTTATCCTCAAAGTGAAAACTTTGCTCCAAAAATAATATAACATTGTCACAAAATAATTAACTGGATTCCTAAAATAGTGAATAATTATTATGAGTTCTTCTCGTTTTATAAAGGTGAATCATTTAATTTTATGCGGCTATCAAAATTATAAGAAAAGGTTAGTATTTCGTATGTTGACGACGGGCATCTTTAGACAACAATCAGTACCAAAGGCTTAACGTGTTTTCAGGTGCACGGGAAAGCTCTAGTAATTATTTGGTCACCCATCCCGTGGCCAGAAAATGAAGAATTGCTTAACTTGCACGATTGCAACCCATACTCGACGCGAAAAAGCTCGATATCTATTTATAATGCAGTTGGTACTTTTTCTAGCAAACCATTTTAAAGTAATTGTGTAAAAAATAGGTCGTACAGTATTAAAGGTAAACCTATTATCACAAATACCAATCTTATTATTTAGTCATTGTAAATATTTCCCGATGATTTGTTATTTTGTGTTTTGTATCTAATTGTTATTGGTTTAAATATCTGTCAAAGTTAAATACCGAATCATGGTTAAAGCCGCTTAATGCGTTTAGTGGATGTCATCTGTAAAAAATAGAAAATCAACTGAAAAGGCCGGAACAAGATATAAATTCAATTTATGCAACATCATACATAACGTGCAGTCGGAGGCATAAAATTTAATGATAAGTCAAATCATTCTCACTTTGTGCGTGCCTCCGACTGTGTGTTATGTATGATGTTGCATAAATTGAATTTTTATCTTGTTTCGGCCTTTTCAGTTGATTTTCTTTTTTGTTACTCATTATTTTTAACGCAGGCGGGTTTTTTTAATTTATTTTTTAATTTTAATTTTATTTATGTGATTTTAGTTAGACAAATTTCATGATATACCTTTTTGAAATCCTTGTGTATCCTCTAATTTGATACCCATAATGAAGTATTCGAAAAAAAAAATTGTTTTCACCAACTCCAATGGCGTCGCACAGCCGCCATGTTTTTTTAACGTCACCTATCTAAAAACACTTGGGCAGCTAAGACGAATCTAACTATACCTCAATTATGTAAATCCGTTCAGCGGTTCGGAGATATGAGGTAATAATAGTTATTTGTTATCAAGAGTGCAAAGTTGCTTTTTAACCGCGTGCTCAATTTTGATGACCGAGCAAGCGAAGGATTCTAAAATTGAATCACGAGCGCAGCAAGTGATTCAAAAATTAGAATCCTGAGCGTCAGCGAGGGAATCAAAAGAGCACAAGGTGAAAAATCTTTGCACTCGAGTGCAACACGTAACTTTTCATCCCACCTCAGCGAGGAAATGACTAAATGTAAAAAAAAAACATTTACAATCACAAGATACTTTTATTTCAGTTTAGGTATTAACTACTACATTATGATAGGTAAGTATTACAAAATAATCTTTAAATTATAACAAATAATTCTTAGGTATAATTAAGAAAAATTTAAAGTAACGTTGCTACAGTTTGTAATATTTTTGTTAGGTACTGTAATGTTGGTGTTAGTGACTTGTGTACTAATAAATTCGGCACCATGAAGGTAGAAGTAAATAGGTTTAATGATGTTTTGAATTCACAAACTTAGTGCACACGATGTTCTAAATTCAACTTCCTTTATCCTCTAGCGGATAAAAACGGCTTTTGCAGATATCGAAGAGCAAAAATACTCTTTCCGAGATGGGGGGATGAAAAGAATATTACATACAAAATAGGCGCGAAAATCATAACCCTTTCTTTGCAGTCGGGTAAAAAAGGTTATTGAATTTTTTTTTTTAATTATTTTGAATATATTTTGATTTTGACCCTTGGATCTTTGATGATGGATCTTTTGGAATTATATTCGGACGACGATGAAGAGATAATTATGGAATACCTTAATAGTCCTATACAGGAAAAACAACCTTTTCCAAGAACAGACTTGTTTCAAAGTCTTTCAGAAGATAATTTTGTGAGATTTCGTCTTAGTAAAACTATATCTTATTGATCTTATTGCAACAAATAGAATCACGTTTGTCTAACGATGGCAGGTATGCAAATAGTGCAAATATGTAATTATAAGTGGACCTACTTACGTAACTTAAATTATTAAATTATTTATTTTTAAAACAAAGTTAGGGTAGCTTAGTTATTGAAAATCATAAATGATATTTGTTTAGCAGCAGACACATTTCCTTTTACGTTTTTCTAGTTTTGTTTGTAAATTTCAACCGAAACATTTAAAAACGTAAAAACGAAACGCAAAATCTACTTTACCGACGCGCTAATTGTGATCAGGCTAGTGCCAAACTAGACACAGAGATGTGCAAGTCAACCTTCATTGTATTTAAAATAAACACATTTAAAAAGTTAAATGCAGTTAGCTAATTAGTTTTTTAAACGAAACTTTATGCAAGCTGCCCTATAGTTTAATTAGGGCATTCAAAACTGATTAAGTTGGTGACAGTTTAAAAAAAAATTGTGTGATTTAGTGTACAAACCTATTTTAATCGTTGTACTTCGGCCGATATTGCATTTTGATTCGAACAAAGAGTTCCTAACCACAATCGATTTTATCATTACCTGTGTTCACAGTAATCTAACATTATAAATACTACATTGTGTTTGTTCCTTTGTCCATTCATTATCATCATCATCATCATCATCATCATCAATCATCTCAGCTAACAAACATCCACTGCTGCACTACGGCCGGTCCACCCTATCCTCTAAATGTCACTACACATTTACAGAATACACTAAACATGCACACTAGCTTAGGTCCAAGACACCGTACTCGTAGAACAAGGGTACGAAGAACCGGTTCACACGCGCTCTATACCAGGTACAGACATGTACCTGGGCGCTTCTCTCCTCCTCCACGGCCCGGTCTACCCGACCCGAGGTCCGAGCCTTTAGAGGCGTCCTCGGGTGGTTCCGCCCCTCGATCCGATCCGAACCCTTCGGAGAATCTAGTAGGGCACGGGGACGCGCACTAGTGCGCGATGCCGTTCCCTCTAGAAAACCTCCGAAGGTGATTCGTTTCACACGGCTTGAGGGACCCTTTACGTTCCTCGCCGCCCCCAAAAAAGCCCGGTGAAGCTGAAAATGCCGTCTGAGGCAATCAGCAAACTCTTTAAAAAAAAAAAAACGACTGTTTCTGTGTCTGTGTCTGCTCTGTGTTTTCTGTCCAAAAACGGCACAGCGGATCGACATCTTTTTTAAAGCAAATGGAGTATGTTTACTTTCTAAGATAATAAAAATAAAGTACAATAATATCTGAAAATAAAGTATTATTTATTTAACCTGCTATTTTCTCCATACTTATTGCAATTAATGCAATTTTCTTACTTCTGGTAACATCAACAAATATTCATATATAAACGTCTTAGCTTTTTGTTTTAGAAAAAAAAGGAAATAAAACATACAATAGTCGAATTAAGTAAAATAAAGTATTTTCACGTACTTTATTGCCCTCATAAAGTATAAACCTGTATTACCTGAAATGAAGTAAGTACAATACTTTATTTCAAAGTGCGTGTGGCAACTCTATTTGCTGGTGCAATAAGCTACTTTTTAAGCGACTTCAAAAGGAGGAGGTTTTAATAACCTTAAAGGTTGGAAATTGTTTCTCCTCATTCCGCTTTCAATTGTAACTAAGTTGCAGGGCTGAAGCAATCTTCGTAATTTTAACTTGATAAAAATCAGCTAATGCTACTTACTGCATTGGCAAATTTTTATCTTATCCCGGTCTAATAACATGTTTCTGTATGTATGTGTTACAAACTTTCAATAGACACTGAATTACACGCGAGCAAAGTCAGGGGAAACGGCCAAAGCTATTATAATATCGTACATTAATTTCATGGCAAGGACGTGTCGCATGCAAATCCATTTATCAAATTCGTATCAAAGCTTTAGTTAGTAGCTTTAGTAATAAGTAGTTTTTTATTTCTTTGACTTTAACTTTGAAATTAAAGTAATTAATTAGATACCATTCGCTTTTTTACATGTATAAAGTTCATGGGTTTTCATTGTCAAAATAGTCACCGGTAACTTCGAATACAAGTGGGAGAGAGAGAGAGAGAGAGAGAGAGAGAGAGATAGAGACATGACCCATGACATGCCGAGTCAGGTGTACTACCAACTATGCTATCGTGGTGGTGGTAGACCCGGCTCGTCATGTCATGAAGTGCGGGTTCGAATCCCACTCGTGGAATTTTTTCAACACTTTGTCTTTTCTCTAATTAAGTGAATGCTGAAACGTCGAATAACAGAAACAAATATTTACATTTTGAAAAACACGGGTCTTGTTCTGTGCAATTTCATTGATTATTAAAAATCTTTATATATATAAATCTTCTGTGCGTGTGTATGTTATAAAACTCCTTCTAAACGGCTAGACTGATTTGGATGAAATTTTCTGTGTGTGTTCAAGTGGATTCGAGAATGGTTGAGATTTACAATTGGACCCGGTAGGTGGCGCTGTTATAGAGGTCCATCATGGGATACGGACGAATGATTTGTTTGTTTTGTTGTCATGGAAACTGTGAAAGCGGTACGAAGTCCGCCGGTCAGCTAGTGTCATGTTTGTAAGAATTAAAAACAAAACAGTTATATAGTTACTTTAAAATTTGATAATACAACGAAGATTTTGACTTACTAAATGAGTATGAATCATAAAAATATATTATTAATTTTTAATTTATTTCCGTATAAGCCCATAACATAGAATTTACACGTGATACGAGATTGGATATTCTCCTTTATCGGCTCTTTGTTTCATAATATAATACCTACTAAACTTAAATGTTAGCGTCTTAAGTACATTTTATTAGTTGAGTTAAAACTACTTAGCCGATGTGAATGTTCTAAAAATGTAGCATAACGTTATATATAATTACACAAAATTTAAAGATAAAAAAATATAAAACGTAAATTATTTGAACATTTTATAAATAGCTTGCCTACTTCTTAACTGATCTTTAATATTTGTAAAAATACGTATTTTACGACGGTAGTTGTTGTCATTGAATGGGCGCCTTTGGCTTTCAAAGTAAAAAGTGTTGAATAATTTCGGCAGGCTGGTTAGAACCACGATAGTTCAATTAGAAGAGCACCTGACCCGGTATGTCAGAAGGGTGCAGGTTCAAAACCTGCTCGTGGAAATTTTTTCAACATTTGTGTTTTTTATTTTTATTTTTATAAAACGTAATTTAAACTTAAATATACTTCTCAAGCCATAATGAAGCGTTTATCTCTGATTGCAATTAACTGTGTCGCCATAAACGCGCATTTGCTCATGCGCACAAAGTCATGTAAGCTGATTCATGCCACTAATGCGGTAGAGCTGTGTAATCAAGAAACATAGTAAAGTGCAGTTGGAATAAAAAGGGCAGTAAGGGCATATCGTGCATACATTGTAGCTGCTCGTATAGTAGGAATTATATCTACCTAAATGTGGTTGTATTTATTGTAATAAGGCTACATAACCGAATTAATTATTCAGTAAGTAGTTGTATACGTAAGAAACATAATTTTGTTTTTTGGTGACAAAGAAACACTGTGTCGTGATAGGAACGAAACGACTTAGCCTAATTCCCCCGAGACGGCTCGTTACTACTCGTCAGGGTGGGATTTAGTAGAGAAGCATGAGCGCTTTGGGTAGACTTCTAAAGTACCCTTACGTAAGTTTGCAAGAAAGAAAATAATAATGAATGCATAAAAGCAAATCGGTTTCATACTTAAGTTTATGGAATAATAACTTAATATGTTAAACGATACATTTATCCAAAAATAATACTTTCGCAACCCGGATTTCTTAGCTAGTATACGTACCTTATGGTATAATTATGTTGTATTTGAGAAGCTAGTAACATTAGCGATAAATAATCAGTAATGTATGTACGGGTAATGTACGATCTTTTGTGATAGTTGATATGAATGAAAGTCTTTGAGAGAAAATTAAACTGATATATTAATATAATTGATACTAATGACAAAATGATATGTGGTGAAAGAGTACGCGCGCGATGAGTATGATAATCGATTACAGACTAAACTATAGATATTTAAATGACCTAAATTAATGCATGTGGCGTAAAAATGCTTATAAGACAAAACTGTACGCGCTGCTCGTACAATGTATGTATACGAACCTATACATACAAATATTGAAAAAGACTTAATAGCATATGACATTAAATAGTATAGTTATTGGCACGCTACTACGAGTATAACATAATAATTACCGATCGACTTTTTGGTAGAGGCAATTTCTAAATGAATGATATTAATCAGATGGCTACAGCGCATGGTAAAAATCACGAGGCAAGAAATCTTCAATTAATTAATAACTTAATCCTATTATCGATGTCTAAGGGCCTCAAGTCTGCTAGTCTCAAGACGTTATCGAAACGTCTCAAGTGTGTCAAAAGTTTGGAAAATTGACAAAATCAGGCCACCAACACACTATTGTGGTTCTTTTAATATTGCGGAATCATGACCCGGGTTTTTCAAAATGTTTTATTCAGTATCCCCTTGAGCGTCGATCGACCACCAGGTGGCCGGTAACAATTCAAATTCTATTGTGTCTGGTATTCGCGCGTTCGAGCTCGTATAGGCTACAAGAACTGAGCTCTTTAAACTTCTCTGCGCCAACGGCTCATAACTCTACAGGTCTACCTTGTACTGTGAAGAATCGGTATGAAACTCAGCAGAGGCAATTTTTTCCTCCATTTTTTAATAGCGTTCAAATTTAGGACATCGTCCCATACCTATCATAGGAGAGTTTCCATTTTCGGCTGCCTATACTGAAACCTATACTGGAATCTCGTTAGAGTAACTTCGTCCCTGTTGCGCACCCTCATTTGTTAAGTAGCGTGACTGTTCTTGACCCAGTGCGTAGGCAACCCTCGCAAACTTACAAGCAATTCCAATTATAAACTTTGGTAAGATTTCGTGCCACCAACATAGCTGTGCTTGCAAGAATGCCTTTGACGACAGTTGTTGTTTCGGGCTGAATTCTTAATAACTTTTTCAAAGATGTAGCCTTTATACTGTTTGATGGCGATCATTTAATCTATATACATATGATGACTTGTCCTGACTTATCCTGACTGATTCATCATCGCCGAGCCTAAACCGCTGAAGCTAATTAGATGAAATTTGAACTGTAGGTTAATTTAGTGACATAACCAGCCACTAAGAACTATTTGGCCACTATTTGGCTTCTTGAAAAGAAATAAACAATGACATGTTTTCAGAAATTTGTTTATTTTCCTTTAAAGGAGTAAAAGAGGCAAGAAGGTTTTTTTGGGGAAATCGTTATTTTTAAAGTAATAACTATCAAAATGAATATTTTAATTGATCTATAGATTTTTCAAGAAAAATGAAAAATTACATTTTAGAATTTTTCGAAAAACCTCCCCTAGAGAGGTGAAATAGGGGTGTAAAAGTTGTTTCATTTAAATGTGTAGTGTTCGCGTAAACTTCAGAAAACAATATATCACTCCTCCGCACCGGAACGGTACTTAACGATAGTAGGTTTTACCCTAATGAAACCGGTTAATTTTGAACCGGTTTCAAGCCCTGGTTACATACAAGTTTAATTGAATCAAAATGAAAGCTCTCTCATGCTGTAAGAAAAACAATTTTTTAAACGTATCTGTTTACTTTACTAAAAATCTATTTTCGACAGCTGTTTGCTTAATAGTATCCAATGATGCGTGTATGGTGACCCTGCATTCTTCTCCAGAGGTCTTGCCTTCCAAGTCGTTGTAACATGCGATTGTGTAATGATAACGAAACTGTGTACAACTGTTTCTTGTGTTTGAATACTTATTTATGTAGGTATGTTTATGCGTTAACTAGTATTACTAGTAGAACTATGCTTGATTGGGCAAGATAATTCATATGGGAGTCGAAAACTTTTATTCATTTATAAAATTAAATATTTCTACCATTTTAGGTAGAAGTAGTTGAGGTTAAGTTTTCCGGGTGAAGTGCATGTTTCCACCTTATCATCACTCAACATCAGGTGGGATTAAAGTCAAGTGCTTACCTTTCTGGTCTGGTCTACCAATTTTTTATCATCATCATCATCATCATCATCATCAGCTCATTTGTGTCCTCACTGCTGGGGCACGAGCCTTCCCTATGGATGGATAGGGAGAACGGGCCATGAACCACCACGCGGGCCCAGTGCGGATTGGTGGTTGTTAACGACTGCTAATGCAGCCGAGACCAACGGCTTAACGTGCCTTCCAAAGCACGGAGGAGCTCGAGATGATACATTTTTGGTCACCCATCCGATGGCCGGCCTTTGCGAAAGTTGCTTAACCTCAGCACTCGCAGACCGGGCGCGTTAACCACTGCGCTATCGAGCTCCTCCTCAATTTTTTATATTAGTTGATACCTCCACAGGGTCAAATTAAAATATGGTTTGTTGTATTGTATGAGTTATTGTTTATTGAAATATTCAAAAGTTTGTTTCATTCCAAGATGCCATAAATTTAACCTATTACTTAACAAAATGTATCTTGTTTGACATGTTTAAATCTAATCACCTCCGTGGTCTAGATGATCTTTTGACTGATCAGAACCAGAGGTCCCGAGGTTGGTTTTAGGGATTGTTTTAAGTCGACTTGGCTAGCTACCATTATTTTATATTAGTCTATCGCCATAGTACTAATGTTAGAAGCATTCTTGTGTTCCGGCAGTTAAAGACAAGACAGACAGCTGCTCTACTTTTCCAATTACGACCTTATTGCTACTTAACATCAGGTGAGATAAGATAAACGCAAAGATTCTCTCTAACTTCTGTGTATCCAATCTGACTCTGCCTGAAGGGACAAGTTACTATAAAAACTAAACGAAACTAAACTATCATGAACAAATTTAATTAACATATTACTTTAACGACTCTGCTTAAACTAAGTCCATGCCTGTCCATGATTGTCCATGCCAGAAATGTTACTGCCTCGCGGCTGTTTAAAAAGTTAGCCTTCAGTAAAAGCCTCTCGTTTGAGCCCTCAGATTTTGGCAGCGTTTGTCGTTGCCTACACAGCCTACTACAAGAATTTGTGATAATGGTCCTTTTTGGCAACAGGCTCTTATAAATATTTTTTTATATTTCGGCTCTTATAAAAATAAATATAACAAATACCTTCAACACCAGCAATGTATACTCTAAGTAAAAGCTAAATTGAAATGTATAATAATGTATAATCGAGCATATTGTGGTACATGTTCTAACCTATATTTAGTACATTCTATAAAACTGTCTGATTCACGAAAAAGTATTTTATTATTTATTTATATATATAACTTATATTTATTTACCAAGATTAATTTTATTATAAGTTAATTTTAAGAAGAATGTTTTAATGTATTTAAGCTCTTCTGGTATCCACGGAAGACCAGCGTCGTGGTGCCAATCCGGTACCTCGATATTATGCTGAGTGGGAGCGATTTCAGGGATACTAGTTTTAAGTTTTTCTATGATATGCATCAACTTATTGTTTTCTTTGTGTGGCAATGAATAAATGCTTTTATTATTAATATTGTTATAGTTAATTTGTAATGGATGTACTGAAATGTAAACATACGATCTTATAATATAGTAGTTACGCATTATTTTTGATGTTTGTCTCTAAAGTGAGGATACTCATTTTTCTAAAAAAACTAGAATCACGAGGATAAATATATTACTTTGGATAAATTGCCAACCATGTTTGCACTAGATGGTATTCAACAATATCTGTACTTTTGCAGTTAAATTATATGATAATTAATAGGCAGTTTTTAATTCTCACGTCAAAAATATGTGATAACTTAAAGTGAAAACATAATAAAAAATAACTTGTCTATATGGTAACATATTTATGAAGACTGTACTAAGGTGCGTAAAGGGGAAGATGTGTCAATATCACGGCGATTTAAAGAAAATCATAACGAAGACGTGCATTATCTATTGATTCATTGCGTTAATTTCTACGAAAGCATAATCCTAATGCACATTGTCAGTCAATGAACTTAAGTTCTTAACCAAATTAAAACTTCTAGCTTCGATATAGGCTAGCTTTGTAGAAGTGAAGGGTACTCAAATCATCACGGTGCGTCAGATACTCGAGAAGGCTCGGGAATTCGACAGGCATGCATAGACAGATATGTTACTTTGACTTCTCAAAGGCATTTGACTCGGCGAAATAACTATGCTCTCTAGAAGATTATATTGGATTCGGGCACGGCGAAACATTTGGTATTCTTGTCAAAGCATCTGCATGGAGATGGAACATTATCAGTTAGAGTGTATGATGTCGTTTCACCAGCAATAGTGTCCCGCAAGGGTGTGTTTTATCTCTGCTTCTATTGAATATTTATAGAGAATTCATTTTACGAAAATTATTTAATAATTTACCGTCATCATCCAACCGAAAATGTTTCCCAGTTTTTTTAAAGAATTTCTATGACCTGATAATAATCTTATTTGATGAGAACAGCAGGATCTAGTTATATGTTTTTATCTAAAGTTCTTACATAATTATACTCGTTGTTAGTTGCCTTTGTGTTTGCAAGCCATAATGTGTTTCAAAAATCGTTTGTAAAAGATTTTTATTAATGCTGTTTTAATTATCTTTGAAATGGATGACATGGTTCCTTAGCTATCTCTTACACGGACTTCCATATTTTGACCCATTTTATTTACTTGGCATGTTATTTCAAATACTTAGCTACTTACTACGAGTATAACCTATTCCGATCTAACGCAGTGTCTTGTTGAGGTTTCTTTTGCGGTGTCGTCTTAATAAATTGAATATCCTATCTTTACACGTTAGCCTCGCCTGTAAAGTCAATAACGTCTTACAATTCCGCTTTTGTGACAAATGGGGCCCTTGTATGAATGTAGGGCATAGAGATGAATTCAGCTCATTCAATTGTTTAATATTGTAACCGGTTTTTTGTGTCTTTACAGGGTTGGGAGAGTAAAACCGAGACTGGCAACGGGGACGGGGGAGAAACCTCGCTCCCTGCGTTAGCTCCCTTGGACGCAGTCTGGCAGCCTGTCGCACGCACTAGGTAAGTTATTGTCAGACTAGATTAGTACGGTCAATAGAAGCTACATGAAAAGCAACTTTAAAAGTTTCGTGTGTACCCGGAGGAAGGGAAGCTTTTTTCTTCCATTTTGATTTCAATATGGAAAAGCGTTTGGTCTTCCTTGATGTTAATATACTTTTAAATTAAATCAAGAACTTCCCCGAACTATAATAATTGTTACAATATCCAACTTTTAATAACTACTACTTCCAGAAACCTGTACAAATAATCTTATTTTCTCTACAATCATAAGTAAGTAAGTAATCAAAAAACTTCAAGTATAAGTAAGTATATATGAAGTTCATTCAGCTAATAAAATAAGTAGTCAACTTTAACATAACATTAGGGCTTTTCTAGTTTATTCATTAAATATATTTAAAATCTGCATATATTCCTAAGTAGGTGGTAATTTTCTGAAGCTCTTGTAGTTGGTACGAGTACAAAGTTAAAGTTATTCAGTGCAGCGACTGCTTTTTCTTACCTACTTTACCTTCTAAGATGGCTTGTTCTAAGTATTATGCGTTTACATCATTTCACAATTATAACTATTGTCGGATCTACTTAATTTTCTAATAAACGTATATATAATTAGTTACTAGATATATTTCATACTGTTTTACATTTATTCAATGATCACAATTTTATTCAATGCGACTCCACATTGAATAAAATTGTGACACACACTTGTTTTCTATTGACATAACGTCTGTTCTTAAGGTTTCTCAAGTATTCCTATATGGCTTTATAAAAATTATAAGCTATCCTGTATGCATGCAAACATGCCTATTTACAGAAGGTGAGGATAAATACTAAAACAAGGTCACAAAATTATTGTTACAACAATTTTAACGCCTAATTGTGACCAGCTAATTTGTCAGCATTTACTATTTTTACTTTCAAGGACAACGTTAATTATGACATATGCAGCTGGGTTGAGCAAAAACATTGTTTTCTGCATTTTGGAGCTTTTTAGAGTAGAATACAATATTTTTTTATCTTTCACTGTGTGAAGGTCATTTTACGAGAAGATAATAAATATGAGATAGTTTTTAGTTGCGCTTTATAAAAGAAGATATTATGGGAAAATCTTTAGTTCCGCTCAATTTAACAAGAAGATAATAAAATGCAATCTTTTTAGTTCCGTTATTTTACAGGATTTAAAATAGGATAAGGATGGTATATGATGCAAAACAATTTATCTATAAAGCCCTGTTTGTAAAAGCTATCTGCGTATTAGAACTCTCCAAATTTTGCAGCTATATTTTTTTGTTTCTTTTTTTAATAAGTTCTAAAGCCAAGCCACAGACCGGAGATTAAAACACTCATCAGCTGAAAAGTTCATGTACAGGTTAAATGTCTTAAATTTTGAGCCATACGTGGTTTGTAGGTAGGTACTAATTTCTATGTTGTGTGTCACACAATTAGCATGGACACGTGAAAGAATAATACACACCTTACCGAATTCCGTTAGCTGCGGCATCCATGTTGTGGTCTGCGGTTTACAACGGTTTATTTATAAACCTAAACACGTATAACGTTTCAATTTTTTTTAATGACTAAAATAATTACACAAGGGAGTCTTGGGGATCGACTTTGATAAATAAATAAAGATACGGCATAAGTTTTTAGAAAAAATGGTAATCGAACCTGTTGTAAGAAGTAAAAATTCTCTGAAGTATCTAATGTCAAACAACTAAATAATAAATGGCTTTTTTTTTACTTTTTAGTCAGTAAAATCAGTTAATTACGACCACTAGGGTCGCCAAGTTGTCGAAATTCGACCGTAATTTTATTAAGGATGCACATATTGTATCCTAAGCAATGAAAAATTAAAAAAGATAGAATGTGAGTTTGGATTGGCATTGACATATAAGTACCGGCCGCTTCTCTTCCAATTTGAAATTTTTGAAAAGAGTAAGTATATGCGTGTGTGTCAAATACATATGCGTGTGTCAAAGACATGGTAGCGTGTGTAATGTTTGTTTTATTGATTTAATGTATTTTTTATGCATAATTTTAAAAAAATATTAACATTTTGCAATCCTTCTCTATATAAACTATGAGTGTGCGAAATTTCATACTCCTCCGTCCGCGCAATTTTTGTAAAAAGGGGTACAAAGTTTTTACGTATTAACGTGAAGCAAAAACTTTGTATATTACTTTGTATATTAATATATATATATATAGATACCTCCTTCCAGTATAGATTCGCTCCTATCTCCAATGGTTACGGTTTTAAGCTCACTTGTCAGAGCAACTATTATTAGTGTGCGTTCGTGCGCAAGAATTTGAAAAAGGCACCATACCCATTGTCCTTTTGATGCAGGTCCCTTTTATCTATTTTTTTAAATTTGTTCGCCTTCTCATTAAATTATAATTACCTTTTTTACAGCTTTTTCAACATGGAGGTCCCTTGTATTGACGTAGGCAAAAGATATTATTAGGTATTGGTTTTTACCGTCGTATTAGCAATTTAATAACAATATCTAACACAGGATTTATAAAATTAAAATAAATATATATTACGATATTCTCCTAAATTCCCTTGGGGTCACGTACGAGGACGTTTAGGCAAATAGGGTCGCGGGCAGTAACTAACACAAGGGTTACAATTACAAGGCTGGTAGCCATCAAAGTGGGTTCCGTACAAGCATTCTTCCGATGTTCTTATTTTCATTAGACAAAAGTTAAGTAATAAACAACGCAACTCATTTGCAGTAACCGGTGGTTGGCAGCCAGCCAGCGCTTTCATAAAGGTCACACACAACCTGATACCGAATAGTTAAAGCCTTCTAAAGCGGTAGCGTGAGCGAGTCAATTCAGATGGGCTATCGACATGCTCAATGGTAAATAACTTCTTCACTGTTGGTTTAATTTATTTTATTTATTTATTTTTATTTATTTATTTAATCGGACACCAACACAGTGAACACCAATACAATTTACATAACAAAAATGCACACATAATAACACAATCCAAATGTCACTGCAATTACTGGTGAGGACTACATGCAATAAAAATGAGCGAGTAAACTAATAGGTATAACACAAATATTAGACGAAATTACTAAATTAAATTGATACTTGAATGACTGTTTACAAAACAAAATCAAATGACTAATAATAATAATAATAATAATAATAAACATCATAGAAAGGGCTCCATGCTACACAACCGTACTCCAAGCCACTACGCACAAGTGAATTGTATAGTAGAATTTTAGTATGTGGAGACTGAAAGTCTTTACAGTTGCGCAAAATAAAACCAAGGCACTTGAATCCCTTGGTGACAATGTTATCAACGTGAGTATTCAGGCAAAGTTGGCTGTCAAGAGTGATTCCCAGATTGCGCACCTTGTTAACACTTTGTAGGGTTTTACCTCTAATTGTGTAAAGTGGAACGTCAATTTTTTTTCTTACGCGTAAATAAAATAGAATAACACTTAGAAACATTTAGAATCATGTCATTGACGTCGCACCAAATATCAAGTCTGTCAAGGTCGTCCTGAAGCAGTGCAACATCGAGTCTGTCGTCGATCGAACGGAATAGTTTAAGATCATCGGCGAAAAGTTAATGGATGAAATTTAGCTTTCATCCATTAAATATGTCCTGAATGTAGGGTCAGCATATCTCCGGATTTGACCTAAGATCTCAGGATTTTTAGGCTCCTGACAGGATTGCGGCCCGGTCAAGGACGATTCAGGATTTTTCGATTTTTCAATAAAATATAGTAAGTACATTATTGGTGTTGATAATATACGCCCGCGCCGCCCCCGCTACCGCTAGCGTGGCGGAGTGACTCGTGGTTTCTACAGAACCCACAGGGTATACACAAAAACGCAGAAGATTTTTCCACAGAGTTGTGAATTACGTTTATGTCACAAACCTCAGGATTTTTCCATGGAAATCATGCTTCTTCTCAGGACTTCTAAATTTTTCCTCTGGTAACCCTACCTGAATGTCGTAACAAACAGAGAATGGCAGGTATTAAAATATTGTTCCGTGCTTCGGAAGGTACGTAAAACGGTTAGTCTCGGGTGCATTAGCAGTCGTTAACAAGCACCAATCCGCACTGGGCCCGTGTGGACCGTTTCTCCTGTGATGTTCATAGGAAAGGCTCGTGACCTAGCAGTGAAGTCATGGAATGAGGTGCTTGCCGGTCGTGGTCCCAAGCCATCACCGTGACAGATAAAAGATGGTACCAAGTTTTCTCCCCCCGTCGAGTTTTTTGTAGCTGGACGAGGAAAAGCGATGAGAGTCCCATATAACCCGGGGTTGCCCCTGGCGCCCCTACAACAGGATATGGATAATGTAAAAATGAGGTCAACGAACAACACATAATAATAATCTATATATTAACACGTGAAACAAAAACTTTGTACCCCTTTTTACGAAAATTGCGCGGACGGAGGAGTATGAAATTTCGCACACTGATAGTTTATATAGAGAAGGATTTATTAATTAATTAATTTATTTTATTCTTTATTGCACTATAAAATAAAATAAAGTACAAAGGCGAAGGATTGCAGAATGTTATTTTTTTTTAAAATTATGCATAAAAATACATTAAATCAATAAAACAAACATTCCACACACTTCTATGTATTTGACACAAACGCATAATATTTATTTGACACAGACGCATATTATATAGGTACTCTTTTCGAAAATTTCAAAAATGGAAGAGGAGCGGCCGAAATATGTCAAAGCCAATCCAAACTCACATTCAATATTTTTTTAATTTTCATTGCTTAGGATACAATCCGTGCAGCCTTAATAAAATTACGGTCGAATTTCGACAACTGGGCGACCACTAGTACTATTAAAGAAATATCTTCGTAATAAATGCCAGTGATTTACACTGTGCAACTTTTGCAATGAATTAGTAATTGCTAAAACACAAATGTTGAAAAAATTTCCACGAGCAGGATTTGAACCTGCACCCTTCTGACGTTCCGGGGTCAAGTGCTCTTCCAATTGAGCTATCGTGGTTCTAACCAGCCCGCCGAAATTATTCAACACTTTTTACTTTGAAAGCCAAAGCCGCCCATTCAATGTCAACAACTACCGTCACTAACATCCGATCATAATATTTTTACAAATATTAAAGATTAGTTAAGAAGTAAGCAATCGTGGTTCTAACCAGCCTATTAGCCAGTTCTAAAAAGTGTTGAATAATTTCGGCGGTTTGGTTAGAACCACGATAGCTCAATTAGAAGAGCACCTGACCCGGAATGTCAGAAGGGTGCAGGTTCAAATCCTGCTCGTGTTAATTTTTTCAACATTTGTGTTTTTGTAATTTGTTCGCAACAAAATTTGCGTTAAAAATTATTTGAACATTTATAAATAGCTTGCTTACTTCTTAACTGATCTTTAATATTTGTAAAAATATTATGATCGGATGTTAGTGACGGTAGTTGTTGACATTGAATGGGCGTCTTTGGCTTTCAAAGTAAAAAGTGTTGAATAATTTCGGCGGGCTGGTTAGAACCACGATAGCTCAATTGGAAGAGCACCTGACCAGGAATGTCAGAAGGGTGCAGGTTCAAATCCTGCTCGTGGAAATTTTTTCAACATTTGTGTTTCTGTAATTTGTTTGCAACAAAATTTGCGTTAAAAATTATTTGAACATTTAGTAATTGCTAGTAATAGGTAACAGTTGTGTAACCAAACAGAAGCAACAGCTTTAAACAAACAACAGTATTTTTTTACAATTTTGGTAAAAATTGGTGAAGTTCCTCACCAGACAAACTCTTAAATGTTGAGTATTAAAAAAAAATTACAATAGACCGTTTACTTTTTAAGTAGACGTATATTCTCGATTCAGAAACAACATAGGTACATAATTTTGTGTTTGTAAATAAAATAACTATTCGCCAAGTAAATCATTAGGTCCTTATGAGCCCAGTAGCACTTCATGTGTCGCAAATTGCCGAGCTCGTTAGTGGGGTTAGGGCACCATCTGGAGATATTCTCGTGCAGCGCTAGTAACAAAAGGGCATGGCAGAAATAGGTTAAGAAGAATAATCGACGACGTTTCACTTAGCGATGTGTTTTTATTATTTGACCACGGGAAAAACACTCACTCATCAAAGTCCAAAGTCAATTTTTTTTTATAAAAGAAGGAGGCAAACGACTAGGCGGTCACCTGATGGAGAGTAATCACCGCCGCCCCTGGACACCCGCAGAACCAAAGGAATCGCAGACGCGTTGCCGGCCTTTAAAGAAGGAATAGGCTCGTTTCTTGAAGATCCCAAAAGGTCGTAACGGTCCGGAATACCGCCGCCGAGAGCTGGTTCCACAACACTGTAGTAGTAATAAACTTATGAAAAGTGCTTTTGAACCGTCTTAAACTACTGGTTCAAATTGAATGAAATTTGAAATATACCGTGTTTCTACAATGCCTGCTTGGTTACTGAAAATTCAGGCTTGTAGTTTTATCTACAACGAAGTTATAGGGGGTCGAAAATGGCCTGAACTATTTTGAGAAAAGGATGGTACGACCGTGCCCCTTTTTTTGCTCGACTTGGCGGGGGCACTGCCGTGTCCCCAGATAAAATTGAAATACTTATTTTTATGAAAGTAATACGTGGAGCTCGACGGTTTTCACTCAGATTAACGCGCCTGGTCTGTGATTGCTGAAGCTTTGCGAAGCAACTGTCGCAAAGGCCGGTCATCGGATAGGTAACCGGAAATGTTTCATCTCGAGCTTATCCGTACTTTAGAAGGCACGTAAAGCCGTTGGTCCCGGCTGCATCAGCAGTCGTTAACAACCACCAATTCGCACTGGGCTCGCGTGGTAGGTAGCTTATGGGTCTCGTTCTCTCTATTTTTTATTTATTTATTTATTTAAACTTTTGCAACATAAATATTACATGACGGACTTAATGCCTGAAGCATTCTCTACCAGTCAACCATAGGGTGGTGCAGAGATAACATTGGTAGATGCAATTAATATATATTATAAATATTTTTAATGTAAGTAAGTATATAATACATGTATAAATATTATACTCGTAGTACCGAGTATGACCGAGCTTTGCTCGTTATTTCTTTTTAAATATTTTCTAAGAAACCTAGCTAGATCGATTTATCGCCCCGAAACCCCCTGCATACTAAATTTCATGAAAATCGTGGAGCCGTTTCCGAGATTCAGATTATACATATATAACAAGAATTGCTCGTTTAAAGGTATTAGATATACATAAACATATATGTGTATTGTAAATACCTAAACTCCAATAAATAAACATACATAAAATACATAATTCTAATAGGACGTTATTGAGATGTTTCTGCCATGATTTTAAAAAACAAGAGCTCGTCGACTTTCTTTTTAAAAGCGTCTCGACTCGTAGCCATCCTGATTTCGAGGTAGCGCTTTCCACAGGAGAATGGATTGAATGTGAAAGGAAGAATGAACAAAACCAGATGTATGAGAGGGACAGAGAAGGAGAAGATTATTTGAGGACCAGAGATTTTTACTATGAGAGGAAAAAATGGGGAGCAAGATAAGAGGGAGCATTTAAAGAATTTAAAAGCGAAAACAGTATGTTAGTGCGCTGGCGAATGGGCAACCATTTCAGCTCCGGTCTGAACTGCTAGATGTTGTCATATTTCTTCAGATTGTAAATGAATTGGATACTGTTGTTGAGTAATCCGTCAAGCTTATAAAGCAAGTCCTTAAACGATTCAAGGACCGCAGAGTCCAGGTAACTTTTTGACTCACACTAGCAACCTGCGAGTGCCAGCTGAGAGTAGCATCGAGATGTAAACCAAGATTTTTAACTTTGGTGCTCTCTATCCATCCATAGGAAAGACTTGTATCGTACCCACTGGGGTACCCACTACTGAGTGAGGACACAAAAAATGAGCTGGTGATATCATTATCACCAGCTCATTTTTTGTGTCGTCACTATATTAGCACGTGTTCATACACGTGCTAATATAGTGACGACCACTATATTAGCTATTTCTGCCACCAACTCAGTCGAATTCTGTGCAGTATTAATACAAGTAAACCCTAAAAGGGACATAACTGTTAATTATTTATGAGAATTAAGCCCCATTCCTATGTTCGATCAAATTATTTCCCAGCTCCTCGGTATCCAACCCCTTTCCTGGCAAACTATTTGATGTCGCCGTCCTTTTACTAGGTATCCATACAAAGTTGGCTAAAATTTTATTTAACGTCCCGCTTTATCACGAAAATCTCTTTTCTTGCTACACAAAGGCGGGAAATAATAAGAAGCGCGCCGCTTAATCACATGTGCCTGATATCCTTGGGGGCGAGAGGCAACACTTCATACTTCGCAAATGGTCTTGCTCGTTAGAGGGGCTATAACCACAAATTGCCACTTTTTTTCGTCTAACACAGCTTTAATAACAAAACACGAATAGGATAGCCTTAAGGTTTTGGGATTATGTCACAGATCACAGTTTACACATTCTGCGGTAGCAAGTAGGTAAGAGCACAGAATAAGGAATTTATGTAATACTTCCTTATTCTAAAAGTGCGATGAATGTTTAATTGGTCAATATTGAGTTCTATTAAAATTAGATGCATCTCCCTTTCCATCCATAGGGAAAGCTCATGCCCCAGCAGAGGGGACATAAAATGAGCTGATGATGGTGAATATGCATGGTGACTTTCGCTAACCTACTTCTCCTTACTCTCGCGTCTCTAAATAAAACTATCGAGGTTGACCTAAGAACTGGTTTTCTGAACAGGACGTGACTAAAAAAGCCGTACTAAATGTTCCTAATTTTACTAAGTTTCATAATATTTTTTATGTACACTAAATCGGGAAAAAGGAAGTTTGCGGAAGCAACACAAAGTACTAAAATGCGTGAAAACGGCACATTTGTAACCAATCCACATCCACTTATTATTTACTTATTATTATTTAAATTGATTGCCTATGAAATTGCCAAATTGGTAAATGATATGCTTTATAATTGCTTGGTTCATAGCATCTGGATCCGAATTCTACTATTTTTAAACGACCGCAATCGTGACTCAATGGCCTGATTGTGACATTTACCCATGCTGAAATTCTAAATCAGTTCATTTGTGTCTAAATGTCAAAATCCATAATACTGATACCACAACTGTAGACGTTTTAAAATAGCAGAATCGACGACCTGTATATCTACCTCACTAGATTCTTTGAGGCGATCGATTCGGAGTATCGAGACCTCAGCTCAAGTTAAGCATGTCGTAGGACAGGATTGGTTTACTATTGAACTACATTAGCTTGTTAGCTTGAACAGCTCTGAACACCTGAATACGATTGGATTAAGTAATTGGCTTGTCATAACGGGTTTTAACTCTGTTCATTACATTATGGATTATAATTATGCTTTGCATCTGGAATTGGATGGTACTTAATTGACTTTGCTACTACGAGTATAGTATGTGTCAATAGTCAATATCTACTGTCAACACAACACCAATTAGCATCCAATCATCCGAAGCGTCGTTGGTTTCCGTACGTACGGATCTTCGATGATTTATGTACTAGATTCCCGATGAGCGCTTGAAAAACGGTACGCGACTTTGGAGCTAAGGAGCCACAATGACGTTTGTGGCGATGACAAGTATTATTGTATTTTGCAACCTTAATTTAATCTTTTTTTTTAAAGATTCAAGGTTCATAGGTAAGCAGTAAGCTGAAGTTGTTGATGTTATTCAATGTTTTTTCAGATTTTGTTATTCGAAATAGGTATTGTAGGTTATATTCCGGATCCTCTATCTAGTACACAGTTGATCGAAGCTTTGGATATATCATCATCATCATCATCTCATTTATGTCCCCACTGCTGGGGCACGAGCCTTCCCTATGGATGGATAGGGAGAACGGGCCATGAACCACCATGCGGGCCCAGTGCGGATTGGTGGTTGTTAACGACTGCTAATGCAGCCGGGACCAACGGCTTTACGTGCCTTCCGAAGCACGGAGGAGCTCGAGATGATACATTTTTGGTCACCCATCCGATGACCGGCCTTTGCGAAAGTTGCTTAACCTCAGCACTCGTAGACCGGGCGCGTTAACCACTGTGCCATCGAGCTCCTTTGGATATATACTGAGTTTGAATACGAGAAATCGTAGTTCAATCCCAAAAGCTCCGTAAGACTATACTGACGTGAACTCATGCGTTACACAAGCATACAGCTTTCTAGGTGGGTCAACAGGAGCCGCAGAAAGCAGGCTGGAAGGGGGTGATGAAAGTTAGTTCAATACGTGTTTTTGGTTAGTCCTAGTTGTTAAAAGATGGCATTCGTTAATACCCCAATTCATTTTTCGCCAGCCTGGTTCCTCATCAGCTTCGGACACCACATGTGAAAAAAACTTGAGACGAACGAACGTTGTAACATTATTAGATTAAGTTCAATTTTATTTATTGCATTATTATCTCTTATGTATGACAAAGATGACAATGTGAGATAATTATCTATACTAATATTATAAAGCTGAAGAGTTTGTTTGTTTGTTTGTTTGGTTGTTGAACGCGCTAATCTCAGGAACTACTGGTTCGAATTGAAAAAATAATTTTGTGTTGAATACTTAGTCCATTTTATTGAGGAGCTATATTACATCACGCTTTGACTAATAGGAGTGGAGCAGCAATGAAAAATGTTGCAAAAACGGGAAAATAAAATAGTTTTTAAATAGATTGTTCGCTAATTAACGAGGGTGAAACCGCAGGGCACAGCTATCTATACTAATATTATAAAGATCAAACCTTTGTATTTTTGTATGTATGTATGTTTGGTATGTTTGCAACGAATAAACTCAAAAACTACTGGACCGATTTAAAAAATTCTTTCAACATTAGAATGCTACATTAGCGCTGAGTAACATAGGCAATATTAAAAAAAAAAGTCCACTCGTGCGAAGCAGGGATGGGCCGCTAGTAGTTTATAGGTATAGAGAAGGAGTGCAGAATGCTAATATTTATTTAAAATTATGCATAAAAAATCCATAAAATTAAATAAACATTGTTTCATACAATTAAAAAAAAATCAAAAATGGAAGAGGAGCGCCCGAAATCTGTCATGATGCCAATCCAAACTCACATTCTATCTTTTTTAATTTTTCATTGCTTATGATACAATCCGTGCAGCCTTAATAAAATATTGTTTCAAAAATGGAATCGAAGGAAGGAAAGTGGCGATTATGATTGACTTCCGTTTTGAGACCCAAAATGGAGGACGAGATTTTTTAATAAAGTCAATACGGGTATTGACATTTCGCCAGATTTCCAAGGCGATGTCATGTCACACCGTTAATTTATCCGCTGTGGTCAAGTAGTCAAAATGTTAAACGTCTTCTTTAATATTGAAATGCTGCTAACAAAACATCTTACATCTTAAGCTTCATGCAGCTGAATGATGAACATTCAGCCGAAATAGTAAACAGCTTTTTATAAAAATTACGGTCGAATTTCGACCACTGGGCGACCACTAGTAAGGTGATAAAACTACTTCTTAAATAATAGAGTATGGTGGTTACAGACGTTATAGTAAATGAAATGAAATGAAATATATTTTATTTGCGCTTGAGAAAGGTACATTTTTGGTCTTAATCTAATTTTCTTCTCTTTCTCAGCTGACAATGTAGCATGCAAATAGCTTTTAATACATATAAAAATACTAAATTAATTCTCCAAATTGTCAAAAACCAATTAAATTACATTACAATCATTACAATAAAATTCAAAATTAAACTAGAAATTGTCCATAAGTCCATAACCAATAATATGTCAAAAATATGTCAAATCAAATATTACTGAGCAACTTATTTTATAATCTGTGGAGCTTATAGACTTCACTTCTCTATGGCAGTCCATGGAGGAAAAAGAAAAGTTTGTGAAAAGTTATACAGTTGTCAAAAGTTACTATTATTAGCAATTAAATCATAAATACAGTAATAAAATAATAATAAAAGTCAAGTGATTTATCAAGTTTGGTCAAGGTGAACAGTATTTTACAGACATCAAAAGAAAATAATATGTCGTTAACATAAGAGTAAAACAAAAGTAAAATATTTGTTTGCACACATCTAGGTACACGTCTTACATTTATTAGGTGTATGTGTAAAAAAATCTTGCACTGAATAAAATAGGTGTGCCATAAGCCATTTATGTAACTCTGCTACAAATTGTTTTACAATAAGTTTTCTAATTGTTTCAGGCAATTTATTAAAAATACTTATGCACATCCAGAAACAATTCTTTTGCATACGAGTGCTTTTTGGAACAAAAACCGGCACCAACCTTTTTCCATTTCTAGTGTTTCGGGGATACATATCTTGTGCTGTTTCAAAATAACGTTGGTTGAGTTTAACAAATTAAGCAAAGTAAGCCTGTATTATTCCATTGTAGGGCATAGACTCTCGTCCTCATTCCCATCACTCCTATACTGTAATAGTATGCTATATATAAATGGTATATGATATGATATGGTATGTATTCTTCCAAAATTAAGAAAAAATGTCTGTTTCCTTATGTAGCGTGTACATAATTATGTAGATGAATACTAAGCAATTCCGTGTACAAGATATCTATCACTCATCACGATAGGAAGATTTTTTTGAGCTCCTCCTCGCTTATGTGATGCACGCTAGAATTCGCGTAGGAGTGCCCTGCAGCCCCGCCGAGAGCTCTCTAGTGTCGAGACGACACTTATTGAGACACTCCACCGCCGCCACCGCTTTCGACCATAACGAGAAAAAACATTATCTGTTATTTTTATCTTCACGTGAAACATAAAAAATAGATAAGAGGAAATTTCTTTTTAACCTTCTTTATACACGATCTCTCTTTTGAAGTTGCTTTTTTATCATTAATCCGCATCTTTGGTATTGAGGCAAGTTAGGTATTTTGTGTCCCGGTATCGTCATATGATTACATTCGTTATCAGCAATTCCGGATTTTCGTATAGGTGACAAATTAAAATATCTCGTGATCATCCTGGCTTTGGGTTTTAACCTTTAGTTCCGGTCTTAAGATATTAGTTGTTATGTCCATTAACACTTATTGGGTCAGCAGCTCGGAGGGTTATGGTCCGACCATAGGATTATATGCTATGTGCTTTTCAAAAAAACATAGAATAAGGTCCGAATAGTTATTCCGTGTTTTGTTCCTGTCATTTAAACGTCATTTCAAATTAGAGTAAAAGAGACCATACACGGAATAACGATTTGGACCTTATTCTTTGTTTTAAACGTGACGTAAGTCTAAAAAACATATTTTTACACTTTCATCAGCTTGCAGTTTCTTTATATATGTATATAGGGGATGGCTGACGAGCTTTATACCAATTTCTGCCACCAAGTAGTCGCGTCCGGCATTGGTGTGCTCCACTTTGAAGGGTACGAGATCCAGTTAAATTACTGCACATATAGAGAAATAATGACGAAAGCTGCAAGGCCATCCAGACAGACCCGTAAATTATATTCATGGGTATTTCAAGTGTTCATATGTTTACTGGTTGCCAACAAGCGTAAAAAAAGTTCGGTGACGCTGTAAATGCTTTCTGAGACATTCAGCAAACTCTTTCAAGAAAAAAAACAAGCGAAAGCTTGTTAGGTGGCTCATTATTATAAAAAGAGATGTCACCAACTATAAATTCCACTATTCAATGAAAATGATATGCGTCACCCTTTGTCACCTATGTCACCTAGGTAGGCTATATTTTGCGTTGTAAGTTATATCTATATATCAAATATTGTCACAGCGTACATTAAATATGATGGCTGTACAAACATAATTTGCGAGCTCGTTATTGAGCCGGATGGAGTGCTTCTTTTCATGGCAGTTAGAAATGGCCCCCATTCACGGACATTCCACTCCATTGCTCCAAATTTATATATTTATTTCTTTATTTAAAAGAACATACAATTGAATTACATTGTATTGAATCATATTTGCCCCTTTTGACGGGCACTTCACTCCATCGCTTCACTCAATCGTTCCTATATAACTACTTGGATTGTGTGGCATCGCTCCAAGCATTGGTTTTCCAAACATTCCAAAATCTTCCTCTAATTTGGAGTGATGGAGTGGCGCGAAGTATTACCCGTGAACGGGGGCCATAACGTATCCACGTTTGGCATCGCTTCGAGCGTTGGATTTCTAACATTCCTAAATCCTTTTCAATTTGCAGTGATACAGTGACGCAAATAGAGTGCCCGTGAGTAGCCTTAACGTTCGCAGAGGCTGGTGCCAGATGTGCCGACAACGTAATTCCAGTAGCGAAAGCTAAGTGGCTTGATAGATTGTTTGTGGTCGTTGTTATTTGTGAACAGAATCTAATTAGCCATTGGCTTTACTCGAAGATATTTAGAGGTGGTTACTCGTTAACGATGACTCAAGAGAAAAGTTTTATGGTTAAATTCTAATTGTAATAAGAAATAATTAAGTAAGTGATTGAAATTTATCAATAAAAAGTTACTACTGAACCACAGGTAACTAAATGTGTGTGTGTGTGTGTGATATAGACCAACGATGTCACTACATTAAAAAGTGTTTTAATACAAATACAACAAATAAATAATTATAATTCTATTCTGTTATCCTAATTCCTATTCTGAGTAGCATTGATCATAAATCAATTTCAAGCAACCCATTTATTTGTCTGAAAGCAAATGTAAATACACGCTACACTATAATTGAATTTCGATAAATGTAAACCATCATTATTGTGTTGTCCTTATTGTTGTACGTGTGTACTAATAATGACAGTATATACCTCACAAACATCAGAGGTCAGGGCGATTAAAATATCAGGGTCTTCTATTTTAACAACGTCCCTGTCCTAAGGTACAGATGTGATGTGATACGTAGCAATTAGTTTTCAATCATTATAATTTATGGACAGCGAACTTGTTTAAACGTCTATTATTGTGTCTGTAACTGAAAATGACATATTCCCTATAGTTCAAATGTCAAAATTAGGTCACTCGGACTTCTAGAACTACGAAAATAACAAAATCGAAATAGAAAAAATTTGGTTAGGTTATTTAAGGGTTCATTATCATCGTCATTAGCCTATAAAAATCCTACTGGAGTCAGGATTACCACCACACGGAAAGATGTAAAATCTCAGTACTGGACTGAGAAATGAGTCATACCCATAACCCACCAAACTGCTAATCCAATTCGAGTGGTGGTTGTTAACGACTGCCAATTTATGTCAGTAAACGGTTGACGCTAGGTGCCTTTAAAAGCAAATAGGAATTATTTTAAGCGAATGAAAGGGATAATATTTTTCGTTTGGGCGCACAACTGGTGATTAGTAATTGTGAAAGTTACTTAAATTGCGTAATCGCAACCTGCAGGCTTATGACCGATCTTTAAGTGACAGTCGCAAGCGCAACAATTTACAATTTATCGCTACCAAAACACAATTTCCCATTACGGAACGTAGAGAGCTACGATAGCAGCGCCACAAACAAGCGATTGACGAACTAAAAGTGCATGACAGCGCTTTAAAATGAAACGGTGTCAGTTGCTGCATCAACGAGCTCATGTTATCCATCACTACATTAGAGGTATGTGGTGTAAATTAATAAAATTTACCCTATTCATGCTAGCTTTGTTATAACTATATATACGAAGGTGTGAGACTTTTACAACAACGTGATCAATATTGTTCAAAAGTCTGGTTCATCCTTCGCTTCGTACATCGATTGTTCCACCGTTGAAGGCTAGTTACACAAACTTGCCTTAGTAAAGGAACAAAGAATTCTAGTCAATTCGTGAACAGGCAAACTTCGCACGTATCACAAAGTAGTTTTTCTAATGTAATCATCATTTTGAGATCATAATCCGCTCGGTCGTATCGTATACTAGTAATAGAAATTACAGAGTTTCGACAATACGAAGTTTGTTGATTCGGTTAGGGGAATAAAGCCTGCTTGAAACTTTGTCTTGTATATCTATAGGCGCGCTACGTCTATCGTTACACTATGTAACCTCTGCAAACCGAAATACCTCTCGTGTTGAGATGAATAGGAGATAGATTTACTTTGGGTTTGGAGATTTTAAGATTTCTTGATTGTAATACGTACTAAGATTTAGAAGTAATTAAGTAAGTACTTGTTGAAAAGCACATACAGTTTAAACAAGCTTTTTTATTATAAGTTCTGCAGTTTTTCCAATGGACAATGCCATCCATAAAGGTCCAGAGCATGCAAAGTAAAAAAACCGGAAATCGAAACATTCTGAAATCGGCAAATATTTATGTAAGTATGCGAAAACTAATGAAATAACAGATATATGTTGACATTGGTAAATAAAATTGACTAATGCAATAACATAAATAAAAAGGTGAACAAGTTAGAAAATGTTCTAAAAGAGGGGCGTACTAAGACTTGAATGAGCGTTTGTGAAGGGACTGATGTATATCAGGATTATCAGGACAGAGGCAAGTGGTGGTCCTATAGGTGATCTTTAACTATCGTATGTTTGGGAAACGGGCGTGATAATGTGTACCTATTTATTTAAGTATGAATGTATGTATCTTAACCTTATATTGGCAAAGGTATATCATATACCGTATATGGTAGTGCCATTAATTAAGTCGACAATATATAAACCTGAAGCACATGAGTAAAGAAACGGAACAGAGACAAAGCTTCTAAGGAGCATACGTAATTCTTACCTATTTTAGTAGGGTTGGCAAAAGAGAATAAAATAAAATAAACACACTTTTATGAGCTTTTTATTAGGTATGTAGACAAGGGTATTTAGTATATTTACAAATTGCTAACTCTAAATAATTTTTTTAAAATATTTTTTTGTTTTTAACCCTTAGAGCGTCGTAACTTTCCCGTTCGCTTACGTAAGACTCGGCAAATATCTCTAAAGGCTGAAAAACTACGTTTCTGTAACGAGCTAATGAGCAATTTTCTAATTAATCTGGTAAAATAATTATGCATATCTCATTTAAAATATTTACATAAGTTTTGGCAAGATAGAAAATTATGTAGCTATACACTTTTTAATAATGTGAAACCTTATTCTATTTGAAATCACTGTAATGGCAGCGAGATCTTGGATGACTGTGGTTTGCTAAATCTCTTAAGTCAAGCGACACACATTGCGACTGCGAATTTGAACAGAGATATAGCCTGCAGCGTTATCTTATCTTAAAATGCGATGTTTTTCAGGTTTCATCTTGTTCATGCTTGCCATTTTTTAATGGTTTATTGAGTTGTTAAATATACTAAGGAAACATAGATATAACAATAATAAAACTGATTGCGTTTAATGATAACGATGATACCACAAAGGTAAATTGAACATTCCTTCGTTCTCCATTGACTCAGGTAGTATTAGTAATACCACAAGGAGCGTTGTTATAGTTTAAACAATCTACTAGATGTTCTGACCAGTCCTATTGTGCTTTTATGTTAATTTAATCGAGCTATCTTGCCAAGAAATACGTTATTATGTAAACAGGTCCACGTGAGCTAACATGCGCTATGGGTTTGTATTTGGAATTTTGATGTACTGAAGGAATCCGCCTTTTCTGGGGTTTTGATCATAACAAGAAAGCACAACAGTGAAGACAATAACGCAAGTGAGCCTAGTCGATTGCACTATGTTGAGTGGCATAAGTAGCAGGGCCTTAGAAGATATTTTGGTTGGCATTCGCAGAGACTACAATGATGAAAATAAGATGCGTAGAATGGAAAAGCTAGTATGATGAGATAAGAAACTTTGTATTACAGAGGAAAATTCTAAGTATATAACAAACTGGACAGTATTTTGAGTAGATAGAGAGTTATTGATATTTTGTTGATAAGATAGTATTTAATATTGTGTTTGCTGTTAAATAAATAACTTAATTTTGCAAAACGGTAGCATGTACTTAGAATTCGCCACCGCGGCAGTGTTAGATTACATTTTTTCGATGAGATGAAGAATAAAACTGTCTTGCTCTAATAAAATAACTTAAAGGCTTCGATCAATTAAGTATTACATTCCCGACTAGCCTTGAAAAACGGTAGGCAACTTTGGGGCCACGAAGCCACAATGACGTTTGTAGCGATGAAAGTAAATATGAAATACAAATATTTAACAACTTTAATTTAATCTTTATATTTAAGTTTTAAGGTTCATAGTAAGCTGAAGTTGTTGATTAGCAGTGTTTTCACAGATTTTGGAGGTAATCCACTTTGAGCACCTGCGTAAACAGCACCTGCACCTGCACAAATAGCACCTGGCCTAGTCCACATTCAGCACCTATTGATATTTTTAGCAGGTGCTATTAGTGGATTCAAATGTATTTTCACATTTTTGTCCACGAACAGCACCTACAATACAGCAGCATAATGCTGACTGCTAGTGTTTGTTAGACAAGACGTTATAAATGAAAGATATCGATAAAAATTACTTGAACGTATATTAATTTCAAGTACTTTTGTACATACGACATATTTTATATCTTTGCGACATCTATACTAAAATTATAAAGAGGAAACCTTTGTATTTTTGTATGTATATATGTTTGCAACGAATAAACTCAAAAACTACTGGACGGATTTAAAAAATTCTATTACCATTAGAATGATACATTAGCGCTGAGTAACATAGGCTATAAAAAAAAATATACTAAAACGACAATTTAATTTTCCAATACAAAATGATTTGTTTGTTTTGTTGTCATGGAAAGCATTGATATATATTTAACTCAATGATGGAAACTGTCAAAGGGGTACGTAGTCCGCCGGGTCAGCTAGTTAATTATAAAACTAAAAAACAATATAAAAATCTCTGTAACAACTATTAATCTTACCTTATAATAAATAACACTCTCTTCTAATTTTTAATTTATCACCTTTATTGCATAATCAGTTTTGGTGAAATCTCTGTTATTCAAAATTTAAATGTATAGGTATCAGCAAACAGAACCACTTTCGAGATGCATTTTTGTTCTTTCGAGATGTATTTGTATCTAGTACATAATTGATCGCAGCTTAGGCGCTGCGCAAACGTAGACACTTTTGTGTCTTGTGTGGGATACAAGCTACCAGTGAATATGAAATCAGCCCTCCCTGCGCATACGTAGACACTTTTTGTGTCCAGTTACTTCCACCTGACACTAATCAAAAAGTGTTCGGTGTAGGCAACTGGATACACAAACAAAGTCGTCAGTTGAAGACACAAGCAATATTAACAAACTTCCTTACAATTGTACTGAGCTGCGCAAACGGACGATGCAATCGTGTCTGTATCCTGTGTGCGACACAAGCCACGCACACGTCCATCGTGAAACAGATTCATGAGGTGAAAATAAGCAACGATGTTACCGCAACCGGCAACTGTGTCCAATCGCTGCCACAGGACACAGCAATTCGGTTTCCTGTGATGGTGTGCCGTGTCGGTAACAGAGTGTCCGATCGCCGCTACCGGATACAGCAACTCGGTTTTCTTGTATGGTGTGCCGTGTCGGTAACACAAAGTATCTACGCTTGCGCAGCGCCTTAAGGGGGTGCAGCGCGGACGCAAAACTGCGAGTTTAAAGTTTCTTTATGATAGCGAGCGAGCGGCGCGTGGCAGTGGTGTGACTAGGGACACGAAAAAAGTATCGATACTTTGTGGTATCGAGTACTTTTGTTTTCGATACCGATACTTTTGTACTCGATACTTTGTGTTCGATACTTTTACTCAATGAGTACTTTTTGACAGGTATCGTATCGTAATTAATTCGATAATTAATCTTAGAAATTACTCACTTAAAACTTGGCCTACGGCCCTAGTTCAATTGTGATGAACCTTCTACAACATTACATTAAGTTAATTCAATTCAATTCAATTCAATCATTTATTGCTTTCCATAAGTATACATGAGTTGTTACAATATTAGTTAAGTTCGAAATCTTTCGTTCCGTTAACAGTTCATCAATTATCATTCCTTTCCTTTATTTAATTCATTTCACTAACAATCACTCACTTGTTCGCCGTTCGTTGTTTGTTTTTTAATATTATTGCTTTATATATTCTTCGTGTTCCTTTCATGTTTTGTTTTTCTGATATATCAATGCGGTTATGCGGTTGATCATTATTGTGCTTGACTATTATTTTATTTAATAAATCGTAATTTAAAAGTACTCATTATTATTCTGCGTTGTCTATCAATATTGCAGTCATTAGAAGAATGCCGCCTAGTAAAAGTGAACTTTGGCAGTATTTTGTCAAAGTTAATCAATACGAAGTTAAATGCAAGACATGTTTCAAAATCAAAAAAACTTCAAGAAATAACGTCAAACATGCATAAACATTTAAAGAAACACCTTAAACTTAATCCGTCAAGGTAATTTTTTTGTTGATGTTAGTTGCTGCTGACTGGCATTGACGTCCTCCTCCTGACTGACGTATGCTCAATAGGCATAGGCATAGGCCCTAAGAAAAGTACTCGATACTTTGAAGTATCGATACTTTTGTCTCGATACTTTTATGAGTACGATACTTTTCTTTCGATACTACTCATGAGTACAGTATCGATACTTTCTATTCAATACCGTGTCCCTAGGTGTGACATCGGCGGCGGCGCTTGACTACGAATACGCACGCACACTGTACAGAGTAGGCTGGTGATTTAATTAGAGCAATGTTCACTTTCGTAAAATCATAGCCGTTGGGGTATAAAATAATAAAAGTCTTAATATTTTCATATTCATATTTTTTAATTGAAAAATAAGACAACAGTGGCCTGCGGAATATCAATACAAACATTTTGATGTCGGATCATTGTTTCATTTGTGCTATATTTACAAAGTTTCTGAAGTAATAAGTTTTTAGATATCATTACTTTTACGTATTGTTTATGCAGTTTCTGGGTATTTGTTTCAAATTCCAAGACAACCAGTGCCTTGTGAAAGGATCAAGCTAACCTATGCTAGTCCTTTTTAATGTATATGACCTATTCAGCGCCTAAAACCAGTGACTTAAAACCACGTAAATTTTCGAAATTCCGCGCGGCACCCCCTTAAAGGTGAAAGAAGACATTAACGTTAATATTTAAAAGCTTTATTAACCCCTTTCTCCACACAAAGACGAAATAACTTAAGTTAACGCTGAATAAATAAGTAGGTACCTAGTTGTAGCTAACTTATATAATTCAACTCGTAGCCGAGCTTACGGGTTAACTTTTAATTTCTATGCGGCGTTGAATTTAAAAAGATTGCCGGCGCTCACTGGAATTTAATTAGTGCCTAAAGATGTGAATTAAACTGGCTGATGAAGGAGCTGTCCTACTTACGAGATATTGCTTTGCTTCTCGCAGTCTGACTGATTCGAAATGAACTTTAGTCGGCACGAAAACGACTGCTACGAGATATTAGAAAGCTGAGCTGCATTTTTACGCTCGTAATTCGTTGGTTCATATTTGATTACGATAAGTGTTACTTGTGTCCTTTGACGATTTTAAACATGCTACATATATGTTTCATCATCAGCTCATTTTATGTCTCCACTGTTGGGGCACGAGCCTTCACTATGGATGGATAGAGAGAAGAGGCCATGAACCATCACGTGGGCCCAGTGCGGATTGGTGGTTGTTTACGACTGCTAATGCAGCCGGGATCAACGGCTTTACGTGCCTACCGAAGCAAGGAGGAGCTCGAGATGATACATGTTTTGGTCACTTATCCGTTGACCGATCTTTGTGAACACACGCAGACCGGGCGCATTAACCACTGCGCCATCGAGCTCCTCGAAAACGACTGCTGCAAGATATTAGATAGCTGAGCAGCGTTTTAACGTTCGTAATTCGCTGGTTCATATTTAACTATGATATGTGTACCTTTGACTATTTTTAACATACTGTATGTTTGAGTAAAGGAAAAGTCAATAATAGAAAAGGAATATTCATGTCTTAAACAAGCTCTGTTTCGGATAGTGACTACGGTGCTGTAAGCATGTCTATGCAAAATAGCCATTTGTAGAATAATTGTAGGAATTTTCTTATCTTGAACAACTGTTTATGATCGTGCCCTAGTTATTGTCGGCTTATCTATTTTAAAATAGTTATTTTGTAGAGTTATAGTCATCATCATCTGTCGTATTCCGCTTTAGTCCTCATCAGAGCATCTAGTGGCAGTTTACATCGACGACTCCTAAGTTAAAGGTAACTTTAAAGTTTTAAGTGTCGGTTATACTTCGGCAACCGTCATCTAACATACCTAAGAAGGTAGCCAAAACTTAAAGATTGTGGTGAAAACGGGCTTGAGTGTATTTTGTACACAATATTTAGTGCCTAGAAATACTGGTTTAATTTTAATGAAGTAATACTTACATAGTGACAAAATTCAGCGCTTACAGCATAGCGGTCAGTGCAGCCGCCCGGATTGCGGAAGACCCAGGTTCGATTCCTGGCTGGGTCGGGTGGGTGTTTAATTGTTTTCACTGTATTTTATAAATATTCGAAACCTTATGTTGTAAAATTTTGTTTAACAAACAATAAAAACATAATATAACGCGTTCAGCTTTATTGTAACCCTGGACCGAGCAGATAACGTGAAAGTAGGTCGGTAGCCCAAATAAACCTATAAACTGTTCGCTAATGAAATTGAAAGGGTTTAACCTGTAGCCTTTAGTTCGACAGAATTCAATTACTACGCCTGAAAGTTTAGTAATTGTCAATGACATCGTTTCCGCTTGCCGGCACTTTGCTTTATTGATTCAATGTTGACGTTTTGTCAAGTGGATTACTTAGAATGTGAAAATGGCTATTGGCTATATTTATTATGGAAGTTTTTCTTGTATGAGGCATATTATATGGTTTACCGGAAAGCGCAGTGTGAGCAGGCCTCCAACAAGGTGGACCGACGATCTGGTGAAGGTCGCGGGAAGCCGCTGGATGCGAGCATGCACAAAACCGGTCGTTGTGGAGATCCTTGGGGGAGGCCTTTGTCCAGCTGTGGACGTCTTTTGGCTGAGATGATGATGATGATTATACGGTTGGTGACGGTTCATACTGTGTTTGATACATTTACAGGATAGTTAAATACGAGAATAAAAATGCGGGCGTTCTCAAAATCGTAGTCTTAGCTCTCTGTAACCCAATATCCACGCATAATCCCCAGCTGCCTGGATGGGAATAGGGTTTGTATCCAGCCAGCTAACTGTGGATTAAGGCATGATCTCCACATTTTGCTTGTGTCCTGATCCATGGTTTATTTTTAGAATAGGTAATTTAAATGTTTAAATTCATTACGTTCATTTCTGTAAAGAAAGAATGATAAGTCTCAAGAACTTTATTGGTTAAAAAAGGGTTTCGCTATTAAAATAGCAATAAATTAATATGTGTCAAGAAAATTCAGCATTGAATGTTTTATTTTACATAAAAATACAGACGTTTACATTGTTTATAGCCTGAAGCCTCACGGACTCCCTGTGATCGCGAGCTGAAAAAATCTATAAAATAAAGGCGGAAAATTGGTTAAGGTTTATTTCAAGGCAGTTATTTAAACTTCATTCTAACAATACTTTATCTGATAGTACTTTATCTGACAATAGAGAACAGTATATACGTATGCGTAAACATGACGGTGAAAATTATCAAAGGAAATATAGAGAATAGGTTAGAAAAAAACTAACGAATGTGGTCATATTCATATGCAGCTGCATTAGCAGTCGTTAACAACTACCAATCCGCTGTGCCCACGTGGTGGTTCATGGCGCTTTCTCCCTATCCTACTAGTGCCCCATGGTGATGATGGTTGTTCATATATTCGCATCTAAACGTTTTCTGTCTAACCTTGTAGATCAAATTGCAGTTGACCTCTTCTTGAACTACAAAATAGCTCTTAGCTACTAGTTGATAGCCGTCAATGGGACCGTGCCCTAAGGGTGTGCTTGAGAAGACCGATACACGTAAGCTCAATGTGACGAGGGTGCGCAAACCGAATGAAAATAAAAACAGCTTACAGTGGCGGTGTTCTTAGATAGTTAGGACTTAGGGACCTTCAAGAAATAGCTTAGGTACTCTTCCCTCTAAGGCTTGCAACGCATCTGCGATTCTTCTAGTGTTGTGGGGTGTCTATGGCGGCGGTGATTGCTCTCTATCGCCATCTTTAACTTCAAACCGTGGTAAAGATTGCTAGCGTTGCATAAACGTTCTCCACTAGTTGTCTTCACATCTGGACTCCGCTTCTGCTTAGGGTGAGACTCCATCGAGGCGGAGTGGAGCGGATCAGAGCTGTGTGGAAATCAACCAATAGAGTTACTTACAACAAAAGATCCGCGTAAACAGGAGAGAAAGTGAAAAATGATTTCAATATGAATCTGGCTACTATGAAATACGGTGCAGGTTATTGTGAGAAAATAATAGCTTTTAATAAAATACTAATACTTACCTAATTTGAAGTAATTATTATTTACAGCAGAAGGTACTTTAAAGTAATGGAACTCTATTGGTTGATTTCCACACGGCTCTCATCCGCTCCGCCCTAAAAGAGTCTCACTCCCACCGGGTGCCTAGCGTGAGATTCATTTGACCTTCGATCACTTTAACGAAAACGAAAATTAGTATGGCATTGAAGAAGCGCCTTCTGGCGACATACGAGAAGAGTTAAAAAATTTACATACAAATTTTCGTAAACGTAAACGTAATCGAATATGAATACGGATAGTAAACAAAACTCGCACTAGGCACCCAGGTGTTGCAGAGTAGTTTGCCTAATCAAACATAAAAAAAGAAAACTTCGTGATGATAATACACAACACTTTCATTTACTCAATAACTTTTTGTTTGTTCGTATAGCTGGCCATAATTAACGTAACAACTTGGCTCGTTCACGGGACATCTGGTTAATTTATACAATTGTTCTATCCATTTAATCAAAGCGTCTATCAACGTTGCCGCATTCACGGCTTAACTTGAACACAATACAATCTAATTGATATTTAGATTTCATTATTTTGTTACGACACCCGTTTCTTAATGAAATAAAGGATATTTTAATTACAATCTATTTAAAGATTACAATATGTATAACGGGGCTCTTGTGACGGCAAAATAGCTTGGATTAGATAGATAACAGAGTAACAAGTCTAATGTAGGCTTTGTACAAAGGAAGAGTAGGTACGGTTAACCACAAAAATAACTGTACATTTTATTAGTACTTAGACTCTATTGAGAAGCGCGCTAAGAGGGTCATTGGCGACTCTAAACTCGTCCAAGCTGCAGAGTCTTGAACATCGACGCAAGGTTGCCAACCTTTCGGTATTTTATCGAATACACTTCGGGGAGTGTGCGATGGAATTACACGGACTGATACCATCTTCTCCTTTCATCTTTGGGATGAGGTCCGCGGACTGAGATCCCACCCTTATGCTGTCAACATACCGCTTAAACGCACAAAGCGCTTTGCGTCATCGTTTTTGATGAACTCCCTTCTTGCGGATCTGTTTCCTGAAACGTACAACCTGGACATTTTTTTTTGCATTATCTAGGCAAGTACGCTACATCAGGCGAGATCGCGGTCAAATACTTGCCAAATAAAAGTAAAGTTAGCAGCGGCGGAAGATACTTGCCACACTGTTGTACAACATATATACTCTTTGTCCTTGTTCCAAAAAGGGGTAGGCGGAGTATCGATATCACCAATTTTGAGTATATTCGCCACTATTGCCCGCGGACGCCACATTTAGCATAAACAAAGTAGGGTTCCGAGGTGGAAAAGATAATGTCAGTGATGGGTTGCTAGTTGATCGCGTGATCGTCGATGTGCGAGCATCTTGGAAACCTTATCTCTTAGTCGGCTCTTACGACGTGCACGGGAAGTTAGGCAGATTATACATTATTATCATGTCCCAGACCGGCATGGGACTGTAGTACCATTTCATAGTTCATCGTCTGTCAATAACATATAACAACGGTTAAATCAATTGTTATGTACCATAATATGGCGTTTCGACAGACAAGGGGTTAATAGATTTACTAAAAGTTGACACTACCATGTATTTGACACACACGCATTGTTTGTCTTTAATGCGGCCGACATCTGTCAATGCCAATCCAAACTCACGTTCTATCTTTTTTTAATTTTTCATTGCTTAGGATACAATCCGTGCAGCCTTAACAAAATTACGGTCGAATTTCGAACACTGAGCGACCACTAGTTTACTTAAAATGAAGTAGGTTTTAGTATTTTATTAAAAACAATTATTTTATCACATCGGATCTCATAATAGAAAGAATCGCCCTGAATTCATTTTTCACTTTCTCTCCTGTTTACGCACATCTTCTTTTTGATTTTCTTCATGACAAATGACTGTTACGAATTGCTTTCAATGAAAATGTTCAAAAAGCGTCATAATTATTTTATTTCTCAACCGGCTGCTATAATGTCGTTGTTCTAGCGACAATTTAACTCTAAAAGTTACGGTTTTCACGCATGGCCTAACGTCAAAACAACTGACTATTTTGAAAAATAAGACAACAGTGGCCTGCGGAATATCAATACAAACATTTTGATGTCGGATCATTGTTTCATTTGTGCTATATTTACAAAGTTACTGAAGAAATAAGTTTTTAGATATCATTACTTTTACGTATTGTTTATGCAGTTTCTGGGTATTTGTTTCAAATTCCAAGACAACCAGTGCCTTGTGAAAGGATCAAGCTAACCTACACTAGTCCTTTTTAATGTATATGACCTATTCAGCGCCTAGCACCAGTGACTTAAAAACACTTAGTTTTCCAAATTCCGCGCGGCACCCCCTTAGTTTCACGTGTTATGTATAGAACCTATATAATATATAGGTTCTATACATATTATAGCATACCACGTATAGAACCTATACAGTTGCCATAAAAACATACATTTACATTAATAATTATCTAGTTCCAATGTTGTCTGGTATCACGCCGTTGTAATTTATTGTTGTCAAGATAAAAAAATATTGCTTTTTGAACAATTGTAGAGTTGTCATGGTGTGTGTCTGTACTTACTGTAATAATTGTAATTACTGTGTCCGTTAGCATGTTTTTATCTAAACGGAACTTTAATTGTCATTGTCATGAGACAACATACGACGTATCCGCTGCAAGGTATTCGTGTCATTGCCGTGTTGCTTTGTGTGAGTTTTTTTTGCTATTCATTACGTTAACATTGTATTAAAGTAGCACCTTCCTGTGAAAAAAAGATTACAAGAGTGCTATACAAATTCTCGTTTTCGTTAACGTCATTGAATGGCTAATAAAACTCGCGTTAGGCCAGATGCCTTATGGTAAGGTAGGAGGTGGAATCGCTTTTCACTATATTTTCCAATTTTCCAGACTAAGGTCCTCGATTCTTGAGACTGGTTATCTTATCTCTAAATGCCGGAAGACAATAATGCTAGTAACTTTGTTGTTTTAGTGCCTTAGATAAGATGTATGGTGGTAGCCAGCCAGTAATACTAAAAACAATTCCTGTCACTAATCAAACCGAGTACGTTGACGACCTCCTTGGTTGAGTGGCTTGCACACCGATTTTCATGGTGTCGCTATCTCTGAGGTCCCGTGTTCGATCCCCGGTCGGATCAATTTAGAAATTCCTGTTTTTCTATATTGTTTCGGGTCTGGGTGTTTCCTATGTATATAATAAGTATGTATTTAAGTATATTCAGTATGTTTATCCGTTGTCTAGTTAACCATTTATCGAGTTTCTTAAGGAAGCTTTTCTCGGGGCGTACTTATATTTTATACTTAATTGGCGTAAGTGTGGGAAACATTTATTTATTTTATTTATTTAGTACAATAACATGTCCCCACCGCTGGGACTCGATGCCGGGACCTCTGGGTCTGACGATCGGCTGGTTTAACCACTAGACAACAGAGGCGGCTAATAAATACAAAAATTTAACGGCGTTGGTGTTGATAGTGCAGGGCGGTTACAATATAACGTTTTAACATTTACTTTGTGGACGAACAAAATATCCATGTTTTGTCTTCTAAAATTTACGCAAACACTACACACTGAAATTAAACTTTTAGGGATCTACTCGTTTATCCTGACGTTTTTTGAGACGACCATCACCACAGTCTCCCTGTGACCACGGATCCTGCAAAGCGCCAGAATAAACATCAAAAATAAAATGCATGTGTAAAAAAGTGGTTTAGTTTAAATCTCCATATTGCTTTTCACGGCGGACGTCTTTCTACGTATTCCTGTACGCTATTTCTCTAATAAAGCCAGTATTAGTCTCGCAAGTCCCGTAAGGGAAGACCGCACGGTTGCAAACCATTCTCTGAATCATCGGACATGCCTTTGTACTTAGAATAAAGACAGCCAAGTTGATCATGGCGGTTTCTTGGCGTTATCGTAAAATTACTCTTTACGTTTAAAAAAAAATACAAAAATAAAATAAAAAAATAAGTAAGTACAAAAATGAAATACAATAAAAACTAAAGATATTACTAGTGATTGTTCACATGCATTGACTTTCCTAAGTGCTCTAAGAGAAGGTTGAAATTTCACGCTCGCGGACTATACGGCACAAAATAAGGAGATCCAGCAGGTAAGTTTACATACTGCGCTGGAGCAACTCTGACATACCGGTTGTCCCTGAATATGTGAATCAATTTGTAACGGGAAATCCCTTAGGTAAGGTAAGGCAACCTTTCGAATATGCTGAATAAAAAAAAAAAATGAACATTGTGTTAAAAAAAATCTAAATTTAAAAAAGTACGACTTTTTTCAGATTTTCAACTACAGGTGCTTCGTTTATTGGTAATTTTAATTTTTTTTTCACTTTTATTATTTGTGAAGGATTGATTCGTCAAGCTACAGGCGTCTTTTTAAAAAAGACTTATTAAGTACGTATATTAGATGTCGCAGCATTATTTTGGTGTATTTTTTTGCAACAAAGTAATTTTTTATTTAGCACATTCAAAAGGTCCTTACTAAGATCTCCCGCTCAGTACAAGATCTCCCGCCCAGAATAGACTTACGAACCGATGGCATAGTGACATTCATAAGAGCTACGTGTAGCCTAAACTGAATAAATGATTTTGAATTTTGAATTTAAGGAATCTCCCATTACAATTTGATTCACATATTCTGGGTCATCCGTCGATCCTTTGTACGGACACGTATCTCGAAACAGTCCGAGCGCTGTTGTTGCTAGATTGCTGAGAGGTTGTCTATGTGTGCGTTGCTCTACCGTGTTTGTATGTAGCTTACTTTCTGCAGTCTCTTTATTTTGTGTATTCGGTCACTGAACATCCACCAACCCAACGGAAGGTATTCGCTTTGTATTGAAGTAAGTAGCCTTTTATTTTGATGATTCCATCAAGCACATATTTACAGTTGTATAAATCCTAAAATCTTTTAACCATATTCTTTTGAAAAATCTTTTAACATTTAAGATGTTTGAACATTATGTGTGTTCTGAAAAAAAAACATAATTACGTAGCTCTAAGCTTACGTTCGTAAGACCCTACAAATGATACTTACAATATTGTAATATTGTGTATGAAACAAAATTTTCCTACTTAAAGCTATTACTTAAACTGTGGTTCATTAGACTAGGAAAACATATAATTGCAAAACGTATAACATTACCTAAATAATGAGCCTACGTTGAGTACGCTTTTCACAAACTCGCCTCTGTTATAAGAATATGGGAGGGTCTTCTTTTACACTACAATTATTTTCTTTTTAAAGGTAACAACATCGTTCTATTTCCTCGTGAAATGTCCTCTCCAGTCCCCGCTTCGTTTGCTCGAGAGGTGTGGTGACCTAATTGCCTGCTCAAGTGTGGCATTATTGCTCTTGTTGATATCAGCTTTTGATGTTTCATACGTAACTTGCAATAGACGTTAAAGTGCAAACAGTGCAACAGTGCCGTGCAGTTTTCTTTATGAATAACTACTACTTTACCCATGGCTTTGCCCGCGTGGTTTTAATTTTTTTCTGTGCAAACTTCAATATTCATTTTAGGAATTAACAAAATAGAAATCTAAGAAACACTTTGGCTTAATAAAGGCCTACGCAGACCGGGACGGCATGGCAAAGTATTTTGCCGCCGAGAAATGCCGTGGCATGCCACGGCATGCCACGCCCACGCACGGCATGCCGCGTCACGTCGAAGTATGCCTCGGCAACTTTTGCTTAAGGATGTTCATGTAAAGAATATATCAAAATTTTTGATATATCGTAAGTAATTTGATTGTATGTGACTAGTTTATAATAATAAATATTAGATAGGGATCAGGTTAATATGAATTAAAACAGCTAGGCTGAAGAAACAAATCAACTTTATTTATTTATAAATCCCAGTGTTTAGTCTAGACCTTGCAAAAACAAAATTTTAATTACTCATTTGGCTTGAAGCCTGCTTCTCTGCTGAGGTAAAACCTGTGCGGCTTTTGAGAAAAGTCGTTCTGATGGAACAGAGCTACCTTTCAAATATTTGAATACAACTTTGTATAACTTTTTTAAGACTTGAGTTTTTACAACACTACTTTCGACACGTCACGGCGTGCGCCGGCATCCTTCAGCATACTTTTGCCTACCGAAGTACGCCACGGCATGCCGCTACATCCCGCCGCGGGAGCCCGTGGCATCGATGCCGCGGGATCATTTTAAAGCATGGGATATTATGTCTTATTTATATTTCGATATGTTTGAATGTCCATTGGTAAAAATTTAATCCTGCCATGCCGTCCCAATCTGCGTTGCCCTTAAATTATTTAATTGCCACACTACTAAAAATACAAGTTTTCCATAAGCTGTTTAGCTTAGCTTTCTGCATAAGCTTTGACTCTCGGTTTTTAGCTAGGAGCTTGCTCTTGCAGCTTTAACATAAATACCATTTAGACACATTGATAGACAACCCTGGGTCAAAGTGTGTACAAAATAAAATATATTTTGACAATCACAAAATACACTACCATGCAACTCAGGATATTTGATATTACAACAAAGAACGTGCGCATGCTGATCAAACAAACTTCACGAGTGAAGTTCGATCTATATTGCACATATCCTTTTTTCGAGCAAAAGCTACATTGTATGTGAAAGGTGATGTTATATCTGAAGAATTAATCGAGGGAATAATATTACTATATCATGATTATGGTTAATATAATAATTTTACGCAAATTTTGTTGCGAATCACGATAGCATAGTTGGTAGTGCACCTGACCCAGCATGTCATGGGGTGCGGGTTCACATCCCGCCCGTGCAATTTTTTCAACACTTTGTCTTTTTTTCAATAACTCTATCAACTAATAAAACACATTTAAAAAGCTTATACCACACTAACTCTCTTCACTTCCCCGTTCCACTACTTCATTTGTATGGTGCTGTTACCGAATTAAAAAAAAACTTATGCTACAAATAATAATTTATTAATTAAAACTGGGTAGGTAATTAAATAAAATTTACACGAAGCACTCGTTCCCAACCCGCCTGCCGCCGTTTACGCCCGTTAACATTCTTCATAATAACAAAGACTTTTTAAGGTCGTAAATCGTAATTTGCAATTCATAAGTCTGTCTGGCAATTTACTTTTGATATTCTTACTTCGCCTAATTTATTATGTTTACTAAATACGAGGATTTTACTTCATAGCTTTTATTTACGCCTGTAAAAACTTCGACTAAGTTCTAAAAATAATTTTAGGAAAGTCATTCTTCTGAGAAGTGGTGGGTAGGTACCGCCGTTCATTTGTGTACCTTAATTATAAATAAAGATTTAAAAAAAAAATATACCCCTAGTTCTTTCTCTATCAAGATTGCTAATCATCATCATCATCATCATCATCGGCTCATTTATGTCCCCACTGCTGGGGCACGTGCCTTCCCAATGGATGGATAGGGAGAACGGGCCATAAACCACCACGCGGGCCCAGTGCGGATTGGTGGTTGTTAACGGTTGCTAATGCAGCCGGGACCAACGGCTTAACGTGCCTTCCGAAGCACGGAGGAGCTTGAGACCGGCCTTTGCGAATGTTGCTTAACCTGAGCACTCGCAGAACGGGCGCGTTAACCACTGCGCCATCGAGGTCCTCATTGTCAATAGGTAGACTTAATTTAAAAGTTAGGCTTATTAAGCGTAAGACCAAAATGTTTGGGAAAAAGAAAAATACCAACAAAGCTAAGTTTGGGGCGCAGACTGTGTCAATATAATTACTATCATCAGCTTACAAACCTCTTACTGCTAGTTGGCGCACAACCTTTCAGCCTAAACTGCTCCTTCATGAAGGCCGTCTGATAGTTGGTTGGCACTCTTGGTCAATGTGTAAAGCAGCATTTTTATTATGAAAGTTGTAAGGACGCAGACTGTCATTGTTATTTATTTATATTGCCTATTAGCAATAAAAGCCCATAACCCACAACGCCGCTGCACTGGCACAATGCGGGTTGGTGAGTGCTACCGAAACATCATCAGCTCATTTTGTGTCCCCACTGCTGGGGCACGAGACTTACCAATGGATGGATAGGAAGAATGAGCAATAAACCACCACGCGGCCCAGAGCGGATTGGTGGTTACTACCGCTACCATTGTACAAATAGCAACCAAGACCTTATTAAAAATAAGCTCGAGATAGTTCTCCATCGTAGGATCTGCTTTTTTTTCTCGTCTCTTTCTCTGTATTTATTTATTTATTTCGCCATCTCTGAGGTCCCGGGTTCGATCCCCGGTCGGATCAATTTAGAAATACCTGTTTTTCTATATTGTTTCGGGTCTGGGTGTTTCCTATGTTTAATAAGTATGTATTTAAGTATATTAAGTATGTTTATCCGTTGTCTAGTTAACCATTTATCGAGTTTCATAAGGAAGCTTTTCTTGGGGCTAGATAATTGGTGTGAGTGTGGGAACATTTATTTTAAGGGTTTTGTTAAGGGTTGTTGCTAGAACCTAGCCCCCCGATTCCCTTAACAAAAACCGTAATTCTCTTACCAGAGATACATACACTCTAAAAAATGAAGGCCAACTAAGAGCGATTTTCTCTTAGTTGACCCTAAATTAGATGAAACAATAATGTTAATATATAACTCAATCAAAGCTGATTAGTTATATTAATAAGTTAAATTATGATTGAACTAATCATGTAGGCGTGATTATTGATTCTAAGAAGCATATAAGTCGTATCAACTATTATTATCTCTATTTGCATGATACGATCATTTCTAATAGTTAGTTTAAACAAAAAAATATGTTGCATCAATTATTATTAAAGTATTAGTATAACAATGTATAATAATCGTTTTAATAATTATCATTGTTAGTTTAATCAGTTGAACTTATTTGATTTGCCTTAAATCTATTTATTAAATCAATTAAAATTATTATCTTTAAAACAACCAATTTTTGTTATTCAAACCAATAATGACAAATAATCACTTTTATTACTTGAAGTTATTGAATGAACAATAAGTTAATTGTTAAATTCTAATAACATTAATTTGTTTAAATCGAATATTGTATTAGTCAAAAGAAATACTATCTTGATCGATTTAATCAAGAGTCCGACTCTAGCGGCGGAGTGCGAGGGGCGCGAAGCGGGGTGCGAGGGGTGCACGGCAACCCCGACGGCGCCGCCGCAGCGGTAGAAACCTGTTTATTCGTGCTTGATCGTTCGTTGGAGTGGTTGAGTTTGTGACAGTTGGACTCACAAAGGATTTTATATGGTGTGCATGGTGAGTCCTTTCATATATAGAAATGGACGACGTTAGCGAGCTTCTGAAGACCTGGGAGTTGGAAAATTTACTACCAGTGTTTTACGGTAAGTACCTATCTATCTCAGTTTTCGTTTGTGCTAAAGATCATAAAAAAGGGTGTGGCGGTTCCCTTTGATGACGTTGTGGGAGAAGACAATTGACCTACCTGCATGCCTAAACATAAAATGCATAGATATTATTAGTGCACCTACAAGATGCTACATGCAACTTGTGTTACAGCCTGCCATTTAGAATAAATACGTACCTACGTAACATAACAGTACTTGTACAAAAAAGTAAAAAGCCAAAAAAATACAAAAATCAGTGAACCCTGCTTTCGAAACACTGAGAAGCTCGAGATGATAAGTTTTTGGTCACCCATCCGATGCCCGGCCTTTGTGAAAGTTGCCTAACCACAGCACTCGCAGACCGGGCGCGTTACTATTACTACTGCGCCATCGAGCTCCTCTTAAACATATTCAGTTTGCTACAAAATAGCATTTGATGAATGTTACTGCTATTGGTACGTAAGTTTACACACGGCTGTAGACCTTGTAGGTACCTATTGAGAAGAACCGGCAAGTAACTCGGCAAGGGCATTTCTTTTCTCCCTTTTACAGTATTAGCGTCACGTCAGTGTCTTTAACAGCGTCATAGGTACCTACATAAATCGACACTAATCTATCTATCACCTATCTATATTAATAGGTAGGTAATGTTTTCTAAAGTTTACGCGAACATTTCAAAGGTAGGTAGGTATTTAGTTTGTTGCCAGCTCCGTTTACGAACTGCATTTATTATTTTCAGAACAACAAATTACAATTCAAGCGTTATCGGCTCTGACGGATGATGATGTAAAAGAGCTGATCCCTCTAACAGGTCCTAGGTCCCTCTTTATGAGATGTTGGAGGTCATGGAAGGCTGAGTTTTCTTCGGTTTGTATACTTAATTATCTACCTAGGTAACTTTAATCTTATATTGCTCATCAGAGGAGCTCTTTGGCACAGTGGCTAGTGCGATCGTGTAACGATTGCAGAGCATAAGTAACTTTCGCATTCATCATCATGAGCTCATTTATGTCCCCACTGCTGGGGCACAAGCCTTGGATGGATAGGGAGAATTAAGGCGACACTGATTGCGGATTGCTGGTTGTTAACGACTGCAGCCAGGACCAACGGCTTTACGTGCCTTCCGAAGCAGATGATACATTTTTGGTCACCCATCCGATGACCGGCGTTTGCGTAAGTTGCTTAACCTCAGCACTCGCGCTCAGCACACGCAGTCCGGGCGTGTTAACCACTACTCCATCAAGCTCCTCATTTTTTGCAATCCTGCAATGGGTGACAAAAAATAAATATCTCTAGCTCCGTTAAGTAGGTACTTACTATCTGTATTGTATCCCACCATGTAACTCTGTCATTTAGCTTTTAATACCTAATAAAACATTAATTTACAGACTCTGTCGGATTTTTCTTTGTTTGACTCTATAAACAAGGATATAATAGTGATTCAGGAGTCTTCTGATAAAGAAAAAGAAAATGTGTCTCCTATAGTTCACTTAAATAGCAACGACACCGAGACCAGTTCTGAGGGCATGGTATGCTATTTTAACTCATTTGTTTTCAGTTTTTCTTTTTTTAAGAACTAAATTCAAATTTAAAAATAAAATACCTATAAAAACTTTCAAATAGGTAAGTACTTATTTAAAAAATCTTGTTATTTCCTGGTAATAACTAAATACCTTACCCTATCTTACTAAGTAATTTTAATAACAAAACCAATGATAACTTTTCATCATAACCAAAAAATAAATAATGGAGTAGGTAAGTACCTCCATAGGTACTTACCTACTCCATTATTTATTTACAACACCATTGTTGTGAGTAGTAAAACTATTTATTATCATAGCTTCATACGTACTACCTGTTTTTCAATAAATGCAAAGACATAATTTAGAGTCATAATCATAAGGGACAGTATAGGTAGTTAGAAGTTTATAAATATGATGATAAACTATAGTTTATCATCATATTTATTATACTTTTTTCAATACAACTTTAGGTAATTAATTTTTATTGACTTAGAGGATGAAAGTTACTAATGTTCTTACTCTCTACTGAGATGCAACAATACAAAGATATAAAGACAAAGAGTATACCTATAAGTATGTGAAAGTTATTATTTTTATTTATAAAACAATTATATTTTTGTTATTATGGATATCATCACTAGGATGGCTCCAAATTTTGAATACATAGGTGTTTTTTTTAGATATTGGAAAATCCTTTGAAGTAATCCCTCGACTCTGCGACACTCCTTGCATTTAAAGGTCGCTGTCTTGCTGGCGATAGTGCAAGAAACTTATTAGCAGCTGTTATTGCTAAAGCAATATTATCAGAAAATATATCACCTATCAATGGTGCAATTTATTATAAGTGGGCCAATCATATCAAAAAGCTTTTTCCTGGTGAAAGGACTACCACATATTATATCCCAGCTTGCACTACTGCAAATGGAATTGTACTACAGGCTAAGGGGAAACTGGTCTACCAGGTGATAAACAAGCGAAGGCGCTTACAAAGTTTAGGAGCTCTACCAAAAGGAAAAGGAAAAAGGAGCAGAGAAGACAGTCCCATTCAATTGTTAGGATATAATCCATCTCCAAGGCCTTTACCTAGTATTTTCAATGAAGAAGAAAACAAATATGACGAAAACATTGAGGATGACTTACAATGGCTTCAAAATTCTTCTGAGCCTTGGTGTTTAGTGGAAGAGAAGTGGGAGAAGACTCACAAATTAAGAACGCGATTTTTATATGACTCAAACAAGGATACCACTGAAAAATACTTCGACAAATACCCAGCGTTAAAAAAACCACATAGTTATTTTCTGGTAAATATTAATTTGTTTCTGTAACTATGTAAATTCAATAATTTTTAATCTGTCAAGCCCAGACAACTTATTACCTAAATACTAAAATGATTTTTTATCTTTTCAGCTACATAAAGACTTCAATGCTATACATGATTTTTCTAAAAATAATCTATTTATTTATTTTCCATTGTTGAAAATAAAGCTGCAAGAACTGGTAAAAACGAAAAAAACAACAGACCCATTTTACCACGAACTGATAACACTTATCGATTGTAAGTATTATTAAGAAAGCAAGCTATATTTTTACCCACCATTGTGGGTTAGTGGTTAAACCGGTCTCAGCCATTAGGCCCCAGGTTCGGTACCCACAGGTGTACTTGTTTGGTTTGTGGTAAGCTTGTTTTAAGTCAAGCCTAACTAGCTACCACCATTTTATCTATCTATGAATGAATTTGAATTTGAATTGAATTGAATTAGAATTTGATAACCATTTCTGTTGTTATGAAGTTAAGGAAACAAGCACAATACAAAAGGTTATCAAATTCAATTCATTAACATCTTCGATACCTTGTAATATTAATATTTTAAGTAGTGGTAAAAAATATGTGACTTTACGCTGTACGGTTTAAAACCAATAAATAACCACTTGCAATTATATTTTTTGTTTTATTTCATTAAAATATTGTAAATTATATACCAGTACACACGATAACTACTGCAATAAATTATGCTAATGTTTGAGGTCCATTTGATAACAAGAAATCAAAATCATCATTAATATAATATAATAATGATATTAATGACGAACATAATAAGTACCTACTCAGCTTATTTCTATGAGTTAATACTATTAACAATAACGTTTGTACTAGTTATAAATATAAACAGATCAGGCCTATGTAGTATATTTAAACTGCCTGTACTAACATACATTTGCTTCTATTCTAGTTTTTTGGTACCGAACGATCACTTCTTAAGATAAGGTAAGGCTCTCTAGGTCGAGGTAAGGCAGCGCAGGGCGCCGATACAAATTTATTAATTATTTTCATTAGCTTTTGTATACGCATTTGAGGTACTGTCCTTAATTGACAAATCTGATTTTAATTCAATGTTAAGTCCGCGCTTATGAGTGAACATAGATACGATATATTATTACGACAGTACCTCAATAACGTTTATTAAGTTCAGTGCGATTTAATGATAATGCTCGGCGCGCCTAAATCGACCTATTTAGCTTTAAAAGACCATAGGATGAGATCGGACGGTCCTAAAAAAACTAGAACAGCATAATTTGTAGAAGAACAGTCAATGATCATATTAATATTGACAAGGCGCAGGCCACATATAAATGGCGTCGGGCGCGGACATGGCACGGGCGGCTTCCTATTCCATTCAAATTTCATACTAAGTGCATGGAAATAAAGCGCGATTTAAGACACACGGTATGTCGTGGCTCTGATGTGCTTATGACGAGCCATTTCGGCGCGTCAGTCATTGCGCTTTATTTCCATGCACTTAGTATGAAATTTGAATGGAATAGGAAGCCGCCCGTGCCATGTCCGCGCCCGACGCCATTTATATGTGGCCTGCGCCTTAGTTGAACTTACAAGGGAACTTGTAAGAACAGCCATTTATCATATTAATATTGACCAAGATCTTAGTTGAACTTACTAGGGAACTTGTTAGAACAGCCATTTATCATATTAATATTGACCAAGATCTTAGTTGAACTTACAAAGGAACTTGTTAGAACAGCCATTTATCATGTTAATATTGACCAAGGTCTTAGTTGAACTTACTAGGTGAACTTTTCAGTACAGCCATTTATCATGTTTATATTGATCATGGTCTTAGTTGAACATACTAGGGGAACTTGTTAGAACAGCCATTTATCATATTAATATTGACCAAGGTCTTAGTTGAATTTACTAGGGGAACTTGTTAGAACACTAATTTATCATGTTAATATTGACCAAGGTCTTAGTTGAAGTTATTAGGGGAGCTTGTTAGAACAGCTATTTATCATATTAATATTAACCAAGGTCTTAATAGAACTTACTAGGGGAGCCTGTTACAACAGTCATTTATCATGTTCATATTGACCAAGACCTTAGTTGAATATACTAGGGAAACTTGTTAGAACACTCATTTATCATGTTAATATTGACAAAGGTCTTGGTTGAACTTACTAGAGGAATTTATCAAAACAGCCATTTATCATATTAATATTGACCATGGTCTTTGTTGAATTTACTAGAGGAACTTGTTAGAACAGCCATTTATCATCTTAATATTAACCAAGGTCTTAGTTAAATATACTAGGGAAACTTGTTAGAACACTCATTTATCATGTTAATATTGACCAAGGTCTTAGTTGAAGTTACTAGAGGAACTTGTTAGAACAGCTATTTATCATATTAATATGAAACAAGGTTTTAGTTGTACTGACTAGGTAAACTTGTTAGATCAGCCATTTTTTATTGGTAATATTGAATAAGATCTTAACTGATTTAGTTAAGTAGCTATAGTAAGTACAATCAAAATCATCTTAATTGATGTATTCAACGTCTTGTTAGGCTCGTATGGAATCAAGATGCTTGATCACAACTATCACAATCATGGTAAAAGCTACCAATTTTTTTTTAGAGTGTAGGTTATTAATTTCGGCTGTAAGTCGCTACGATATCTTTACTGTTTTTGTTATGGGAATCAGGGCACAGGAGATGTGGGGTTAAGCGATGGTCTACCCGACCCACTAAACCACAGGGTACTCTTCTGCCGCAATTGCGGGACCCATAGCACTCAGAGAGTCATTCCATACATCCCAGGATCCGCCTATGAAAAAGCTGCTTTACTTGCACGATCGTAGTCCGGACGCGCTAGCCGCTTCACCGACGAGTTACAAAGTCTTATTTTTTCTCCACCGGTTAAAATAATAACTTAAGCATAATCTTTAAAGCTCTTCACGCCAGAGCGCTTCACCCAGGGCGCTGCTTTTGTACCATTCATGAATAATAAATAAATAGATTTTTTGTTTCAGACCAGCAGATCTAAAAACGCCATCGTTGATGATTCATAATAAATTTTCCTATCATGATACAAATTATTGCGTGTAGCTATATCGATACGAATCTTGAATAATTATTTGAAGGGGATTGAATACGATCGATTTACAATGAATAATTATTATTTTAATTATTAAAATTATTGATAAAGATTTCGTAAAATAATTATTCGTAAGTAGTACTACTACTAATGTAGTCATTAGCCAATGTATTTTCCTATGCCAGGGCAAAGACCTACATTATTGGAATCAAGTCATCGCTACCGTTGATGGTACCGAAAAGCGCTTGTGCCACTCGACCACTGAGTGTTGGTTTATTAATTAAGTCTGCATTAATCAGTCACTTCCCTTATAAATAAGAATATAAACAAACGTTTTTTTTTGTAACACAAATCACAAGGAAAATCCTAACTCAAAACTACTTGCAAGTGTTTTTGACGTAGATAGGTAGTCACGAAATAACCACAAGGCCACCTGACAAATTCACTTAAAAGGTTTCACACAGCAAAAAGAGCAGCCCTAAAAGTTAAAATTAGGTCAACTGCGATATTTTGTCGGCTTTAATACGTTCATTTGGGATGCAAAGCGGCGGATTGTTTGAACGTTTAAGCTTCGCTTTTGTCAATCAGTTGTTGGTATTGACTACGAACACACAGTTCTGTGACTATGAAGGCTAAAAGCAAAAGCTTTCGATATTTTGTTGTTGAAACGCGAGCTGTGATACGAACACAGAGTTTTATGACCATAAAGGCTTTATGCAAGGGCTTTCGTTACGTTGTTGTTTAAACGCGAGCTATGATCGAAAGTAGGTGCACTATTACCTTTTGATAGACTTACGTAGAAACATTTCAAGATTTAAATACAGATCTTGCAATGTACTTATGAGGTTGCAAAATATACGTAGAGGCTTATTTTGCGGACACGAGACCATTACGTACAACATAAAGAAATTAAGATTGTGGGTAAAAAGCTTTTTTGAACGGTTTTATTTAGCTTTGCCCTGTTTATTTATTTGTTTATTTGTTTGGGTCAAATCTAGTAATTGAAATTTGACCCCCTTCCTGTTGACGGATTGATCTGAAATTTAGTTCAATTATATTGTCATTACACCTTTAGTTCTTATGACAATATAATTCAATACTTTCGGTATCTTCTATATATTAATACGTGAAGCAAAAGCTTTGTACCCCTTTTTACGAAAATTGCGCGGACGGAAGAGTATGAAATTTCGCACACTTATAGTTTATATAGAGAAGGATTGCAGAATGTTAATTTATTTTTAAAGTATGCATAAAAATACATTAAATAAAAAAAATAAACATTACACACACTACCATGTATTTGACACACACGAAATTATTTCAAAAATGGAAGAGGAGCGACCGAAATCTGTCAATGCTAATCCAAACTCACATTCTATCTTTTTAAATTTTTCATTGCTTAGGATATAATCCGTGCAGCCTTAATAAAATTACGGTCGAATTTCGACCACTGGGCGACCATAAGTCAATGTAAAACCAAGATGGCTGCCGCTACATAATGGCGGGTTACATATATTTTATCACTACTACCTCAAAAAGGGTAACAAATGAAAGGGCTTGATTAGTAGAATAGTTCTTTATGAAAATAAAATGAAAATCCAATATGGCCGCCAACAAAATGGCAGGTTAATTTTTTTTCTTTTTACAACTTCTTCAATATGGGTAGGTATCAAATAAAAGGTCTTGTCTAGTAGAAAAGATTACACTATAAAAAAAACTAAAAACTTGAAAATAAAAAAAGAGTAAAATTTTTTTTAAGTTAAACAGTTTTATCTATATTATAAAGAGGAAACCTTTGTATTTTTGTATGTATGTATGCATGTATGTATGTATGTATGTTTGCAACGAATAAACTCAAAAACTACTGGACTGATTAAAAAAATATTTCACCATTAGAATGCTACATTAGCGCTGAGTAACATAGGTTATATTAAAAAAAAACTAAAAACGACAATTTAATTTTCCAATACAAAATGATTTGTTTGTTTTGTTGTCATGGAAACCATTGATATATATTTAACTCAATGATGGGAACTGTCAAAGCGGTACGAAGTCCGCCAGGTCAGCTAGTTGAAAAAAAAAGTTAAAAAAAAATGATGTAGACAATGTACTAAAAGCTAAAAAATAAGTCGGTAGGTCCAGTTATCAGTTATCACACCACTCTCCTCATCAACCTAGGGCATTGATCAGACAAAAAAATAAAATCGTTTGGTATTTGACTTTGAGGGTATTGTTTAACAATGTTAGGCACGTTCGTACGGCTTGGTCCCGCGAAACTCATTGGGACGAGAAGCCTTCGTCGGCAAGGCGACGACGAATTTAGAACAAAGGCCCAACTTTGCCGCTACAAGTTATTAGTAGACTGAGTTACCGTGTATAGGTATCATGGATACCTTATTTGTTACATCGCCTGGTGTCTAGACTAGACGACAAAAATAGCAGCAAAGTTACTTTGCTAAAGTGTGTGTAGGTATATATAATATAAACACACATCAAGTACATTTTTAGCTATAAAATTTATTTCTAATAATATTTACTTAATCTGGTTTTCTAGACTGGCTTTTTGATCTATTTTTTATGTTTTAGTAAAAAATTAAGAAAAAATGCAATTTTAACAATTTGGGGAAAATTAGCTTACGTTAAAGGCAAAAAAGCAAGAACAAGATTGAATTTTTAAAATTTTATTGTAAAGATAAAAATAATAATATTCTGTATTTCTCTTCTTTTCCATTTCTTCTCTTCCATTCACACGAATCACACAAGCACAGCGATTTGGCATGCTTAAAATCAGTTCATCCAAATCACTTTGATGAATAGCCGCCCACGTTCTTTCTAACAAGTCAAAAAGTTGTTGTGGGGTGTGCACGGCATCCCCGCCCACGTTCTTTCTAACAAGTCAAAAAGTTGTTGTGCACGGCGTCCATACTCGGCAGAGCTCTTCTTTGGAACATGTCCCATGCATACTCAATTTGGTTGAGGTCTGGTGATTGTGCAGGCCACGACAGGACGTTGATATGAGAATCGGCAAGAGTGCGTGTTACGACTCTAGCCGTGCGTGGACGTGCATTGTCATGCATTAGTCGAAACGTTAAGGTTAGGTATTCCTGCAAAGGCCGCGCTATTGAGTTTTTTCAAACCATCTGAGACATAGACAATAAGGTTTTAAATTCTGGAAAAAAGTATGTATTAGTTAAGGATCTAATCTAGTCGAAGTCGCATTCAGTTACAAGATCCAATGAACTTCACTCGATAGAAAAAAATCCCAAAGTTACCCCTTTTTGTAAATCTCAAGCGTTCTTGGCGTTCATCTTGTATCCGGCCTCATACCGAAACGTGATTGTGGGGTGCTGGGCGTGATGGGTGGAACCCTCAGCGGCTTTCGGGAACGCAGACGCACTTCGCGTAAACGATTCCGGATGGTTTGGTTGCTTATCAGCTAGCCTGAAGCGCTGTGGAGCCTTGTGGCCAACATCATAGCGGTCATGGTACGATTCCGTCGAGCAGTATTTTGGATGTACCGGTCTTGTCTTTGAGTGTGTGATACGAGATCTTCCTCCATGTCGCTCGGCCACGCTGCCCGTGATACGATAGCGTGTCCAGAGGCGGCCTATGACAATCTGTGTAGTGCCAATGGCGGCAGCCACAGAACGTTGCCTGGAACCAGCTTCCAACATTCCAACGGCTCTCAACATCTCTTCCCTTGTCAAATGACGTCGTTGCTCCATATCGTTGCAATTTTTTTTACTTCCAGTGCAGAAATTGTACTGCTTTTGTAAAATTGTCATTACACTCTTTAATATTAATTCAGATTGACAGTTAATTTTGCATATTTAAATTTATTTATTTTGCATATTTATTCTATAACTCTAATTCTATTCTTTAAAATGTACTTGATCCCTAGACATTTTTGATGTGTGTATATAAAATACTCTTTTTTTCAAAGTTTGAGTATCAATTAGCTTAGATTAGGTTTATTAAAGGTATCAAAAAGTAAAAAAAGAAATCTAAACCGTCTACTAGTGCATACTTTAACTGGTTTAGGCTGGAGGTAGATAAATATAACCTAAGATGCCTTTCATCTTGCGAATCGGTGATTTCGCATAAGGAGACGACTAGATAAGAGCCGCAGAGAGGGTCCACGAGGAATCTATCCACGCGGATCTGATCCGCCGGCGTAGCGGGAGAAGAAGGCGGCAGTGGGCTTCCTACTTCCCCCGCAATGAGGTGACAGTGGGCGATAGGGAGTCCCTAGCCGTCGTAAGCCTCAAGACGTGTGGAACACGCCCAAATATCTTCGGGCGCGTTATCACCCTGGTGGCAAGTAGGGGTACTTGCTTACGGCTTACGACGGCTAGTGGGATTTGCTAGGGTTTTTTGTGGGTATGCTTCCTTCTCCTGATTTGTGGGAGTTGGGGAGGAGAGTCCCCCCCCATAACCATCTGCGTCTCTCCGGATGCGGTGGTATTCGTCAATGGCTTTTTCCTGCATAAAAAGATGCCTTTAATCCGTTGCACCATCTTGTTTGGTACACCCATAAATGCTAGATATAATGCTTTTAATTGGTTTTGAATTTTAGACCTTAGTCAGGTACTACTTATAGTAGATATAATATTAGGCCAACACGCTCTCATATTGGCTTTTCTCTATCGCTACTGGCTGTTGATAGGCACTTTCCTTTTAATGCACCTTTTTATAGACACCTTTAAATACTAAAAATAGTTTATTATTAGTGGTATGAGCAATCTATCAATAATCATTGCAATCATTATAGCACGGTAGAAGTTGGGCCGTGAAACAATTTTTTATTCAAGAAATGAAGTATGAAATCTTTTTCCTTGCAAACGCTCATCTTGCACTAAACCAAAGAGACTATAAAAAGACCGGTGCTGCCCGCGCGGAAAATAGTTCCGAGGTTGACATTAAAATTTCATTCAATTCCGCAGAAGTGGACGGTATCTATTGAAATGTTGCTGGTATCGATCGGGGTAATTTTGCACGAATACCTACCACTCCGCCGCCACACGAATGCCTCGGTGGCCTAGTGGCAAAGCGCTCCCGAAGGTCCCGGGTTCAATTCCCAGGTCGGGCAAAGTGTGTTGCGGATTTATTCGGTGCATAGCCCGGGTTTGTAATCACCAACCCGCATTTGGCAAGCGTGCTGATTAAGCTGTCACCCATCAATTGTAGTGATGACTTGATTTCAATGATGGAGACTTTTGCCCAGTAGTGGGACAGTTTTAGGCTATTTACTTTACTTTACTTTTTACCTACCACTTCAAATTGGAGATAATCATATAATACAAGTAATACATAAATAAACAATATTTCCTTCCTGTATGATGAATAATCATTCATCAGAATGATAATAGAAATGGAAAGTGAGAAATGATATACCACCCCAACCCCTCGAGTATCTCAGTAAAAAAAGATGTAGGGAGTCCTCACGCGGACTTCTTGAGAGAATTTGAAAAGTGCAGTTGCACTGTTTTGTTTAATTTGCCAACACTCATGCACACTCACGAACACTTAACGGTTAATAATCCACCATTATTTCACATTAATATTCGACCTATCACAAATTTTAGAAAATAAAACAAAACAGCAGACATGATGACTCTTCACTTTCCCGCCAAGAAGTCAAATTTACGAGTTTCAAAATGACGTTTTGTTTTTTTTACAGAGCCTGCTAGCGGCTTGCATCTTCGCAATGCTTTGTGGTTCCTATTGTGGCATTATGATGATTGGATAATTCAAATATTACGTTTACGACCTACCTTTATGTTTATAATGTTCCTTTGTCAAAGGTTTCAATGCATCCTTTTCTCAAAACTTTCTACTGTAAGGAAAGTGATTTTTCTCACGTCTTTACAATATCTAGTTGAAGTCATCATCCATCCACATTCACAAGAATCATCAAGTTTGAGACCACTATAAGATGTCCCAGATTATTTTTCATGTATTCTGTAAGCTAACCAGTAGTTCATGGATCTTAGAGAGGGCCACAGACCAAATATTAGATCTGTGGGTAAGGCATTGTAAGTACTGATAAGACTTTTCTTTTAATACATTAAAATATTATACCATGAAGTCCCAGGGAGAAGTATTTCACTAATTATTATACACCTACGTCATACCACGGCGGTTACTCTGATCAATGCAATATGTCTTACGCCTGTTTTCCTCAAGAGTAGGCCGAGACGACAGATTTCCACAACGATGATTTCGTTCACATCCATTAGTCTTTTCATAAGTATATATTATACTATTATTGCGTTAAAGCGGTGTATCCGATCAATCGTAAATATTGATTCAACGGAATCCTGTGTTCCACATTTTAAGGAACTAAAAATACTATCACTCCCCAGTCTGTTTATTTACGAATGTGCCATCTTCGCTAAATTAAATATTCACCGTTTCAAATTTAGTAATAGAGCCAGACATAAAGACAAAATGACACGTGAACCCCACAAAACTGCTCTTTTCCACAAAAGTGTTTTTTATCTAATCCCCGAGATATATAATAAATTGCCAAAGACTGTTGGAGATTTAGATTTGCATAATTATAAAAAGCAATTATTTCAATTGTTATTACACAAATGTTACTATACTTTAAAGGATTATCTCGATGATGTTTAATTTTAATTGTTCCCGTCTATTTCTTAATTTGTATTAATTAATTTTAATTGAATTTATGTCTTATGTCTTATTATTTTAATTGTTGTCTTGACATGTAAAAATGTTTCGTTAATTCTAAAGTGCTGCATTTTGAATTGTTATTATTTTAATTTTCTACGATTATGTTATAAAATGTCACTGACCTACTTAAAAATTATTGTATGCCATTATGGCGGGTCATAGCTGTGTACAATCGGAAACATGTAACAACTATCTGCTTACCTATGTACCACAATAAAGAATTTTGTATTTGTATTTGTATTTGCGTTATACAAGTACGCCTGAATTCATATAACAATAAAGTTGAGTTAGAAACAAGAATAAACTTTGTTGTTTCATATTATAAAAAAGTTTAATAAGTATGTAATAATTCAGTGCTTACGTTAGCCTTCCCGGTAGCATAATGGTCAGTGCAACCGCCCGGATTGCGGAAGACCCAGGTTCGATTCCTGGCTGGGTCGGGTAGGCATTAAATTTTTTCACTGTATTTTATAAATATTTAAGTTTAATAAGGTTTTATGCAAACTCTTTAGTAAAGGAATTATTTGTTCCAGGAAGACTTCTTATTTAGCATTATTTTTATTTGCTAATTCATAGTTTTATACTAATTTACCTAAGTGATTTAGTGACCAAAGTGGTTTCAGCTCATGAATTGAAACGTAATTGTATTCAGTGAAGCATTTAAATGTTTTAATGGTAATGAAAAAATATCGCATTAGTTATTGGTTAAATATTTAATTGAGTTAAGTACTTTAAATCGCTTGGTTGAGCATCAAATGTTTCTTCTCAAGCTTCTTTCTAAGTATTTATTCGTAACTGTACAAGTTTTTATTTTATATTTTATTTTAGATAAAAAGTTTCCTTCGTGAATCACAGAAAGCGGTAAATAACATTTCGTGGTATTGTCGTTCCCCTAAAAGCTACTAACAACCCAACTTTATTAGTCTCGCGTGGTGAACTGGTGATTAGGGTCCGATTCCCTAAAGATAACACGGATAAGAGCTGAATTACTTGAGTACCTATACATTTAAATTCGTATTAGGCTTGTCGTCTAAGTTAAGTATAAATTCAATTTACTTGTTTTTTTTCTCCTCAATTTCAAACTGAAATGAAATATAAGTACCATAGAAATAAGCGTCAGTCGTCAGGCAACTTTGGTTAAACCTCCATACCTTCAGTTGTCTACTGACGTGAAACACATAACTATAAACAAGCGTAACTATTAGCTTTTCCGAATGACTTAACCACAGTATTAACAATTGGCCGGTTTTTATCCGTGTAGGTCAGATGTAGCATTTGAAGAAGACTTATTCAAAATCGATTTCAAAGTTACGATTAGAAAGAAATACAAAAGACTTTTTAAATTTTTAAAGGAGTGTCGCTGCGGATGTAGCCTTTGTTCAAGTTGTAAACAACGTGTCTTCATCGGTTGCGTGCGCGAAGCTTGCGTTTTGTAGTACCTACGCAAACACGATACGAGTGTTTGGTGAGTGTCAGGCCCACAGATTGCTAACTGTGCGTAGTTTACTACACAACAGCTGTAGTAGACATATTTGACGTTACTGTGTTACGGCCTAGCGTTTCCGCTTGAGGCTAAACACCGGATTTTATTCGTCAGTACACAAGGAGGTATTATTTAAAGTCAACTCGAACTCGATTATTTTAGGCATGTGACGCTTTCGAAGCTTTTAGTTGTACTATAGCTTCTATTATTTTATTTTTAATCAAATAAACAAAAAAACTTTTGAATCGTCCAAATTGTGTTACCTCCTACCCATTCGGGCTCGGGACTATATCTTTTAACTGTGAAGAAGAATGGGCGCAAGAATCTTCACAGCTTTTATAGCAGTAATCACATTACAAAGAAAAAAAATAGTTCTGTTTTGTATTAAAGAATTGTAGAAAAAAATAGTTAGAATTGTATTACATACTCAAGAATAATAAATAAAAACTAACAACTTAATGAATACAGCTAGGATGAAAAATATGAAGTTAAATTCAATCGATTAGTTATTGAATATTAATTGAACTTCATTTGGTGTACTATCCCAAACACTAGTATTTATTTGTATTGAAATGACCTTGTAAAGGAGTACGTTTATTTTATTATTAATGTTTTAAAATTATGATAAATGTGTTTTTTGCGGGAGTTGGTTGGGATAAATCTAATCTAATATATAAAATAGAATCACAAAAGTAAATGTAATATATTAAGTGATGGATGATAAATAATAATGTTATTTTAATACAGTAACATAATTACATACGCTTTTACAAAGTCACGTCTTCAATTTTGATGACTTCTGTCACAGGTAGAGTGCGATTCAAATAGGATGGCGGCTGTGAAGTTAGTCACAAGTCGCGTCGCAGTAGCAAATTTAAGGTGTCAGCGGGACGTTACAAGGCGGGAGAACGAGGCACACCTGCGCGCACCGGCACTCGCAGCATACTTCACAGCCGCAATCCTATTTGAATCGCACTATATCAAGCTATAATAAACAACCTCTCACGGACACGGAATCTCGCCACAGCTGCGCTCAGACTGTTCCGAGCTGTTCCGTGAAAGGCTCTTTGTGTGCGTTGCTCGAGTATTTGTATCGATGTATTAAGCTTTCCTTCTGGGTACATTTATATTGTACCATAGCATAGGTGACCAACGGTAACCTATCTTACTTTCGAAACTTTTTGACGTGATAACGTCTTATAAATTGATAGACCCGGCTGCATGCACGAAAAAGTTCCGCGTTACCTCGCTCGCTAATGCCGCGGCATTAGCGAGCGATATGACGCTATAGATATGGTTTTCGGGGGTGCCGATTTCGAATACAACATTTATTTCGAGATCCAAGATGGCGGACGCAACTTTTTTATGTAAAATCAATATGGGTATCATTTCCATGGTTTTCGGGGGTGCCGATTTCGAATACAACATCTATTTCGAGATCCAAGATGGCGGACGTGACTTTTTTATGTAAAATTAATATGGGTATCATTTCCATGGTTTTCGGGGGTGCCGATTTCGAATACAACATATATTTTGTTGTATTTTTATTTTTTAAATTAAAAATGATTTTCTAAATGAAGAATTTTATGAAAAAAATTTTTTAATTGTTTCGTTGTCACGTTCAACTATCGTCAGTAAACCGACTTTACAGACAACCAATTTTTTTGTTCGAATTTTGAATCCCAGATATGTTTTTTTACATGATATTATTGTAAGTAATAAATTTATTTTACATATGTTTTCAGAAAAACTGATAGCCGATTATCAAAACCATTTTTCTCTTTTTACTGTTGTTTTGCTAACAATAATTTTTTTTTTAGATGTATTAAATGTCAAACCATGAAAATAGTAAACTAAATCATCTAACATTAATATATTTATCAAAGGTTGAATAAGATTTCAAAATGTATAGAATTAAAAAATAATAATTTGATAATCGGATTATCAGCAATATGTCAATCGCGTTTTCGGTAAAATGATAATATGGAAAACAATAATGTGGCAAAACGTTTTCGGGATAATAAAATTCGTACTAAAAAAATCGGATTTAAAATAGGTAACCGTGACCAACAGCCATCTCAAAAAATGTAAGGGTGAAAATTTAAGCTACACAAAAAGAAAACATAATTTATAAAATGACAGTTCGAGTGTTCTCCTATTTTGAACTGAAAACCATAACAAAATAATAAATAATAAATACTATTAATAAAGAGGTAACGATTGTGACTTTGTTTGTAATTCTTTCTTTGATAGAATGTTACATTCCTTGCATGTGATGTAACATAGGCTATATTTAATTTAAAAAAAAGAGTTTCTTTTTAAAATCTTAAATCCACACAGACGAACGATTAAAGTGCTAGTTATAAATAAATACCAACTAAAGCAATCTATTAATTCAGTAACCATATTATCGGCGGGCGTGTTAGGCATGCGTCCGTGCCGCTTTATATGTAAATAATTTGAAACGAATTAGCTAAGGACGTGCCGTGAGCCATAACAGTAACTAAGAAAGGTGCTAGCCTCGCGTAAAATAAGTATTCATCATTATCTTTGCCAGTTGCTTACAAATTACTTACAAAAATTTCACAAAACTTTTTCACAGAGTTCTGTGAAATTTTTGTAAGTAATTTAATATTTTTATTTTTTTCTGCTGTTGCAATATAAATATAATGTATATCTATCTATACTAATCCAGCTCTTGTGTGCTCAGCCCTTTCAATTTTAAGTACTTAATATAGAGTTTTCAGCACCACCACAAGACTGAATGCGTTGGTGTGGCTGTTAACGAAACATATATTCTAAAATAAATTAATAATAAGTAAAAGGAGTATTAGCAGCTTTATATGTGTGCTCTATAACTGATAGAAATCCGACGATAGCCAAAATCCGAAGTTTGCCGAAAAATTTGCACTATACCTGGATCTGCCTTTGGTAGGAATGATAGCTATGATAAGACTTGTACCTTGAACTTAAAGTATACAATATTGTCCACCCATTTGAGAAACCGCCACTACGAAAGTTGCTTAATGCTATCGATCTCTGCATAAAACACACAAATAACATTGTAAAAAAGTAGTAATTTATAGTAGTAAATTATTGAACGCAACACCAGTTTTAAAGTTATCTCAAAACAAAAAGACAAAAAAGTACGTCTACGCTGGCCTTTACCACAAAACAAAGAGACTGCAGTAAATAAGGTTTGTACAAACGCGCTTGAGCAACGTACACATAGACAACTTCTCACGGATACAGAATCTCGTAACAGCTGTGCTCGGACTGATCCGAGCTATTCCGAGATCCGTGTACGAAACAGGAGTCTATGTGGGTACTGGGTACTGGGTACTGGGTAATGGGTACTGGGTAATGGGTAATGGGTAATGGGTACTGGGTCTCCTTATTTTGTTCCTTTACATTCTACAGGTTGGTAGGTGGTAGTGTATCAAAGAATAATATTGAAACGCCATTCGAATCGGGAACCGGGTCGCGTCACTGGAATATCTAATTGAGCTCGCCCAACGAATCTATACTTTCGATGAATCAACTACAAATACCACTGTGACCTGAATATGTGATGTGCTTTATTCGATTATTAATGAATTCGTTATTACGACTAAGATGTAAAGTTACTTCGGAAATGAACTGTAGATTATTACTTTATCTATTATAGTTTTACTTTACTAGCACAGGACCCAGACGAATTTTATGAAATTCGTCTCTTCGAGCGAAGAGAGGCTTATGCCCAGCAGTTTGGGGAAGGCTGATGATGATGATGATGATGATGATGATGATGATGATGATGATGATGATGATGATGATGATGATGATGATGATGATGATGATGATGATGATGATGATGATGATGATGATGATGATGATGATGATGATGATGATGATGATGTTGATGATGGTGATGGTGATGGTGGTGGTGATGATGATGCACGATTTTTTGCAGAGAATCATTAATCGTTTTACTGAAAGTCAAACAAAAAGAAAGTTCGCTAATTATCTGACCGTATAATTTCCTTCTTTATTTAGGATTTTGTTAAAAACTCCTGTTTGTTGTATGGGCGTTATGTCTATTTAAAGGATATGTAGCCCCCTTTTCCGACATTTTAATTGTTTAACTTTGAAGTTCATATCCGACCACTCGTAATTAACCCTTACCCTGCGGCTTAAAATACTTGCTCAAGAGCACGCTTGACTTTCGTGATATAATTCACCCATCTGGTAACATGGCATCCCGAATGTTGTTTAACCTGCAAGATCTCAACCCCAACACGCTAGCTGCTGCGCCTTCAAACTTCACTATCTTATCTTATCTTATCTCAGTGGGGCCTGTTGAGGTTTCCCTCTCCCAGTAACACTTCGACCCATTTTGGGATCTTTTGTGCAACCCCATCCTTTCGCTCTTCCTCCTCTGTAAAGATATATGCCATAAGTTTGGCAACGTCCTTAAGAGCGAAGAGCCTGAAGTCCTCCGATTTCGGATAGGCCGACCGCAGGAGTCCCATTTTTTTCCTAGCTAGAGAGTCGCAGTCACACAGTAGGTGCTGCATTGACTCCGTTTTCTCTCCACATGCCCTACACAAACTCCACTATAATATGTCACAATATCATGATCATCATCATTACTAGATCATTTTATGTCCCCACTGCTGGGACACGAGCCTTCCCTATGGATGGACAGGGAAAACAGGCCAACGCAGGCCTAGTGACCTTGGTGGCTGTTGACGACGCGAACGCTTTACGTGCCTTTCGGAGGAGCTCGAGATGAAAAACTTTAGGTCACCAATCCGATGGCCGGTCTATGCGAAAGTTGCTTAACCTAGGCAATCGCAGACTGGGCACCTTAACCACTGTGCCATCAAGCTCCTCAGTCTCGTTATCTACCACAAAACAATTTTGTTCCCCCAATATTTCATTAGTCTCTTGCAAAATAGACAATTTCTTTAATTCTACAAGTACCATTAGTTATGAATTGGAATACAATAGCCCGCGGAGGAACTCCGTGTTCTGATTGCTTTCAAGTATTTTCCATTTCCCGCCCCGTCGCCGTCGTCGTCGTGTATTCCAGTTTGTTTCTAGTTTTAATATTCTTCTTTCTTTTATTTCTTAGCGAACCAGCAGTGTCTTAATTTGAAAAATGTTATATGTATGAGTGAGATTTTTTATTATCGTCTTCTTGAACGTTTTTACGTCTTACGTTGGTAAATGCAAAACAAAATTTGCAATTTTAACACTTTCGCCAATTCATCTAAATGAACGGCATATATTTGTAAAATCCTTAGTACTTACTGATTGTCATACACTTTAATCATAGCTTTTAATAAATAACTAAACAAAATAAATATATCTAAACAAATACATTAAACAAGGCAAAACCAGTGTGATAAATGCACCAACTTTTTTGTAAATTGATATTTGTTATGAGGGTACTGTAATTGTTTCTGAATCTATGGATTCACGAATATTAAATTTATCAATATTAATTAAACTAAATAATCTTTTTATAAAAGAAGTAAATAGTAATGATCACTGTTTTTTTCTACATTAGATAATGTAAATGGATGTTATGGTTTTGAGTGAAGCCATAGACTATTTTGTTCATCCTTTTACCGACTGATATCGTAAGTCACAACACTCATTCAATCTTAAGGCCTAACATTGTTCGAGAATAATTTGGATATATAAGGTTAGCGGCGTGGTGCACGCGTTCTCTTTTATCCATCACCACTCCTATCAGTTTCATCCAAAGAGATTACGTAACGTTTATCTATTTTTATCTGCTGTGTTATACTCATATAACCCCAAACTTGGGGTCCTTCTACCAGGCAGCGACGACTACCTGCATGCATCCTACCTACCTACATTCCGGAGGCAGTATCCTGCGGCGGATCCACCTCCACCCGGGATCATGATCTCACCGGCGGCGGGCGGGCGCAGTCGACGGCACGTGTCTAGGCTAACCTAGACGCCGAACTGCGCGCGGGTTCCCATCCCCGCTTGAAGCTAAGTTCGCCCTAAAAATCGTGCGACATCACTGTGCACTAAAGTGACCGACGAACTCACCCTGAGCGTAATAAATTTGGTTAAACCAGATTTCATCTTTTATTTCTCTTCTCTTTTTGGAACTGGTGGTGCCTAACACCTCAGCGTTTCACAATGCTTGTTTCTTGGATAGATTGCCTTAAGTGGGAGACATTCAATCACTCCATCTTCATCAACTCCCACAATCACATATTGGTCGAACAGCAATGACAACTAAAGCAGTGTTTCTTGAAAAAGTTATAACATTTCTACTGCTAAATGTCAATACAATCAGGTAATTAATAGCAATCGATTGAGACCTAGTTGATGTGCTGGTCGGTATCTATCATGCTGTATACATACTGTATACTGTAGGTACTCCCTGACGTAACATCTATTCTGTTATAGACTGCAATAATATATTGATTATTGAGAGATTAATGTCAATATATAATATTTTGATGTCAGTGTTCCCTGATGATGCTGATGCTGATGATGCTGCAGCATTTTTCAAACGAATCACGGAAAATTAGCTGAAAATAGCGTTACTAAAAATCATCAATAATTTTCGTTATAATTTGATTTCTGTAACGACTAGACTAAATGCCAAACTCCTTTCATCGGGTTAATCATAATTGTTGTTACATGTTTATTTACAACTTTTACAATTTACTATGGAACGCTTCATTTCAGTGTCCCCAACTTCGACAACTTCGACATTTAAACTGTGAGAGAAATGCCAAAATCAAAGGCGATATTGTTGATGCTTCAAAATAGCAGACTATCAAGTCCCTGGTACTTACTCAAAACATCGCTCTTGATGCAGTGCCACCTGTATTCCATTAGTGTTGTCCCCGTTGTTAGTAGTACCAACTATATTTCCTCCATTTGTTTCCTGGCATACAGCAAACACTTTACAGGACAATTTCCTGGCTAGCTGCGAGCGAGTTTTTCCAATTTCCCATCTTGTATTGGCCGTACTTGCGCCTCCGCCCCCGCGCTCTTGTGCGTCTGCCGTGAAATTGCCCACTTAATCTGAACATCCAAGATTGATCGCTGACAGGTGTACAGCACTTACGTGGTAACGGATTGGGGACATTTGGGCCATCCAATTTGGTGAGACGATTCTAGATTTGTCAGTGCTTACGCGAGATTTGTAATCTCCGAAATAATTTAAGAAATCAGTCTCAACGGTGCGATGATGATGTCTATTCGATTCGAGCTATATTGGTTCGGTGCACGATGTTGTTATAAATTGTCCAACTGTCAATTAGTTGATAGTTCAGGGTGCAATTGAGTAGGTATATTCGCCATTTTAACACGTTTACAAAACGAGAATATAATGCATTGAAGCATTTCCTCCTGACGACAAACAAGGAAAGTTGAATTTGTGCAATTCGAAATCTCATTTAAGTTAACGTGATCTAATAGGTAGCAAACAGATCTCGCACGCACTGCACACCCTGGACTAAAATTCACAAACTGAATCTGCGAAATCATAGTCTTAACATTTCCCATTCCAAGAATGTGCAGCGGCGCGGCAGTAGTAGCAGTAGCAGTCAAAGTCAAAGTCAAAGTCAAATCATTTATTCAATATAAGCCTTCACAGGCACTTACTGACATCAAAACTATAAAATCCAAAAAATAATAAAAAACTAAAAAAATAGTTTAGACTAATCTACTCAATCTGCCACCAGTCGTAGTAGCAGTAGTTTTTAGTAAAAAGACTAGGCGTCTTACAAATAAACAAAGAATAAGCTTTGAATAGTTACTCCGTGTTTTGTCTCTTTTACTCTAACTTGAAATGACGTTTACATGACGGGAACAAAATACGGAATAACTATTCCGAGCTTATTATTTGTTTATTTGTAAGGCATTAGGTAAATAAAATAGCCTATATACTATCCCACTGCTGGTCAAAGGTCTCTATCACTCAAATCAAGTTTATATTGACTTAATAGAGAATATGGAGACTTAGGAATTTTGTACAATGAGAAATCATAGGTAGTAATAATTAATGTTAATTGGCATCTTTGACTACGACAGCGTGTAATTAACTAATAGCCTTGATGTGTGATAGTAACTAATTGAGTTCTGACCAATCCTTTGTACTCGTGTAGCTGGAGCTACCTACTAAGTGACATCTTAATATGTGTATTATGGTCTTATATTAAATCTGCATTGCATCTGCGGTGCTTATTACGTAAAATTACCATAATGTTGCATTCAAACATTTATATTTTTATTATACCGCAGGTGGCAAAACAACATTCGCTCGACATTACAGAATGATTTAAAGCCCTCCAATGAGGCAGAAAGAGGTATACTAAATGACAATACCTTTACAATATAAGGTCGTTGACACAGCGGTTATCGCATTCGAGATGCGATCGTGCAAGTAAAGCGATCATTGTGATGCCGGGTACCCCGATCGGTGAGCTAAAATAATATATACTAGTGGTCGCTCAGTGGTCGAAATTCGACCGTCGGCTGCACGGATTGCATATCCTAAGCAATGAAAAATTTAAAAAGATAGAATGTGAGTTTGGATTGGCATTGACAGATTTCAGCGGCTCCTTTTCCATTTTTGAAAAGAGTAATACGCATATATGCGTGTTTGTGTCAAATATATGGTAGTGTGTGTAATGTTTGTTTTATTGATTTAATGTTTGAGAATGTTATTTTTTTTAATGCATAATTAAAAAAACATGACATTCTCAATCCTTCTGTATATAAGCTATAAATGTGCGAAATTTCATACTCCTCCGTCCGCGCAATTTTCGTAAAAAGGGGTACAAAGTTTTTGCTTCACGTATTAATAGGTATATTGATATATCGCCGTGCTTCGGAATATATTTTATTTTTATTTTCACCTCACCTTCACCTCACCTGATGATAAGGCCGAAGGTGGAAGCTCACTACTCCTGGAATCCTCAACTACTGAGGCACTGGCTATCTTATCACTAGCTACCGGAACACAAGAAGTGACCTATTTAGATAAGATAGTGGTAGGTTCATCCATCCACCATGGGTTATTAAAATAAACAAACGCTACGTTTTGTACAATGTCACGGAAGGGTTGGAACATGTAATGGGAAAGACAAGATAACAGCGAAAGGGCTTGAAAAGGTCACAGAAAATTGTAATGTTACGATACGTCTATCTAGAACTGAATAAATGTACAGTCGGCGTCAAATCATTGAAACGTCACAGTGATTAAAATGTTTAAATTGTTTTACCAATGTGGTGTTTCGATATAAATGACGAATAAGGTTTTCCTTTTTTTAACTCCGTTGATATTTATTTCGTAAAAAAATATTATTACGGCCGGCCGCCGCCGCGCCGACGACAGGCAGAAAAAATTGCACAATGGTAGTATTCGCGCATCTGAATTTGTTTAGACAAACAACGTCAAACCATTTACTTCCACCAAAACTAGACTTGATTTATAACATTTTTACTATACGATTTTAGCATAATATTTATTGGGCATTTTTAGAAATTTTTTTTTGGATTGAGAATAACTTTAATTCTCAATCCAAAAAAAAAATTCTAATTGTTGATGTAGTAGTTGATAGTGCCGAAAACTTTGCTCAACATACATGTTAGTCTTGTCAAGTCGAAAGTATGGGTCCGAATCCCGCTTGTGGAATAAAATATTCAATGACATGCCAATTAGACCTGTCTATCCACCTGTCGTAAGTATACAAATTGTCCTTACCAATGTAACAACATTTTCATGAATTTGGAATGGAATGCGTAGATTACATATCGACATCTGAAACTTGTTCTACGGCTAAGTCGCGCCAAGGGTAATCAACATTGACAGGCGGTTGCGACGAATAGCTTTACGTCTTAAGGGGGTGTAGCGCGGACGCAAAACTGCGAGTTTCAAGTTTCTTTATGATAGCGAGCAAGCGGCGCGTGGCAGTGGTGTGACAACGGCGCACGACTACGAATACGCACGCACACTAATATCTGTACAGAGTAGGCTGGTGATTTAATTAGAGCAATGTTTACTTTCGTAAAATCATAGGCGTTTGGGTAAAAAATAAGAAAAGTCTTAATATTTTCATATTCATGTTTTTTAATGGAAAAATAAGACAACAGTGACCTGCGGAATATTAATACAAACATTTTGATGTAGGATCATTGTTTCATTTGGGCTATATTTACAAAGTTTCTGAAGAAATAAGTTTTTAGATATCATTATTTTACGTAATGTTTATGCAGTTTCTGGGTATTTGTTTCAAATTCCAAGACAACCATGACCTTGTGAAAGGATCAAGCTAACCTACACTGGTCCTTTTAATGTATAAGACCTATTCAGCGCCTAGCATCAGTGACTTAAAAACACGTAAATTTTCAAATTCCGTGCTGCACCCCCTTAAGTTTTCATGTTGATTTGATTTTTGTACGATGTATTGTAGCGGTAACAAAATCATCATATACAGCCCAAAAATATTAAAGATGTTTCGCAGTTTAAAAAGAAAATTACTCCTTTTGCTACTTTAGACACTAATACGTCTTACAAAAACATAAAATTCATTGATTGATTTGATATTGATGCTTTTAGGAATACGATAGTTTATATATAGTTTGGGCTTTACATGAGCTTTAAAATCGTAATTTAACATATAAATAAGTTATTATATAAATGCGAAGGCGTGTTCGTTTGTTATTCCTGCCCTCAATATAGAACAGTGCCATGAATCGAGGTGATTTTTTTGCACAGGGATAATTGGAGGGCTCGATAGCGCCATAGGCTATTTTTTTAGGCCGTCAAATATATTGCTTCGGGCGACACGCGCAAACCCCTACTTTTTGCTAAAGCTGGCTAAACGATAAACAAAATTGTGAACTGGTTCTATAACTATATCCTCGATCTAGAGCCTATTACCATCATCAGCAATTGGTTCACTGCTGGACATAGGCCTCCTTAGAGAGCTAAGTGCATGTCATAAAATTTTCTAGAGGCTGGTTGTATTTTCTAGTGAAATTTTATCTTATACCTATACTAGCGACCCGCCCCCGGCTTCGCACGGTTGCAATGCTGATATTATCAGTGTTGCTCTACTATATGCATGTATTATACATATAAACCTTCCTCTTGAATCACTCTATCTATTAAAAAAAACCGCATCAAAATCCGTTGCGTAGTTTTAAAGATCTAAGCACACAAAGGGACATAGGGACAGAGAAAGCGACTTTGTTTTATACTATGTAGTGATAGTGATTTAGCATTGTGAATTCAAAAGTAATTAAAATAAGAACATGATCTGCGGCTGCTCTCATCCAGCTCTTACCTGCCACCTTGCGAAGATCTTCGCTCCTAGTCTGAGGGCGTCCTAACCTATGTACTTGATGTACTTGTATAACCCATTACGTGTTAACTTCCTAACAACACAAAATAATGGTATGTATATATGAGTACCATTAAAAAGTATTTACCTTACTGGCCGACAGCGACAGGTAAAAAGATATTACCCTAATGATGTAGCCTGTAAATAAATAATTATTTTACTATAAAGTTAGAAATAGGCATAATGGTTTGTTTTCTTGTTGACATGCTATATTATAATATATAGATATTTATATAACAGTGTGGTAAAAGCGCTGGGCATTCCCTAGATGATAATTCAGCGCTTTCATCAAAAAGGCTGGAAACGCACTTCTGCTCCTTCTTCTTATTCTGATTCTCAGAATCCCCTATCTTATCTTCTAACTGTCAAAACACAACAGTACTCTTACGTTGTTTTAAATGGTGACAGTCTCACTAAGTCGGTGTTATTTAGTCAAACGGGCCTCAACCCAACCGAGTAAAACACGTACTGGGAATACAAACATATACCTCTAAATCAGAGCCCGGAGACCACAGAGGCGGTTAAAAACCAAAAACAATGCGCTGCGTTTGTGTTAACGTCGGGGAAGCAATCGTACGTGAACGAGCATGCAATTAAATCCCCAAAAACCAGTATAAAGGTTTTATCCGGCTCGCGGAGTCGTAATTGGCAAACCCAACATATGGCGACCGCACGCCGTCATCAGCGAGTGTGTGAATATGTTAACATATATATATAGGTACACATACATACATAGGTATACAGATATTTAGGTATACTACAATATGGAAGGAAGAGTTTGGCATTCACCTCAACTGGTGATAACTGATGATGAGACGATGAGACTGGAAGTTAATGCACACTTTAACCGGAATCCTTAACTACTGGGGCTAACTACATGCTAACAATTTTATCTCTGCAAATGTCGAAATACAATAGTTCTAATAACATTGTTATTATGGTGTCAGACTCACTAAGTTGGTGGTAGATAGTCACACATACATACATAGGTATACAGATATATAGGTATACTACAATATGGAAGGAAGAGTTTGGCATTCACCTCAACTGGTGATAACTGATGATGAGACTGGAAGTTAATGCACACTTTACTCGTAATCCTTAACTACTGGGGCTAACTACATGCTAACAATTTTATCTCTGCAAATGTCGAAATACAATAGTTCTAATAACATTGTTATTATGGTGTCAGACTCACTAAGTTGGTGGTAGATAGTCAGAAGGATTTAGAACAAGCCTTACCACCAATCAAGGCTCGCGGAGTGGTAATTGGTAAGCCCAACATATGGCGACCGCATGAACGCCCTGTCGTCGTCATCAGCACAAAATATAGAGACTTCAGAAGGTAAGCTCTATAGATGACGCACTCTAGCAACGCACACATAACCGGAGCTTTCACAAACACCGAAGTTTTTTATCTGGGGGCACGGCCGTGCCCCCACCAAGTCGAGCAAAAAAGCGTCACGGCCGTACCATCCTTTTCTCGAAGCAATTCTGACCATTTTCGACCCCCTGTAACTTCGTTGTGGATAAAACTAGAAGACTGAAATTTTCAGTAACCATGCAGGCATTGTAAAGACACGTATATTTCAAATTTCATTCAATTTGAACCAGTATTTTAAGAATTATAACGGGTCAAATTTCTTAATTTTGTCACTCACTGACTGACTCACCGATCATCAAAATTCTAAGGCACTTCTAGCAGACCTAGAAGCTTCAAATTTGGAATATAAGTAGTGTTTGGTGTATGAATCAAGGAAAAAATAAAATATTTTGCAATTTTGGTCCAGTTTTCACGATCGTGGTCCATAACATTCTTTAATGTTTTATATAAATATATTGAGACTTGGCCATCGCCTGAAAACACGTGTAAATTCAATCGCCTGAAAACACATGTAAATTCAATTATTTAGTACGATGGCCAAGTCTCAATATATTTATATAAAACATTAAAGAATGTTATGGACCACGATCATGGTCTTAGAGACTGGACGTATTAAGACAGAAAGTCGCTTAAGTAGAGACTGAATAAATTAATAACCGACTTGGTATTACATGGATCTCACAACTTTTTACCGCAGAACAACTGAGTTGCGAGACTTGGTTTTTTTTGACAAGTATTGTTTTTGATGGGATACTACTTATCCGTATCCATTTGATTACCTTTACGAAAATGTATATATTAATTTATTTTTCTCGTTGGCCTTTTTTGAGATGGTTTATTTATTTATTTGTTGTTTGTATTCACAGACACACAGTCTGTGATATATCTACTTATTCAATACGTATATATATCTAATTATCTTTATGCACCATACCCACGACGCTATGTAAACTTTTGTCTTTTGATATTTATTACTTACAACTGTAAAATTTTAGTACCAGACAGTTTGTTATTATTAGTAAAATTTTAAACGCAAGGCGCGTTGCGCGTTTTCTCCACGGGTTTCGGCACAATATCAGTGTTGTGACCTTGGTTGCAACAAAATAACTGAGTCGGAGCCCTTTGGTTGACTCGACACATACTAAGGTTGTATTTTTAGTTGCTATTTTTAGTTCCTGTTTTTTTTTTCAATGTGGCTTTGTGTATGTGTCGTGTATTACCAATAAATGTTTATTCATTCATTCATTCAAAACAAAAATTTGTATAGCAAAATTTTAACTTTTTTTTCATAGTACATATACGCCGGACGCTGTGACTGTTTTAATTTCAATTATTCTATCCCCGACTTCTGCGCTTCTCCGATAATGTTTTACTTTACATTTTTATGTTCTCATGATAAGCAAATTTTATAATTCTTAATGAGAAGATCTTAAATTTTAAACCTTAACTCTTCTCATATGTCGCCAGTTGGCGCTGCTTCAATGCCAAACTAATTCTCGTTTTTGTAAACGTTATCGAATGACAAAAAATAACTCTGGGACTGTTGCAAGCTGTTGCGAGGTTCCGTGTCCGTGAGAGGGTCTACGTGTGCGTTGCTTGAGCGCGATCAGTACGAAGCTTACCTTTTGCAGTCTCCTTATTTTGTGCCATTAGTGTGTCGTTTGTGTGAACACAAAATGGGAGCGGAAAGGATCAATGGCAGTAGTTTGGTGCGTAATTAACATAACAATGAAGGATGTGCGTGCAGTTCCGTTATGTTCATTATCAAATTACGTTGTAATGTATGGTTGAAAAGGTGGAGATAAAAAACCCTCTTCAGTTTCCTGCTAGCTATGCTCGGTTGGAGGCTCTACCAAAATCGGAACTGGTGGTAGATTCAGTAGTTTGGTTGAAACCACTTAAAACACATTGTTTGTTATTTACCTTTTTACGACATATGTGCTGTAAAGGCTTATTGAATTAACGATTTATCTTTGACTTCAGGATCCGTACAATAATGTTTTCAATCTGTTTTGTTGTCGCGCAGTTACACGCTTTACTGCTATGGCTGTAGGATTATTTCACATCACCAGCTCATTTCATGTCCGTAGGGACATATGTACAAATGTATGTGCTGGGGCAAAAGCTTTCCAAATGGATCGAAACACCACACAGAGAGAACGGACCATAAACCAACAGACCACCACCAGGGCCGTCTTTAACCTATTGGAGGCCCTGGGCACTTACGGATAATGGGGTCCTTATGCTACGCTAGATTTTAGTAAAACAGGCAAAAGGAGTAGATAAGCAAAACTCTAGATTTATTCAATTGGTATTTTTATTTATTTGCAGCCAGATAGAGTTGCCAGTGTTAGGCCGTGGTTTATCTATACTAATATTATAAAGAGGAAACCTTTGTATGTATGTATGTATGTATGTATGTATGTTTGTAACGAATAACCTCAAAAACTACTGGACCGATTTAAAAAAATCTTTTACCATTAGAATGCTACATTAGCGCTGAGTAACATAGACTATATTCAAAAAAATAAGTGAAATACTAAAAATGACAATTTAATTTTTCAATACAAAATGATTTGTTTGTTTTGTTGTCATGGAAACTATTTATATATATTTAACTCAATGATGAAAACTGTCAAAGCGGTACGAAGTCCGCCGGGTCAGCTAGTTTTAATTAAAAAGCAAAAAAGTCAATAAGTTAGTAATTCTTGTTTCGCAAAACGAATACATTTATCGGTAATATCGGTTGTTGGTTAGTGATCTGGCAGGAACAAGGGGGCCCCATCGATTGCGGGGCCCTGGGCACTTGCCTAGAGTTCCCAATGGTAAAGAAGGGCCTGACCACCAGTACCACCACGCGGGCCCAGTGCGGATTGGTGGTTGCTAGCAACTGCTACGCGCGGGTTTTAGGTGACTTCCGTAGCACGGAGGAGCTCCAGATAAAAAATAATCACCTATCCCATGACCGGCCTTTTTTTAATTTAGATACAAGTGGCAAAAGTGAACTGAGGCTACGATTTGTCAACGCTCTAGCCTTTTGTTTCTATATCTTACGCGTGAAACATGAAGGTTGAAGTTACGGACGGTGTTCTGATCATTATCTGAGCTACTGTCAGGATGTGGTTGGAAGCGTGTTGATATGATTACCTATAAGTAAGTATTGGATCATGTTTGCTGGTTGTTAACGTTTGTGCACACCGCAGTATTTGTATAGGATCGCTTGTAAACTGAAATAGTTTATTAATTTGTTCGCAACAAAATTTGCGTTCAAAATTATTTGAACAGTTAATCATTATTTTCAAAAGAAATAATAAATAATACATTATACTAATGTTTACAAAATTAAAACAGTTGTCTGTGCCATTTAAGACCACTGTTATTTAATAATTTATTAAATACAGACTTTTATATAGCTGATATTGCAATAATGTATAGAGTGAAGTTAAAAAGAAGCAATATGTAATAATCCCAATAAAAAGTAATAATAAATTTACTTTCTCTTGCTCCCTCGAAAATTTGCGATACAGCGGTCTGTTTTTTCCTATTGAGTTGGTTTTCCTTTTTCACGTTCCTTGCGTTAGTATAATGTGTTATCAAGCCAATAAATTAAAAATAATATTTGTTTGGTGCTCAGAAAATTGGGAAAATTTTCTGAGCACCAAACAAACTTAATTCACAAAGTAAAGCGATTGGTTTTCATCACATTCGATGGTAGATAAGATGATAAAAGACGAAGAGAAAAGTGTTTCACCCGAAAACCGACGACATAAAACAAAAACGACAAAAAATTTACTTTGAATGTCGAAAAACAATTACTAGTTCTTCTTTTAATATTTAACAACGAGAAAGCGCTTCGCTTTTATTTCAGATAATCGTTAAAAAAACGCATGTAACAGCCGAAATTAATAACCTATCTCTCTGGTAAGAGATAGGCCTATCTTAGTTTAGTTACCAAGCAACCGCTGTTATTTTCCGATAATTAACAGAAATAACTAAGCAACAAAGCTCTAGTAAGCCTATCTCTTACTGAGGATAGGTTATTAATTTCGGCTGTAAGTGGTCACCAACACGCATTTGGCAAGAGTGGTTTTTAAGCCAATACTTATCAATTGCGATGAATTTATTTAAATGGTGGATCATTGAAATGAATTAATCACTACAATAGCCTGGAAGCCATACCATCTAGAAGTAGGGCCGTTTATGATATTTTGTGACTCATTTGCTCAAGTAATTCTTCTGTTGTTACAGGTTTAGGTTCTACGTTTACTCGGCGTACGTGGAGAGGCGGACAGTGGCAGCGGTGCGCATCATCGCAGCTACGAAGACGCGCGGCGCGGACGCAGTCATCTGCCGTCTGTGGCTGCCCGACAACCGGACGCTCACGCTGAAGGCCAAGGTCAAGGTGGGGAGAGTTCAATAATTACCAACATTTTTACACTTTAGAATAATTATTATTAACGGGATTGTTACCATGTTTTTCGTTGTGTTGTCGTTCGGATACTCAATCCGATATTTCAGCACAGTTGCATGCGCCATGTAATGTCAGTGTAGTGTGTCGAACACAAGTTTGAGTGAATAGTGACTTAGGGAGACAGTGGTACGAGTATTGAGCGCAAAAAAACGATTAAGGAGGAGGGTAGATCGTTTTGTCTGCTGTATCACCCACCCGCAATAACTCCAGTACATCCGTGATCATGCCGCATGCAAGTATGCCGAAATATACGCAACTAAAAACATGGTAATAATTCCGTTAATAATAATTATTCTAATGTAAGTGACCATGATAGTTTGAAATGTCAAATTGTACTTATTTCTTTTATTAGCAATACGAATCGTTTCTTATATTGATCGTTGGGGCAGACGTGTTCTCGAATGGAGACCGCGCTCAAAGCATCGTTTGGGCCGGCCACCCGCTCGCTGGACTGACGATGAAGAAGGCGGCGAGAAGTGGTTGGATGCGAAAGACGGAGGACCGGGTGTGGTGGCGATCCATTAAGAAGGCCTATGTTCAGCAGTGGACCTCTGAAGGCTGAGGATGATGATGATGCTACTGGGCAATATTGTACAATTGACAGCTGTCAAGTTTGGCGCGTGTTGGTGGTGTGTGCAGGTGCAGCATGTTCAGTCACAGTCTTTTATCTACAGATGTAGATCTATATGATGACAGTTGACGCATCATTTTGGTGACGTCATCAGAGTGCCTAGTGCGAGGTTTATTTGTTATTCAATCGTGTTATTTAAAACGAGAATTTGTTTGGCAGAACTCTCCTCGTTTGTAAGAAATGCTGCTTCAATGACGCACAAATCCTCGTTTTCATTAACGTAATCAAATAGCAAATAAATTTTGCACTAGTCAGTCAGGGTTAGATATCTTGTAAAGTTATAACAAAATCACGTCTTAATGTCGCGATTTTTTTAAGACTACCTAACCGGTCCTAACTATCAATGTTGGAGTTAGAGCACTTAACCAACATCCGTCGAGTTATAGCCGAGATAGCCCCCGAAACTTACGAATAAGTCATCGAAACTTCGAAAGTTTCCACTTAATAAACTACTAAACTTATGAAACTCGAATTGGATGACCCGTTATTTACTGAAAAGTGATAATAATTAATTACACAACACAAGACGCAAACCTCACCATGTGTCGAGTTTGTCACTGAAGACAATTTTTTTTTATAACCTCGCCGATGGCACCCTTCTGCTAAAACTAGCAACCCGGCGGTGGTGGGAGGAGGTGAATACTACATGTACGATACTACCTCAAGTGGTTGAGCTAGCCTATGTCAGACTCCTACTGACTAACACCCCCTGGTGTTGCCTATATCTTTGCCTATATCCTTGGAAGCGCTACATAGGTTGACGGAACGGTCGCCTCCCGTGGGGAGGCGACGTTGGCGTTACTCAATCAGGATGCACGCCGTGGTGAAGTCAGCGCGCCCCCTAGCGGGGCGCGCTCAATCTGCAGTGATGCTGCCTATGTCGGCTGACTTAACTAAGCGACGAAGTGCCCTGTGCCTGTGCCGCAAGTAGGCAATCCAGGTCACGTGATAACTGATTTGGGGGATCCGATAAAGCGTGTTTGGGCCTACGGAAATGAGGGATGGATGGAAGCTCGGGACTATAGTCCACTGCCTTTTGAATAAGAGGATTTGAGTGATTCTCGTGGTGCTGACAGAACATTGAGAAGCAATGCTGTCAGCGAAGCATTTGGCCTTTTCCTCGTCCTCGAAGGCTACGGAGCCATTGGGGCGGGAGAGAGGAGGTGTGTGTTGCGCCGCGTCTATACGGAAGGCTCTCGCCACTCTGTAGTTCCTACGCGACGTGGGAAGGTGTTATTTCCCCCATGAGATCACTCCACACGTCGTTTCTCTATTCGGAAAGGCGGGACCTAGGAACGCGATGAGTGCGATTTGCGGCGAGTCTAAAATCGGGGTTGGGATAGAGACCCGCTCTCCAAAGAGTGGCATTTTTGGCTTTAATCAGGCTACGGATATCCGCCGGTGGCCGACGCACCGGTACGTCACGGAGGGTCGCAGCGAGAGGAGCTCTTCGAAATCACTGCGCAGAGGGGGGTTCCGGCCGCTATGTAGACGGACGCCATGACTAGGGAACGATGTCTCGTTATGGCTATCCGGCATACAGTAGCTTCCATGTTGGCGAGAGGGGAGGTTGGCAGGAGGGAGCAGTGCAAACTCTTTCTAAAATAGATGGCAGTGCCGCCACATGCATGGGCAAGCGCAAGCGCGGTCATTGCGGGCTAATGATAATTTAGGGATCGACAACCCCTTCGAGATAGTGGGTTTGAGCCACGTCTCTTGAAGGAGTAGAAAATCGGGTTCCCTATTTTCAACGAATTCCCTAATCTCTACGAGGTTAGTGCGAAGACTACGGCAATTAGAAGAAACAAGCGAGACACCTCTCAGTTCGACTCTACCTGAATTTAAGGGCAGTGGAGCTATCGGGACTGCGTTGTTGCTTGTACCACTGTTCGCCATAAGCTATAGTAGTACACACGAAGAAATGAGTCTTTCACGAGGTATAAATACCTAATGTTACGTTGACTAACAGAGATCCCGCGTACGAAATATGGAGACTGCAGAAGGTAATCTTTATACCAATGCGCTCGAGCAACTCACACATAGACAACAAAGTATGTATTAAGCTTAACTTCTGGGGTATCCTTAATTTGTGGCTCGCGCGAGTAGGGCTGCCACGTGTCTTGCCAATTATTTATGTGTCCGGGCTGGCCGGCTTTTGTTAGGCTTTTTGACTGTGTGTTTTGTCTGCGTGCAAGCGAGCTGGGGAAACACTATAATAATAAGTAAATGCTGAATGAACGTCTTTTTTAACTTTTTAAGTTGATTTCAGCTTTTAAAAATGTCCGCCTTTTAGGGCCACATTTCCGGCTAAATGTTGCGCCGAGTCTGATCTTTGAATTCAAAGGCTTGGTGACCCTGCGCACGAGAGACATTGCTCATGGCTGAATATCTAAAAATCTTTATACTTATTAATACGAAAAGAGACAATCTCGTGTCCCTTTTTAAGCACAGTGTGCGTATTTGGTATGGTTAAAGTTTATATGGAGAAGGAGCCCAGAAATATAAAATTTATGTGTGTTACATTACATAATTACAATGATACTGTCTATTTTGTGAACTATGGTCTAATTTTGACCACTATAGGCGACCACTAACTAGTATGTTATATGTTTTTCAATCTACTTCAAGTTTAATTGTAAGTTAGTCACTCTAAAGTGTATGTTAGTTTTACATTTCAAAGTCCCTTAGTTAGTTGCTTCTCACAACTCCCTCGGGAATAGTGGGGATTTGTTGACGTTAAGATGTATCTATAATGTATTTCAACTTTAGACGACTTGCAGACTCTTCCAAAAACACTTTAGACATTAATATGGGAAGTGGAAATATTTAAATTGTGTTAAACTATTATGTATGTATGTATGTATTATCTATGTATGTATACTTTCTTAATTTTTTTCTTTTGAATAAATAAAAATGTAAAAATGTACAATAGCATTACTTTGCACAGTGTGGGATTTTTGATCAGTTGTGGACACCTTCGTTTTATGTTTTTATATGTTGCATTATATCTTGATAAAGCCTACTATGAAACTAAAACATGAATATCATGTTTAATTTTAACGCTATAATTTTTTGTAGGTGAGGTCAATAACCTTTAGTAATCGTGTTTACTTTTATATCTCCTAAAGTAAAATTGATAAAGCCGTAAATTTTTTTTCTTGGCTTTTAAATAATTATTCTAATAATATATTAAAAACTCAGCATTGTACCTTAACTAGACAAAAAGTTATGTATTTTTAATTTTTTTTTAGTTATTTTTATTTTTTTGGATTATTTTACAATATTAGCGATCTATTACATCTGTATTGCATTAAGCATAAGAGTACCCATGTTAATTTAAATTTTCAAACACTAATCTTGTATGATTCAGCATTTATGGCACTTCTAAGTTTTTATCTGGTTTCTATAAGAATAGGGTTGACAATTCGGGGTTACCCTTGTTTTATAAAAAGAAATTGACAAATTAACACTTCCCAAATAATTTTTCGCATAATTTACCCGTACAAGTGTTTTATTAATCTATGTATACATATAATAAAGCTAAAGAGGGTCGAAAGTCTGTACATGGAAGATATTCGAAAAAAAGTTGGCTCTGGATACTTAGAATTGATAACGTTACAACAGTTTTTAGATTTGTGTCTGTTTATTTGACCGCGCATCGCGTGAAAATGGCTGAACGGATTTGGATGAAACTTTGCACATAGACAGACCATGACCCGGACTAGAATATAGGACTTTTTATCCTGGTAACAGGTTTCTGTGGGATAGTGTAGTCTTCGCGAACGAAGTCGCGGGCGACAACTAGTAAATAATAAATAAATATTTTAAATGAGCTGTGTGAACGGAAGTTAAATGTTATTATAAGTATTTTCATTAATCATCAGAATTAATGAGGACTTCATTTGTGCAAAGAATTAGATCCATGTCTTCGTTAATAAGTGACTCATTAGTGACACAACACACATCATTAAATCAAAAATTCAAAAAATTTGTGCCACTAACAGGTGCCCGCGTTGTTTCTAGGCCTCCTAGTTTATAGGAAAACCTGAATCTGGTCTTGGGTGTTGGTTCTGTTATTTTCAAAAGTGACAAAACTTTATGTGGAATAGGTAATCGCTTTTTTTTTTTTTACTTGCGGTTTTCTAGGGATAAACTCGTTAGGTAAGGGTCCGAAGACTCAAGAGCATGGCGAAAGAGGTCGAGGATTGTGGTTTTTCTATCTAATTTTCTTGTGTGATGCTCTTGGTCATATCGCCAGATTTATTTCTGGATTCACCTGCCTGCTCGGACAGCATTCCTATCGGTAAAGGACTCGCTTCAATGATTTGCCATCCATGTAAGAGTATTCTGTGTACAGTGACTGACATATAGCACCAGTTGTATTTTTCTACATATGTTTCACACAAGCACAAAACACTCGAAATTTTGCAACATCTATCGGCAAACCACTCGAAAGAGCAACCAAAATTGTGTGAAATCCGTCCTCCAGCAATTCGTCAATGTCTAAAATGTTTGCAAAAGTTTGGCGATTTTCATATGATAATGCTGTCCGAACAGTATTGCCGTCATTGCTGGCCCCAGAATTTGGTCGAATAACATCCACTAAAAGCGTATGCAACACTATTGAAACACTAGATGACAACCCTACCTATAATATTAAAATAAATAAATATCGGCAATCATGCGTTATTTTAATACAGATTTTTTTTGGTGTTAGTTCTAATTATACTTAATTGATTTTCATAAAAATAAATCGCTAATATTGTATGATTATCGAGAAATAAATATGGTTCAATATTTGAGAAAAATTATTATATTGTCGTATAGGACTGTAATTTTCAACTTTAATTGAATGATAATGGTGCTTAAAGATTATCTCAATAAAACGTATATTTAGGAAACTTTTAAAAACATATATAAACTGAGAAATTACGTTTTTCAGGTTTCTATGGGTTTTTCTCGAGTTCTCAAATATCTCCAAAACTATGTAAGATAAAATTCTGGGAGTTTTACCTGATCCTCAAATTGATAATAACGGATCAAATGAAAACATAAAACTAAGGTGGCCGAAAATGATACCAAATCCCACACTGTGCTTTGTAACAACCGTTTGTAATCTAGCATGCTGTCAACACTATACGAGTAAAAGTAGTACCTAGTTATAAACTGTTTTTATTTTTCAAATTGTATTGTAATCTTCTGTAAATGTTTGTGTTGCAAATAAATAAATAAATAAATAAACTAATTTATTAATTTAATTATTGTGTGAGTAGTAGTATGTAATTAATAATTTTACTGTAAACAGGCGATCCGAGAAAACTGGAACTTAAAGTACAGTGCAACATACATACTATGCCTGCTACGCGATACTGGGATAAAGCCACAGGAGACGGTCGGGGCGTCGATATCCGTGGTGTCAGCCAGCTCTCCGGGATCGCCGCCCACGAACCTGCTCACAGTGCTGGACACGAAGCCGAAGAGTGGCATCGAGGTGTGTATAGAAAAAGCAGCAGACTTATTACAGATCTTTAAGTGACAGTCGCAATCGCGACGACTTACAATTAGGTGCTAAATGAGTGACACTGTCTGAGTGGTAGAGCCACGCTGCGTTGCAGCATGAAATGGGCCGGCTCGCCCGGAGTAATACCACCCTCTCACAGAATATCGGCGTGAAATAATGGCACTTGTTGCTGTTGTGTTTCGTCCGGTGAGTGAAAGTACCGGAGGCCCATCTCTCACCCCTCCCCTCTCCCAATTCCTACTCCCTCCGCAACTAGTAGCAGTCGCGTTGCCATTGTGCAATAAGCGACTGGTTGTTTTTCAGTAATAAGCCTGCCGTGTTAAGAGCGATTAGTGAGATTAAATTAAACGAACTTAACTGAGGTGAAGTTCTATTGTAAATTAAGAATATATTGGAATATATCTCGGACTAAGCATGAATATAATGTACTAGCGACCGTCCCTGCTTTGCACGGGTGGACATTTTTTTTAAAATATAGCCTATGTTACTCAGCGCTAATGTAGCATTCTAATTTTTTTTTTCTCTCTTTGTTTTGCAATCTGTTTCATATGAACATTCAGCAAAAGGTTAAGAATTGAAATTGTAAACAGTTTGCTGGGAAGTCAGTCCAGTGACGTGATCCCTTCATGTATAATATTCCCTATAGGTCTCTAGGGGACTTTCTTTTTAGCCTCTTGAAAGTCGCGTTGCCTTTCTTCTTTTTTTAAGTGCGTAACTAGTATGTTTGGGTGATTGTCTAGTCTGTTCCTGTATGATTTCAATGAATGTTTAATCTCTTCTTGAACTGTTCTGACGTCAAGGTCGTGGTGTAACTGTTTGTTTGTTATGAACCAAGGAGCATTTGTAATTATCCCCAGCATTTTGGACTGGAACCTTTGTAGTATTTCCAGGTTTGAATTGGAGGCTGTGCCCCAGAGTTGAACTCCGTACGTCCAGATTGGTTTCAGGATACATTTGTATAACAGCAGTTTGTTTCCCAGCGACAACTGTGATTTATTGCCGAGCAGCCAGTACATTTTCCCTAGTTGGATTCCCAATGCTTTTCGTTTTGTAAATATATGTTTTTTCTAGGTAAGACGTCGATCCAAATAAAGTCCAAGGTATTTGGCTTCATTTGCTTGGGGTATCCGTACTCTGTTAAGCGATACAGTGGGACATGTATCGTGTCGCGTCGTAAAGGTCACCTGTACCGACTTTGTCTCGTTTACTTTTATTCTCCAGGTGGTTAGCCATTCTGAGATGTTGTCCAAGGAGCGTTGAAGCATGTTACTTGCTTGTGCCGGTTCAGCATGGGCAGTTAATGCAGCAGTATCGTCAGCAAACGTACCGATCACGACGCCGTCTGTCATAGGCAAATCTGAGGTAAAAATCAGATAGAGAATCGGCCCCAGCACATTTCCTTGTGGCACTCCTGCGTAAGCCCTGTGGAGTTTGGTTGTATCTTCTCCGTGCTTAACGTAGAAAAACTTGTCCGCGAGATATGATTTTAAGAATATGTAATAGTTTGTCGGGAGTTGGTTTTTTATTTTGTATAGTAAGCCTTCATGCCAAACTCTGTCGAAGGCCTGAGAAATATCCAGAAATGCCGCGCAACAATATTTCTTGTTTTCGAAAGCATTATGTATTTCTTCCACCAATCTGTGCACCTGTTCTATCGTACCGTGATTTTTTCTAAAGCCGAATTGGTGGTCAGGTATGATTTTATTTTCAGTTATTACTGTGTTTATCCGCTTTAAAAAAAGTATTTCCATTACTTTTGAGAGAATGGGTAGTAAACTGATGGGTCTGTAGGAAGACACATCTTCAGGAGCTTTGCCAGGTTTTAGGAACATTTTGATTTGTGCTACCTTCCATTGTGGTGGAAAGATGCCTCTGATTAGTATGCAGTTAAACAGGTGTGTCAAAATTTTTATTGCAATTTCAGGTATTTCACGGAGTAATTTTGCAGTGACTAAATCGTATCCTGGAGCTTTATGTTGGTTTAGATTTCTAATTGTTTCCATATCCTCTTGCATTCTAATCCTTTTAATTGGTAGGTCGAGTTGATAAGGTTCCTTAAGAGAGTTAATGAGTTCCTCGCTGTTGGTTTTCGATACATTCTGGGCAGTGTTCGGTACGAAAACATTGGCTAGATGAGAAGCAAAGGCTTCACCTTTCTCTGCGTCACTTTTTGCCTAGGAACCGTCCTTCCTGCGTATTGGCGGATTACAGGCAATGGGTCTTTTGAGTTTCTGGTTTGCTTTCCAGAGTGAGTAGTCACTAGCAGCTGTGGCATCCAGATTACGCATGTAGTACTGTACATTTTCGTTCTTTTCAGTACGCAGTAGCTGTTTAAGTGTAGCCGTTAGGTAGTTCAGCCGTGTTTTGTCTCTGGGGTATCTTGTAGTTTGCCATAATTTACGAGCCTTTTTTCAGCTACTAGTTCTCGAATGGTCTTTGAGCAATCTGGTTCTGTGTATTTCGTGGCAGCAGGAGTACTATCCCAAGCAGCATTTTGAACACACTCGTTGAAGTGTTCAGCCGCTGTCATAATGTCCTTTTCGGTTTTAAGAGGCAGGTTGATTTTAATAGTGGACTCTACTATGGAGCGGAATATATCCCAGTTGGACCTACGTCCGTGTAACCTTGCTGCAGGTTTAACACGTGTGAATTCCTGGGAAACGTCTAGTAGAACTACACTATGGTCAGATGAAAGGTCTTGGAGGGAAGTGCATTTGAAGAAATCTGTAGGGATCCCCTTTATGACGCAGAAGTCTACCAGATCCGGGATTTTTTTTGGGTCAGTCGGCCAGTAAGTTGGTTCTCCATTAGATATTGTATCTAGGTGTAGATCATTTATAGCTGCTAGTAATTGACGTCCTTTGGGCGTTGTTAGGCGGGAACCCCATTGGGTGTTTTTGGAGTTGTAATCTCCACCTGCTATAAACCTTGGACCTAGCTTTTTGAAGAAATTGGCAAGCATTCTAATGGTGAAAGAATTTTTTTTTCAGTTGTTTTTGAGTTTATTCGTTACAAACATACATACATACAAAAATACAAAGGTTTCCCCTTTATAATATTAGTATAGATATGTACACGAGCAAAACCGGTGGCGATGACGGTTCGGTGGCATTTAAAATAAATAAATACCTTACTTCAGATAGTTTATTTAAATGTATTTTTTAATTTACAAACAAAACAACTAATTACGTCTTTCCATATTTCCAGGAAACGCTGCATATATGCGTGAAACCGTTCCACTACTCGTACTCGCGCGGCGACTGGCTGATAGAATGGTTCGAGCTGAACCGGCTGTTGGGCGCGACTCACTTCTACATGTACAACGAGTCGTTGAGCGCGCCCGTCAGCTGCTTACTGGATCACTACCGCAAGCAGGGGCTGGTGACGCTGCTGCCTTGGAAGCTGCCTATCATATCCAAAGTTGAGATTAGGTATGTGGAAATTGTCTTGTTTTAATGTTTTGCCTTTGGGGGTGAGGGGGGAAAGATGTGTTATCTAAGTCTAAGCTAAGCTGGGCGAGACGAAGTTCGATATCCCTGTATTGTTCGACGCAACAATCAGTAACATTTTAGGACACGCGCGAATACATAAACAAGATTACCAAGTTTGATCCTGGATGGACCTGGCTCCTCAAAGTCAGTTTTTCTCTAGCCTAAAATAAGGTAAGACATGCTTCTTACTTTTTTACGTGTAAGAACTGTCTACTACTGGCTATTAAAAGATACACATGAGGTCCTTTAAACGAGACGTGAAGAAGGCACTTGCGAGTCGGAATGTGTTTTCGCATCTGGACTCTACTTCTTCATGCAATAAGTCTATTCGCAAGACCAACCCTCTCATTTCGCTGTTTTCCAGGACGGAGGGCCTGTTCGCCGCGTTCAACGACTGCCTGTACCGGTCGATGTCGAAAGCTGGTTGGTTGCTGGTCCTCGATGTGGACGAGGTCGTGATGCCGCGGCGGGAGAGGAACCTGCCAGCGCTGCTCACCGCCCTAAGAGCGTCATACATTCCGCCGTCGAAAGCGCCGGCGGCGTTCCTGTTTAGGAACGCCTTCTTTTACCAGCGGTGGGAGGTAATTGATAAATCATGAACTTGTTTTTATAATAGTTTTTGTTTTTCTTAGCAATGTGTTTAGCAATATAAAGATAGACGTTTATTTAGCAACTATGGTGTAAGAAAGAGGGAAGTTTTGCTATGTTGATGGTCCAAAGGCTGGTTGGCCAGAAAAAGAGTTCTCTTTATCAAGATACTGAAATAAAACTACTTTACGGATCAATTAACGTTTATTTTACACATTCATTTGATTCAATGTATATCCTGACGTTTGAACCCTTTGCAGGGTCCGTGATCACAGGGAGACTGATATAAACTTTAGAAAACAGTACAAAAAGACTGTTATTTTCTTCAAGTTAATTGTGTTTCCCCATCCAACCAATAGGACGACGCAGAAGCGCCCGCGCCCCTACTGACCGCGCGCAAAACCCGCCGTTGGGCGACGCCGCACACGCTCAAGACACGTAGCAAGTACGCACTGCGGCCGCGCGACGCCGTCGAGCTCGGCAACCACTTCGTGTGGGAGCACGCGCCGGGCGCCACGTCTGCTGGAGTTCCTACTGAGCGAGCGCTGCTGCATCATTACAGAGTGAGTGTCCTGTCTATATAGAGGCACGCGCTTTAAAACTTCAGCAATAACGCATCAAGGCTTTGTGATGCCGTCGAGCTCGGCAATCACTTCGTATGAGAGCACGCGCCGGGGGCCACGTCTGCTGGAGTTCCTACTGAGCGAGCGCTGCTGCATCGTTACAGAGTGAGTGTTCTGTCTATATAGAGGCACGCGCTTTAAAACTTCAGCAAAATGCATCAAGGCTTTGTGATGCCGTCGAGCTCGGTAACCACTTCGTGTGGGAGCACGCGCCAGGCGCCACGTCTGCTGGAGTGCCTGCTGAGCGAGCGCAGCTGCATCATTACAGAGTGAGTGTTTATGCTCGCTAGGTTGTGTGATGCTGTCTATTCGGCAACCACTTCGTGTGGACGCACGCGCCGGGGGCCACGTCTGCTGGGGTTCCTACTGAGAGGGCGCTGCTGCATTATTCACTTGGCTTTCGCTCACCTGATGTTAAGAGATGGTAAGGCCGAAAGTGGAAGCGCGCTTCACCCGAAATCCTCAACAACATAGGCACTGGCTATATTTCTAGCTGCCGGAACACAACAACGCTACAAACATTGATGTTATGGCGACATACTTAGTTAAGATGGTGGTAGCTAGCCAGGCGGACAAACAAATTCTACTACCAAACAAACCGAGTACACAAACATGTTCCCCCGGCTGAGAATCGAAGCCGGGATCGTACCCTCCGCTAGAAATCAACACATCTGGGTCTAAACCGGTGGCCTTAACCACTAGACCACAGAGGCGGTTCATGCAGCGCGGGCGCTGCTGAATTACAAGCACCTAGCCGGTAAGCGATGACGCTGCGCGCACTTAGTACGCAGTAAGTACCTGTACCCCGTGTGGTACCGGGGGTAAAGAATTGCACCACACCATCTCATCCCGTGGGTGTCGTAGAAGGCGACTATGGATGGAACCATTCCAGACGATGGGCAGCAATGTCTCTATGTAATTATTCTCACCTTACTGCGATCGCCAACCCGCCTGCCAAGCGTGGCGATTATGGCAAATTCTTCTCAAAATGATTTATCCTTGAGGGAGGCCTTTGTCCAGCAGTGGACGTCTTTTTGGCTGAGATGATGATGAGATGATGAAGTACCAGTTAAAGCCATGTCATGCCATCGTGCTCGGCAATCACTTTCTGGTGCGCATGCGCAGTGTGTAAGGCGAAATTTATTTTTTATAAAAAAATATGTAGGTGGTCGAAGTTAAAACTTTACTTTCAATATTTTTGTTCACATAAGTGTTTACATAAGGTCACAACTATAGCTTTAAGGTCTTACAAATAAACAAAGAATAAGCTCCGAATAGTTATACCGTGTTTTGTCTCTTTTACTCTAATTTGAAATGACGTCTACATGACTGGAAAAAAACACACACTGTTAATTTGTAAGGCACATACTGCTTTACCACAAAACGTGGTTAAAGTTAGACAAACAGATGTCACTTTTTAGCTAATACTTTTAGACAGAGACAAAATATTTAAGACACGTATTTAAACACTATTTTGTAGTAAAAGGGATAATGTTTAATGTGCTTAAGTTTGGGGGTGGGGTTTTTTAAGCTGGATGAGGGTAGTCGCGAATCGTGCTCAATGGCGTGCACTTGAAGATGTTTTGTAGTAAGAAGGATAATGTTTAATGTGCTGACCTTCCAACGTGCCTACTTAATAAGGTTCAAAAAATAATTGTGGTTACCATAATTTCAGATCACATGCGAGTACGGCGGCATGAACTGCCTCACCGTGCCGTCGACCGTGGACCGCACGGCCCACCGCTGGGCCGACGAGTTGCAGCAGCGCGTCGTGCGTGAACGGGACGTTTTGACCAGAACGTGCCCCGCGTAGACCCGTCGGGATATCATCACCTACGTCTGTACAGTGTATTTAGCTCACTCTACTCTCGCTGGTTATTGAATTGTTTTGTGGACGAACGCAGCAATGTACAGTGTATTTAGCTCACTCTACTCCCGCAGAATCGTAATAAGTTTCTGCAGTTTGACATTAACATGAACACTGGCATCTATGGCAGCAAGTCTTACTTGGTAAATAACACACTTTTGTTTAGCGGAGTAAGACCTTAAGCCAGGCAGAGCAGTTTTGACTTTTGGTTCTCAATCTTATGAACAGTGAATAAAGATCAATTTACTTTGGTTTCTAATTTGCCACTGGCTGACGATGGGTTAAATAAAATGTTGCAGTTTTGTATAGTACAAGCGGGAAGCATACAATGCGTATTATGGTAAAAGTGACTAAACAATTCGTTTAAACGTGGCAATGGGTAGCTGAGCAGTGGTATACCACACATAGACTCGAAAACTAAAAATACATTATGGTTAAACTATTGTGCTGCTCACAAGATCTCAGACGTCTAGGTGTTAAATGATGGTAACTTCAGAAAGCTGTTACACACTTAAAGAAACAAAGTTGATGAATACCTAATTTGAAAATACAACACTGTCGTTATTTTAAGCGAGTATTTTAATGATATTTCTAGGTATTATATTGTAAATTGTTACATTGATATTGTATTTACATAGTTCTGGTCATACATGGCCATGGTACATTGGTAGGTACCTATTACTATTGACTGTTAGTATTCGGTAGGTTTTGTTAAGTTATGTCTAGATAAATTTCGGTTTTGTTCTCAAATTTTAAAACTGTCAAAACTTTACTGGTAATAAGTCTATTACGAGAAACGAAGAATCTAAGATTTTTTTTTGATTTGCGTTTTTTATACAAATACGACTGAGTCTGCTCGGTCCGCTCTATAAAGCTTAAAAGAAACATACAATTTCGCCTAAACCCTGAAAAACCAAGAGATAATTATTGTTTCAAACCAAAAAATGCATGCATAATAAAAGCGTCCATATATCAGTAACATTATTTTAAAACCCTAAATTGTACAAGGTTATGTTTGTTATTTACAAAACATCACTATCCGGAAAATTATTCCAAATTATTTTATCGTTTAATTGTAGCTCAAGGTGTCAAGACCTACTAGTGTAAATTAATAATCTCGTTAGTATAAGTCAACGCCAAAATTATTTAAAAAATATATATAATAAACTTGGTAGCACAGTTTCACTTAAAATGATCAGAAAAACTACAGTAGACTTGAAAAAGAAACCACTTTTACGGATTTACTCGCGGATCTACGCATTTCAATGTGAAGTGTTCGCGTAAACTTTAGAAATCTTTAAAGTAACCTTTTTCATTGACTTCTGAACTGGCATACAGTGTCTAGTCCGAGTTGTTTTCACTTCACTATTTTATCGAATTGAAGTTAGCTACAATTTGTATTGGATCGAAGCAATGCCATCTAGTGACAAACTTGTGTAACGAGACGAGGAGGCGTTGCTGTAGCTATCTTCAACTCTATCCAATTGTAAGAAAACTAATAATGCTCGCTATTTTTACATAAAAATAAAATATGTTTTGCAAGAATACAAAGAACATGTCCTAGACATTACATAAATATAATATTGACTATGTTTTTGAAATATGAAATTTTTATTTATTGAACTTATTTTTAAATATTGAATTCTTATGTCTGTATCCGTAACATACCTCATATTAATTCGTCAAAACTGGTCAGTATGGATAAATTTTATAAACTTTTCGTGCTTTTCTTGTTATGCTTTTTGAATTCTAGGATAATACCATTGTTCTTTTTTGAAAATCTATGAATGCAGTTTTTATTGTCTCTCATGAATGTCGGCGTTGTTTCGTATGAACAAAATATCTCAATTTTTTATTTTGCTGTCTTTTGTTTTTTCAGAATTATGAAATGTCATCAACATCTACATCTACTTACTAATAGCATCGCAGACTTGTACCACGTGATTGAAAATATTAATATCCTAATTATCTTTTTAATTTTGGTAAATGAATTCTCGTTAATCTGTCAAATAAAATATTTGAATCGAGCAATAAGAAAGTAAAATATCAGTGCTCAAACAACAATAATAAATGTGCGTATTTTTAAATATAAAAATCACAAATCACTTATTTTGACGACTTGTAAAAACACACTAGTTTTGTATTATTAAGTATAGGCTATCTTTGTAAATTAGGTATAATTGTAATTTTCTAAATTTGCTATGATATTGTATATTTTGCACGCAGTGTAAAATAGCTACATATAGATATTAATACATGAATATAATATATCATATGCCCCAAATAATAGCATAATATATTAATACACGTTAGAAATACATAATAATGGAGCATAAATATTAATTTATTATTTTTATAACTTATGGTCTATAAAAGTCAAGTAATGTGGACAGATATACTATTAAAACTTTGTATGAACGTTCTAAAGTAATGAAAAATGTATTTTCTTTCTCTTAACATAAAATTTCACAATAATTTTCGTTGGTATGTAAATTTTTAAGTCAGTTTCAGTCAGTCGGTAAGTTTACCAATTGATTAAGAGTATGAGATTTTTCGAATGTTAAAACATTAAAAAACTCCTGAACATAATGCATTTATAAAATTAATTTTCATTTGACACTAAAGTGTTATTTTAAATCTACAATTAACTGTTAATTACTCGGAAAATTTACATGTACGCATTCGATAAACATTCCATTTTATCGATAATATATTGAATAAGGAACCCTAAATATTGTTTATTTTAAATTTAAATGAAGTTTTTGCTTATTTGGGTACCAACAATAATTTTGACAACTCTTTTCATCTTCATACATCCATCGAAATGAGATCCAGCTTTAAGCTTTAAGATATATAATTTACAAGTATTTTTTTTCTTATTATCATCAATTCTATTTTAGTAAAGCATAACACTAAAACTATTTAAAACTTTTGTGTATATTTTAAGTAGACATCAAGCTATTTCAATCAAACAATTGCTCAATGAATCTGTAATGGTGTCAGTATTAATAAAATATAAACCCTGATAAAGTTTTCATTATGCCAGTCAGATGAGAAACTTATAAGAACGAAGGTAAAGGTTTTGTGTATGTTTCTAAACAAAACTTAAGAGAGTATGGGTTATGAACGTTGGTTTAGTTTTCACCTTCACCGTTATTCTCCCATTAAATATTCATTTATCATTGTATGGATATACGTTAACTAGGTTTTGTGACTTTTTTAACAGGTTTTTTAATGCAAATATCACTAATTGCTGGAAACAATGTAAATATAAGGGCAGCCATGTAAATATTGTATTTTAACGTAAACATAATTGCACACTTAAAGCTATTTGTACTATGAGATGTTGTTTAGTATTTTGTAATCGATCCATGTTGCTGGAAACAAATTGTAAACCTTAATTGTTGTTTTGTTTTGCAAATGTACGTTTGACCAGTCACTCTCATACGGTCATGGACGGAAGTCTTTGAACACTTTAACACCATCTCATAATACTAATATTAATTAAAAAAGCCTACCTGTTAATAGTTTTTTGTTTTGTTGAAAGTGACTTTTTTCTTTTTATTGAGTCTTAGGAATTGTTGCTCTATATTTACGCCGATAACTATGTTATCCATAATGGAGCAACATTATCAATAGTAATCCAAAATTAGATCGTCAGGTCTTTTATAACAAACATACCCTAAATTAGTTATTTAATCAATCAATAATTGTTATGGACTATGTTTTGGTTTCTTTTGTTTTTTTTTTATCTTTTTGACATTTGTGTAATGTGTACATAAAGCATTAATATAGAAAGTGTATTTGGGCGAGGAGGAGTGTTACTACTAAAACAATACAAGAAACTAATTCAGATCAAAACAATATTTAAGGGGGTGCAGCGAGGACGCAAAACTGCGAGTTTCAAGTTTCTTTATGATAGCGAGCGGCGCGTGGCAGTGGTGTGACAACGGCGCACGACTACGAATACGCACTAATATCTGTATAGAGTAGACTGGTGATTTAATTAGAGCAATGTTTACTTTCGTACAATCATAGGCGTTTGGGTAAAAAATAATAAAAGTTAATATTTTCATATTCATATTTTTTTATTGAAAAATAAGACAACAGTGGCCTGCGGAATATCAATACAAACATTTTGATGTCGGATCATTGTTTTATTTGTGCTATATTTACAAAGTTTCCGAAGAAATAAGTTTTATATATCATTACTTTTACGTATTGTTTATGCAGTTTCTGTGTATTTGTTTCAAATTCTTGGAATTGGCCAACCATGGCCTTGTGAAAGGATCAAGCTATCCAACACTAGTTCTTTTATTGTATATGACCTATTCAGCGCTTAGCACCAGTGACTTAAAAACACGTAAATTTTCGAAATTCCGCGCGGCATTCCCTTAATGCGTAGTTACATTAATATACGGGCGAACAAAAATTAGATATTAATAATAAGACTTAAATTCCTTTTGGATTAAATGTCTTTGTTTTAAAACAGTCTTAACCACATATCAACGGATTTACATCTTAACATGTTTGTGTCTCAAAAGATTTCCAAATAATAGGGTTAATCCTGATTCCCCCCGTTCTTGATTCCTCTGAAAGTTTTTATGACTGTACTACGTTCATTTAATTTGATAAAACAATTATAAGTAAATATTTTTTGGGTGGAAACAAAAACGAGGGGAAAAAGGAATATAATATGTTGCCAGATTCCTAATTCTCAACGTAAAAATGATCTGAGAGTTCCAACCTACCAAAAACTTTTGACAAAAGTCAGCCTTATTACAACATGTTACGGTGCACTTTTATTTGTTACGTCAATCAAAACTATACCCGACTGTCATTTTCTGTCATAATGTTGACTTTGTATTATGTTTAGATATTTTGGTAGGGTTGAAAGCTCAGATTAGTTTGATTTTACCAGGAATGCATATTTTCCTATTATTTGATATAGTTACTCCTCATAAAACAGTCCTTCAAGAAACAAGATATCTCCAACATTTTTGTTAATTAAACTTGCCAATACAAATTCTTTCAAATTGTTGTTACAACTATTGGTTTTCGCTTTCCATCGTTGTTGTGACCAATTCAATTGTAAGTAGTACAATGTAATGTTACCTAAATATCTTATTCTAAAGCGTATCAAGACACGTGTTAGTATTAGGTATGTGAGGCAGCGATGTGTGTTTAAAAAACTAAAAGATAAATTGTTTTCTAAAGTTAAATGGTTAACTCTTTTGTTGTACTCGTGTAACATACAAGTCTTAACGAGAACACATTGAGTGACATAGTAGCTTTTAAGGGTCAAAAGGGTTAAAAACTTGCTTTTTGTTTCTTTTCAGTCAAGTTCTATAAGGTAGAAATATCATGGAGCTTTTAATAATAAACAAACCCTTATATGGACTAAAGACTACACAGTTGAACTTGGTTTGAAATTAGTTTAATTAGTCTTGAATTCATCATCGGTTTTGATGTGAACAACGGTAAAAAGTCCATGTTTTGGAATAACAGAAAATATGTTAACAAGAAAAATGTGAGTACATTTACCGCCAAATCTATTGATTCAAAATTCATATGGACATATCTGTATTTTCTCCCATTACTTACACCGCCTAATCTATAAAATCTAAATTACGTTAATTACCCATTTTATGTAAATGTCGTCTAGAAATATGTATGACATATCGCCACTTGCAAGGAAAACATTTTAACTCAAATTTGAGTTACAGTATTAATCTTAAAATAGAATTGTTTTTATTGCAGGTGTCAATGTGTTTGACTTTTGACAATTAATAGGCCTTATTGCTTTTATCATAATAGTTACTAATCAAATGTGTTATAAATATAATATATTATTAGACGTGGCTTATTAAAGATACGTACATTTTTGTTTATGTTTAAAAGCATAAATTGATTTCTTTAAAATAATTATTCCTGTAAAAGACGCTTAAGTTTTGTATGTTGGAAATAATTACGTAATTTTAACTATTTAAAAAGTCTGTGAGTTTATCGTTATCTTCGTTATTCTATGTGTTTAGTCTGAACAAAATAATTATGAATCCCCATTTCAGTATAAAATAATTAATTTATTCCAACTGTCTAGAATATTTGGTTTTCATATTTCTTTGAACGAACAAAAATAATGTTTATCACTATTTATTTGTTAATTTGACATGACATTTTTTGGTCGAATAATAAAATAAGTCAAACATAATTTGAGCTACTTAAAGATTAAAATTAACGTAAAAGAAAAGAATTAAGCTTAACGGCTGGAGGCTTCACCAGAATGTTGGTAACCTGTTGAACGACATTCTCCTCCAGCTTTGCTATCACCAAATGGTAATTTGCTGCATCTGATAGCTTTTGGTTGTACAGCACGGACTCAGCTTGGATAAACCAGGTGCGAGGCTGGTCCTCCCAAAAGTCCGGTATATAAAATAACAAATATTTTAAGATTAAATTTATGATTTAAGTCATTTTGCTTTAGTTTATCTCTAGCGAATATTTTTACTTTTATTTTTTTAAGTGTTAATTGCTACACTTAAGCTAAATTAAATATTTATATAAAATACATAGTGTTATCAATTTGTGGTAGGTATTCATCTGCAAAGATGAATCTGCATGTCCATCGGTTGCAAATACCTTTGGATAGATGGCACCAATGTTGCTCTAAAGCATTTCATAAAATTAAGAAGCATTGACAAAATTTAGCGCTTACGTCAGCCTTCCCTGTAGCATAATGGTCAGTGCAGCCGCCCGGATGGTGGAAGACCCAGGTTCGATTCCTGGCTGGGTCGGGTGGGCGTTTAATTTTTTCACTGTATTTTATATAAATATTTAATCTAGCGAATATTTTTAAAATACATACCCCTGAACATCAAAATTGTCAAATTCCTTCAATAAATGTTCAACCATAATGAGTAAAACATAAAGTTTAAAGTCTATTAAGAAAATTGGACAGTGTGTGGTACTCTGTGTAGGGCGTGTGTCCCATCAGAAAAGATAACACGCTTATAAACATTTTGCTTAAGACTGTTTTTGTTCAAATTATTTTGTTAATGTATTCTATTAGTAATGACTATTTGTAATTATTCTGTGTTTATTTGTAAGTAAGAGTTTCTGTCTTTTTAAGGTTTTTTTTAGACTGATGAATGAACTTTTCCCCAAAAACCAACGATATGTTAAAATATAAGTTAGAAAAACTAACATTGAAAATGCACATCTGAGTTTGTTAATAGTCCTTTCTTTAAGACGAAACGCTGCGTTTAACTACTACAACAGTCTTTAAAAAACCTTTAAAAGAAATCCGCTAGAATAGCAATACGTCACACCTTGTATACAACATTTTTGGTTGAATATAGTCTGGGCGTACCACGAACTTCTATCGCTATTGTGTGTCGTAAACCATATCATGATGACGTCATAAAGTGTATGAAATGACATCTGTCAAATATTAGTTCCATTTATAGACGTTGTGGCGCTGTATCTATTGCCATACAATATACCTATTTAACGTTAGCGTGTCCTACGACATTAGTTTGATAATAATTGTTATGCTAAGCCCACTGATTTGAAAATATCCCTGTCACAGTTAGCACATTAATTGAAGCAACCTTTACATAATGTGTAATAGTATGTCGTATTCTGTAAAAGTAAGAGTCTATTTTTGCTTAAATCAATAATTGTCAAAAACAAACTGCACTATTAAGTTAGTTATTTTGAAGTCCCAAGGTACTTTTGGCCATTTGTTTATGTGTATCATAATATTGGACTTGCAACAATTACTTAGTTATTGGCCAGCTATAAAACACCCTTTTGTAACTACAATATTGTTATTTAGATATCTGTTTATTTTCGTTGAGTGAAAAGCTAAACAGCATTTGATAGTCAACCAATGAAATAATTGTTTAGAGGGGAATATGTTTTGTTTGTCTATATTTTATCTGTGATGTCTATTTTAGAAATGAGGTGTGTGCTTTCGAAGCAGAATGTTGGAGGAATTGTTGGAGGAATGTAATGTTGAAAAGGTCTTTTTTAAAATAAAACATTTTGTCTTTATGACTGATTTTCATTATTTATATTTTTACCATCAGAACATCATTTTAAAGGTGCCGGTCAAAGTAACATAATTATTTTGAGTTTTATACTGGCACGAAGGATGTTATTCACTAGTAGGGGCTCGATTCCCTGGCGTACATTATATAATAGAACCGTGATTGCCAAGTGGCAAAATACTCAGCCCGGTATCCTGAGGTTCTTAGTTCAACTTCCAGTTCGGGCAAATGTGTTTCAGATATTTCGATGCACAACACAGGGCTTGAGATTAACAACCCGCTATAGATTTAACCAATACTCATTAAAGGAACAGTATATAAATTGTAAAAGTATTACCTACAAAGCAAGCCAGAGCAAACGAGAGTCTGACTACTGTTATCGCATAATGCGCTCAATTACATACTACACACTAACTTTCACACTCATAGATGTCAATTATCATTAATAATAATAAGTAATCATTTAGGTTAGCACCTGGCAATTTTTCAGTCGAAATGTGCTTACAATGTTACTGATAGAGACTATTTTACAATAGAAAATTTTAGGTGCTAATCATTAATGTTAATTGACGTCTCTGAGTACGGCAGTACCTAAGTCTTAGTTCTTTTTTGCCTGACAAAAGTAAGCACAGTCACGAGCATTATTAGGTAAACAGTATAACTCTTAACCCACTTAGTCCGACCAGACGTTTGTGGGTTGTTGTAAATAAAACTAAAAGTATTACATAAGGGCATACCTATATACTTATATAGGGGTGTTATAACACCCTGTCGTACCAAGTGGGTCATTAAGTAATAGTATAGTAATTGAAACCTTATTTTATTTAACCTTACCTTATTTAAACTAATTTTATTATTTTTATTGCTTTTACTGATTTGATTAATTTCGTTATTTAATTTATCAATTTTTATATTTTGACTACGTTAACTATTTCAATATATATGTATAAAGAAAATCTATTTATAATAATGTAAAATTTTGAATCTGAATTATTATTATTGTTATATTTTCATAATAAATAGTAATTGACCGCGCGCGGCCGTGTAATTAACCTAAGCAACTTTTACCCAAAACGTTGATAGCTTGTAGTTTCCACTGTGTGGCACCGGCTGTATCAACACATTTTGCTCGTTACCCCTCAGGAAAGACGATTTTACCCTCAAGGGGGTAATTACCCCCAGGTTAGGAACCACTGCACTAGACCATAGAGGCGGTTGTTGATCTCGGATTGTATGGGCAGTTTTAGCTCGCCGCGATGGCCGAGTGGCAAAGGTCTCGGGTTCGATTCCCAGGTCGGGCAAAGTGTGTTTCGTATTTTTGATACATAGCCCGCCGGGGTTGTGATTACCAACCCGCTTGACAATGGTCAAGCGTGGTTTTTTTTTGAAGAGAGATTGCTGATTGCCTCAGTCGGCATTTTCAGCTTCACCGGGCTGCTTAAGCCATGCCCCATTAATCGTAGTGGTAACTTGATTTCAATGATGGAGGCCTTTGCCCAGCAGTGGGACAGTTATAGGCTATTTACTTTGGTTTGCTAAATTAGCTTGGTGCTTAGTAGGAATGGCACCAGTATCCGACACAGTTTTATCGCCAAAAATAACAAAGATTTTTTAATTTTTTATGAGCTTTATCAGACTTGATAATGTCGCTCCGTTATATATTTTCCAAGTATAGCTCACCTACATATAATTATTTATACACATGCAGATACAGTTTGTAAAGTGCTTTGGCAGCATCCGACATAGCACTATTTATCTCCCCAATATTGTAAGTGCCACTGCTACTCTGGCGTAGCCGGCTACGCAATTTCTTCATTTTGGCCACACTCCATCAAGACATAGATATACGTCATCCAACACGTCACTCCTTGCAATTAGGGATGATGTTATGCCCAACAGTGCTGTAAACTTCCTTGATGGGATGGGATGTGTCCGGTCCGTAGTCTCAAAGCAGTTACAATATTCGGTCTGATAAGGAGCAGTTATGAATCCACGACTTT